>JANFOE010000238.1:0-715046 GCA_025667525.1 Glebionis coronaria | reverse complement strand
AACCAACTGGTTTTGACTTTTGACCGGCATAAAGAATCATCATTATGCCACCTCTACTTAAGATACTACTTGCCTAATGCTGCCAGGCATATGCTTCAAGCTGGTTGCTGACCCCTTTAAACCCTCATATGGTCAAACTCCCAACTTACTACCAGGAGTCAGAAATACCAATTTCAGTAGAATTTATATTCTAAAAATTGAATTTTAAAAGACGAAGATGCAAACACAAGATGCATATTTCGCTATTATAAATTTAAGAAAGACAAGTGTTGGAAGTTTTGGAGGCATCATATCACCAACCTCGACTCCATGAGGACCTATTAGATTGCGCGAGACAAAATTGAGTATTAGTGTTGCGAATTCATCAGGTACATCTTCCTGTAATATTCAAAAGGGTGTATTGGTTTCAGCTAATTTATAAAGCATACCATATGGATAACTTATTTAATAATATTGAATTGTCACCTGTATTGCATGGCCAGTGTGTCGAACAACAATCATTTGAAACTTACCCTGCATTTGTCCGATTGTGAGAGCCCTGTTATAGCACACAAAATATCTTACTGCAATATAGTACAAGTTTACAATGTGTTCTTGTATGTAACCGTCACGTAAAACTTATAGAAGACAATGATGCTTCTAAACATTTTGAAAAACTTTACTTGAAAACAACAAGTGCTGCTTGGGATCTTAATAGCATCATAGTCGCGAATATGTAATCAAATGAAAAGCAGTACCTGTCAAGCCTATCTGTTCCAGCTAATAGCAAGCTTTGGGACAGGACACGATAGAAACTTCTCAGATAGGCCTTCATACCTGTTTATGCAGAGAAACATTTATTGCAATTTTCGAACACTAGAACGAGAACCATAAACTCAATACCATCCGACTACACTTCCTCCCCTTAGCTGAAGGTTCCACAATTACAAATTCGATTATGTCATCTCTATTCCCCCAAGTTGGTTTCATCTTATAAATAGAATCACAAACACTTAAATGCCCAATTCACTTTTCTCATTGTGTTAGTAAGCTTTGCCAAAAAGTACTTGTTAAGACTTGAGACATTTGTGTTCCGTTTGCAATGGAAACAATGTTCTAGGGAGTTTAATATCAATGTTTTTTGATGATTAATAACAGGCATATTTATGAATTTTGCTTGAACTTGGCGACCACCAAAAAACCAGGAACATTAGTTTTTGAAGGAGGGAATACACGATATGGATAGAATCTAGCATATATTAGGTTCCATGCCTCGTCAATTGAATTGGTCAGATTAGGGTGAAAAATAATAAATTGGCAGTGATGCAATAGTTCATGGACAATCTACCTGATTCATAATCAGGTAGACTTTCCATGGAATGCCCTTCATGTTCTAACTGCAATTAAAATAACCAAAGACAAATATGGCAATGTCCCTTCAATGACTAAGAATATCAGAGATATTAAGTGTACCATCCTCGCCAATATTGTTCTGTTTCCTCCAATCGTGCTCTCTGACGATAACTGCACGTACAACAGCTACGTCAAATCGGGGCAAAAAGGTGGCTAATATAATCAGGTTGTATTTTAGAAGCTCAAAAGGACTACTACTATTATATATACTTGAAGGAAAAGGTTAGCAATGATTTAGAAGAAACCTGTGACATACCGAATATCATATGATACAAAAATGGGACAACAAGGAAACCAACAGATTTAGACATCTCTAAACCGTACCATTTCTGTGAATCATCAAACGTCACGGTCCCAGGAATTGATATTCGAGCAGATTCAATATTCCTTAAAGATCCTCCTCTCACATTCACTCGATCTGCATGCATTTACATTTCATATTATTTAAACAGACAATCTTACTTTGTAAAAGCAGTACCAAGTCCAACAAGAAATGTTTTCACGACACCAAATGCTCTCAGTCAGACCCATTCTTATATATAAAAGCAAATAAACATGTATGCTGTCATGTTATTGAATGAATATTGAACACGGTCAGACTTACCACTAAAAGATATTTCACAGTTAGGTGTTAAATACCCCCCCCCCCCCCCCCCCAAGATGAAGAATATGTCATTAGCTTTAAAGAACAATAACTGGACTAAACTACCAAGAACAAAAAAACCAGGTATATTACATAAGTCCCGGACACAAAATAATAGCCCAGAATGCTAAAAGCAACAAACTCCATCTGTCAAGTGAAAGGCAAAATGGTAATTTTAAGTTGGTAGTTCGCTGTTCTATTTGAAAATAACACTGATCAAAGTTAAAACACAAGAGGGGCATTTTATTGTGATTTACTCTAGTAGCTAATACTATTTACAACAAATTAGCCAGTTCATTTTCATTACATATGATGATGGCAGCAAAATGTTCACTCAAGGTGGATGCCTGTATGTAAGCTTCAGAAATATGTCTTCTCCATCAGATGTTTATAATATAGGGAAAACAAACCGCGACTGATGGTGCACGTGAATGTCTTTGTAATTTGATGTTTAGTGAATGACAAAAAGACTGAACTGACAACCAGGAGCTGACGGAGATGTATCGAAGCTTGAAGATGGTATTAGAACCGTCTATCATGAATTTAAAGTTATCAACAACAACAACAACATCCAATCCCGTCTGAGCAAGGTATGAGAAAGGTGAAGCGTAGACATATCATACTCGATGTTTGGTAGAGGGAAATAAGAATAGAGAAATGGAAAAGATCAAGTTCCTTTGTTCAGTACTCCAACACAAAGGAAGTGGTTGCCAAAGTTAATGGCCTTTGATTATGACATGCTTTGTCAAGAATTCCAAACACTAGTGAATTGTTGCGGTTGACTAGTACAGTTTCTAGTGAACTTTATATAAGAATTAAGGCAGGTTGGACTCAAGACAGTGATATCAGGCTTTAGTTCTCAAATTGCAACAAGATGGTACTTTTGCCAAACACTACTCTTAAGGACACACCTCATAAGGAAGGGTAAAACGGTGATTGGTAAAGACAGTGAACTAAGACAGGCATTATTGAAATACTTTCATAGTGAGGCACAAGGAGGACACTCGGGAGTGCAAGCTACTTTGAAGAGATAAGCTTTATTGGAAGAAAATGAGGAAAGAAGTCAAGATCTTTGAGAGAAACTGCAACATTTTACAAGCCTGAGTTAATTTTGCACAAGCTTTTCTAGATAATGTCTATAAATTTCTCGTCTGCCTAAGATAATTATGAGTGATAGAGACACAGTTTTCTTGAGTAGATTTTGGAGAGAGTTGTTCCAAAGATTACAAGTCAGTTTTATGAGTTCAGCCTGTCATCCACAATCTGATGGCCAAACAGAAGTGTGGAGACAAGCCAAAGGAATGGTCGAATTGGATTCCACTTGTTGATTATTGGTACAACACTTCTTATCATACTGGTACAACACTTCTTATCATACTGCCATTGACACTACTCCTTTCCAAGTGGTTTATGGTCAACCACCCATTGACACTACTCCTTTCCAAGTGGTTTATGGTCAACCACTTCCTGCTCACATCACTTTACACTCATGGAGAAAGCCCTTTGGAGACTAACAGATCCTTGAGTGCCAGAGAAGCAATTATTGCTCTCCTCGAGTTTCATTTACAAAGAGCTCAAAATAGAAGGAAGATGGTGGCCAATAGAAGGAGGATTCATAGGGAATTTGAAATTGGACGGTGGGTGTTCTTGAAGATACAACCCTACACGCCGATACACACCAAGGAAAAACAGACAACACAAACTCTCAAAGTATTATGACCCATTTCAGATTGTTTCAAAGATTGGAAAGGTAGCATACCTGAGAATGCACAAATTGATACTTAGCAAACTGATTAACAAACAATTGTCAAACAATTTAGATCAGCCATGAAAACACTTAGAACTCGTAATCAAAGAATCAGAGTGGAAAATGCTTCATTAATGGAACGAGCCCAATCAAAGGATTACAAACAAAATTCAGTTCACACAGTTACAATTCAACATGAATGCAAGAAATGAACTAGAGAGGGTATTAGTGATGGCCGGGAACTACTCTGTTTGACTTAGTCAAACAGCACAAACTATACTAGGAGTACTAATTGCTCCTTCCTCCCATTTGTAAACAAGCCAGCAGTACTAAGTATTAGTCTATCAGTATTAACTACTCCTTCCTCCCATCAGCATTGGTAACTTTATCACTAGCAGTGGGAACTCAAGCCTGGCAGTACTAAAACAAGTAGCAGTATAACTTCTAGTTGGACTTGTATCAACTCCATCCCCCTTAAGCATTCCTTGTCCTCAAGGAACAACATTATTTGCCACATCAAACTCTGGAAACCTTGTGATCAGATCACCATAGACTTCCCAAGTTGCTTCTTCCACTCGCTTGTTAGTCCAGTGGATGAGCACATACATCAGTCGCATATGACTGGCATGTTATTGAGCTTTCCCAATCTTTTCTCCAATATTGCCATGGGCTTGTGTTCCAAACGTCCATCTTCTCTGAGCTGAGGTAGTACTCCCACACTGTGGTCTTTCCCATGACACTGAAAAACCGGATGGATTTGGCTCAAACTTGGAAGCTCCAATCTATAAGCAACTTCTCCAACTCTTTCTGCTACCTTAAAAGGACCATAGTCTTTGGTGAGAGCTTGTGTTGCTGGCCTTGTCATATGGATACTTGTCTATGAGGTTAAAGCTTCAAGTAGACCCAATCATCCACTTCAAAGTTTTTATATGTTGTGGTTCCTCATTCGGTCTTAGGACTTTTTAAGATTGGAACTTAAGCACTTTGATGGTTTCTTCTCCTGATTGCAATGTCCTGTCCACTTCTTCCACTCTACTATCTCTAGGTATGTAAGGAACATGAATAGGGGGTGTTTGGGAGTAGACAGCCTTATAGGGGGTGGTATCAGTTGAAGTGTGGTAGTAGGTGTTGTACCAAAACACGGCCAAAGGAAACCGTTTCAACCATTCTTTTGGCTTTTCACCACACATACACCTCAAATAGCATCCCAAACTTCTATTAACCACCTTTGTTTGTCCATGAGTGTGAGGATGATAGTTGATAGCTTGAGGTAGACCTTCAATCCATCAAACAAGGCTTTCAAAAAATTGCTCAAGAACACTTTATCTCTGTCACTCACACTATGGATTCAGGCAGTCCATGCAGCTTGTACACTTTGGTCCAAGAAAACTTGTGCCACATGACTAGCTGTGAAGGGGTTGGCTAGTGGAATGAAATGAGGATACTTGCCATGAGACACATGCAATTTCTCAATGAAATCTATGGAAATCTCTACGAATGGTTGTATTAGCCCAAGATAAGCACTTAAATCAGGGGGGGGGGGGGGGGGGGGGGGGGGGGGGGGGGGGGGGGGTTGCCTTTGGCACACATCACAATCTCTTACCATTTGCTTAACCAATTTCTTTAGTCTTTTCTAATAAAATAATGACCTAAGCTTTTTCATTATCACATGAGCGCTAGAATGTCCACCAATGGCCTCACCATGGAAGTGTTGAACCGACTCGTTTTTCCTTAGCTTGGGGTCATTTTCAGCTACCACTTTTCCCTTCCTCTTGAGGATTTCACCAGCCCAAGAGGTATTTGTTGCCCTTGTAACTGTGATCCTCTAATGGCTTGCTTAAATTTTGGGTATCCAAGTCATTTTTCCAACTGTCTTTCACCTTGTCCCAAACACCACTTGAGACAAAGGAGACAGATATCTGTAAAAGTTCACTCAGCTACCATTCTTGACAAAGCATCAGCTACCACATTTTCACTCCCCTTCTTGTATTCAATCTCATAATCATATCCAAGGAGTTTAGGCAGCCACTTGAATTGGAAGGGAGTGGTAAGTTTTTGGTTCAACAAATACTTCAAACAAAAGTGATCTGTTCTTATCTTGAAATGTTTGTCAAGTAGATAGCCTTTTCACTTGTCCAATGCTAGAAACTCCTTCTCATAGGTTGACAGGGATGGCTATTTCTACATAATACTGCTCCAATACCCTTTCCACTTACCACTTGCATCAGTTTCCACCACAAACTTCTTTTAAAGGATTTCACAATAGCTTCTTTTAACTTATGATAG
This sequence comes from Glebionis coronaria, assembly GCA_025667525.1. Lineage (NCBI taxonomy): Eukaryota > Viridiplantae > Streptophyta > Magnoliopsida > Asterales > Asteraceae > Glebionis > Glebionis coronaria. The sequence continues at coordinate 708,978 of JANFOE010000238.1, read as the reverse complement.
GCCAATTCAGCTCAAGGATTTCATTTAAAGGAATATTTTTTAGTCAATGCCACCAAAGGCCGACTTATACTCGGTGTTTAAAAAAGCACACCTGATGCGCGCCTGAGGCAGAGGCGCTACCTTATTGCATCAGACACTCTGATGCGTTGCGATCACGGGATGCGTGGTGAGGCGCGTGCACCAGGCACGCATCGCGTAAGCTAATGCATGCTTCGGCGCTTTATTGCGCATCATGTACGTGGCCCTTAAAGTGTGAATTGGTCTTACTAATGTGTATTGGGCCTACTTTGTATGGACTTTTCTTTTAAGATATGGGTCAAATTGCTTTAAATTTGCTTTTAATTATTCAAAAACTAAGACACTTTTGATCTTTTTCGACTATTTTATGTATTTGACCGATATGGAATCGTGAACTATGAAAATGCATGGTATCTTTTGATAGTAATTGTGATATTATTATGTTTTGTGCATTATATATAATTTACAAGTATTTTTATTGATTGTCGCAACAGGTATGTGATGCGCGCGCATTCGCCTCAGCGCCTCGTGCCTCACGCCTCGGCTTTTTGACCATTATCGCCTCGGCGCGCTTTGCGCTTTTTAAAACCCAGCTTTTACTTGCTTTGTTAAAGGTATTGGCCAATTTTGCATAGCTTGGTTTAAAAAAGCGCGCCTTTTTGCGCCTGAGGCGTGAGGCGAGGCGAGGCAATGGGGTCATCGCCTCGGGACCCCTGATGCGCAGCCGTTACAAAAAGCGATTGGAGGCGGTGCTTTTTTACGCCTTAGAGGAACGCTTTTTACCGCCTCAAGTGCTTTTTGTTCTAAAATGACATTTAAACTCAAAAGGTTTGAGTGGACTTTTAAACTCAAAGGGTTTTTTGTTCTAAAAATGACATTTGGAATTTTATTAGTCTAAAAATGACATTTAAGCTCAAAGAGTTTGAAATTATGTGTTTTAACAAAGTCGCAATCGTTGTGTACAAAGTAAGCGCCTCGCCTACGAGAGGCGTGCGCTTTTGCCTCATCGCCCTGCGCTTCTCCCTTCGAACCCTTAGCGCAACGGACCGCTTCTCGCTTTTTAAAACCAAGCCTCTATCTTTGTTTCCACACACAAAAACCTAGACTCAAAAATGTCTTAAGAAAACACTCAAGAAAACACTTCCGCCTCATCGCCTTGCGCTTCTCCCTTCGAACCCTTAGCGCAACGGACCGCTTCTCGCTTTTTAAAACCAAGCCTGTATCTTTGTTTCCACAAAAACCTAGACTCAAAAATGTCTCAAGAAAACACTTCCGGAAACACGAAACGAAACAAACGAAAAGCTAAGCAATCCATCAACGCCCGAAAAAGTACCTAATCAATCCCCCACAACCTACCTAAACAAGGTGGGTGGATCATCATTTCCTACTATGGAGGATCTAGTTGACGAACAAGAGAGCCCCGGTGACTACAAGGTAGTTTCATCATCTTACTGAGGAACAAGAATGTCAAATGCTTCTTGATGAAGAAGCATTCGAGAAATCTTAGAAGAATAAGAAAGTGCTGAAAAAGAGTGAGAGGAGAGAATGAGGCAAGAAGAAGCTGAGTATGAGTTGTTCAAGTCGGAATATGGGGAGATATCTGATTCGGATCCCGAAACAGATCAACTTTTATGTAGTATTTTAATTTTATCGCATGCCGTTTTCGTATGGCATCGTATTTAAATTCCGTATTGTAATTGGTATTTTTATTTTTATGAACTGAATTTATTTTATTTGAAAATGATAAAAAAAGAAAATAAAATGGATAGTGGTGGGTCCCAAATGAAGAGACGAGGTTTGTTGATAAGGGGGTGTTTTTGAAGTGGGAGTGTTAGATGACGTGGCACCCCGTGAGGCCCAAATGAAGATGTTTTGCGCTTCATGGTACCTAGCTCTCTAAGGACCAGGGCCAACACCACCATAAGCTATGTTGCACGGAAACGCCTCTCGGGTGCCGTGCCCGTCCCGGAAACGTTTCGGAAACGGGAAACGGCTGGAAACGTCCGGAAACGCGGCGGAAACGTTTCCCCAAAAAGGGAAACGTTTCCTGAAGATGGGAAACGCCGAGCCTCTAGCAGAAACGCGAAGGGAAACGTTTCTTGGGCTTTTAACACGTTTCTGGGCTAGTTTTTGGGCCATGAAATATTTTTTGGTCCATGTATATTGTATAAACATATGGTAGGTCGTCATATCTTCTAACAAACCTTTAAAAATTGATTATCAGTATTTGTTTAATGTTAAGTATATGTTATGTATTACTATCGGTATTTATTTTTTCTTGCTTTATCGGTTAAAAATTCATGTTTATTTAATTTATTAATAAATATTTATAAAATACAAAAACGTTTCCAGCCGTACCCGTTTCATAGATTTTGGGACATTGGCGTTTCTAAATACCCGTCCCCGTCCCCGTTTCCGTATCCGTATCCGTCTCTGTGCAACATAGACCATAAGTACTACAGTCAGCTATATTCTAGCAATAAGACAAAACAGGATAAAACATAATCTAAATGGGATTGTATTTTATCACTGACTGTGATACGTGGGTCATTTTAAGGTTAATAGTTTTACAAGGGAGGAATCCATCTTAGATTATACGTTACACTCTGAACTGTATGTTAGCATGATAAGATAAATGAAGTGAATTTCAAAATAAGTTGAGATCACCGTGTCAATTTATAACGGAAATTATTTCCTAATGAACAAAAAGAGTTTGCAAGGTTAAACTCTAATACTGAACAAATAACGCTTGTTATGAGTATCTGATATGTATGTTGAATAGATTTATGATCTATATTGCTGTGTAGTAATTATGATTCTATAATTAGACAAGTCATAATAGAAAATGAAAGTCAAAGTGCACATGTTACCGCTTTCTCAAGAGACGGGAAATACTGCATTCTATTTGATAGAATTCTCTGCATATGCATCAATGAAGCCATAGCTGTCCCCTGAAAAAGAAACTGAATTAGATAATACTGTAATTCAAAAAAGCGTACATAAAAGAGTTGAGAGCGTAACTACGAGCACCTCAACAACATCTACAACCACAAGTCCAGCCAAACTAGGTAACATTTTCTTCGCTGCCACATGCACTGCAACTGATCCACCCATACTGCATGCAATTATTTTTGATAAAAAATACTGTTTGCTTACAAGTATACATAGCGAAGAATAGAAATTCATTGTTGGATTTAGGGTAAATCACAAACCTGTGACCAACAAGGACAATTGCTGGTGGAGAATCTCCGTACATAGTCTTCACAACTGCTTGAACATCGTTGCATAGAGTCTGCAAGAGATATGAGCATTTTTTAGCAAATAAAAATTTTCAACACTGCAAGTATACTGCTACGGAGCTACAAAAATATAAAGATGTACCTCAATAGACATGTCTAGTTCATTATCCGTGGATGATTTCCCATGTCCTCTAAGGTCCATAGCTACTACCCTTGCTTTATCCTTAATTAGACGTGTGGATATTGCAAACGACAGACTGATGATAGCATGGGCGAAAGGTGAGATTCATCAGATTATAACATTTTTGGAGGAGTTAATAAAAAGAAGAAATTGGAGTCAAGAGTATACATACCCGGAAAAACCACCACCGTGAAGGCAAAAAAGAAGGGGTCCTTGGTTTCCAGCAGTATATACGTGAAAGACCTAAAGGAGCAGAATAAATGAGTAAAAAGAGAGCGGAAGAGATGAAAGTTGGATAAAGTGATATTGACATACATACGTCGTTTGAATGAGGTATGGAAACATCAACCTCTTGGTCAAAATATCCTTTCCAATCTAATGGGGAGTACTTTTCTGAAGATTTCCTACAACAACAAACAGCGAATTTTTTATGTTGAACCAAAAAAAAGGAAAAAACAATATGCCTAGATGATTATATCTTTTATATATAAGCTCTGTCTGAGACCTTGGTTGGTGGTTTAAAAGAAAAAGAAAAATAAAAATAAAATGTTGAGATCGGAAATAATAATAATAATAATAATAATAAAAAGGAAGTGATAATTATAATAAATAAATAAAAAATAATAATAATAATAATAAAAAGAAAGGTTACTGAGTGGTGGGACGAATGGGTTTTGCGGAGAAAACAGAAGCCGGGTTTTCTTCAGGAAGAGGTGCAAGACTTGATGATGACTTTGCTTCCTCCATTTTACCTTGATCCTCCTCCTCCTATACACTTTTCTTGCCTTTTATGGATTTGTAATTGGGGCAGGAGGACACTTTGACATGGGTCGGCTTTTTTTTATAATACCCCGACTCAAATAGAAAAATAAAAATTGGGAGAGCCCAGTTTATAAATTGTTGTTAGGCTAGGCACAACGCATCGGTAAAAACTCGGTCTCTAGTAGGTCGCGATCGAGTCGTCGTGTTGCGGCGATTCGATCGCCGGTTTCGATCGAGCCCAAACCGACCCTAGTCACGACCTAGTTTCAATGTGTGTTGGTTTTTGTAAAAAAAAAACGGTAACCTTGATTTTTTAAAAAAAATTCAAACGGATATATTTTAAAAATTTTCTATAAATACCCTATTTTATTATCAATTATCACAAAAAATAACACACAAAATCTCCAAAAATGTCTTATGAATTGTTTTTTGCCGACTCTTCCGACGACGAAGAAGAAGTTACTAGTGAGTTAGAAGCTTTTACGCAAGCTTGCGCACATGCTTATGAAGCATCACGCCCCAAAAAACGAGCGTATATATATAGAGATTATCAGGGTGCACATAATCGTCTAGTAGATGCGTATTTTACTGAAGGGCCGCAATATGTTGCAGAGAAATTTCGTGATCGATTCCGAATGGATCGCTATTTATTCTTACAAATTGTTGACGATTTGAAAAATAATTATTCTTATTTTCGAAACTCAATGGATGCTTTGAATCGAGAATGTCTTTCGCCCTTGCTGAAGTGCACATCCGCTATTCGTCAATTGGCGTACGGAGCCGTGCCTGATTCTCTAGACGAATATTTGCAAATCGGTGCGACAACAGCACGACAGTGTCTTCGACGGTTTTGTACCGGCATAATGCAATTATATGGTACAGAGTACTTGCGAAAGCCTACTTATACTGACATGGAGAAACTTTATGCTCATCACGAGGAAAAACACGGGTTTCCTGGGATGCTAGGAAGTATCGATTGTACACATTGGCCGTGGGAGAATTGTCCCGTTGCTTATAAAGCTCAATTTAGTAGGCGTGATCAGGGGTCAACACCGTTCATTTTATTGGAGGCGGTTGCATCGCAAGACTTATGGATTTGACATGCATTCTTTGGTGTAGTTGGGATGAATAACGACGTGAATGTTTTACGTCAGTCCCCTATTTTTAATGATCTTAAATCGGGGAAAGCACCTGAACTGGGATTCGTGGCTAACAACATGCATTATCGTCGAGGATACTATCTTACTGATGGGATATATCCGCAATGGTCGGTTCTTATTAAGTCTATACAAGATCCGCCGACAAATGATCAGAAACGAAGATTGTATAAAACGAAGCACGAAGCAGCAAGAAAAGATGTTGAGCGAGCCTTCGGTGTATTGAAAACAAAATGGAAGATGATTGATATCCCGGCCCGAGGATTGTCAAAAAGTCGACTATCAGACATAATGTACACGTGTATCATATTACACAATATGGTTATTAAACATAGGGGGCGGCGATATCACCCATTTATCATCAAGTAGAAGAACATGCTGATAACGATCCGATAAATACGCATGAAGAAAAGCTACAAATTACTCAGCAAATAGTCGACCCACATCTACATCTCAACCTAAAAGCCGATCTAGTGGAACACATTTGGAATAATCGCAATGGATAATGACGATATCACCCATTTAATGTTTAATGTTTTTTAATTTCGAATAATTGTGTAATGTTTTTTTTAAATAAATGTAATGTTTTTTATTAAATTTATTGTGTTTTAAAAAAAAAAATTCAACTAGGTCGCACTAGGTCGCTGGGTTGTGGCAAATAGGTCGCACTAGGTCGCCGGCCGAAAAAACTAGGTCGCGACCCCCATGCGTTGTGCCTAGTTAGGCATAAAATTATACTTGCCTTTTAAGTCTTTCAATCACTTCTTACTCAAAAATCGATTTTATTTCATTTTTAGATTTTTTTAACTTTTTTACTTTTATAGTTAAGAGGAAGTTTTTTTTATATTTACAACGTATGGTTTTATTCTAAAAATTTTAACAAATATTTTGATTTTTTGTTTTTTAATTTATATTTATCTTTGACGTACGTCATGAAAGTTTGTATATAATATTTTCGTTGACATGCATGATCATACAAAGTTTAGTTAACCACGTATATATCGATAATTTATATTACTTAATATGTAAGATTATGTTGAAATATTAATGGTTTAAGATTTTCACGATACCATTTTCAATATCGATTGCTTGCGAGTAAGTTTTAAGTTGCAAAAAAAGAATATCTGACTTGCAATGGTTATCGGTAAAAAGTTAGAGAAGAATAAAGGAGCACAACAATCGTATATAAAAATAATATTCTGATCCAAAATGATTAAAAAAAGGCAAAATGGGGCAAGCTGTTATATGGTTGTAGGGACGGTCCCGTCCCGAACTCATCTCGAATTAGTGGTACCGAATATTTTCCGAGCATAAATTAATGGTACCGGTACCGTATCGAACGGGATTCGGGTATCGGTACCGGTACCGGGAAATCGGGTTTTTCCCTTTTTTTTAGGAATTTCCCGATTTGGTACCGATCTCGTCCCGAATTAGTGGTCCCGAATCTTTTTCACCTTATTTTGTAGTCCCGGTACCGCACCGAACGCGATTCGGGTACCGGAAATCGGTACGGTTCCGGTTCGGTTTCGGGATTCGGGTCGAAATGCTCATCCCTATGTACCATTAAAAAAATTCAAATTCACAATTATGTTTCTAGTCAAAAGTTTTCCAAAAAAAAAGTAATCAAATCTATAGATCAGATTCTTAAACGAAGACCACAGCAAAGATCACTTGTTATGGTGAAGAAGATCACACTGTTAATCACACATTGCATTTGCTTTGAGAAAAAAAGAGCCTAATCAATATTATTTGACAATGATCACTTCAAATTATTTGCTTCTAGGAAAACATCCTTTGTTTAGACAAAATTCAGTTGTCCAGATAACATAAGTCACGTTCGACCACTCAACTTCAACTCCCAGTCTCACATGAGGGAAAACATCCATCTCGGGCGTACTTCCCACACAAGTAGCGTAGCCCTGAAAGTGATTCAATGGACTTAGGTGTCAATAGTCTTGAAGCTATTGTACGTTCATTAAGCAACTTTATAATAATTATTCAAAAAAACTTTATGATAATGTGTGTGATAAGCTCAGACCAAGACCAGTCGCCTTCCAGATTTAGTTACTTGTCGTATGGTCAAGATTCATGTATAGACTTTGAGCTAAGGTTTTTAGCTGGTGGAGACTACACGAAACCTAATGTTAGTGTTGCAACACATAGCGTGGTTATAAATGATGAGAAGCCGGCTAATCTTGTTACCCAAAAACATTCCTTTAAGTAAAATAATCGAAACATCCTTTCAGTAAAATAGCTTGTTTGAGCACATAAGTTTATATGACTCAGGATAAATACGAAGGCAGAAACTTCAGTGTGACGGAAGAGTTATCTTGACATCTTGCAGATCGTGGTTCTGCTATAAGGTTCTGCAGTTCTACAGCATGAGCGAAACGACCTGCACACATATCATATGCATGATTAATCTACTTGCGTACATCACCCTGATAAATTTCCCTATGGATTTAAAGACCGTATAACCAATTAACCTAGCCATCTTCCTATGTAAACTCCTAGTAATTTTAATAATATTATATTTAAGTTTAAACAAACTATTTAAGAAATATCAAATTGTTGACACGTCTATTGTGTCTACCGTATAGGTTTCGCGTTAAGAAGATGCTAAAGCAGTTCCCAAAGCAAAGGTATGTTACTCCCCACTTATTAAATAAAACTGCAAAAAAGAAAACTGGTCAAACGTTTAAAAGTCTCCTAAAAACATATTGAATTGTTTATAACTACATAAAGTGTTTTATTAACCCAACCCGTCAGCCCAGCCTAAAAAAACGAAACTAGCAAACGTTTAAAAGTATCCTAAAAATATACTAAATTGTTTATAACTACATAAAGTGTTTTATTAACCCTGGTTCTTCATCAGTTGGTGTTTCGACCTCATATGCATCGCTAGTGCAGAATAAGCCGGTGTGTAAGCCGGTTCATATTAAGGAATTGCATAATGACGAACAAGTTGTTGGGGCTGCTGTAACTCTTCCGTATGATGCTGTGGAAGGGATTCGGGCGCATCTTAATAACACACTGTTTGGGTATTTCATTGGGAAGCGTCTTGCGTTTCCGTTGGTAGAAAATTATGTGAAGAATGTATGGGCCAAATATGGTTTAAAAAGAGTTAAACTTCAGGATGAGTTCTTTCTTTTTCAGTTTGATTCTAAAAGTGGTATGGATAGGGTGTTGGAGAATGGTCCGTGGTTGATTCGACATGTTCCGTTAATTCTGAATGTTTGGTCGTCTATTATGGATTTGCATAAAACAGAGATTAAGAAGGCACCGGTGTGGGTGAAACTTCATCATGTGCCTATTGATGCTTATTCGGAGATTGGTCTTAGTTTGATCACAACTCAAATTGGAAGACCTATTATTCTTGATTCTTATACTAGCAGCATGTGTATCAACCCGTGGGGTAGGAGTACTTTTGCTCGTGCTCTTATTGAGATTTCGGCTGATGATGCTTTAAAGAAGTCGTTGGTCATTGCTATTCCGATTGAGAAGGATAGAGGGCATAAATTGAAGACTATTGACATCGAGTATGAGTGGACACCTCCTAGATGTTCTACTTGTCTTATTTTTGACCATATTGATGCTAAATGTCCTAGGTTGCCTAAACAGGTAGTGGTTGAGAAGGTGGTTAGCAGGGAAGATCATAAGGTTGTGGATGATGATGGTTTTCATGTAGTTAAGAACAAGAAGAGCAAGGGGAAGAATAAGCAGCAACAACAAATTTCTGGCATTAAACTTACGAAACCAGCTCTTAATATTAAGTATCGTAATGTTGAGAGGGGTGAAACGTCAAAGACAAGTGATACCGATCAGAAGAAGGCAACTCCCCTGCTTAAGAAGGGTTTCTTGAATAACAAAGCCTCGAGTTTTGTAGCTAAGCCTAATTATACGGAGAAGAGTTCTCATAATTCTTTTAGTGCTCTTTGGGATAAGATAGATGATGGCACCGATTGGGAAGATGGTTCTAATATCAAGGAAGATGTGGTTAATGCTAGTGATAGTGAGGTTGAAGAAGTCATATCGATTGATGATCGGCATGGTGCTCGTCAGCCTGATGTTCGTTCTAAGTGTTAGCCTTGATGTCATTTTATTTTCATTGTTCATGCACCTTTAGGTGGTTTTTTCCTATTGGTGTTATTTGTTTTGTAATTGTTTGTAGGATCATATGGCATGTCATATGATTTAGTGGTTGTTCAAGCTTTTGCTTGAGGTTAATGTAGCATTGCAGCTACATTCCATTGTACTTCAACGCTTTTTGGGAATATATTTTACCGGGGTCTTGATTCCCCTTTACCCAAAAAAAAAAAAAAGTGTTTTATTAACCAAACCCGTCGACCCAACCTAAAAAACGAAACGAAACTGGTCAAACGTTTAAAAGTCTCCTAAAAACATACAGAATTGTTTATAACTATATGCGTATCATGTGTAGCCCAAAAGGAGGTTGCAATATTGTGAGTCTCGTAGGAAACTTTCATAATCAAATTTTTCCACATTGCATATATATTGCTTTACTTTGTAATTTCATTCATTCACTATTAGATCACAAATTAACAAACACATACCCTCATATGCGAATTTTTCATACCTATAAAGAACAACTGTAACACCCCATTTTGATAAACGGAATATCACAGGATAATTATGGCGTATCATCAAAGCATGCAGGGTAAATCTCTAAAACATTAAATGACCATAAAGAATCCGGAAACAAACATCGAATCCAACATAAGCTCCACACACGAAATGCATAAGTAGAATGTAAAGGAAAAGGACTAAACAATGTCCAACAAAGCAAAAGTATGTAAATGCATTAAAGAATGAAAGAAGATTGGCGCCTCATTCCATGCATGTACTCTTGATTCCTAGCTTTGTTCTTTAGTACCTGCCGTTTGGGAACATGGAAAGAGAAAAGGCTGAGCAATACGCTCAGTGTGCGGATATATATAACAGTGACATGGAATAACATAAACATAAGTAAAGACTGAAAGGGAAACATAAGGATGAAAATGTAGCGGAATAATGTCAGTCCTGAGGAAACCTGGTGACATTTAATAAACTGGTTTATTCTAAAAAGATTAGGTTTATATCATAAAAACTGTATTTTAAATGCCCAAGAGTCCATATAGGTCATGAATATAACAACGTGCATGAATACATAGAGGGGTGACCTCGTCATGCAATTAAAGGGGTTGCCTCTAATTATAATAGTATGGGTAGGAGGGATCAACTCCTTATGAAGGATGCACACACCACATTCACCATGAAAATACTGTCTGAAACATGTAGTCTAGGATGCAACCATTCGCCCCACATGATAATAATAATAAAGGCCAAACTGTAAAAGGGACGCTGCGAGCAATCACTCTCACCATAGAAGAGTCATAACATCGGTGCCTCCAGTGCTATGGTTACTGTAACACCCCATTTTGGTAAATGGAATGTCACGCGTAATTATGGCGTGTCATCAAAGCATACAAGGTAATGTCTTAAAAACATTAAATGACCATGAATGGAAATACCGGAAACAAACATCGGTACCCCAAGTATAAGCTCATCACACACAAACATAAGTACTGTAAAGGAAAAGGACTAAACAATGTCCAAGGAAATAAGTAGCAAAATGTATGATGAAATGCATAAAGTATAGAAGGCTAGATAGCTTCCAATCCATATGCACGTACGCTTAAAGTCTACGACCGCCTGTTATACACGTAATTATTCATGCATTTAGTGTGAATTTCCCTTCATTTTTCGTATAATAAATAGCAAAAATGTATTTTTTTTATACATATATCGTTTATATCTTCTATTTATTATTGTAGGTATGGATATAAAAAAGAATGAGCAAAAACGAAGCAGAAGGGGCAAAACGAGCACGAGAAATGGAAAGAGCACGGAAAATCGAGTCCAACGATACCTTCATATTTTTATTGGGCCGACCCGACACCATTTAAATGGATTGAGCCGACCCAATATTAGCTAAACGGGCCGACTCAATAATACTAACAAGCGTAGTCCAGCAGCTTATAAACAAGTGCAGCCCATCAGCAATTAAGATATAACGAAGCAAAGGCCCAGAAAAGAAAAAAGGCACGAAGGCCCAAAATGGTGAAAAGTAGAGATCAGATCTCAGCTTAAATAAAACGCAACATCAACATTGAGAAAAAAAAGTCTTCATTTTTTTTCTTTATGGGGGGCGTCTTGTTTAAGCAGCAGTAGGGTAGTTTTTTTATCAGCCGCACTTTGTTTTTATTTTAATCAAATTATGCACCGTCTTTTTCTTAATCTCGTATAAGTTTTATGAATGAATGATCAACACTTGTTATTCATCTTTAATTTAATGAAAGTTTCTTTTTGTTCCATTGGTTATTGATTCATGATTCGGTTAGACTGACATAAAAGGTACTATTTGGATTTGAAAAGGTGAATGTTTCGGTTATGATTTAGTTTAGAAAGGGAGCTGCCGTTTGGGAAAAGTGGAGCCAACACCAAACTCCATTCTGGGTCTGTAATTTCATTTACTCTCATGTCTTTTTCTTACTACTAAATCATGTCTTATTTATTTGATTTTATTTTGGTTGTTAAATAGTAGTTCATTAATTTAAATTTATTTTCTTTTTTGCAAAATTTGCTTCTCTGTCAAACGAGTATCATTTGGATTTTATATCATGTAGCCTTTTAACTAGATAAAGTTTATGATTTTTATTTTGTCAATTCAGTTGTAGTTTGGTGCGTGTCATCTAACCGTAAGATAACAAAACACATATGCTAGTTAACTTGGTTTTGTTTTATGTTTTTTTTAATTGTCATATTACATTTTCTTCAAATTTTAAACAGTGTTGTTCACCGAACTTCATTTTAATGTTTAGCTAGTCATTTTATTTTTACCTTTGCATTATTAAGTTCAAATTGATCACTTTCATCTTATTTAGTAGTGAAAAAAATAATAATAATAAGCACTCGTAGACTTAAGGGGTGATTAAATGGGATTTTAGGAAGCAATCAATTTTATGGGTTTATTAGCGTGGAGACGGGTATATTCGATATAGTTGCAATTTATTGTCTCATTTTGCTCGTTAATTCGAATTTGGTAATTTCTAAACCTATTTCGATTATAGTTTTTATTTTACTTATTGTTATGCTTAGTCTAGATATTATTATGATTGCGTTATTTGTTGATTTTAGCATATTTATGATATTTTGCGAGTAGATGTTGTTATGTTTGTTAAGTGGTGGTGATTGGTGAAATAAGTGAGGATTAATTTGGTAAAATAAAACGGATAGCTTAAATCGAGACTTGGTTATTTTAAAGAGTAAAAGTCGGAGAAATGATTTATTATCGATTTATAAATTAATATTTTTATAAAAATGTCTTTTCAAAATAAACGACCATTATGAGAGAGTAAATTTTTATAGAATTATTAATTCGTCAATATAAATTAAAAATCCACACTTGTTGATCTAATTACCCCACTTGATAAGCATGTTAGTTTGCATCTTTATTTACTAGTATTATTTTATATATCTTTCACTTTGCATTCGTAGTATAATTGTCTCTTTCATTTTTATCATTTAATATTTAGTCTTTAAAATTGGTAGTTTAGATATAAAAATCAAAAGACTTTTATTCGAGCATAGAACTTGAGACATAAACGCGGATTTCCATTCACACTTCGTCGGAACTACGATAACCTTCGGGTGTACGAAAATGACTCAATCAAATGGCGCCACTGCCGGGGATGTGTGTAGCGATGTTTGCGTTGTGTGTTTTAGTTAGTGACTTGAAGATCCTTTCGCTTTGAAAGTTTATTTTACGTATTTATGTATATATATATATATATATATATATATATATATATATATATATATATATATATATATATATATATATATATATATATATATATATATATATATATATATATATATATATATATATATATATATATATATATATATATATATATATATATATATATATATATATATATATATATATATATATATATATATATATATATATATATATATGTATGTAGTGGGGTTATTATAAAACAAATCCTATAATAAAACAAATGAGGTGAATTCTCACCCCTTAGATCAAAATTACTAAATTTGATAAAAAAAATGGTGTATTTTTGTAAACTAACAAACTTTAGGGGCAATTCTCGAAGAAGAAAAAAAATTAAACGCGCCCATAACTGATCAAAACACATAGTACACACAATACACACAGTTAAAAACCGCTCATTAAACACACAGTTAAGGCACTGAAACCGCTCCATAAACACACAGTTAACACAGTGAAAACGATCAAAAACACACACTTCTCACAGTGAATCCGATCAAAAAACTCGCATTTCACACTGGAATCATCTTGAATCATAAAGTTAAGCAGGCAATCAAGATGGTTCGAACCTTTATTGGACTATCTCCGCCTTCTCAGTCTGGTAATAGATTTGTTAATTTTTAAATTATTGTTCAAAGTTTGTTTAAAGATACTTTTTATGCTTGAAAATAAATGCTATTTGTTAAAAATGCAGTTTAATGCACTAGAATTAGACTTTAGTTCATATGAATGATTAGGTTAGATGTTTTTCAAAATTTGATTAAAAGTGGCTTTTTAAGCTTCAAAATCACTGCTATGTGTTAAAATACACTATAATGCTTTAGAATTAGACTAATGTTCATATAAATGATTTAGGATAGATGTTGTTCAAAATTTGTTTAAAAGTGACTTTTTAAGTTTTAAAATCACTGCTATGTGTTAAAAATGCACTATAATGCTTTAGAATTAGACTAAGGTTCATATGAATGATTTAGGTTAGATGTTATACTAAATCTTGTTTAAAAGTGGCTTTTAATGCTTCAAAATCATTGCTATGTGCTAAAAATTAACTATAATTCTCTAGAATTATAATTTGGTTCATATGAATGATTTATGTTATATGTTGTTCAAAATTTGATTAAATGTAAGTTTATATGATTGAAAATCAGTATGATGTGTTAAAATTTGTATTCTAATGTTCTAAAATCCGAGTTAGGTTCTTATGAATGTTTCCTGTTAGATGTTGTTTAAAGTTTGCTTAAATGTGAGATATCATGCTTGAAAAACACTATAATGTGTTAAAATTTGAACTCTAATGCTCTAAAATGCTAGTTAGATTCATATGAATGATTTTAGTTAGCCGTTGTCTAAAGTATGATTAAATGTGAGATTTCATACTTAATCACTGTGATGTGTTAAAATTTGCACTATAATACTCTAAAATCCAAGTTATGTTGATATGAATGATTTATGTTAACTGTTTTTATAGTTTCATTAAATGTGAGTTTATATGTTTGAAAATCAGAGTGATGTGTTAAAATTTGTACTCTAATGCTCTAAAATCCAAGTTATGTTGATATGAATGATTTAGGTTAGCTGTTGTCTAAAGTATGATTAAATGGGAGTTTTCATGTTTGAAAATCAATGCGATGTGTTAAAATTTATATTCTAATGTTCTAAAATCAGAGTAAGGTTCATATGAATTTTTTATGTTAGTTGTTGTTTAAAGTTTGATTAAATGTGATATATCATGCTTGAAAAACACTATAATGTGTTAAAATTTGAATTCTAATGCTCTAAAATGCTAGTTAGATTCATATGAATGATTTTTTAGTTAGCCGTTGTCTAAAGTATGATTAAATGTGAGATTTCATACTTGAAAATCACTGTGATGTGTTAAAATTTTCCCTCTAATGCTCTAAAATCCAAGTTATGTTGATATGAATGATTTATGTTAACTATTTTTTATATTTCATTAAATGTGAGTTTATATGTTTGAAAATCAGAGTGATGTGTTAAAATTTATACTCTAATGCTCTAAAATCCAACTTATGTTGATATGAATGATTTAGGTTATCTGTTGTCTAAAGTATGATTAAATGGGAGTTTTCATGCCTGAAAAACAATGCGATGTTAAAATTTGGACTCTAATGCTCTAAAATCTGAGTTAAGTATATATGAATGATTTAGTTTTAATGTTGTTCAAAATTTGATTAAATGTAAGTTTATATGATTGAAAATCAGTATGATGTGTTAAAATTTGTATTCTAATGTTCTAAAATCCGAGTTAGGTTCTTATGAATGTTTCCTGTTAGATGTTGTTTAAAGTTTGCTTAAATGTGAGATATCATACTTGAAAAACACTATCATGTGTTAAAATTTGAACTCTAATGCTCTAAAATACGAGTTAGATTCATATGAATGATTTTAGTTAGACGTTGTGTAAAGTATGATTAAATGTGAGATTTCATACTTGAAAATCACTATGATGTGTTAAAATTTGTACTCTAATGCTCTAATATCCAAGTTATGTTCATATGTATGATATTAGTTATCCGTTGTCTAAAGTATGATTAAATGTGAGATTTCATACTTGAAAAAACACTATAATGTGTTAAAATTTGTATTCTAATGCTATAGAATCCAAGTTAGGTTCATATGAATGGTTTAGGTTGGCTGTTGTATAACGAATGATTAAATGTGAGTTTATACGTTTGAAAATCATAGTGATGTGTTAAAATTTGTATTCTAATGCTCTTGATTCTGTGTTAGGTTCAAATGAAAGATTTATATAGACTGTCTGTAAATGAATAGAGTGTGTGATCTTTTCAGGTATATCTTCATCAGTTAAAAAGACCAATGAGAAAAAAAATCCAACGGAAAACAGTGATTCGGATTTTGAAGAAAATACTTTCGATAAACATAAGATAGAAAAAAAAGAAGATAAGGGGAAAAGGCTTGCAGTAAGAAAAGATTCTGATGTATTTTTTCAGTCAAAAAAGAAGGCAAAAACAAAAGATAATATGATCGTTTGTTATCCACAAACAATTCAACAAAAGAAGCCAAAAAAGGCTGATCAGAAAACCATAAAATACAGAATGTCACCAAGAAATCTCCAAAAGGTCCTAAACAACTTAAGCCCTCAACAAGACAAGCGTGTTCGAGAAATGGGATTTGGTGATTTTCCTAAAAACTTCAACATATCTTATATCCCATCAACCTTATGTCTGTTTTTAGCTACCAATTTTGATTCAGAAACACGCACTCTAGGAATGGGAGATGGTAGGAAGATAAAGTTTACCAAACAACTTGTGCATGATATGCTTGGGATACCAATGGGTGATATCCCTGTTGAAACTCTAAAAGAAAAAAATCTATTAGAGCCTACGACTCAGAGATGGAGAAGAAAGGTGAAGCATATTGTCGGTAATGATAAAAAAATCGGAGTATCAAAATTGGAATCATTTTTGTCTGAATACGAAAAAGCCAATTGGGTATTTGATGTTGGTTTCCTATCACTGTTCTTCTCAATAATCGGAGAAGGTAACAAAGATGGAACGATAAATGAGAGGATTATTCTATTTATTGGGAATAACACTGATAGGATTGAAAAAATGGATTGGTGCTCATATGTATTAGAATTTTTGGTGAGGGAATGCACCAGTTTTGATTCAAGTAGCACCTTCAGTGGACCATTGGTTTTACTCACAGTAAGTACTAATTTAAACTTAAATGCTGTAAATTTTAGTCTTAACTGCTGTAAATTTTTTACTTAAAATGCTGTAAAAATTTACTTTTTAGTTTATTAAATTTTACATAAATTTTCAACAGCTAACTACTAAAAAATATTTTTTTGGTGCAGCTTGTGTATTGCAATTCAACTGTGTGTAAAAAGGTAAAGGTCGAAAAAACAGTCCCTGCGTTCAAAGCATGGAATCATCAATTGATGAAAGCTAGAGAATCTCTTGAACTTAAGAAAGGAGGTTTTGGACGTTTAGAAATCGTTGATGGTTTAGAATGGATTGAGCCAAAGAAGAAAGATACCAAAAAAAGAAATTAGTGAATTTATCAGGTATACATAATATAAAATAAATATATTCTTGAAATTTTGTTATTATATAATAATTTATTTTGTTGATGTTGTAGAAGATGAAGAAGAGTTTTCAGAAGAAGAACTTGAAGAAGCTAAAGATTTTTCATCTAAAACTTTTAAGGTAATAATTTTGAATGAAATATATGTTACGTAAGATGATTTGGTTAAAAAATTAACTAAAATTCAGTAAATTTTCCGGTCTTAAGGCTCACATAATCAAAAAATATTTGATGCATGTGGCTCACTAGGAACAAGCTCGAAAACCTAGTGGGAGCCTTTTGATTCCCCATATTGGGAAGACTCCTTCTTTGTAATGAGGATTGAGAACTCGGTTGTTTGAAAATGATAGTTATGATGTTATTTTTTAAAAGTTATGAAAGTGATTTGGCAAAAAAAAATTTAATGCATTAAACTTTAAATGATTTTTTATATTATAGGGAATGTACGATACTGTAAAAGCTAATATACAGCAAGCAATTAAGCTGATGGAAGATTCTGATAGAAAATTGGATCTTGCTTTTAGATACTATCCCGAGTCCGAAAGGTTAAAAAAACTTGTAAATCATAGAAATAAGGTTTTCATAGTTTATTATAAACATAAGCAGGTGATGTGGAAGATGAAAATGATGATAGTGAAAAGGGGAATGGAGGTGAGGATGATGAAATTGATGATAGTGAAGACGGGAATGGAGATGAGGATGATGATATTGATGATGAAACTGACAATGATGATGGATTAGATGATGACGAAGAAGATGACGATGATGATGCATTAGATGATGATAATGATGCAGTAAAGGGAAATGTTGATGATCAACATAATGATGCAGAAAAAGGAAATGTTGAGGATCAACATGATGGTATGTCTATAACTTTCAAATTATATTTTTCTATGTTCTACTAAAAACATTTTTGGTAATAATATAACTACAATGCTATAACATTATTACGTTAATTTGGTAAGGTTTGCAATTTAAAAATTCTAACAATGTAAAAATATGCAGATAATGGCGATGATGAAAAAAAGAATAAAAAAGGTGGTGACGATGTAAATGAGGAAAAGAAAGATGAGCATGATTGTAAAAATGCTGGAGAGGGGCCTCAAAATCTGATTGCAGGGCAAAATATGGGCATTGTACCATTTGATTATACTTATTTCACTCAGACAACTCCTCTAGAAACACAATCTTCAAATGAAACTGATAAAAATGCTAGGATAGCTTATGTCGTAGAAGAACCTTCAGAAGATAGTGATGAAAGTTTGTTGAGTTATCTAAACACTAGAATTCCCACAATAGAACCTTTATCATAAACGAAGGAAGACGAAAAAGGATATCAAATCAACAAACGAAGAAAGATTGATGTTGAAGATGATTTGGGTATCTTGGGTGCTAAAGTTGTTGATTTTGATGTAGGTCAACCAGGGTCGGATGCATTTGATTTGGTTGACAATATGACCGATACTGTTTGGACTTGTACCTCAAATGTTTTTCAAAATCTCAACACTCCTTCCTTTCTTCCTAAATCAAGAAATCTGAAATTAAGCCTAGTACGAAACAATGAAGGACATTTTGAGGCAAGAAAAATGGATGAAGGAAATACAAGTGCCATAGAAAAAAGTGTTGAAGCTCATGAAGTTGCTGAATTGCCTCCAAAAACATCTGTTGAAGCTAATGAAGTGGCTGAAGCAACTGAAATTCTTGAAATTGCTGGAATGGCTTCAATACTTGTTAATGCAGTCCAAAACACAGACACTAAGACGCCAATGTTCACAAGTAGTGTTACAGATAAGAATTCAGAAAAAGGCAAAGAGAAAGTGGTTAGTATTGCAGTTCCAGAACCCTCAGATGAAAGTGATTTTAAAAGGCCTATCAAAAGTATGAAAATAGGCGCTGAAGTATTAGAAGATGCGGTTTATAGGATAGACTCAAGTGAAAAGTTGTCAGCATATCACGAGAGGAAAATTCATCCAGCCATACCATTTACTGAAGATGAAATAAAGGTTATAGAATATGTATGGAGTGGCAGTTGTCCTGAAGGGTTAGTTTTTACTGCATTAACCTTTAATAAAGTAACTGAATTGCATATCATAGATATATTTTTTTTTGTGATTTGGTAAAAAAAAACTGAATTATTTTTATAATGCGCAGGGAATTTATATTCAGTGGATTGGGCATAATAATTGAATGTATATGGTTCTCGAGTCTTTATCCAAACATCCTAATTTCATTAAATATTCTTGACTTATGGAGTCTTGTTCTGGCGTATGAGGAGACATTCAAATCGAGCGTCTCATTTAACTCAAATTTGTACTACAGTACAAGAATGCTGGTGAGTTTTTTTGTCTATATATATACTTAAAAAAATGAATTTCTATAGGTTGAAATATTTTATATTTTTTTGTGATTATATACAGCCTCCCGCTCTGGTTGAACAGAAAATGGATGAAGAACACCTGAGAAAAGTTTTTGATGATAACTTTGAGTCTGTTTTACAGAATTCAAAGAAAACAAATTTGGATAACATTAGTATGGTAAGTCATAAATAACATCTATTACTAATACTATTTAAAAATTATTTACAGCATTACAGTTAAATTTTTACAGCATTACTATGTTTTAGTTAATAATTTTTTATTGAATTATCTACAGGTTATGATTCCTTGCATTCAGATGATAGGTGTTGTAAACCATTACTATTTATTATGCTTCAATATGATATCTGCTGAAAAAGAAATCATGGACAACCTTGATGATGATTCCGAGAATCTTGATGACAGATATGGCCCTTATGCCATTACAATGGTAATTTTTTGATTTATGAATCTCATTTGGCTAAATAGATATGTATTAATAAATACTAGTTTTTTATAACCTTCAAAATTTTGTTATAAATTTTTTTAAAATATAACAGGTAAATTTTTTTTATTGCATTACATATTATTTTACAGCATTAACAGCAATCTTGTATTTTTTCACAGATCAAATTATTCATTGCTTACCTAGAAAGTGTAAATCATCCAAAACATGCTGCATTCATGAAGGCCGTCCCAAGAGTCTTGAAGATGACTTGGAGGACAAAAAAAAATGCTGTCGACTGTGGTCTATTTGCTATGAGGCATATGGAGATGTACGTCGGTAAAGAAATATGGTAGAAAAATAGATATCAAAAATCAACTATTAACACTCTCAGAGCAAAGTACTTAGCAAAGATTCTGCTGTTGCCTTGTAACCTTTGGAGAAATGAGTTACTCAAAGCGGCGGACCAACATTGGAAGAAGCAACAAAAGAAACAAAAGATTATAAGTGGTTTCAATGTGAAAGTTAATATTGGGCTCATGAGAAAGTTTGAAGCAAGAATAAAGAAGGAAATCCTTGGATGAAGTTTAATGAAATTATGTATAAACTTTGAAGAATTTTATTATGTAAAGTTTACCCAAAACATAAAGTTTGTTTCTGTTGTAATTTTTATTTCAGCTTGGCCTAAGTACATTGTAAATGCCACTCTATTTACCTAATATTTATTTTGGTTATCCTCTCCTATAATTCAGTAATTAACCTTTATGATTTGGTAAACTTCTAATGAAAATAAGTAGATTTTTAAGCATTATACCTTTATATTTAATATGTTTTTAAAGAAATCTGATAAAATGGTATATTGATTGATAAAATATGATAAATTTATATATTGATTTGCTAAAATATGATAAAGTTGTATATTGATTTGGTAAAATATGATAAAGTTGTATATTGATTTGGTAAATATTAGTAATAACCTTTCTAGAATGTCTCATTTATGATGAATAAACGACCACCTACCTATTAATCTGTTAAAATTAAATATTGATTTGGAAAAATCTATTAAAATTGTATATTGATTTGGTATATATTACAAACTTTAGGGGCAAACTAGTAATAACCAACCGAGAGCGTCTCATTTATGGTGAATAAACACCCACGTATCTCTTATATTCATCACTTACTAAATATATCTCCAATATTTCTCTATCCCCAAGTTTACACACAGTAGATCAAAACAAGATCAAAACCAGATTGATGCATAAAAATTGAAATGCATCAATCCAAAAAGATGGTGAATAACAATCTGAAATCCTGTGCTCCTCCTCGTAAGCAAATTAATACCTCTATTTATTTATTTTCGATATTATTTATGTTTATAACAATCTGATTCCAACTATCATTTCATGTATCTAGAAAATAGGAAAAGTGTTAGGCTGATGATAAAACAAAGACTAGATTATGGAAACAGTAAAAAAAAGTCGCCGGAAAAATCTATAACTATATCAACCAGTAAGTGATTTATTCTACATCTTTATTTCAATGCGATGTGTTAAATTCGAGTTTTCATGCTTGAAAATAACTGTAATTTGCTAAAATTTGTACTGTAATGCTCTAAAATCCGAGTTAGGTTGATATTAATGAATTAGGTTACACATTGTAAATATTTTGTATAAATGATTGTTTATATGCTTGAAAATCAGTTTGATGTGATTAAATTTATACTCTAATGCTCTAGAATGTGATTTATGTTCATATGAATGGTTTATGTTAGCCATTGTCTAAAGTATGATTAAATGTGAGTTATCATGCTTGAAAAACACTATAATGTGTTAACATTTGAACTCTAATGCTCTAAAATGCTAGTTAGATTCATATGAATGAATTAGGTTACATATTGTAAATATTTTGTATAAATGATTGTTTATATGCTTGAAAATCAGTTTGACGTGATTAAAATTATACTCTAATGCTCTAGAATGTGATTTAGGTTCATTTGAATGGTTTATGTTAGCCATTGTCTAAAGTATGATTAAATGTGAGTTATCATGCTTGAAAAACACTATAATGTGTTAAAATTTGAAGTCTAATGCTCTAAAATGCTAGTTAGATTCATATGAATGATTTAAGTTAGCCGTTGTCTAAAGTATGATTAAATGTGAGATTTCATACTTGAAAATCACTGTGATGTGTTAAAATTTGCACTCTAATGCTCTAAAATCCAAGTTATGTTGATATGAATGATTTAGGTTAGCTGTTGCCTAAATTATGATTAAATGTGAGTTTTCATGCTTGAAAATCACTACAATGTGTTAAAATTTGTACTATAATGTTCTAAAATCCGAGTTAGGTACATATGAATGAATTAGGTTACAAATTGTTCATAAATATTGATAAAATGATTGTTTATATGCTTGAAAATCAGTTTGATGTGATTAAAATTATACTCTAATGCTCTAGAATGTGATTTAGGTTCATTTGAATTGTTTATGTTAGCCATTGTCTAAAGTATGATTAAATGTGAGTTATCATGCTTGAAAAACACTATAATGTGTTAAAATTTGAACTCTAATGCTCTAAAATGCTAGTTAGATTCATATGAATGATTTAAGTTAGCCGTTGTCTAAAGTATGATTAAATGTGAGATTTCATACTTGAAAATCACTGTGATGTGTTAAAATTTGCACTCTAATGCTCTAAAATCCAAGTTATGTTGATATGAATGATTTAGGTTAGTTGTTGCCTAAATTATGATTAAATGTGAGTTTTCATGCTTGAAAATCACTACGATGTGTTAAAATTTGTACTATAATGTTCTAAAATCCGAGTTAGGTACATATGAATGAATTAGGTTACAAATTGTTCATAAATATTGATAAAATGATTGTTTATATGCTTGAAAATCAGTTTGATGTGATTAAAATTATACTCTAATGCTCTAGAATGTGATTTAGGTTCATTTGAATGGTTTATGTTAGCCATTGCCTAAAGTATGATTAAATGTGAGTTATGATGCTTGAAAAACACTATAATGTGTTAAAATTTGAACTCTAATGCTCTAAAATGATAGTTAGATTCATATGAATGATTTAAGTTAGCCGTTGTTGATAGGTGTGTAAACACCCATCCTTTTACCACTTAATTCTGGCTAAAACAAGACCAAAACACGTATTTAATATCATTTGTTTGGAATTATGCGTGGTTTTTGTGTTTATTTTGTTTTCAGAGCTAACCGGATGAATATTAAAGAAAACATGGGATTGCACGGGTTTTATCAAGGAAAAAGACTCAAGACGAATCCTCCCCTAGGGGGGCGATTTCCGGCCACCATTCTACCTAAAATTCCGGCTAAAAAAACCCTAGCAACCGCCTCTCTATCTTATTTGTTATTAATTTCTTTTTTCTTGATTTAGGGTTTCGTTTGGTGCTTCTGATTAAGGTTACCATTCGTCTCATTGGATCAGATCTAGGAATTTTTGGCCGTAAGATATGCAATCGGTTCAAGATTTTTACTATTGTAGAATGGTTGTGCTTTGGTTTCTATCTGTTTATCTAATGGACATCGCCCATCTCAAAACCCTAATTACCCTTCATTCATTTTTGATTCTTCATTAGGGTTTCGATTTGGTTTGGTTATTCTCGATCTCTGTTTTGTTTGTACATCTATATGGGTCGATTGGTCGACTGCGTGGAGGTTCTACTCGTGGGATCCACGCATGGTATCGCATCGGGTAAACTCTTTAATTAGGGTTTTTATTGACAGGTTGTTCATCTTAAGGGTTGCGATATCAATCCTGGGGATCGTGTGCTTTGTTATCATGGTTACCACTGGTTCGTTTAATCTTATGATTCGGGTAACATGATCCTACTCGCTAAGAGTAGTTACGAGTGGTACTCGTTTTTTGATCGTTGGCAAAACCTTTTAGGTTTGTTTTCATGATAACTTGATCTTTGCAAGGTTGCTACGATGTTCAGGATGTCTATGTTTGTTGTTCGTGATCTGGAGGTGCATGCATGAGTGCTTTTTGTTGCTATGGATTGGGAGAGTCGGCTGGTTCGATACCCTACACTTCTTAGGGTTTCGGTTTGGTTATTACCATGTGGAGGTCACGTGATTGATCAACACGGGTTGGCATTATGCAGTAATCATGGCGTAACACTCGGAAACGCTTTTCTGGAAACGAAATTACTGTTTTGGTTTTTATATGTTGGAAAATCGGCGGTGTAATGTTTATTTATATTCTTTTTTTCCAATGTATTTGGTAGTCATAAGAGTGGCATGTTATTCTTATGTAAGTTTTGTGGTTTGTGCACATTGTGTATGTGCTGGTTGTAGCCCATGTAACGGGCCGTGATGTAGGACTTCACCTACATCCGTTTGTACTTCAACGTTTTTTGGTGTAATATATTTTACCGGGGTCAGTCCCCTTTACCCAAAAAAAAAAGACTCAAGACGAAGTCTATTGTCCAAGAGATGCAAAAGATTTGAAGTCAATGGGCCTATTTGAAGATTTATCGAAGAAAAGGACCAAAGATGGAAGATTCACATATGTCGAAGAAACTCAAGTCTATTAAACGAAGAAATTAAAAGACGAGTTGAATTTAATCGTCGACAAATCCCGGATCAGAATCGAAAACGTCAACTTTTCTGAAAAGACGAGAAGACAAGAAGAAAGGGAGATAGCCCACCCACCAACCAACCACTAGGACTATAAAAGGATTTTTCCTTCACACAATTAGGGAGTTAGTTTTTGTTTTCTTCTTTCCCAGGTTTTTGGTTCGTAGCTTCACCAACACCATTAGGGTGTTTGGTGATTTTTAATTTTCTTTCAATCTTGTAAGTGTTTAATCATTACTCTTGTTTACCTTTACATTAATCCTTCAATTCCATCTTTTTATTCATCTTGTTCATCTCCATTTTCATTGAAAGTTCTTAAGTTCTTGTGTGATTGATTTTGATCTTTTAAAATTGGTTGATTTTGTGTTTTTATTGTTAGGATTTGTTACTTATGGTATTTAAATGATTATTGGTTGATTTGGTAAAACCTTTTTGAGTAATCTGGTGATTTGATTCGAAAATCGTTTTTGCTGTAACTGCTACTGTTCTTCATCCAGACTTTCCGAATAGACGAATTTCTGTTTCCCTTATTCGGAATATTGGATATTCCGAATAGGGCTATTTACTTTTCCCTTATTCGGAATAATTTATTCCGCATAGCCAATTTCTTTTTCCCTTACTCGGAATATTTCGAACATTCCGCATAGGATTGTTTTTCCGAATAGCCAGGTTTTCCGAATAGAGAACTTTTATTCCGAGTTAAACTTTATTCCGCATAAGACCAGTATTCCGAGTTGGATATTTATTCCGAATTGAACATGCATTCCGAATAGCTCAGTTTTTCCGCATAGGACTTTCTTTCCGCATAGGCCACATTTTTCCGCATAGAGGTATTTTCCCGAGTAGGATATTTTTCAGTAAGGGTATTTTCCAGTTTTAATTCAAGTGTTGCTTTTTAATTGTTTTAAGTTTAAGTCTTCATTTACTTTATTCATTTCCCTTTTTAATAGAATAGAAAATCAAACCCCTTTTTGTCACCAAGAACAAGTCAAAACGCTTGTATCAAATGGCGCCGCTGCCGGGTCTTCTCGTTAAGATCAAAAGTTTTTTGTGAGAACTTGGATTTTGGGATCCGTTCCCTGTGAACGTTACTTTTTCATAAAAATTTTCAAAAAAATCCTAAAAAATATAAAATTTTCAAAAATACAAAAAAATTTAAAAACAATAAAAACCAAAAATATTTTTGCTTTGTTTTTCTTTGTTCGTTCTTTTGCAGGTGTATGCGCACTCGTTCCACGTCATATCAAGAGCCCGAGCCTCTCGATAACTTAGATATGGCTGGTGTACAAAACAACAACAACATACCACCTCCGAACAACAATAATAACAACAACAACCCGCCTTTCAACAACATGAACAATAACAACAACAATGAGCACCTTCCGGATAATCGCCCGATGATTGAACTACTGCAAGCTCATGTCGATGGCAACACGGATCTAATTGTCATACCTCCAATTGCCGCCAACAACTTTGAGCTAAAATCAGGCTTTATCCAGATGGTCTCGGCTCAACCATTCTTGGGACGTACCATTGATGACCCACACGACCACATAAAGAGATTCTTGCAACTCACCAACACGGTCAAGTTCAATGGTGTTCCACAAGAGGTTATCAGGTTACAACTTTTTCCCTTTTCTTTAGAGGGACAAGCCCGGCATTGGCTTGCTAAGGAACCGCCACAGAGTATTCTCTCGTGGACGGATTTGGAAACAAAGTTTATCAATTACTTTTTCCCACCCTCTCGTACTACCGCTTTGCGGAATGAAATCATAAATTTTGAACAAAAGTACGATGAGTCGTTCAGTGAATCTTGGGATCGTTTTAAAGATCTTTTAAGAAAATGCCCACAACATGGTTTTACCAAAGTACATCAAATTAATACTTTTTACAATGGTTTAAGCATGAGTGACCAAGATTCACTAAACAGTGCCTCGGGGGGTAATCTATTGGCTAAGACTTCCAATGCTGCTTGGGATATCATTGAGAACAAATCTCGTGTGCAAACCAAGAGTGTTAGGACCAATGTCGCTAGTGCTAGCACTAGTGACAGCGACAAGCGATTGGACAAAATCACTACGCTTCTTGAATCGCTTGTCACCCACACCGTCAGCAACAACAACAACAACAACGCTAAAAACGCTCAAGTTAACGCTGTCAGCCAACCTTGTGAGATATGCGGTGGTCCTCATTCTTACACCACTTGTACCGCCACCCAAGACTACCCTGCTGAAAACATGAATGCGGCATATGGCACCTATCCTCAACCTGCTTATCAAGCTAGACCTCAAGGTGACCGTAATTTGCTTAGCTACCGCTCCAACAACTACCTCTCACCACCTGGTTTCCCTCCTACCAACCCAAACCAACAACAAAACCTTAATCGCCCTCCTCAACAACAACAACAACCTCGACAACCATACATCCCACCTCACAAGCAGCAACAACCACCTCAACGAAACAACCAAGTCTACCAACAACCTGCTTAACAACCACCCGCATACAATGCTCTTCCCAACCAACCCACCGCTCTTCACCAAGAAGTGGAAACTTATATGAGGACTAACGATGTGATAGTGGGAAATCTTCAGAAAGAAGTGCTCAACCTGAAAGCGGACTTGGTCAAGCAAGGAAACGATTTGCGAGCAGACATGCGAAACACGTTGGATAGCCAAACTAATGACTTGAGGAACATGATGGCTAGTTTCTTCCAAGGTAATCAACCCTCTTCTTCGGGTACTCTCCCGAGTAACACCGTTGCGAATCCAAGAGGGGAGATGAAAGCAATCACCACTCGAAGTGGCAAAGGTACCAAGGAACCCGAGCTTCCTATACCTCCACCGGTGGTTGTGACTAAGGAGAACGAGTCACCTGCTCCTATTCCTCATCCTTCTGCTTCCCCAATTTCTCCACCTCTTCCTTCTACCCCACCTCCACCCAAGGATGTGAGTGATCCTATTCTTCCAAAGCCTTCCTCTTCTTCCAATATACCTTATCCATCTAGGTTGAGGAAAGAGAAGCTCAAAAGCAAGGACGATATTCAGGTTTCTAACTTTCTTAAAATGTTTAAACAACTGAATTTCAATATCTCCTTCGCTGAGGCTCTCGATCACATGCCTAAATATGCAAAAATGTTTAAAGATCTTCTGAGCGACAAGGAAAAGCTCCTCGATATTGCTAACACCCAACTTAATGAGAATTGCTCTGCAGTGCTCTTAAGGAAATTGCCAACCAAGCTTGGTGATCCGGGTCGTTTCTTAATTCCTTGCAATTTCCCGGGAGTAGAGAATTGCATGGCCCTAGCCGATCTAGGTGCTAGTATTAATCTCATGCCTCTAAGTGTTTGGAAGCAATTATCTCTCCCAGAGCTAGTCCCCACCAAAATGACTTTGGAATTAGCTAACCGTACGGTTGCTTATCCAGTGGGGATAGCCGAAGATGTCATTGTAGGAGTCGACAAATTCACCTTTCCTGCTGATTTTGTTGCCGTCGACTACGAGATGGACCCTCGTGTGCCACTAATTGTTGGTCGTCCATTCTTAAGGACCGGTCGCACTCTCATTGATGTTGAAGCCGGTGAGCTTATCATGAGAGTGGGTGACGATAAAGTAGTCTTCAACATGGGAAAGTTGTCTAAACAGCCTTATTCATATGAGAGTGTTAATTGTATTGACGTTCTTGATGAGGCTTGTGAAGAACACTTTAATGATGCTTGCAAAAGTATTCCTACCTCTCTTCCCAATGTTGAGACCGTGTCCTCTATTGATTCATCATTGTCTCTATTTGGAGATAGTGATTTATTTTGGAACAATCTTGAAGATACCATGGGAGATGTGAATTTAGCTACTAATGATTCTCCCACCGATGGGGATGAAGACATGAATTTCTTTGACAATCTTCTAACCGAAGACAATCCTTCGCCTCCATCTCCCACGGTCATTGCTATCGATACTCCGACTTTGAAAACGCCTCCCGTCGAAAATCCTCCGGATTTGGAACTTAAGGAGTTGCCGCCCCATCTCGAGTATGTATTCCTTGAAGAAGAGAAGAAGTCGCCAGTCATCATTGCTAAGGACCTAAAGGAAGAAGAAAAAGCCCGACTTATCACCGTGTTGAAAGATCATAAGAAGGCTATTGCTTGGAAAATTTCGGATATTCGTGGAATTGATCCTCACTTCTGCACACACAAAATTTTCATGGAGGACGACTTTAAGCCCACAATTCAAAGCCAACGAAGGGTGAATCCAAAAATCCATGAAGTCATCAAAACAGAGGTTATCAAACTTCTTGATGCGGGTATGATTTACCCTATTTCGGATTCCCCATGGGTTAGTCCAATCCATTGTGTGCCCAAGAAGGGCAGAATAACCGTTGTTCCCAATGAACACAACGAGTTGATTTCCACCCGTCTCGTCACTGGGTGGAGAGTTTGTATAGACTACCTCAAACTCAATGATGCCACGAGAAAGGATCATTTCCCTCTACCTTTTATGGACCAAATGCTTGAACGTTTAGCAGGTAATGAATATTACTGCTTTCTTGATGGTTTCTCGGGTTATTTCCAAATACCCATCGATCCCCAAGATCAAGAGAAGACTACATTCACTTGTCCCTATGGCACATTTGCTTACAAAAGAATGCCTTTTGGCTTATGTAATGCGCCCGAGACTTTCCAAAGGTGCATGTTAGCTATCTTCCATGACATGGTTGAACAAACCATGGAAGTCTTCATGGATGATTTCTCGGTCTTCGGGGATTCTTTCTCTTCTTGCCTTGCCAATTTGGAACGTATGCTTAAGCGGTGCGAAGACACTCGCCTTGTTCTAAATTGGGAAAAATGCCATTTTATGGTAAAAGAAGGCATCGTGCTGGGACACAAGATTTCCAAAGCCGGTCTTGAAGTAGACCGTGCTAAAGTCGATGTTATCGCCAAGTTGCCTCCACCTTTAACCGTGAAGGGTGTGAGAAGTTTTCTGGGTCATGCGGGCTTCTACCGTCGATTCATCAAAGATTTTTCTCAAATCGCTCGCCCGATGACCCACCTCTTGGAAAAAGATACTCCTTTTATCTTTTCCAAAGAGTGCCTTGAAGCCTTCAACTCGCTTAAGGATAAGCTTACTAAGGCACCCGTCTTAGTTACCCCTAATTGGGAGCTTCCCTTTGAATTGATGTGCGATGCTAGTGATTTTGCTATTGGAGCGGTTCTGGGACAAAGAGTGAACAAACACTTCCAACCAATTCATTACGCTAGCAAGACAATGACGGGGGCACAATTGCATTATACGACAACCGAAAAAGAGCTTTTAGTTGTTGTCTATGCTTTTGAAAAATTCCGCCCCTATCTTGTCCTTTCTACAACAATCGTGTATACCGATCATTCCGCGCTGAAGTACTTGTTGACAAAGCAAGATTCCAAACCAAGACTTCTTCGCTGGGTTTTGCTGCTCCAGGAATTTAAAATCGAAATTCGCGATAAAAAAGGAGCTGAAAACCTAGCCGCGGACCATCTCAGCAGACTTGAGGA
This sequence comes from Glebionis coronaria, assembly GCA_025667525.1. NCBI lineage: Eukaryota > Viridiplantae > Streptophyta > Magnoliopsida > Asterales > Asteraceae > Glebionis > Glebionis coronaria. The sequence continues at coordinate 678,748 of JANFOE010000238.1, read as the reverse complement.
TCCTTACCAAGGGGATCATCCAAACAAAGAAATCAATGATTCTTTTCCCTTGGAGACCTTAATGTCTATAAATTCGAAATCTGATGAAACCCCGTGGTTTGCGGACTTTGGAAACTACTTGGCGGGTGGAATTCTCAAGGAAGGGTTGACGTCCCAACAAAAGAAAAAGTTCTTCACCGACATTAAGACTTACTTTTGGGACGACCCTTACCTATTCAAACAATGTGCCGACTTGATTATTCGCCGATGTGTTGATGGACCGGCAGCTTCGGAAATCCTTGACGCTTGCCACAAAGGACCCACCGGTGGTCACTTTGGTCCCAACTACACCGCCAAAAAAAGTGTTTGATTCGGGATTTTATTGGCCCTCCATATATCGTGACGCTCACAATATGGTTAAACGATGTGATGTTTGCCAAAAACAAGGCACGATCACACATAAAGACGAGATGCCTCAAAATTTCATACAAGAATGTGAAATATTTGATGTTTGGGGTATCGACTTTATGGGGCCATTCCCTTCTTCTAAAGGAAACAAATACAGCCTTGTAGCCGTTGACTACGTTTCAAAGTGGGTTGAAGCCAAAGCTTTACCTACTAATGACGCAATGGTGGTTTGTAACTTTTTCAAAGCTCTATTCGCTAGATTCGATGTGCCTCGCGCCATTATTAGTGATCGTGGGACTCATTTTTGCAATGACCAATTTGCTAGAGTCATGGCTAAGTACGGAGTAAATCATCGTCTTTCCACAGCCTACCACCCACAAACTAATGGCCAGGCTGAAATATCCAACCGAGGACTTAAGCGAATTCTGGAAAGAACCGTGGGAGAGCATCGTGCCTCATGGGCCGATAAACTGGATGATGCTTTGTGGGCTTTCCGTACTGCTTACAAGACTCCGATTGGTTGTACACTGATGTTGAAGTTTTGTACACCTTTAGGAAAAGGATGCACAAAGTAGGGCAAGTGTGCACGACGATTTAGGAAAACCGTGTGTGAATGACCCTAAGTGAGTTCGTTCTCGAGGAGGCTAGTGCGTTGTGTATTGAATTGATTAATGATGTTTGTGATTATGAACAAGAAGAAAAGAAATTAGAAAGGAAAGAAAGATGGTTACGAAAACGAATTAAACTATGTCGAAAAAGGCGAAAACGTAAAACCGTAAATAGTGACAAAAATAAAATTTTAACCTAAAAATTTCTAAAAATTCCTAAAAATCCCCAATAATATTCTAAGAGTTTACAAAAAATCCAAACTTGCTAAAACCTTTTAATTAATTAGAAAATGACTTTTTAATGCTAATTAAAGCCCTAAAAATCACTTTTAATTATTAAAAATCCCTAAACAAGGTTTTATAGTTTGTAAACCTCAAAAATATCCTAATTAAGCTAAAAACTATTTTTAAAAATTTTAAAACCAAATTAAACTATTTTTAAACACTTAAAAACTATTAAAATGTATTAAATCTTAAATTAATTCTAGAAATTAATTGAAAAGCCTAAAAAATATTTGGAAAGTGACAAAACTCCTAATTTAATGTCCTTAACCTAGGAAAAATGTAAAAACTAGAAAAAAATGAAACTTCAATTTTTGCTAATAAAATAATATTAAAATATTCAAAAAATTAAAAGTTAATGAATAAATTCTAAAAAATTACCAAAAATCCTAAATAATGTAACTAAAACAAAAATGCAAACCAAATTTTCTGAAACCTATTAAGTAATTTTATATTAAATTTTAAAGTTGCTTAAAAACCCTAAAATCCTATAAAATTAAAAATAAGCTAAGTTGAAAACCTAATAAGCTGTAAACCTCAAAAATATGATTAGAAACCTAAAAAGTATTTTTCCAGATTTTTAAATCACTTTTTACTATTTTTAGAAGACTTTCTAAAAATTAAACTTAAAATAATCCTAATAAATAAAATAATAAAGGGAAAAAATTACTTTTTGCTCAGAAAAGTCAACAACACTAATATAATCCTAAGAAAAATGTTAAACAGTTAAATCCTCAAAGAAATAAGCCAGGAAATGCTTATTTATAAGCTGTTACTTAAATAAGCTACAAAACAAAAACTAGTTAAATAAGTAATGAAATCAAACAATAACGTAAAAAGTCATCTGGATCACTGGTAAGCACGCTACTCCTTGGAACGCAAGGTCGCGTGTTCGAATCCAGGCAGGGTGAACTTTTTACAAAACTTTTTTTTTTTTTTAAAACACAATCCAATCACTTTGTTACTTACTAGAACACAATCACAATCCCAAAATACCAAATATTAAGCTAAATAGAACCAAAAACGTGCTCAGTTAAGCACAACTTTCTGATGAATACACAAGTGTTCTTCACTTGTGCAGTTATGATCAAGAGGGCTTGATCTTGCTTTTTGGTGGTGTTTTTGATGGAACAAAGGCACCCTTGTACTCTTTGGAGTACAAGGAGTCAGATCAAACACAAATTAAGCAATTTTACACACAATCAAGCACAAAGAAAGCCAAGAAAAGTTACTGATATAGCTTGCACAAGTTTAAAGGTGTTTGCTGGTTTAGTGTGCACATAAGTGAGATTCAAAGGCTCAAATCATGCATACAAGTCAGTCAACTAGCAAATAGACAATGCACAAGCCTAGAACAAGCCTACTCCTAGCAGATTTAACACTTGGAAGCACCAATTTCACACAAGTAAGCAGAAATCAAGCAGTGACTGATTTTTAGCTATATCTTCAAAATTTTATCATGCAAAGTGTTCTAAAACCTTACCAAACTGCAATACACAACTAGCATACACCCTATCCTACCCTAATGAGTGATTCAAAGCAGATTTAACTCACAAACTTCCAAAGAAACTCAGATAAATAAGCAGATCCAAACACCCTTTTAAATCTGAAAATCAACTTTTTTCAAAGCAAATCCAATCAAGACTTAACCAAAGTGATTGACCACTATCTAAGCATGCATACAAGTCCTATTTAAGCTGTTTTAAGCACTCAAACATAGATTTAACAACTTAACACAAAAAAATCATACAAATCACATAAAATTTCAGAAAGCTAAAATTTGAAATGGATAACAAGAGACTACCTCAAGGGTCCTACATCCAGGACCCTTAGTGGTTGAAAAACCACCTCCATATAGGCTGGGGCCTATGCAGAACTTTGTTGATGGGTTGATGAAATTTTTCTTTAACAAAAATGGATAAAAATGTTTCTCCTTGAACCTGCTAAGAGAGAAAAGGTAAAAGCTGTGTAAAAGAGCTAAAGGCTTGCTCCTAGCTTATAGATTAAGCTAGAAGAAAGCTTGAGCTTGTGGGTAAGGTTATAATAAGCTTAATAACAGAAAATGACCAATCCAATGGATATTTTACACTTGGGTACCCACTACACCAGAACAAGCCATGGTGTTATGGACATACACAAGGTCAAATTCCATCAATCCAACACTCTGAATCAACATTTTAACAGGTTTATATGAAAATTTAAGGTATAAGAAATCTTTGAAAAACAAACAGAAACTTTAAAACTTGAAAACTTTTTGCTGAAAATCAAATCAAACTCAAACAATAAACTTAAATCAACTGAAAATGTAAAGGGAACTCAATATTTCTCATCAGCAACACTTAAACCATTTATATTAATTCATAAACTGGCTTTACAAAGTTTGTGAAAAAGGAGAAAAATCAAGAACAAGACTATGCTACGTCCTAAAGGCCTTTATATAGAGGCTTACAATGTGATTCTAGAAGTGATAAGAAGCTAAAACCCTAACACTTGAACTTCCAATCTTGCCCTTGGATGATTTTAATTTTTCAGTCAAAAACAAAGTCATGTGATGATGTTGAAGTGTCCAGCTGTTGTAAAGTGATCTAAACCCTTCAAATGAGCTTGGGGACCAAGTGAAATGCCTTGGTTCGTTGATGGACTGGCTCAGTTTTGTTTTCTTCTTCTTTGTGGGGCAGGGGAAGGTTGGAGAGTCACATGGGTGAGAGTGATGGGTAATTTGGGGGTTGGGTTTGGTTTATGTGATTGTTAATTATCAATCTGGAAGGTTATAGCCATAACCCCTTTGTTTTAGTCATTGTTCTTCCTGGGGATTAGCTAGGGTTTATGGGTGGATTAGGGGTGTTTTAATCCGGTTTGGGGTTATTAGTTTTCAAATTAAGTGTTTGGGAGGGAAGTATTAATTAAGTTTAATACTGGAGTGGTGGAATGTAGACGTGGAAGGGAGAGTGGGTGTGATTGGTGGAGGGGGGTGAGGTGTCCAAATGATTGGCTGGGATAAGTTGAGGTGTTTGGCAGTTTGGGTCCCCATAGTTTATTTCTTTGTTCAAGTTGTATAAAATGGCTATCAACGCCAAATTAACACACAACAACTTTTGGACTTTGGCAATTTTTTTTTGGGTAAAGGGACTCCAATCCCGGTAAAATATATTCCCAAAAAGCGTTGAAGTACAATGGAATGTAGCTGCAATGCTACATTAACCTCAAGCACACAGCTTGAACAACCACTATATCATATGACATGCCATATGATAATTACATTACAAAACTAATGACTCCTATAGGAAAGAACCACCTAAAGGAACATAAACAATGAAAAAACAAACATAATGATTAATGAGAAGTGCGAGTATCCGGCTGACGAGTTCCATGGCGATCATCAATCACAATGTCTTCATCAGTCTCACTATCCGCATTAAGCACATCATTAGAATGACCAAAGCCATCCTCCCAATCAGTCCCATCATCCATTAAACCACTCAAAACACCAAAAGAGTTTTTGCTGCTCGTACCCGGTTGACTAGAATCAAGAGCCAAAGACTTGTTATTAAGAAATCCACGCTTAAGAATAGAACCAGCTTTCTTAGGAGCATTCTGAACAGTAGTACCTGTAGAATCATTTTTCTTAGGCTTATTCGCCTTAGAACTATCCCCTTTCTCAACAGCACGGTAATAAAGATTAATAGGTGGTTTAGTGAGTTTAATACCAGCAACCTGGAGTTGCTTATTCTTACCCTTTTTCTTTCTATTGTTCACAACCTCATAACCCTCATTATCAATCTCATTAGCTACCTTATTATCGTCCACATTAACAATCGTATTAATGACATCCTTAGGCAATTTCGGACATTCAGCATCATGATGATCAAATATACAGCACATCGAGCAGCGGGGGGGAGTCCACTCGTATTCTATACCAATATTAGCCATCGTATGTCCCTTATCCTTACCAATAGGAATAGCAACAACTAAAGAATCCTTAGGAGGATGATCAGCAGAAATCTCAATTAAAACACGTGCATAGGTACTCCTTCCCCATGAAGATAGGCACATCTCACTTGTATAAGAATCAAGAAGAATAGGCCTCCCAATCTGAGTAGTGATTAGACTAAGACCCACCTCCGAATATGCAACTATGGGAACATGATGCAATTTGACCCACACCGGTGCTTTCCTAATCTCCTCCTTCACAAGTAAAGAATCCGGAGACCATATATTCAAAATCAGTGGAACCATACGTATTAACCATGGCCCACTCTCTATAACTCTTTCCATTCCAACTTTAGAATCAAATTGAAATAAAAAGAACTCACCATGAAGTTGGACACGCTTGATTCCAAATTTCGCCCACGCTTTCTTAACATAGTTTTCAACCAAAGGAAACGCCAATCTCTTCCCTATAAAATGACCATATAATGTATGCGTCAATCGTGCCCTAACCTGATCAACCACATCGAGAGGAATAGTAACCGCTGCCCCTTCAACATGTTCTTCATTACGGAGTTCTTTTACACGTGCAACTCTTTTAGCTTGACCATGTAACATGGACACAAAAGAGGGTTTTGGAACAGCAGTTGATGGTGCAGGAGCCCTACATGGAGTAACAACCCTTGTATCACTCTGCTCGGATGGAATCGTATCAGCCATACATGGAGTAACACCCCTTGTATCATTCTGGATATCATGATCATTAGCCATACTAGTCGTTCCAACCTCCTTCAATACTGGCTGCTTGAGTGAACTTGCATCCGTATGTATCTGGTTTGAGCATTCTGTCCCATCACCATCATGTATCTCGGTCGATACATGTTTGGGCTCACCATCTGACCTTTCTGTAGTGTCACCCCCAAACGATGGAAGAACACCACTCGATTCATAATCATTAATCATGACTCCATCCTGACGCGACGAGGTAATGGAAACCCTAGACACCTCAGAAGTCTTGTCAGGACTATTTATGTGATTCGCTTGTTTTAAACGCGACATGCGCGCATGTAACCTGTCCATGTCGATCGGCGTAACAGCGATCTTCTTCTCCATGACACATTAACCAGATCGAAACACCTCTCTCTAATACACAAAACAATCAATCGAAACAGAAAAACTACCTAGGGCAAACGAAACCCTAGATCAAGGACCAATCACAGCGCACCAAACCAAACCCTAATACATAAAATAATAAGAGATTAAAAAAACCCTAATTTCTTAAAAGGTAATAAACGGCGGCTACCAAGAGTTTTATCACTAAATCAAAAAAACCGATCATAATACGAATCAAATCTTTCAACCAATCAAAGACCAGTCCCACGCATTGAAAGGATTCTGTTTGGACAACTGATTTAAATAATCAAGAATCACAAAAGAAAACAAATCAAGACAATGGTACGGTTATGATAGGTGGAAAACAGATTGGAATTAGACAGTTTGCTTAATTAAGATGAACGGAAACCATGGTGGAGGCAGCCGGAAATCACCAAAAAGAGAGAGAAAAAATTAGGGTTTTTTTTTTCAAAGACTTTGGCAATTTTGGCACAACAAGTTTTGAAACTTGTTTTAAGGACTTAATATGCAATTCCTTCATATTCCAAGGACTAATTTTGACATGTCTTCATACTTCAAGGCCTTGACTTGTTTGTTGACTTCTTGAAGGACCATTATTGACAATTTAGATTTGATGAGGGACTAAATTTGCCAATTCTTCAAAGTTAAGGGTCCTTTTTGTAATTTTGACAAACTTTAGGGACCAAACTTGTAATTATGAAGATACAAGGGTATAAAGTGTCAATTCTTCAAACTTGGAGGATCAATCTTCAATATTCTTCAAATCTTCAAGGGTTTTCTTTGGAAAATTCTTCATTAGGGCTTGGTTCATCGTGCGGCTTCGTTTCCCGTGTTCGTATTTGATTGATTCTTGTGATCTTTTGTCATTTTCTCAATATCCGTACCTAAAATACACAAGCAACAAACACAAGCATATATTTGGGTATTTTGATGATATTTAATGCATTTTAAGCCCGTTATGAACGATGAGACTATGTATAAAAGCAGTCTCATCATACACCATATCGTCTTGTGTACGGGAAAGCTTGCCACCTCCCCATTGAGTTGGAGCACAAGGCTTACTGGGCCTTGAAGTGGGCTAATTTTGATATAAACAAAGCCGGTGACCTACGCAAGATCCAACTCAATGAGCTCAATGAACTTCGGAATGAGGCTTATGAAAATTCTTTAATCTATAAGGAAAGGACTAAGCTCATTCACGACTCTAAGATTAAGAACCGAGAGTTCCATGTTGGAGACAAAGTCTTACTTTTTAACTCTCGGTTGAAAATCTTTTCGGGCAAGCTGAAATCTCGTTGGTCCGGCCCATTCACCATTGCCCAAATTTTTCCATATGGTACTCTCGAGCTCGCTCAACCTAATGGACCTAATTTTAAGGTGAATGGCCAACGAGTGAAGTTGTACTTTGGTGAGGACACCTCTCAGGAGGTGATTCCATCCCTCACCACGTTCCCCATGAACTAATTTTGGGTCGAGTCAGGCTCGTGACTCGGTTATCAAAAACAAGCGCTCCTCGGGAGGCAGCCCGAGTATCTATCCCTTTAACCCCCTAAGTGTAGGGGAGGACCTATTTTGGTCGTTTGTGTTTGTGTGGTGATGTGATTACATGGATAAATGCACTCTTGGAATCTTTGAAGAACCGTGCTCCCGTGTTATCTGAAATCCGGTTCTATCTCTCAACTATCGTGATTCAATTTTCTTCATACTCACATTTGAAATTGACCACTTTAGTCGTCTCTTCCTTAACTTGAGTTAACCAACGTGCACAATGTAATAAGTGTAGGGGAGACTTTTCCACATGCTTAAACATTGAGGACAATGTTTATCTTAAGTGTAGGGGGGACTTCTATCGAAGTTTTAAGTGGACTTTTCCATGAAAATGCCTTCATTTAACCGGAAAATCATCTTTTTCAACATTTTTCAAATTTTTAATTAACTTTGGCCATTTAGTCGTAATTTTTAAATTTTATCGTTGCTTTCATATGTATATATCCCGCAATAAAGTCAAAATTTTTAATAAAGTGGTGTAGCTAGTTTTGAAATCTTTGACATATTAGGCCCGTTGCATTTATTTTGACTCAACCCGAATAGACTTATTCAAGTTTATTCTAGCTAGTATCCTTAACCATGTAAACCATAATTGGTTTATTAGGCTAAGTGTCCACGAATCTCATTACTTGAGATTTTAAATTGTGGAGGACGAGAAATGATAGAGTCAATTATAAGTCGGTATTCTTGCGCAAGCTCACTTGGTGTAATAATTTGCGTATTCTCCCATCACTTGCTAATAATTTATCTGCAATAAGTAAGGTCGTACGATTTGAAAAGTTACTTAGCTTCTAGCCCAAGATCGTTTAAAAGTTGCTCGGTAATGATAAGAGTTCATAGCCAAGGCATAACTTATGAAGCGGGGCGCGAAGATTGGCGAATCCGAGAAGGCCCTAACAAGGCATGAGGATTCCATTTTATTGCTAAAGATCCATGGTGATGTGAAAAGCATTATTCCCAAAGTCAATATGAAGGATCAAGACTCACGACGAAAAGCAGTCAACTCCCATAAAGATCATGGAGAAGTCTATCCGAAAAGACCCTAACAAGGTATGAGGATAAATAGATCCAAGTCCGAAAAGGAGGCGGATCGTTGTATCTCAAAATCCCAATTAGAGATTGAAGAATAATCATGAAGTCGTGGTCAACAAAAGTTGGAGTACCCCTCAAAAGTCTCCAAGTGAAGAAACTCTATTAACGATGAGAAGGCCATTATCTCAAGCACGTCTCTCAAGATATGAAGTATGAAGTACATGCCAAATATCGGCCCGAGAGAGGTCTCAAATCGTGAACCGAGTTATGCCAAGATATGAAATTTTTGATATCCCGAGAAGCAGTTTTAAGAGATTTTGTCCTTTAGCTAACTATTGATCAAATCGTCCTACTTTGCTTTCAGCCTAAATAACTATCGAAATAAGTCCAAAAATGCATCTTCATGATCATTCTAAGACAAAAATAAAATATAAGAGATACACCTAGGAATAAGGGAGTTTAAGCATATAATTAAGCCATGTGTGTAAGTGTTTGAATTGCTAACTTATAATAACAATGATCTCATTTTTAAGCTTAGTTTGGGGAACGTGAAACTTGAGGGTGATAAATCTTCGCAGCACCAAAGCCCTAATGTAAGTCCTCGATCTCTTTACAAGTTATTTCCACGTAAGCTATTTTCTATCCTCTTGTTTACATTAAGATTTTAATTTCTCTTAGTACTTTAAATTTTTGTTTAAGTAGTATTTTAATAAGGCCAAGGTTGATTGATAATGAGAAAAGTGTAATTGTGCTTTTCTCACTAAGCATTGCATGAGGGCATGGCAATGGTTAAGTGTAGGGGATTTGATAGGTGTGTAAACACCCATCCTTTTACCACTTAATTCTGGCTAAAACAAGACCAAAACACGTATTTAATATCATTTGTTTGGAATTATGCGTGGTTTTTGTGTTTATTGTGTTTTCAGAGCTAACCGGATGAATATTAAAGAAAACATGGGATTGCACGGGTTTTATCAAGGAAAAAGACTCAAGACGAAGTCTATTGTCCAAGAGATGCAAAAGATTTGAAGTCAATGGGCCTATTTGAAGATTTATCGAAGAAAAGGACCAAAGATGGAAGATTTACATATGTCGAAGAAACTCAAGTCTATTAAACGAAGAAATTAAAAGACGAGTTGAATTTAATCGTCGACAAATCCCGGATCAGAATCGAAAATGTCAACTTTTCTGAAAAGACGAGAAGACAAGAAGAAAGGGAGATAGCCCACCCACCAACCAACCACTAGGACTATAAAAGGATTTTTCCTTCACACAATTAGGGAGTTAGTTTTTGTTTTCTTCTTTCCCAGGTTTTTGGTTCGTAGCTTCACCAACACCATTAGGGTGTTTGGTGATTTTTAATTTTCTTTCAATCTTGTAAGTGTTTAATCATTACTCTTGTTTACCTTTACATTAATCCTTCAATTCCATCTTTTTATTCATCTTATTCATCTCCATTTTCATTGAAAGTTCTTAAGTTCTTGTGTGATTGATTTTGATCTTTTAAAATTGGTTGATTTTGTGTTTTTATTGTTGGGATTTGTTACTTATGGTATTTAAATGATTATTGGTTGATTTGGTAAAACCTTTTTGAGTAATCTGGTGATTTGATTCGAAAATCGTTTTTGCTGTAACTGCTACTGTTCTTCATCTAGACTTTCCGAATAGACGAATTTCTGTTTCCCTTATTCGGAATATTGGATATTCCGAATAGGGCTATTTACTTTTCCCTTATTCGAAATAATTTATTCCGCATAGCCAATTTCTTTTTCCCTTACTCGGAATATTTCGAACATTCCGCATAGGATTGTTTTTCCGAATAGCCAGATTTTCCGAATAGAGAACTTTTATTCCGAGTTAAACTTTATTCCGCATAAGACCAGTATTCCGAATTGGATATTTATTCCGAATTGAACATGCATTCCGAATAGCTCAGTTTTTCCGCATAGGACTTTCTTTCCGCATAGGCCACATTTTTCCGCATAGAGGTATTTTCCCGAGTAGGATATTTTTCAGTAAGGGTATTTTCCAGTTTTAATTCAAGTGTTGCTTTTTAATTGTTTTAAGTTTAAGTCTTCATTTACTTTATTCATTTCCCTTTTAATAGAATAGAAAATCAAACCCCTTTTTGTCACCAAGAACAAGTCATTTCCACTTAAAACTGAGATCAATTCGAGAGGATTCCGAGAGAACTTAGAACCCAAGCAAAACGCTTGTATCAGTTGTCTAAAGTATGATTAAATGTGAGATTTCATACTTGAAAATCACTATGATGTGTTAAAATTTGCACTCTAATGCTCTAAAATCCGAGTTAGGTACATATGAATGAATTAGGTTACAAATTGTTCATAAATATTGATAAAATGATTGTTTATATGCTTCAAAATCAGTTTGATGTGATTAAAATGATTTAAGTTCATTTGAATGGTTTATGTTAGCCATTGTCTAAAGTATGATTAAATGTGAGTTATCATGCTTGAAAAACACTATAATGTGTTAAAAACTGAACTCTAATGCTCTAAAATGCTAGTTAGATTCATATGAATGATTTAAGTTAGCCGTTGTCTAAATTATGATTAAATGTGAGATTTCATGCTTGAAAATCACTGCGATGTGTTAAAATTTGTACTCTAATGTTGTATATGAATGTATGTTAGATATTGTTCAAATTTTGATTAAATGATTGTTTATATGCTTGAAAACCAGTGTCATGTGTTAAAATTTGAACTCTAATGCTCTATATTCCGAGTTACGTTTGTATGCATTATTAAGGTTGGCTGTTGTCCAATATTTGATTGAGTGTGACTTTTAATGTTTGAAAATCACTGCGATGTGTTAATATTTTACTGTATCAATATATGAAATGGATGTGTAATGATTCATTAAATTCTTAAAAGTTGGTTAACATTGTTAATTATTTGCAGGTAAAAGCAATGAAAGACTCTCAAAACCAAAGGGATTTAATACAAATGAAGTATCTTCCAAACGAAAAAAATATGTGTTAAAAACAAAGTTACTGGTAAAAGAGAAGCAGCTCATGACATCCCAACTGATGAAGGAAGAAGCCAAAACAAAAAAAAAGAAAAAGGTTGCAGCAGTTGATATTCCAGATTCAACTGAGGTACTTGACGATGCTGAACAAATTCAATCAGACAATGTTTATACATCAAAGACATATGCTCCAACTGCTGTGGTAGAGAAGGTAGTGGTAGAGAAGGTAGCTGAAAAAGGTAAGATGATGAGAAATTGGAGGATTAATGCGAAGAAAGTGGTAGAGAAGGTAGCTGAAAAAGAAGTTGCTGAAAAAGAAATTGCTAAAAAAGGCAAAGCAGTCAATATTGCAGTTTCAACTGAGGTACTTGACGATGCTGAACAATTTCAATCAGAAAATGTTGAGACATCAAAGACATATGCTCCAACTACTATGATAGGGAAGGAAGTTGTAGAGAAGGTAGCTGAAAAAGGTAAGATGATGAGAATTCGGAGGATTAAATCGAAGAAAGTGGTAGAGAATGTAGATGAAAAAGAAGTTGCTGAAAAAAAAGTTTCTAAAAAAGGCAAAGCATTATTTCCCAATATCGTCCCAAGAATGTCAGTGCGTCATTTGAATCTTTTGTTAAAAGCATGCACAACAAGACAGCTTAAGGTTATAGAAGAAATGGGTTTGGGACATTTCATCAATAGTTTTGAGTATATGCCGGTTCCAACCAAGATGACATATTGGATTGTAGAAAACTATGATCTTGAAATAGACACTATAAAGATGAAGGATGAAAGAAGAATTAAAGTAACCAAGGAATTAATTTATGACATTTTGGGTGTTCCGATGGGTGAAAAGAAAGTTATCTCTCTACCTAGCACAACGTCTGAAGATAAGACAACTACAGATTGGAGAGCAACAACACCCTTTGCAGGAGAGGATGCAGACAAGATAAATATTACGTTTCTTGAAGATCATGTTGCTAGCTTGACCGAAACAGATTGGTCTTTCCAAGTTGGCTTTTTGGTTATTTTCTTCTCTTGTCTAGCTGAAGGGAACAAAGATGGCACTACAAATCAAAGATTCATACCATCGGTAAAACGAATGGAAGAATTTCAACAATTTGATTGGTGCGAGTATATTTTTAACTGTATTCGATCAGAGATCCAGGATTGGTCACCAGGAAAAACCTTTGTTGCTTCCACAGTAGTATTGGCGGTATGTTTTTGTACAACATTAACTACTAATGTATTATTTCTAAAATATGATGCAATAAATTATGAAATATAATGCTAATATATATTTTTTCTTTTTTAGCTTATATACTGCAGTTCAACAGATTCGCCTGATCTAAAAGTGGAAAGAACATCACATGTATTCAAAGGATGGAGTACAGACTTGCTAAAAAAAAGAGAAGCACAAGAAATAAAGAGTGGAGGCTTTGGTAAACTTCCTATATTCAAAGAATTTGAATATATTGAAAAACCAAAGATCAAATTGAAGAAAAGGAAAGAACGAAATAATCTACTAGGTAAGTTATAATCTTATATTAAAAAAATATAGATATATGGAATGATATGATGATTTCTAATATTTGGTTTGATTATTGTGTTAACAGAGGGTGGAAGTACTAGCCGAGAAGAGAATCTACAAAAGTTCAAAGAAAAAACTAGTCAGGTAATCATCAAGTCGCTTCTGTAATATTAAGTTAAAATATAAGTTCCATATCTTGATGCATTAGTTTAGAAATTTTAATGAATCAAAGTTAGATTTTAGTTAACATAGACTGTTTTGCAAAAAATAAATCATCATATTTTTACTGAATATAAGTTAAAAAGTTTAATGCATCAAACTAATTTTTTAAAATAATTTTTTTTTAAAAAAAACAGAAAAAGTTTAATGCATCAAAGTTATGTTTAGCTAACAATTTATCTTTTTTTTGAAAAACAAACAGGATATGAAGGTTTTCTAAAATGATAACCTTATAAAGCTTATTGAAATGTTTGTGATCCTAAAAATAGCATATCTTACTGCAATATAGATTAAAATTTCAACAGATCATAGCTTATATATATATATATTTTATTTAATTTTATATTATATTATAGTTCTCAAAATAATACAAGCATATATAATTTAAAATATGTTAAAAAGTTTGATGCATCAAAGTTATGTTTTACTAACATTTGTTTTTTCAAAAACACACAGGATATGAAGGTTTTCTTGAATCATAAGCTCATAAAGCTTATTCAAATGTTTGTAGATCATGACGAGAAGCTAAAAATAGCATTGAATGAATACCCAGTTGACGATGACTTCAAGGAGATTGTTCAAAAAAGAAATACATTCCTAAAGAGAATGTATAACGATGATGATCCTTTGAATCATCAAGATAAGACTGATGTATATAGAGATAATGTATTGGATGAAGTTGGTTTGAATGAATCTGTAGAAGAAGGGATGAATGAAGGTGACGACGCCGATGAGACAAATATTACTGAGCCTGTTAGGAATGTGGAAGTTGGAATGAATGAAGGTATACACGCCAATGAATCTGGTAATGCTGAGCCTGTAGCAATGGATGAAGGGAATTCTACGCCAGACTCAACACCAGAATATGAAAGGCGGACAAGGTCAACAACCAAAGATAAAGCAGCAGCAGCATCACCTACTAAAGGGGGAAAAAATAAACCACCTATTGCCCCTAAAAAAACAACAAAAGGAAAAGCAGGAGAAGCATCGTCCACTAAAGCAGGAAAAACCTCTAAAAGTAAATGAACAATGACACTTCTTTGGTTTCTACTAATATTTTATCTTATATCGTATGTTTCGGATATTGAATGACTGTAATATAACTAGAACACCTTTAAAACTTGAATGTCTGTAGTATATTCTAATCTAGTTACATATTTAAGTAATATGTAATAACTACATTTTATGCAACAATTTCATCGCATCATAATGTTTATAAACTAAATAGAATTATATTCTATGATATACTACTTAACTAAAGAGTGCAAACTAGATTATAAAGAAAATATTAAATCAGCTATTTTCTTTATTTAATTTGATTTTCTGTCAAACAGATTGTTTAAATGCTGAAATATGTTCTGAAGTGTGCGATAAAGATGTCAACGAGAGATCTATTGTCATTTATGACGATTCATTCATTGAAAATCAATCGCAAACGCTATTCTTTGAAAGTGAAGAAGAAGAGATGGAAGTTGATAGTGAAGAAGCAGAGATGGAACTTGACACTGAAGGTGGAATGCAAGATGATGAATTACCAGATGAAAACCTGGGAGCATATGAAAGTAAATGAAAAACAAACACTTTCTTATATTGATTATTAATTTCACTGCATCATAGTGATTTAAAACTAGTAATGCACCCCCGTTTAACTATAATGCATGACTAGATAAAAAAACACTATGATGCAGTAAGAAGTAACTATGCTGTAGTAAAACAAGTTATTCTATTTTTTTCAAAAAAACCGTTGTTTAATTTCTTCGTTTAATAACAGGTTCTAAAAATCTCAAAGAAGCTGGCTTTCCTACAATTGGAATGGAAAATATCAAGAGTTCAATGACCGATTTTCCTTCAATTGAAGAAGTGAACAAAGAGTATTTTGACTACTCCGTTTCGAAACTACCTTTCTTAGCTGAATCAGAAGAGAGTGTGTCAAAAAGTTTCTTAATTGCCGAGCCACCAAAATCTATACAAATTCAGAAAAAGGGAATTATAAAAAGTTTACATAGTATGAAATTGCGGTTACCGAAAAACAACGCAAGAGAGGTTAAAGGCAAAACACCATTGTTTGTTGCCGAACAACATGAAGTATATAAAGAGATTCCGCTATCTGGTCAACTACGAACTGAAGGAAACAAAACAACTTTTGATGATATAAGGGATAAATTAATGAAAAAGAATGTCGGAAAGTTGCAATGCATGAATGAAAAATCAAATGATGAAGATAAAGGCAACAAAGAAGGAGATCTGTTAATTGCTGAAAGAAATAAGATAGAAAAAGATAAGCCTGAGCCTTTAAAAAGAAAAATGATTATGCACGCATAACCAATTAGCTGTATTGCTCCACCAATTGATATGGAAAACAAAAAACGTCAAGTAAAGCTGCCTCCTTCTTTAGTGTCTCCATATTATCAACGGAAATCCATATTGGGCCAACCACTATCAGAAGATGGAAAGAAGATTGCTGAATACATATGGGGTAATAAGACACCTGAAGGGTAAGTTCTTAATTATTACATAACATATTTTTTTCATAGCATCAATATTATATATTTACTGCATCAATTATATTTAAATTATATCACATAGTAGTTATTTTTGAAGCATAAAAAGTCACTTTTAAACAAACTTTGATCAACAGCTAACCTATAGAATTATATGAACTTAAGTCTTATTTTAGAACATTATATTGCATTTTTAACACATAGCCTTATATGAAACTTAAAATATGAAACTTAAATCTAATTCTAGAGCATTATAGTGCATTCTTAACACATAGCATTATATGAACTTAATTCTAATTCTAGAGAATTATAGTTTATTTTTAACACATAGCATTAATTAAAACTTAAGACCAGTTAGTTATCTATTTAATCTTAAATATGAACTTAAGTGTAAATCTAGAGCATTTTTTTTTTTTGGGTAAAGGGGACTATCCCCGGTAAAATATATTACACCAAAAAACGTTGAAGTACAATCGGATGTAGGTGAAGTCCTAACATCTCGGCCCGTTACATGGGCTATAACCAGCACATATACAATGTGCACAACCATAAACCTTACATAAGAGTGACATGCCACTCTTATGACTACCAAATAAATTGAAAACCAATATATATTAAACATTACAAGGTCGAATTTCCAACTTATAGAAACCAAGAGCAATCTTTCCGTCTCAACATAAGCGTTTACTGAATTGACGTACTAAACCACTTCCATGCATAGTGAACGACATGGAAAACCATGCATGCACGAATTTCAAACAACCCTCTCCCCATACCCTTAACCAAAGTTTCTGCATAATCCACCAGTTCAGAAACAGCAACGTTAATGTCGTACCAAACAAGATCCTCCAACAAGGATAACAATCACTCCGTCACATACCCTCGACATCAATAGACGGTAACTAAATAGGTCTGTTTTGCTCATCGGATTGATCAGAATTGAGTAAACTACTCACATCGTTCTTAAGCAGAACGGATCATGAACCCTGAGTGTAAACATAAAAACCATCCTATGAACACCACGCAACAGATCCTAGCTTTGCAAATCTTGAAAACCTAACACCATGGATACGTTTTCAATACCTATACGATTCTCAAGCCCTAGGATAGCATAACATAGGCCAGCGACATCAGGAACCATATCTTCAATAAATATAAACCCTAAAAAATTAGGGTTTCTTGATCTCGCCCACCTCAACGATCGCAGCAAATCGCCCAACCAAAAACCATAATCAAACCATACTAGGAAAAGATAGATCATATACAGTATTCGTGACTGATATCACAAACCCTAGATGGCCGTCACCAACCATCAGTTCCATAACAAAAGGATCTGATGATATGATCCAAAGGATCAACCTCAACACGAAATCATTTTGAATAATCAATGAACGAGGACCCTAAAACTTAGGGTTTAGATTTCTGTTGTTATATAGAGGCGATATAAAAGATTAGATGAAGATAATGTATTCCAGCGCCCCCACCTTTGAAAATATATCCCTAAAGACCCGATTGCATATCCTTCATCAAGATATTAATGAACAGGAATTGATCATAGGATGTAACAGATACAAATAAATGAAACAAATCCTTGAATCATGAAACATAAGATTAAGAAAATAGAGGCGGATCCATGGGAACAATATTGCCAGAATACTAGGGTGGAGGCGCCGGAAATCGCCCCTAGGGGAGAGAAAAATAGGGTTTTTCAAGTCGTCGTAGATGGCAATAAAATCTAGAGCATTATATTGCATTTTTAACACATAACAGTGTTTATCAAACATAAAAAATAAATTTTAAAACAAAACTTGAACAGTATCTAAACTTTGACCAATAACTAAAATAAATCATTCATATGAGCATTAATAAAAAACTAAACATACAAACCATCTCGATTCGCTAATTAATTTGTCTGATTCTAGATGATTCCGTAGGTTTGATTCAGTAGGTTTGGTATCACATCATTATATATATTACCTTGTCTGAAATATTATACAGTGAGGTTGTTTTCAAGATGAATAAAAGAGTTGGAGTTGAAGGTGTTTTTTTCTTGAGCCTGTACCCTGAAATAGAAATTGCTTCACTCATATTAGACTTATGGTCTATTGTTCAAAATCACGAGGAACAACACATAGACAAGCTATCAGACGATGGAAATGTATATTGTCATACAGGAATGCTTGTAAGTAATTCAATTATATAATTTTTTTTATACATAATGTTTTACATTATGATATACATAACGTTTTGCATTTACTAAAAACAGTCTAATTACACTGTGATTCGGGGAAGACTATTGAAGAAAGAAGGGAAGTTTTTGATCAAAATATTCGTTTGGTTTTAACTGAAGCAAAACAGAAGAATTTTGACGATGTTCATTTGGTAAGTAGATTAATTATGAGAATAAAATGATATAATTGTGATGTTCTATAGAATGAAGTTGATTAATGATAACAAAAATATCTACAGGTATTCTTTCCTGCAATAAAGATATCAGAAGATTCATCAAACCATTTCTATGTAATCTGTTTTAATATGAAGACCGCTGAAATAGACATAATTGATAACATAGATTACGGCATCGATGATATACAAACAAGATATGGTTCTTTCCCATATGCTCTTGTAAGTTTACTTTTATCTAATACTTAAAGCATTATGGTGCTATTTTTAAAACATCAAACTTATTTGTTTACATTCCTATACCTTGTGAATAATATTGATAATTTTACTGCATCATTTTTTTTAAAATAGTGCATTACAATGCTGTATCTCATACATTTTATTTTAAATTTTCACAGATTAATTATCTTATAAATTACTTGGAGACACAACATCATCCAAAATGCGCTGACTTTCTAGTTTATGAGCCTAACATTATTGATTTTGATTGGAAAACAAAATCCAATACTGTCGATTGTGGAGTATTTGTTATGAGGCATTTAGAAACATATCTAGGTAAAGGAAACTTTTTACGTCCTTTGAAGAAAGAAGGAACAATTCAGAAAGCACAATTGAAGATGTTTCGTGCTAAGTACTTGGCCAAAATCCTTCTCGTGGACTTTAATGTCAAAAAAACAAGTTTGTTGAATGAAGCACAAGCATACTTCAGGAAGAAGCCAAAAATTTCAAAGATTATAAAGGAGCATGATGTCAGATATGATAAAGCCTTGTGGAAGAAAATCAATACTACTGTCGAGAAGACACTTGATAAATAGAGATCTCAGTTTTAAATCTTTTGAATTGAATTTCTAATTGTTTTTTCTTCCAATAACTTGTAAACATGAAGGTTTTTCTTTACCAATTACCATATCATAATGAATATTTTTAATGCATTACTGTGTATATTTTACTGCATTACTGTGCATATTTTAGTTATATAAAAAAGTTATGGAATATGTATTGAGTGGCAGTTGTCATGAGGGATTAGTTTTAATGTATTAAAATTTGAAATTTTATTAAAGTTTTTCTATATCATTTGATAAAATTCTACTGAAATGCAGTAAAGTTTTTTTTTTTTGGTAAAAGGGATTCCCTCCCCGGTAAAATATATTATACCAAAAAATCAGTTTAAGTACAATGGAATGCGACTGATAGTCACATTAACCTCAAGCCAAAACTTGAACAACCAAAACTCATATGACAGACCATATGAATACCTACCCAACAATTACATACCCTATGGTACCAACAGGAAAGTACCATCTAATAGTACATAAACACCAAAACATTATGACCTAAGAAGATTCGCTTCAGGCAGCTCCCAAAGCCTAACAAATGCACATCCATCTGTAGATCTTTTAAATTGACAAGAAAGTAGCTTAAGGCGAACGTTGGATATAATGCACTGAATGAGCTCCATAGCTGTTCGCTTAGCTCCTGTAAACATTCTTCTATTCCTTTCCTGCCAAATATAATAAGCACAGGCCGCTACTACAAGTTTCCCAATCGTACTACGAGCTGATCTCCGATGCATATAAGGACCAATATGAAGCAATATAGATGCCAAAGACGGACCTGTAGATTCAAGCCTAGCCAATCGTTTAACATGATCCCATACCTGCACCGAATAGGAGCATTCGAAAAATAAGTGTTCATGCGAATCACAGCAGGACTCACACAACGAGCAAATAATCGGAAGACCAGCAGCAACGTCCCACGAGCTAAGCCGATCTTGAGTCTTCAAACGCTGTTTAATAATAAGCCACATGTTAATAGAATGTCGAGGAATGCAGTTCTGAAACCAAACCGCATGGTACCAGGAAACAAGATCCCCTCTAGGACGAATGCTATTCCAGACTGTTCGAACCGAGAACGGGCTAGTAGAACCATCCTGCTCACGCCAAACCAGAGAATCACCCACATTATCCCGCAAAACAGGATCGACAATTTCAGCAAGTTGGGGGTACTTCAGCAACCAACCATTCGGCCATTGCCACGCACCCGATGACACAATATCACGAACCTTAGAAGATAAATTCAAACCAGCCCTGAAAATGTCACGTGAAGAGACTAACTCAGCAAGAGGACATATCGGATTCCAGGTATCAAACCAAAGCGACGCCCGCGAACCATCCCCCAACGAATACCAAATAAATCTGCGAATCTGAGGACGGAGTTGGAGAAGTTTCCTCCAGCCCCATGACATAGGACCTTTATAAGGAATATTCCAAAAATTCCTATCTTTAATCTTGTAGGCATAGATCCATTTGACCCATAACGATTCCTTAAGAGATAGAAGCTTCCATAACTGAGTAATCATAAGGGCCTTGTTAAATATATCCAGCCTCCTAATGCCAAGCCCTCCTTCTTTTTTCGGTAGACAAACCACTTCCCACGCCACTTTAGACTTACCTTTGTTAGATAAACCAGGACACCACAAAAACCCCCGCATTACTTGCTCAATATCTAGCAGCACTCTAGAAGGAAGAATAAAGGCCGACGCCCAATAGATGTGCATCGAGCTCAAAACCGACTGAATTAACTGGAGTCTACCAGCCACCGAAAGAGACTTGTTTTTCCAGTCATTAACACGATCCTTAACACGATCAATCAAAATCTTACAATCACGGAAAACCAGCCTAGATGACACCAACGGGACACCAAGATATCGAACAGGAAGTTTCCCTTCTTCAAACGGAAGAACCTGAAGAATGGATATTTTGGTGTGGTTTAGAACATTGCAGAAATACGCAGTACTTTTCGGCATACTTGGAACAAGACCCGAGGCATTTTGAAATTCTTCTAAAGCATCTCTAATGACCACAACCGAATCAACATCACCATGAGCAAATAAAAAAAGATCATCCGCAAAACAAAGATTGATCAATTCTAATTTGGAACAAAAGCGATGATAAGTAAAACGTTGAGACCTACTAACCCGCCGGTGAAGCATAAGAGTGAGAACCTCCATAACTAAAGTAAACAAGTAAGGAGATAATGGGTCACCTTGACGAAGACCCCGTCTCCCCTGAAAATGACCATGAAGCACTCCATTTATGCTAATAGAGAAAGAAGTAGTCGTGACACATTCCATAATCCAAGCGATCATGCGATTATGGAAACCAAAACACTCCAAACTCTTCCTCAAGAAACCCCAATCCACCGTATCATAAGCTTTCTGGATATCCACCTTAAAAGCACATCGAGAAGCACCACGATCAAGATGGTACTGATGCATAATCTCCTGAGTAAGTAATATATTATCCAAGATAGATCGTCCCGGAACAAACGCAGATTGGTTAGGATTAACCAACGTATTAAGACTATCTTTAATACGATTCGCAATCACCTTACTAATACACTTAAAAAGGACATTGCAGCATGATATGGGTCTGAAGTCATTAATACACGTCGGGGTCTAAACCTTTGGGATGAGAGCTATGATAGTGTGATTCAATTCACGAAGAAGCTTCCCATTCCTAAAAAACTCCTGAATAGCTAAGGTAATATCCGAACCCACAATATCCCATGAACTTTTGAAAAATGCAGCTGTGAACCCATCAGGCCCAGGAGACTTATCGTTTCCCATAGAGAACATGGCAGTCTTGACTTCCTGAATACAAATAGGCCGCACCATGAAATCTGCATCGGTAGGCGATAAACATGTCGAAAACAAATCTTGGCTGTCAAAATCATTCGTAACACCAGGTTGACCAAGAAAATTTTCATAATGGTTAATGAAAGCAGTCGCCACAGCCTCATTCTGATGAACAGTACCTGTATTATCCATCACTGCATCAATTCTATTCCTGCTCATGCGACTTCGAACTATTTTATGAAAGTAAGCCGAATTACTATCGCCCTCTTTCAGCCAATCAACTTTCGCTTTTTGTTGAAGGAACCTCTCCTCAATCAGCAGAGCCTCATTAAACTCACCTACAATAGCAGCCTCCTCTAACCGAAGGCTCAGATTACTAGGATCACCATCCAAAGCTGTCTGAACCCTATCCAACTTGTCACGCAGTAACTGAACATTAATATGAAGATTACCCTTTTCACTAAGGAGCTTGCGTATAGGTTTTTTAAGACCCCTAAGCTTTTTGACCACCTGGAACATATGAAAACCCGAAACCTGCCGATTCCATCCCATATGGACAGTCTCTCTGAAATTTTCATTATGAATGACAACATTAAAGAACTTAAACGGTCTTGGCTTTTCTTTGCTATGCGTAGGCAAAGTTAAGACAGCAGGAGAGTGGTCTGAAATTCGATAAGGCTTAAATACAGCATGAGCACCAATGAAACACTCATTAAACTTAAGATTGACCATAACACGGTCAAGCTTTTTAAGAATCCCATCCCTTCCTTGTGGTTTTTGAGTCCACGTATATTGCAGCCCTGTTTGCGAAATATCCATGACCTCAATGTTGGCCACACAATCATTAAAGTCACGCATAGAAATATCCATACTCGAACTGCTAGCAGTAGAATCTGCCACAAAAAGCGATGCATTAAAATCCCCAAGAAGACACCAGGCCCTATTGCGAACATAGCACTTATGTAAACCAAGACTATTCCACAAGGAACGACGCACAATGTAATTGTTGTGAGCATACACGAAGGAGCAAAAAAACTCTTTACAGTCCGCTTTGATCCAGATTCTTGTATGCACAACTTGAAAATCTTGATGAATAACCGCAACGTCAACATCATTGCGATTCCATCCCACAATAATTCTAGTACCTTTAGTACACTGAGCCACATTAGAAACCCAATCCCAATGCCGGAAAACATACTTACATAGGCGGTCTAGATTAGAAGCTGCTACATGTGATTCCAGAATTGCACAAACAGACAACTTATTCTCACTGATTACCTGCCGAATCTCATTTTGTTTTAGGGAGAAATTCATACCCCGTATATTCCAAGATGCAACATTAATCATTGGGAACTGTCGTTACAGGGAGTGCTTGCCCCCGGGTGAAGTCCCTCATTGATTACTATATGCTCGTCAATCTCGTCATCATCACTTTCATTAATAATATTGAGATCTTTAGGTGGCTGCGATTTATCCCATGCATCCTCCTCATCTAAATTCAAAGCACTAAACGAATTTGTAGTAGCAACTGAGGGTGTAGCCGATGTGGCCTTCTTCGTGACCCTGTAGCTATCAATGCTGCTACTAGGGATACTCTGCCCCACGTTACCATTCAAATGATCTACATTATTTACCACTTTCCCTTTGTCTTTACGTTTATAATGAAAAATAGGCTGTGGTTTGCCTAATATGATACCATCAATCTGCCTCCCCCTAGTTTGCGGTTTTTTCTTGTCCTTTCGCTTTTTCACCTCCGTAAATCCATCAACAGTATTATCACTCACCTCAACAGTAGGTTTTGGCACTTTAGGACATGCGTCATTAGTATGATCAAAAATACAACATGTAGAACACCTTGGTGGCTTCCATTCGTACTCCACTTCAATAGTCGCAAGAGCATGCCCCTTATCTCTTCCTAATGGAACAGCAACCGCAAAAGAGTCCAACAACTCCTCATCAGCAGACACCTCTATCAAAGCTCTAGCATAAGTACTCCGACCCCAAGAATTTAGACACATATTACTAGTGTATGTATCCAACATTAAAGGCGTCCCCAGCTGCGATGTAATTAAGCTAAGTCCCACCTCTGAATATGCGACAATTGGTACGTGATGTAACTTAACCCAAACTGGAACTTTTCTCACCTCCTCTTTGCGAATATCTGCATCATATGACCAAACATTAAGAATTAAAGGAACTAGCCTAATAAGCCAAGGCCCATTCTCCAAAACCTTTTCCATGCCTGCTCGTGACTCGAATTGAAAGAGAAAGAAATCAGCATGAAGACGAACCCTCTTCAATCCAAACTTAGCCCATGTATTCTTAACATAATTTTCAACCAAAGGAAACGCCAAACGTTTACCTATAAAATAACCATACAACGTATTGTCATAACGCGAGCTAATCTCCTCTACAGAGTCCAGAGGGAGTGTCACTTTAGCACCCATAACCGTCTCTGAGTTTTGCATTTTTGAAATCTTAACCACCTGCTTGTATTGCTGTTGTTGGACAACGTTAGCAAACGACACATTGTGATCTTTTTTACCCCCAGCTACGTCCTCACAGACATCCTCCGTACTAGCAGAAACCACCTTCGACGCACCTTCCTGAAACCCTAATTTCGAATTAGGGTTTGCATGAATAGTCACACCAGCAGACACCGCACGCACTGGTTTCCTAGCACCCATAATCGATTGCAGCAGTTTTGATCCTCCAGCCGGTACCCCATGTTTATCCTGATTAGTAGGAACCATCTCTCTAAACTAAATAAAAACCAAAAACACCAAAAAACAGCCCAAACCCTAATTAGGGTTTAGACACGAATCGCCACACGGAATTAAATCACTTTCATAACAATGCATCAGAAAAAACAAAACCCTACTATGACTAGACCTACAAACCCTAAAAGCGGCGCACTAGAAAAAAAACCTAAGCTTAACGTCGAATTAATTAAAGAT
The DNA here is from genome assembly GCA_025667525.1 of Glebionis coronaria. Lineage (NCBI taxonomy): Eukaryota > Viridiplantae > Streptophyta > Magnoliopsida > Asterales > Asteraceae > Glebionis > Glebionis coronaria. The sequence continues at coordinate 653,600 of JANFOE010000238.1, read as the reverse complement.
GTTATCCGATCACACCAGAATATATCCTATCTCCGGTTTGTCCACTGATCACAGCAAAAATAGGGAGGGATAAAATCCCAAGCCTACCTTACTCACACTGAACAGCGACAAGATAAGAACAATCGATTAGAAACAGATAAAACCGTTAATCAATGAATGGAAAAGCAACAGGAATGATCTAGGCATCGGAATGAGTTAGGGTTGCTGAAATCGCCATAGAGATCAAGTGGGATTTTATCTCTTTATACACATTATAGTGAAATGCAGTAAAGTTAAATTTAACTGTATCATAAGATATCATAATGTATATTTTTAATGCATTACTGTGCATATTTTACTGCATCATAGTTTAGCTATAATACATCAGATGCAATTCATAAGATGAAAAAAAAGTTATAGCATATGAATGGAGTGGAAGTTGTCACGAGTAGTTATTTTTACTGCATTAATATTTGAAATTTTATAGCATTACTTGATAGATTACAAAAAATACAACATTTTATTAAAAATTTATCTATATGATTTGGTAAAACTCTTCTGAAATGCGGTAGACGTTAACTGCATCACAATGCAGTAAAAGATATAACGGTATCATACGATATCATATTGTATATTTTTACTGCATCATAGTTATCTATAATACATTAGTTTTAATGCATTAAATTATACTGAAATGTAGTATAATAGATAAATTATATGTAAAATAACTACATCACAATGTAAATCATCAAGTATTAAAAGTCATTGCATCAAAATGTAAAAGTAACTGCATTACATTACACTTTTGAAAAAACCTAAACCTATGCATTTATTTCTAGACTTCCTGTATCTCATTCTCATTTTTTTTACAATTTATTTTGAAAAATTTGATCCGAAGTATTTATTAAAATGAAAAATATAAAAAAATAGAGTACTTATTTTGGAGTATTTGATCTCAACCCAGATCTTCTAGGGTAAACAGCTTGATTGTTGGGAGAAATGTGTTGATTCGGAGAAGCTTGAAGATTGGCTCTCTCAGACAAACCTGTGCAAGTTCTTTTATTGTGTCCTGCTTTTTCACCACATATACCACAAGTCCTCTTACTAAGTTCTTCAGCTGTGACTTCAGTTACAGGCTTCAACCTAGAAAAGCGTCCTGGACCTCTCGCTCTCCTAAGATTTGGATTTAGAACTTTATCATTCTCATTTTTAGGCTCATTGACACCCAGCAATGCACAAATCGCAGCTTTGTTATTCATTTTTGGGACCACTGGTACATCAATTTCTGCTTGCTTGAGCAACTCTTTCATCTTATCTTTGAAATATGCAAATTATCAACCTTGTGCACCAACCGATCAATAGTAGATTCAAAAATATGATACAATTCTGTGACTTCAGTCTGCACTGCATCTGATACACCACTGACCATGCGACGAGCAGAACTTGAAGGATTTACATTCTTTAACCACCGTTTATGTAAGTACTTTCGTGGAAACTCCTTTACATCATTCATTCAGAGAACATAGAATGCATGATGACAAAGAAGACCGTACGACTCGTAACGGTTACAGCTACACTCAAGCTTTATCTCAGCCTTACAAAACTCAACCTATAATAAAAAAAATATTAGCAGTCATATATACTGTTTTGCAATCATATATAAACTAAAATGCAGTAAAATAATACATTTGCAGAAAACAAATACACTAAAATGCAGTAAAGATGAATAGTGAAAAGAGATTTTGCTAGTTTGAAAGTTCGTTTCTCGGTATCTTCTCGAATTGATTTTCGGTTCAAAGTGTGACTCAGTCGTTCTTGGTAACAAAAAGAGAATTGTTGGGTGTCGTAAACTAATTAAAAATAAAGACTTGAAACAAATAAAAATTAAGTAAAGACGTTAAAAAGAAATACTGAAAGATAAAAACTTGGCGAAAAGTAAATGACGGGAAATTAAAAGGGAAATAAAGTAAATAACGCAAACTAAAACTTAAACTAAAAGGGAAGGCAAGTAAAACTGCAAATAAGGAAAAAGGCGGGAAAAGTAAAGCTTGAAAATCAAAAATTAAAAATTACAAAACTAAGAAAAACTGCTCATTCGGATTAATACCCTCATTCGAAATAACCCTTCGTTCGGAATGTCACCTTCATTTGGAAAGATTACCTTCATTCGGAATATCTTCTTCATGCGGAATAAATAAGCTCATGCGGAATAAATAAAAGAAACCTTCATTCGGAATATCAGTTCATCCAGAATAACACATTCTTCTAGAAAAACTCTTCATCCGGAATAAATGCTCATCCGGAATAAATTGCTTCATTCGGAATAACATCTCATACGGAATAAATAGCTTCATCCGGAATAATGTGCTTCATCCGGAATAAATTGATTCATTCGGAATGTTAGCTTCATTCGGAACATCTAGTGAAAAAGCTTCATCCGGAATAAAAATAAGAAAGAGCTGATTCGGAATAATTGTTTGATCCAGAATAATTTGACAAACCCTTCATCCGGAATGTGTCACTCATTCGGAATCTGGGTAACAGTAAGGAAGAACGATGAACAGGGAATGAAGAACAAGGACGAATTTAAGCAAATCTAACCAAATCAAACCAAAAGATTAAACCAAAATAACTACTAAACATCAACTAACAATAATCAATCAAAACAAATCAACAAAACTAACTAATGAAGCCAAATCAATCAAAACCCACTTGATTAAAAACATAAAACTCAAGAACACTAACACAAAGATTAAACACAAATCATAAAGGTAGATGAGAGATTAACAAGAAAAGTAAAGATTCAATAACAATAAAATTAACTTACTTGAAAATTAAAGGTGCATGACAAGTAATTAAAGTGCAAGAATTTAAGGTGAAAAATATGAAAATGGTGGAAGAGGTAGTTTGTCAAGCTACCCAACAACAAATGAAACTAACACTAATCATCTATTTATAGGGGAGGAGGAGGATTAGTGGAAGGAAGCTTCCTCCTCTCTTTCTTCTTTCTTTAATTGCTTGATTAGTCCTTAATCTTCCAAATTCTTCGAATTTTGTCTCGGGATTAATAAACTCTTCTTGTAATTTCTTCAATAAATTAGACTTGAGTTCTTCGGCTTTTAGTAAACTTCCGTCTTTTGACCTTTTCTCCGATAAATCTTCAGAATTGGTCTTGGACTTCCGTTCTTTTTGCACTTTTGATTTCTTGACTTCGTCTTTTGTCTTTTTCTTTGATAAAAGCCCGTGAATGCCCGTGTTTTCTCCCCTTTTCACATTTTGATCCTAAATCACAACAAAAACACAAACCACGCATAATTCCGACATTTACGACACAAAATACACGTTTTGGCTTGGTTATTATTGTAATTAAGTGGTAAAAAGATGGGTGTTTTCACACCTATCAAATCCCCTATACTTGACCATTGCAATGTCCTCATGCAATGCATTAGTTACAAAGCACGATTACACTTTTCATCATAATCAATCCATATTGGCCTTTATTAAAGAGATAGAAAATTATAAACATTCAAAGTAAAAAACTCAAGAACATACCTTCGGGTTTTGAAAATGTCATGAATGATCATCATCCTCAAGTTTTCACTTTCTCCAAACCAAGCTTAAAAACGAGATCATTGTTATTATAAGTTAGCAAACTAATACGAACTCATGTGGGCCAATTATTTACTTAGACTCCCTTATTCCTAGGTGTATCTCATATATTTTATTGTTGTCTTGAATGATCACGAGGATGCATTGTTGACTTATTGCGATAGTTATTAAGGCTAAAAATAAAGTGGGACGATTTAATCAATAGTTAGCTAAAGGACAAAATCTTTTAAAACTGCTTCTCGGGACCTCATAAAGTTCATATCTTGGCATAACTCGCTTCGCGATTTGAGACCTTTCTCGGACCGATATTTGGCAGCGACTTCATACTTCAAATCTTGAGAGGCGTTCATGAAATAATGGTCTTCTCTTCATAATAGGAATTTCTTCACTTGAAATTTTGAGAGATTCTTCATATTTGGACCACGACTTCTTCATTTTTCTCCAATCTTTATTTTGGACTTTGATATACAACGATCCGCCTCCTTTTTGGACTTGGATCTATTTATCCTCATACCTTGTTAGGGCCTTTTTGGATAGACTTCTCCATTATCTTTTGGGGAGTTTTTGCTTTTCGTCGTGTGTCTTGATCCTTCATATTGATTTTTGATAAATGATTCTTCACATCACTTGGGATCTTAAGCAACAAAATGTAGCCCTCATGCCTTGTTAGGGCCTTTTCGGACTCGCCAATCTTCGCATCCCGCTTCAATAAGTTATGCCTTGGCGATGAACTCTAATCCATACCGAGCAACTTTTAAACGATCTTGGGCTAGAAGCTAAGTAACTTTTCAAATCGTACAACCTTATCTATTGCAGATAAATTTATTAGCAAGCGATGGGAGAATAGGCTTATAATTAACTCACATAAATTCATGAAAGAATACCAAACTTATAATTGACTCTATCATCTCTCGTTCTCCACAGTTTAAAATCTCAAGGAATAAGACTCGTGGATGCTTAGCCTATTAAACCAAAGTTTTGGGTTTTCGAGTCGTCTATAGGATCTTGCAAACTCTTAGACTTTTTCAAGTTTAGAAATCGCATTTTAAAGTTCCCTTGATAAACGACTCTCTAGGATCAATTATAGAAACTTGCGAAAAGTTCTTGTTCTTAACCCGTGAAAGTTAAGACTTTCGCGTTTTATAGCTCCCTATAGAAAAGCCTAGCAAAACTTGACTTAAACACGTTAAGGATACTAGCTAGAGTAAACTTAGATAAGTAAACTCGGGTTGAGTCAAAAGATTCACAACGTTTAAAAATAAAACCACTTTATTAAAATTTATTCTAGCAAAGAAGGAAAAATAACTATACAAAGGGAGAAACTAATAGGCCAAAATAGATAAAAAATTTTGAAAAATGTCGAAAAATTGATTTTCCGGTTAAAATGAGGACAAATACAAAGAAAAGACCACTTAACTTCGATAGAAGTCCCCCTACACTTAATATAAACATTGTCCTCAATGTTTAAGCATGTGGGAGTAAACTCCCCTACACTTAGGACATTGTGCACTTTGTTTAAATCTTGCTAAGGAAAAGACAATTAACGAGATTCCTATTTTAATATTGAGAAATATAAAATAGTGAATTGAAAAGAGTTTAGGATAGAACCGGGAAGAAGGGAACACGGAATCACGGTTAGTCAAAAGTCATCAAGAGTGTGTCTTTGAAGCTCTAATCCCTGCACATGATAAGAAAGAAAACAAGAAACACCAACGGGGATCCCCCCTACACTGAGAAATTTCAAAAGTGAAATTCTCATAGCGTGGAGAAAAATCGTCATCATTAGGATCGACCTCTTCCGTAAGAGCAACGTCGTCCTCAGACTCCATAGCAGTCGGTATGTCACACACCTCATCATCAAAGAATTTATCGAGACTAAAATCACTAAGCTCACTCAATGAATCATCATCCTTAGACGCATTAGGAATATCGAGAGTAGGAGTAGCAACTTCAGTAGATGGGTCGAGAGCGTAGACATCATCGTCGTCATCATCATCATAATAGACGGGACCATTCCAATTAGGAGTGACATAGTCGGCTAACTCTTCCTTGATAACCTCCACATCTTTAAGAAGCTCATGAAGCAATTTTTGTTGTTCATCTCCCCGAGTATGTTCAATTAAACCAATTCTTTCCCACGCTGTAATTAAACATTTTGGTGTAGAAAAGAAGGGAAAACGACCAAATTGGCTCAAAAAGGTGTTGGTGGTTTTCAAGGTTTCGTCCACATCAAGCAAAGGTTGCCTTTCCTGATGCAAGTCAGCTCGGATTTGAGCTAAACTTTCTAGAACATGGTTCAAAGAAGTGAGTTGTTGGTCAAGACAAATTTGCTGAGAGGATTGATGATTGAGGGTGTGATGTGGGGGCTCAAAGTTATAGACACTGGAATGATAGCACGGAACTTTCTCAAAGACCATCGACGGATCACAAGAAGAAGCATCGTGTGGGCCCCCACAAATATAGCACCACGGGTATGGAGAAAAATCTGGTGAGTTTTGTGGATAGCTATTACCATTGTCATAATTGTAACCCGGTTCTTGCCCGTGATCATACGGGTATCGAACCGGGCACGAAACATGCCAATGAGAATCGCTTCCACAATAGATGCACGGGGGAATAGGAGGTGGATTAGACTAGGAAGAATTAGTCGAGTTGCACCATGGACAAAATCCGAATTGTGTGTTGTCGATATCGTTTCCGCACCGCTCACATGTACACCATTGACATGAGTCGTTCCCGTATAATCATCTCCCACACCCGACGGAATGGACATAAGAATCCATAAAGAAAAATAGATAAGCAAGAAGAATATTTTTGGTGCAAAACTTTGAAAAAGAAATGCTTTTTATGATTTTTTAAATGTTTTTGGGATTTTTGAAAATTTTTGACACGAAAAATTACGTTCACGAGTGAACGGATCCCAAAAACCAACGCGTCTCTCACGAAAAACCGTTAATCTTCACGAAAAGAGCCGGCAGCGGCGCCATTTTAATGTAAAGAGATTTTGCTAGTTTGAAAGTTCGTTTCTCGGTATCTTCTCGAATTGATTTTCGGTTCAAAGTGTGACTCAGTCGTTCTTGGTAACAAAAAGAGAATTGTTGGGGGTCGTAAACTAATTAAAAATAAAGACTTGAAACAAATAAAAATTAAGTAAAGACGGTAAAAAGAAATACTGAAAGATAAAAACTTGGCGAAAAGTAAATGACAGGAAATTAAAAGGGAAATAAAGTAAATAACGCAAACTAAAACTTAAACTAAAAGGGAAGGCAAGTAAAAGTGCAAATAAGGAAAAAGGCGGGAAAAGTAAAGCTTGAAAATCAAAAATTAAAAATTACAAAACTAAGAAAAACTGCTCATTCGGAATAATACCCTCATTCGGAATAACCCTTCGTTCAGAATGTCACCTTCATTCGGAAATATTACCTTCATTCGGAATATCTTCTTCATGCGGAATAAATAAGCTCATGCGGAATAAATAAAAGAAACCTTCATTCGGAATATCAGTTCATCCGGAATAACACATTCGTCCGGAAAAACTCTTCATCCGGAATAAATGCTCATCCGAAATAAATTGCTTCATTCGGAATAACATCTCATCCGGAATAAATAGCTTCATCCGGAATAATGTGCTTCATCCGGAATAAATTGATTCATTCGGAATGTTAGCTTCATTCGGAACATCTAGTGAAAACGCTTCATCCGGAATAAAAATAAGAAAGAGCTGATTCGGAATAATTGTTTGATCCGGAATAATTTGACAAACCCTTCATCCGGAATGTGTCACTCATTCGGAATCTGGGTAACAGTAAGGAAGAACGATGAACAGGGAATGAAGAACAAGGACGAATTTAAGCAAATCTAACCAAATCAAACCAAATCAAACCAAAAGATTAAACCAAAATAACTACTAAACATCAACTAACAATAATCAATCAAAACAAATCAACAAAACAAACTAATGAAGCCAAATCAATCAAAACCCACTTGATTAAAAACATAAAACTCAAGAACACTAACACAAAGATTAAACACAAATCATAAAGGTAGATGAGAGATTAACAAGAAAAGTAAAGATTTAATAACAATAAAATTAACTTACTTGAAAATTAAAGGTGCATGACAAGTAATTAAAGTGCAAGAATTTAAGGTGCAAAATATGAAAATGGTGGAAGAGGTAGTTTGTCAAGCTACCCAACAACAAATGAAACTAACACTAATCATCTATTTATAGGGGAGGAGGAGGATTAGTGGAAGGAAGCTTCCTCCCCTCTTTCTTCTTTCTTTAATTGCTTGATTAGTCCTTAATCTTCCAAATTCTTCGACTTTTGTCTCGGGATTAATAAACTCGTCTTGTAAATTCTTCAATAAATTGGACTTGAGTTCTTCGGCTTGTAGTAAACTTCCGTCTTTTGACTTTTTCTTCGATATATCTTCAGAATTGGTCTTGGACTTCCGTTCTTTTTGCACTTTTGATTTCTTGACTTCGTCTTTTGTCTTTTTCTTCGATAAAAGCCCGTGAAAGCCCGTGTTTTCTCCCCTTTTCACATTTTGATCCTAAATCACAACAAAAACACAAACCACGCATAATTCCGACATTTACGACACAAAATACACGTTTTAGCTTGGTTATTATTGTAATTAAGTGGTAAAAAGATGGGTGTTGTCACACCTATCAATGAACATACCTGATAAATAGGAAACTCATCTGAACCCTTAAAGATATGATACTGGCTATCACGAACAGAGTATCTTTCAGTGTTGCCATTTTCCACAACAGACATAGCAATACAATACTTATATGAATTAAACATTTCATCTTGCACATCGAAGAAAATGGTTCTAGTAAATAACTTGCAAGCTTCTTTGTCCATTTGAAGGTCTGTTTTGAAAGCTGGTGTTTTATATCTTGAATCATGATCATTTTTCCTTTCAATATACCTTTGATATTCGATAGTAGTGTCATAATGGCTTAAGAATTCAATAAGAGTAAGACGTGGGTTGGTCCATTTTCCAAAGAAATGATTTTCACTTTCCGATCTTGAAGTTGTACGCATTAGACCAGCCATAGGAACATGCCTCAAATACGCAGGTATCCAACTTTACCTCAGATCAAACATGTCAGCCAACCACTTGTTCTCGCCAAGATCAAATTCATTTATCATACAATTCCATTCTCTTTCAAAAACCTCAGGCGTAATTTGGTCTGTCCACACAATGTCAGAAATACGTCTCTTAAAATCTGTTCTATTACATAGTTCAGCACCCACCTATAATAAATAAAAAAATATAAGTAAACATGAAATGCATTATAGTGCATATTTACTGCATTATGGTGCATATTTTACAGGATTTTGGTCTGAAAAATTTCTGAAAAAATTTGTTAAGATAAAATACCTTCGTGCCCAATTTCATCATAATGTGTCACATACAAAAGCGGTGAACTGTATTGCAAAAAACTTCAGCTATTGCAATCTTCATTGACGGATCTTGGTCTGTGATGACAACTTCTGGAGCTTTCCCAAATGCTTCTTTAAATTCTTTAAGCAACCATATGTAAGCTAACGCACTCTCATCAGCAAGCAAAGCAGCAGCAAATGTAATACAACGGTTATGATGGTTGATACCAGTAAAGGGAACAAAAACCATTTGATACCTACAGTTAAATAACATAATAACAAATTAAAAAACATAATGAAACTAAAAAACATAATTTTTGGAGATAAAAAAGAAAAAAATTATACTTGTTAGACCGAAAAGTCGCATCAAAAGAAACTATGTCACCGAACGTAGCAAAGTTTCTGATACCTTCTTCATCAGCCCAGAATAGACCAGCCAAGCGATTATTAGGACCTAAAAAAAAGTTAGAAACTAATATAAAAACTACTTGATAATATCTAAATGCATCAAAACATATGGTTAATTCAGTAAAAAAATGAAACATCAAGGTTTATGTTTTAAGTTATAAAACATGATGCAGTAAAAATCTAAAAAGATTAATTTACTAGAAAAAAAACTCAGATAATAGAAGAAATAACCACCTTTAAAATGTTTGACAAAAAAACCAGGGGAGTGAAGTTTTCGACTAATCAGCTTCTCTACAGCCATCTGAGCGTCTTGATCACGAATAAAAACAGTAATCTTCTTTTCTTCATTCTTGCAGTCATCAACTGTTACACCAACGTTATCAAACCCACCGTGAAGCCGTTTCATCAATCTAAACCCTATAGCATGACCAAATTTGCATTCGAAACTTGATAGAGGAAATGCTGCTTTGCATAACCCACATTCCTCGAATTCTTCATAAAAATCATGTCTCTTTCAGCTACAAGAGGGTGATTATGACCCTCTGTGAAACTAATAACCTCAAAGATTTTTCCTTTTTTCTTAATAAGAATTGACGCCAAACACCCACACCTAAACGTAGGCTTCCTCTTAATTTGCTTTTTCTTAATATCTCTAAACCTTTGAAAATCACCACTACCACCGCCATCTTCAACTACACCATTTTCTGGTAAATCAACATCTACGTTATCAACACTAGCTTTATCTTTAGGTTGAAGAAAACCTTCTCTACTACAAAGTAAATACTTTGTTGTCAGAATATCAGAACCTACTGCCTTGTACTCTCCACCTCTCCTAACATCAAACCCACCCTTTTTCCCATAAGCTACATAGAAATTGTACGCTTGATCAATTAAAACAAATTGACATCCTACTATAGGTACTTGACCATGTGGTAACTCATCAGGAAACCAAGTCCTAGTGCCATCTATACCAACTTTATAGTAACCTACATTATCTCTTACGGTAATTGTTTCATAATCATCTGCGGCTGCAAAAATAAAAAATAATAAAAAAGTAAGCTAGATAAATGATATAAGTTAAATAAGAAATAAAAACAAAAAAAACCATAAAATGTTGAAAAAAAAAACTATGAAGGATTTAGTAAAATATAAAACTTTAAACAAAACCTAAAACCACAATTCAATAAACAATACCTATAATGCAGTAAAACAACCTTGACTATAAAATCAAGCCTATGAACATCAAATCACATATCAATCTCTATTCTGATCAATCTCAATTTTAATAAATCTCTATTTTAATAAATTCATGATATAATCAACCTAAAAAAAGTAATTCAGTAAAACATACCTATTATGCAGTAAAAACAACATCGACTATAAAATCAAGCCTATGTACATCAAATCACATATCAATCTCTATTCTGATCAATCTCAATTTTAATCAATCTCTATTCTAATAAATATCTGATATAATCAGCTTAAAAATAGTAATTCAGTAAAAAATACCTATTATGCAGTAAAACAACCTCCACTATAAAATCAAGCCTATGTGCATCAATCACATATCAATCTCTAATCTGATCAATCTCAAATCTAATCAATAGCTATTCTAATAAATATCTGAAATAAAAAGCTTAAAAACTGTAATTCAGTAAAACATACCTATTATGCATTAAAAAAACCTCGACTATAAAATCAAGCCTATATGCAGCAATCACATATAAATCTTAATTCTGATCAATCTCAATTCTAATCAATCTCTGATATAATCAATCTCTGATATAATCAACATAAAAACTGTTATTCAGTAAAACATACCTATTATGCAGTAAAACAACCTCGACTTAAAATCAAGCCTATGTGCATCAATAACATATCAATCTCTATTATGATCAATCTGAATTCTAATCAATCTCTAATCTAATCAATATCTCATATAATTAACCTTAAAAATGTAATTCAGTAAAACATACATATAATGCGGTACGAACTAAAGAGTTTAAAAGTAACTAAACTACAATGCAACTAATATAAAGAGTATTAAAAAAACGCCATGATAAAAACTTACAAAAAACACCAGAAGATGATGATGATGATGATGACGCAACACTACTGAACGAAGATTCATTAAACATAATGAATCAATAACCAGTGGTTAGAGTTACGGTGGTTACAATTATGGTGATGACGGTAGTTGGTTACGGTGGTTGGTGACGGTGGTTCTCGATGATAGTTTCGATTATGGTGGTTAGGGTTTATCAGTTTACGAGATAAACCGAAGAAGAAGAACAAATAAAAAAAATAGATGAAAAAAAACTATATATAGATTCGGTAAAAATAAAAAAATGCCCCTGAAGTTTCTAAAATTACAAAAGTACACCATTTTTTTTAAAAAAAGGGGGGGCACATGGCAGCATGTGGTTCCATCTTTTTTATTTTATTTTAAAATTTGTTTTATTTTACCCCAACTATATATATATATATATATATATATATATATATATATATATATATATATATATATATATATATATATATATATATATATATATATATATATATATATATATATATATATATATATATATATATATATATATATATATATATATATATATATATATATATATATATATATATATATATATATATATATATATATATATTGTTGATGCAAAAGTTGGTTGATCCTTGCTAGACCCGAATTAGGCTTAATTCGGGTTGGCTGGGCTCCGGCTCCTTCACCAAGTGAATCGTTTGGTTGGGATCCTGCACACTAAACAGCACGCGTTAGGCTTACCGTGGGAATGTCTCCCACGATTAGACTCCGGCGTGAGAGTAAGTAATCGGTTTAAGGTTTATGTGAGTTAAGAGTACAAGTCGTAATACCTTTGTGGAACCCTTGGGGGTTCCTTTTATAGGCAGTGAAACCCTAGTGGGCTTCCACTGATGCTTCGGCCCCAAGGAAGAGATAATCACCAGAATTAGAATGACCGTTATCTTCTAATCTTGGTAGTGAATATCCTCTCTTATTGGGATAAAGATATTCCTAGACAGAATATTATTCTGTCTAACCCTATGTCGGCCGCACACATGTGCGTGGTTACTGTTCATCCAAGCCCATAAGCCTGAATGACATTATTCCACCCATCTGTGATGGGCCGGATACGGGTAGTACCCATGGGCCGGGTTCATGACCTGGCTGGGGACTATACGTCATCATGTCCTCCCAGTCTAGTTGTTACAACCGTAGGTGGAACCTCTAGACTACAAAAATGCTCCCCGGACGTACCAAGGAAACCATAGTGAATGACAAATTTGTCCAAGAATTTATATTGGCCGCACGTGACAACCTGGCTGAAGAAGTTATCTCATCAATATCTCAGCCGCATATAGCAACCGAGACAAATTAAATATAACATTAAATGTCAAGTCTTACGTAAGAGCCGCATAACCCGACATGAACAACTGTTCATCTGACTTGTTTGACTGACAAAAGTGCAGACAGTCAGAACCTTGAGCAGTGCAAACGTTTGAATCAGATATGACCCGTGGGTCCCACCTGACGTTTCACTTGTTGGAGCATAGTTTGGTTGGTCCGGTTTGACGACACTCCTGGGCCGTTCGTCGTCTTCCCGGGTCCTGAGTAATGCTGTAAACAAAGGTAAACCGGTTAGACGTGGACCCGAGGCCGGAGCCCCGGGGTCCACCTCCGACGGTCAAGTTAGTATCGGATGAATATGTTGTATAAGATTGCTCTTGGTTTCTATAAGTTGGAAATTCGACCTTGTAATGTTTAATATATATTGGTTTTCAATTTATTTGGTAGTCATAAGAGTGGCATGTCACTCTTATGTAAGGTTTATGGTTGTGCACATTGTATATGTGCTGGTTATAGCCCATGTAACGGGCCGAGATGTTAGGACTTCACCTACATCCGATTGTACTTCAACGTTTTTTGGTGTAATATATTTTACCGGGGATAGTCCCCTTTACCCAAAAAAATATGTTGTATAAGAGGTGTAGTTATGAGAGAGAACCTGCTGTAGAATGAGACCCCCTACCCCTGTTTATATAGGCTTAGGGTTTCTTAAAGGATAAGTTAAGGTGTGTGTGGGCCGCGGGCCTGTCGGGCTGGGCCCCTAACCGACTGTACGTCGACATGTCCACCAGTCTAGTATGATATGGTTCATGATCATGTTATGCTAGACTCATTCGTGTATCATGCTCACTAACAACCGCGTGCGGCTTGCTGCTAGGACATCCTCATGGGCCGTCCGTAACATATAGCTCCACTCGTAAATGGGCTACCTTTCAGCAAAAAGATGATGGGCTGGGATTGCGAATAGTGAGCATAGCCACTATACGTCATCATGTCCCCCCAGTCTAGTATGCGAGGTTGTCACCGAGGTTACTAGACTTTATACCATATCCGTTACTTGTAAGCGTATCCACGCCGAAAGAACTGGGAAAACATGTATACGTAAGACGGGTGGTTGTGCTCGAATGCTTGGTTTCCCGTGATTTAGACGGTAAGGACCCCGTAAGAAGAAAACGTGTTCTATAGCCGGGGTAACACTGGCATTGGCAAGGTATCATTCTTATTCATCCCTAACGTGAGGATGATAAGAAGGTTTTGTAAATGTGGAGGTGGAACCCGTATGCTGCATCGTGAATATTTAAAGGCATACCTTGTATACCCACTAATGATGCAGCATAGTGCGAATATTTTATTCGTCTTAAGGACAACAGAAGGCGTACCTCTGTGGCAAGTTGATGCGGATATTTACATCCGTCTTATGACCACGACTTAGATAATGACTTAAAAACTTTCACGATTTTTCCTACACCAAACACGGTTGATCAGGCCCTGTCCAATTAAGGTCAAAAATGTAAAATTTTGAAAAATCATTCCGTAGTCGGGCAAAGTAATTTATCGTGGAAGGCGTACTTCCACAACAAAGATATGAACCAACGGAAGACGTACTTCCGTGGCAAAAAGCATGAACCAATGGAAGACCTGCTTCCATGTCAAACGATGAGACAACGGAAGATGTACTTCCGTGGTGAAAACAATAAGCCAGCGGAAGACGTACTTTCGCGGCAAAGTAATGACCAAACGGAAGGAGTACTTCCATGGTGAAAAGAATGAGCCAGTGGAAGGAGCACTTCCACGGCGAAGATAACACGCACGTGGAAGAGATCCTTCTACGGCGAAGATAAGAAGCACGTGGAAGGATTGCTTCCACGGTGAATGATAAGGAGCACGTGGAAGAATAATTCCACGGCGAAAGATAACAAGCACGTGGAAGAGATACTTCCACGGCGAAAATAAGAAGCACGTGGAAGGATTGCTTCCACGGCGAATGATAAGGGGCACGTGGAAGAATACTTCCACGGCGAAAGATAACAAGCACGTGGAAGAGATACTTCCACGGCGAAAATAATGAGCACGTGGAAGAGATACTTCCACGGCGAAGATAATAAGCCCGTGGAAGAGATACTTCCACGAAGAAGGATAATGAGCACGTGGAAGAGATACTTCCACGGCAAAGATAATAAGCACGTGGAAGGAATACTTCCACGGCGAAGACAATAAGCCAGTGGAAGGAGTACTTCCACGGCGAAGACAATAAGCCAGTCAAAGGATTACTTCCACGGCGAAGATAATAAGACCGTGGAAGAATACTTCCACGGCGAAGACAATAAGCCAGTGGAAGGAGGACTTCCACGGCAAAGTCAATAAGTCCGTGGAAGAGATACTTCCACGACAAAGGATAATGAGCACGTGGAAAAGATACTTCCACGGCAAAGATAATAAGCACGTGGAAGGAATACTTCCACGGCGAAGACAATAAGCCAGTGGAAGGAGTACTTCCACGACGAAGACAATAAGCCAGTGGAAGGATTACTTCCACGGCGAAGATAATAAGACCGTGGAAGAATACTTCCACGGCGAAGACAATAAGCCAGTGGAAGGAGGACTTCCACGACAAAGTCAATAAGTCCGTGGAAGAGATACTTCCACGACAAAGGATAATGAGCACGTGGAAAAGATACTTCCACGGCAAAGATAATAAGCACGTGGAAGGAATACTTCCACGACGAAGACAATAAGCCAGTGGAAGGAGTACTTCCACGGCGAAGACAATAAGCCAGTGGAAGGAGGACTTCCACGGCGAAGAAAATAAGCACGTGGAAGAGATAATTCCACGGCGAAGGATAATGAGCACGTGGAAGAGATACTTCCACGACAAAGATAATACGCTAGTGGAAGAATTACTTCCATGGCGAAGACAATAAGCCAGTGGAAGGAGGACTTCCACGGCGAAGAAAATAAGCACGTGGAAGAGATACTTCCACGGCGAAGGATAATGAGCGCGTGGAAGAGATACTTCCACGGCAAAGATAATACGCTAGTGGAAGAATTACTTCCACGGCGAAGACAATAAGCCAGTGGAAGGAGGACTTCCACGACGAAGAAAATAAGCACGTGGAAGAGATACTTCCACGGCGAAGGATAATGAGCACGTGGAAGAATACTCCCACGGCGCATGAATAAGCCAACGGAAGAGATACTTCCGTGGCGAAAGCATAAGCCAATGGAAGAGATACTTCCATGGCGCAGAGGAAGAAGCGCGCGGAAGGAGTACTTCCGAGGCGAAGGAACAAGCCAATGGAAGAGATACTTCCATGGCAAAGGAAGAAGCACGCGGAAGGAGTACTTCCGCGGCGAAGGAATAAGCCAATGGAAGAGATACTTCCATGGCAAAGGAATAACCCAGCAGAAGGCGGACTTCTGCGGCAAAGAAATATATCCAAAGATATTTGCGCGTCATGCACGGAAATAGTGGTATGATTATACACTGGTAGCCCCCCAAGTTTAATGGTGCTAAACTCGATTAGTAATATTAAACTTAATCAAATATTCAAAAAATTACGATCACGTAGACCAGCGCGAATGGACGTACCATAGCCGCGTACGAAAGATAGAAATTGGGTTCGAACGTGCGAACCAACGCGGATGGGTCGTGCCATAACCGCGAATTGTCTCATAGTTTAAGACGTATCTTAACTAACTTATGGGATAAGCTATGCCGTTATGTGCGGCGTACCGCTACTACCATAAGGACGGTCAAAGTTTTGACAAAATTTTGTTAGACGTGCACAGTGCGTCTTTTAACAAGTCCGGCTCGGGAGGCACGGTATGTTTTTGAAACTTACTACAACGTCTTGTGAGCAAGGTGTCTAACAAGGATACATGATCCGTGGTCGTTGGGGTTGCATCCCTCTTACACGACAAGTTGAATTATTAGGTTCACTCAATCCTCTTATTCCACCTGGGAACGATGTGTACATGTACGCCCGTAGGCAGAAGATATCCGAGTGTACGGACTAGCATATATATATATGTATAACAAGTAATAACTTATTACTAGACATGAAAATATGTATCTAGATATGTATTGAAAGATGTGAATACTTATTGGAATAAAAGAAATCCACACAAAGCTAAAAGATATATTAGATCTTGTTACCAAGTTAAGAGATATACGGAATATCTTTTATTAATATAGAAAAATTTAGGTAATATCTTGTTACCTTGTTAAAAATAAATATGCGTAATATTTTACAACTTAATAAAATATTAGAATATATCCTTACCAAATTTAAAAAAGAAATAATATCTTGTGATAATTTAATTGATATATGTAATATCCTTAATTAATAAAATATTGTACCCGAACATGCGGATCAATTGCGGAAGACGTGGCTCATGACCGCAATAAAAAAAATATATATATTTGATCGTGCGGACGAGCGCGGCTAGGCATGCCAAAACCACGGATAAAAAATAAAATATGTCCGGTCATGAGGATTAGCACAGTTGGATGTACCATGACCGCAGATAAAAGATAAAAATTGAATATGTACGAGTGCAGACCGCGAATAAAAACTAAAATAAGATATATACACCCATACTGATCATGGCGAAAAGACGAACATGTAACCGTCGCAAAAAATATAATTTACTTACGGACTGAAATCCACAATTGACATAAACATATATTATATTCACAATGGGATTAGACTTTTTTTTTTCCTTGTGTCACTTGGACATCCATTCACGTATATGAGAGTAAACATATATTATATTACTACGTTCGACTATTCTATGGTGAAGAAGACGTTTGTCCAGTAATATGACATAAGTTTTATACATGGCAGACTCACATATTTAGATGAGTTTACCTATGCGCCGGTTTTGTTTGCCATGGTGCATATGGATTTGTAAATCATATTTTTTTTCATGGTAGAAAGTAGTACGTGAAAAACAAAAGTAGAAAAAATTCAGAATTACCCGACTTTCCCATCGATCTTTGCTTTTCAGTTGTATAAGACCACGAAGCATGTTTTAGTCATGGTCCCACGGATGGCGCCAACTTGTTGATGCAAAAGTTGGTTAATCCTTGCTAGACCCGAATTAGGCTTAATTCGGGTTGGCTGGGCTCCGGCTCCTGCACCAAGTGAATCGTTTGGTTGGGATCCTGCACACTAAACAGCACGCGTTAGGCTTACCGTGGGAATGTCTCCCATGATTAGACTCCGGCGTGAGAGTAAGTAATCGGTTTAAGGTTTATGTGAGTTTAGAGTACAAGTCGTAATACCTTTGTGGAACCCTTGGGAGTTCCTTTTATAGGCAGTGAAACCCTAGTGGGCTTCCACTGATGCTTCGGCCCCAAGGAAGAGATAATCACCAGAATTAGAATGATCGTTATCTTCTAATCTTGGTAGTGAATATCCTCTCTTATTGGGATAAAGATATTCCTAGACAGAATATTATTCTGTCTAACCCTATGTCGGCCGCACACATGTGCACCGGGCCGTGGGCCGCACACATGTGCGCGGTTACTGTTCATCCAAGCCCATAAGCATGAATGACATTATTCCACCCATCTGTGATGGGCCGGATACGGGTAGTACCCATGGGCCGGGTTCATGACCCGGCTGGGGACTATACGTCATCATATATATATATATATATATATATATATATATATATATATATATATATATATATATATATATATATATATATATATATATATATATATATATATATATATATATAATATTTAAAAATCCATAAAATTTATAAAATTTATAAAAACCAAAAATATTTTCTTATTTCATCTTCTTTTCTTTATTACTATATATATCATTTAAAAAAATAATTAAAAAAAAATCCAAAAATATTTTCTTTCGACTTTTTTTTTCTTTTAGCTATATATTATATATAATATATAGTTTTATATAGTATATTATATTATAATATTTTCTTATTATTATTTTATTATTAAAAAAAAGTTTCAAAAATATTCCTCTTTATCCTCTATTGTGTTTAATTATTTTTTCTTAACCCCTCTTATTTTTAATTTTTCATGGATTCGCAT
This sequence comes from Glebionis coronaria, assembly GCA_025667525.1. Classification (NCBI taxonomy): domain Eukaryota; kingdom Viridiplantae; phylum Streptophyta; class Magnoliopsida; order Asterales; family Asteraceae; genus Glebionis; species Glebionis coronaria. The sequence continues at coordinate 634,750 of JANFOE010000238.1, read as the reverse complement.
GTCGATTGTGTAGGGTGTGGGAGACCATCGTCTGGTAGTCAATCATGTCATTGGTGTTCACGCGAGTGGTGCGGTATGGATATCCCTAATTATGAATTTGGACATTGTTCATTTTGCAGTTCGATCAATTCATACTTCACCTCTAATGACACTATCTCACCCTCTTCCATATATGACGACCCGTATCCGCAAAATGCACCTGGTTTTTCTTAATACCCATGTTGCAACAATTGTGGGGTCCCTCATGATACTTTTTCTTGTCAACCGATGAATTATTATGAGCCCGATCCGTGATATAATTCCGGTTTTCATAATTTTGAGCCCCCACAATACACCCTCGATCATCAACCTTCTTTGAATCCGAATGAAGTAGCACAAGCACTTCTTTTGAAACTTCATGACGGTGTAATTCGACTAAAAGAAACATGGGAGGAGGAAAAGCGACAGCGACAAGAGCAAGTATCTATTCTTAGTGCTTATACCTCTACGCCTCGTGTGATTCCTTATTGTTATGATGATGACGAGGATAATATTTACGATCTCAATCCATCATGTGAGACTACCACTCCTATTCTTGATTCTTCCACTACGGAGACCGACTCCTCTCTCATCATGGGGGATGAGGGTCTTATCACTATTCCTTGTGATGAGATTCTTATTCCAATCCAAAGTGAGCCTACGGTTGCATCCGATAGTGATAGTGAGTGTGAATCTCTTTCTAGTGATGATTCATTACCTCCCACCGAAATCTTGGGAGATAATTCTTTGGCTTTCTCTAATCCTCTTTTTGATCTCGATGATGATTTTACTTCTAGTGATGACGAGTCACTATCCGATGAAGATGTTCTGAAGGAAAATTTCAAGATTTATTCGAACCCTTTATTTGATTTTGATGACGCCTACATCTCTAGTGATGTGAATCCTCTCTTTGAAGAGGGGATTGAGGACATTGATAGCTCCGACTCTCTTGCTATTGATGATCCTTCTTTGTTAGCCATGCCACCTCCCATCGTAGAGGAGGTGGAGAGATTTGACCCTACCTTCCCTTTGATTCGGTCTGGAGAGGTGACGCGGGTGGTAGATATTTCTTCTGATATTTCTTATATTATGTTGCCACCCCGTCCTACCGTGTGCACACCCAAGCGGGTGATGTATCGCTTTTACTCTCCTCATTTCATACCGGGAAATAAGGATGAGTGTTGTGATCCTAGAGGAGACGTTGATGTTGCTATTACTTGTGATGTTTTACCGGTTACCCCATCGACTCTTGCTTTGAGTTTCTATCAAGTGTCCTCGGGTGACATTTTGATATCTTTTTCTCCCACCCTCCCGCCCTTGGCGAAGACGAGTATTCTTAAGGATCGCCTTTATACCTATTTATCATATGTTATAAGAATCCTTCTTCTTTTCTTTACTTATATTGTGGATTCTTCTTCTTTATTCTCATCCGGTAATGAGGATAAGATTTTTGACCCTGGCATATCTGTTTTGAGCCAGTGGTGATTCTCTTGCTCCCCCATGGACCATTTAATTCGGGGTCGAGTCAGGCTCGTGACTCGGTTAACAAAAACAAGCGCTTCTCGGGAGGCAACCCGATGATCTATCCTTTTTATCTTTTTTCTAACATAAGTGTAGGGGCGTGCTTCTCTCCATGTGTGCTTGTTGGTATTTGTTTTTGTGTGCAGGGTTCCCTTGGATCGAGAAGACTTTCAGAGAGTTGATGTTGTTGTTTCCATCATCTTCTTCATTCAGTCTCCGATCGATCTTCATGTCTATATCAGGGTAGTACTCAGTTCTCATCTTTATCCATACATATTTGATTGTGTTCTCCTTCTTACACTTGGAATTCTAGCATTAGCCTTTGTGTTCTTAAGTGTAGGGGTATCACCTTATCACTTTTGAACATTGTGGCCAATGTTCGGTTTTAAGTGTAGGGGGTTTATATCATATTGATCATATTCATGCCTACTTGTTTGCCCTCTTGCATCCTATTTTGATCAAATGTCTGTTTGTTTTTATTTTATTTTATTAATAATAATAAAACGTTTTTGACCGTGCGTGATTGACTTATCTCGTAGGCTAGAACAAAGGGGATCCTGACTCTGCCAGAGTGTTGATCTGGCTGCTCCCTTTACTTTTAGACTAAGCTTTTAGGAATTGTGCAAATAAAAATGCTAAACGTGGAGTATTTGGTTTTATTTAGAGATTATATGAGTTACCTGTGGCTTTTCCTCCTAGATTATAACTAGACTAAATAAGTGTTTTTTTTTCAAGCATTTGAACGTTAAAAATTGTGTTGTAATGCAAAAATAAATTCTTATGCAATTTTGATATAGAGTCCTAGTTTAACTTTTTATTTAAATTTGAGTGAAAGCATACTTTCTTAAATTTGAAATAATGTTGCGTGAATAAATATGTTGAAAAAAAAGAGAAAAAAAAGTCGAGAAAAAAAAGAAAGAAAAAAAATAGAAAAAAAGAAAAATTTGAAAAAAAAGAAATTGAAAAAAGAGTGTTCAATAGAGTTAGAAGAGTTGAGTGAATGAATAAGTGTTTTCTGTTGCTTTAATTATAATTGTGAGAAACTTGCTTTTTCTTAAATTTAAATCCGAAGTTGAACTAGAATTCGTCAATTTTGTATAAGAGTTTAAACGGTATTACAGAGTGTAGAAGTCAAAGGTCCTGTGAGCTCCGATACTATTCTCGATGTGGAAACCTTGGTTTCCGGATCTTTTAAGCTACTAGGAATGATGATTGTTCATATGATTAAACAATCAAAGCGGAATTAGAACAACAACCATTAACAAGGTGTTTAGGCACAAAACATGAATTAAAACACAATTGGATTGCTAATTATATTAATAATCAACAATCACTAGACGTGTATACATTGAATCCCACGTCTAGTCGACACACACTTTAGGTTTACATTGTGAATGAATTGAATGAATAAAACCTATGACCCTTGGTTCCTTTTATAGTGTAAGGATTAGGGTTTACAAGAGATAAGAATGAATAAACAAGTAAATCTTCTATTTAAATAAACTTATGCAAAATATCTTTTGCACGTTTATCTAAATAGAAGCTTCCATAAGCTTCTTTGTCTACGTTTTGTCAATGCTTGAATTGCATGTGACAATGCTTACATTGTACATGACAACTCTTGAGCTATCAACGCCTAAATTGTACATGTCAACGCTTGATTAACTCTTGACAACGCTTGGACAATTTCTTCATGTTTTCTTCTTTTTTGAGTTTCTGCCACATCAACTTTTTGACCCAACAATCTTCCCCTAGTTGATAGTGGCAAAACTCTATGTGTATCTCTTGTAAGTTGTACATGATCTTCAAATTGCTTCCCCTCAAGTGTAGCATGTATTTCTTCCCCTTTTTGTCACATCAACAAGGAAGTAAACAATGTTGCAATGTTGAAGATTCTCCATATGTAGCTCTATGTAATGATCTTGAAGAACAATTAATATGATATTTTTGATGTAGAAGTAGAATAACCCAACCTTGTGTTCCATGTCTTGTATTATCCACGTGATGAAAAACTTATACAAATGACTAAATATAAGTAGACCTCGATCCCTTGTCAATATTCTCATCCTTTGTGAGACACTGAGCACGATAATGTAACTCCTTCAAGTGTTATGACAAGTCTTCATCACCAACCATGTAAAGCACGAACAAGTTATCTTCAAACAATGGTATCCCTCCATAATTTAAAGATATGATAAAACACAAACTCGCGAAAATCTTCTTCAATCATCAAACTTACCATAAGAATTCTTCCCCTTAAGCTAACACCTCTTCATGAAGAATCTTAATCTTCATATCATATGTAAAAGCATTAAGACGGATAACTCTTTTACAAGGCTACCCCGATTACATAATCAAATCCAATAAATCACTTCACGAATTGTTGCTAACTCGCATTAAAATCATTAATCCCTTTCAAAATATCCGAGCCATAAATATCATCATGATATTCTAAATTAAAACGGAGATTCCATGTACCTTTGTGTGTATAATCCTCCTTTTTGTGTGCTTAAAACGTCCAATTTTCTCAAACAGCAGCAAACCTTGTGTTGTCCAAGATCCTTCTCTATCCAATATATCTGGAATGTGTATTGTCACATATCGGACAATACCTATCAGCGTTAGAAAAACCATATCTCGGACGACACTGTCAACGCTATCAGCGTTGACTTATTCTGTCAGCGTCAAAATATTACTTGTCAGCGTCTCTTCAATAATCCTTGTCAGCGTCATCTTCAAACATTGTCAACGTCAAATTAATTATCATCAACGCCGCTGTTGAGCAAATTAATTTTCTTGTAAAGGATTGAATTGTTTATGATTTCAATATTAGCTTCGTGTGAACACACCATAAAGCAATACATCACCTTGACTGTACTAGCTTTAAACAATTCCATCCCCACGTGACATTCATTCCATATGAATGAATCATATGATCTGATGACGTCCCAATCAAACAGTAGCTTTAAACAATTCCTCTTGTCGCTTGGCAGCTTTCACAATCAAACAGTAGTATATTTATACTCACACGCAGCCTTTTTACTTTTGACTTTCTCCAAAAATATTGCACCAAATAAATGGTGCCCTAAAAATCAAGAAAAGAATAATCTAATAAATTTGGAGATATCTATTCGTTGTTGATATCAACGTGACATCTTTTAACCATAGTTACTTCCATCCAATCACAGCGTTGTAACCGTGTGAACACACTTCTTCAACCAATAAGAAATCCTTGCTCGTGTGAACACAATTCTTTGAATAGTCAATCCTGGTTCACATCTCCTTTACCTTGGTACGTCTGAGACTAATGACAACTCACTGTTGTACTATTATAGAACCACAACGTAGTATGAACAATGAATAGCATGGAAGCCCACGTCAATAGCTTGGGACAATAAACAATATATGAGTAGTCACCATCGTACTTGCAAACATGATTCTGTGTTTCGTAGAGCTACAAGTCAAAGCTCTCAAGATGTGAACATAAATAAAACAGACGTATACCTTTGCTTCTGCCTCACGTGGTCCACAACTTAGAATGCATACAGTAACGAATATCAATACTCAAGAATAAACATGCCCATGATACTACTGCATGTGATCACCTTTTCTTGGATACACGAATAGAAAAGCAAGATGAATATAATATCCATTCATACCTCATATTGACAAACATGTCGCATTCATCCTTTTCTTCTTTCTGCCTGCGACTATCATATGTGAGGAGATCTAGGTTTTGTTATTACCAAACCCTAAAAATAACATATTTGCAGTTCCTTGATCAAATCTTATCTAGGGTTTTCAGAAGAAAACCTAACACTTGCTGTATATCGAATCAATAAACCTGCTGCAAACACCACGTGACAAGATGCAATCATCTTTGCTGTGTATAACCAGATCCACGCACCGTTATACGCACTTATCACATATCGATCATGTATGAGGCTGTTTTGAGTCAAGCTAGGGTTTGAAGGAAAACCCTAGTTCATGATTTTATGTTAAAAGAGCAAAACATTAATACCTTTAAACAGCCAACTTCGACCTTGAATAACTTCTTCATTAGAGCTCAGATCGAAAATCCCTTCGGTGAGATTCTAGACACAAGTGCCAAGAATCTACAGTTCCAAAATCACAAAGATCCAACGGTTAACGAAGGAGAGATCGTGTTTTGAACATGGCTGTCCACAGAAAACTGCATATACCCTGCTGCTGACTTTGACGCTTAATAACTTTTGCCTGGGGATAAAACTCGACAATCCCTCCGGTGGATGTTTAGATATATGTATAAAGAACACACATATAAAATTTCGTGACGATCCAACGGTTCAATCAAAAGTTATGACCTTCTGAATACTGCTGCGCACACAAAATCGCCCAGAAAAACCCTAGACGGATTTTTCTTTTCTTCTCGAAACACGAACACCTTGTTGGTCCTAGCATCACGAGCCATGAGGCTCTGATACCAATTGTGGAAACCTTGGTTTCCGGATCTTTTAAGCTACTAGGAATGATGATTGTTCATATGATTAAACAATCAAAGCGGAATTAGAACAACAACCATTAACAAGGTGTTTAGGCACAAAACATGAATTAAAACACAATTGGATTGCTAATTATATTAATAATCAACAATCACTAGACGTGTATACATTGAATCCCACGTCTAGTCGACACACACTTTAGGTTTACATTGTGAATGAATTGAATGAATAAAACCTATGACCCTTGGTTCCTTTTATAGTGTAAGGATTAGGGTTTACAAGAGATAAGAATGAATAAACAAGTAAATCTTCTATTTAAATAAACTTATGCAAAATATCTTTTGCATGTTTATCTAAATAGAAGCTTCCATAAGCTTCTTTGTCTATGTTTTGTCAATGCTTGAATTGCATGTGACAATGCTTACATTGTACATGACAACTCTTGAGCTATCAACGCCTAAATTGTACATGTCAACGCTTGATTAACTCTTGACAACGCTTGGACAATTTCTTCATGTTTTCTTCGTTTTTGAGTTTCTGCCACATCAACTTTTTGACCCAACACTCGAGGGTGTAAAAACCTAGCCTCCTAAGCTTTGCTAAAGGACAAGCTGAGAAGAAAGTCGCTACATGGAGTGATCTCTCCTTTGAATGTTCATTCTCTAAATACCGTCGTTGTTTTTCATCTAAGTGTCTTTTATTAGCTTAGCAGTGATTTCAAGATCTTTGATTTTAAAATCCCGCCAATCCTGGTACTATTCTCCGTGGGGTGTCAAAAGCCCGGGCACTTAACCGATTAGGTTGGGACGTTCCGAGAAGAAAGTCGCTACATGGGAAAGGCCATTTTTGAATCTCAAATCTCGGTATTTTCGGTGAGTCTAATATTCCACTTAGATGATTAGCAACCATAACAAATGTCGATTTGAACGATCAAAAATTTGAAAATGAACACACTTGCCTAGTCTTTTATAATTATAGGAGTGAAAAGTTATATTTACATAGGTTATTAGTATACGTAGTGTTAGCATTTTTCCAGAACGTTTGCACAAGGAATCTTAGCTTAGTTGGAAGTAATAAAAAGAGGATGACGATATTTATTCCCTGGAGACACCCAGTTTGCGTGTCTCCCGTTCTATGATCCTTATACCTTTAATAAAAAGTCGAGCATGGCGGGTCACAATGTACTTTAATTTTTATTTTATTAACAACGCAATCTCGAATAAAGTGGTTTTAGAATTGTTTTGGATTTAGCATTTGTTATAATAGTTGCTTGGGGGCAAGCAACATGTTTAAGTGTAGGGGTGTGTTAAACACGTAATTATTCATGCATTTAGTGAGAATTTCCCTTCATTTTTCGTATAATAAATAGCAAAAATGTATTTTTTATGCATATATCGTTTATATTTCCTATTTATTATTGTAGGTACGGATATAAAAAAGAATGAGCAAAAACGAAGCAGAAGAGGCAAAAAAGAGCACGAGAAATGAAAAGAGCACAGAAAATCGAGTCCAACGATACCTTCATATTTTTATTGGGCCGACCCGACACCATTTAAATGGGTCGAGCCGACCCAATATTAGTTAAACGGGCCGACTCAATAATACTAACAAGCGCAGCCCAGCAGCTTATAAACAAGTGCAGCCCAGCAGCAGTTAAGATATGACGAAGCAAAGGCCCAGAAAAGAAAAGAGGCACGAAGGCCCAAAATGGTGAAAAGTAGAGATCAGATCTCAGCTTAAATAAAACGCAGCATCAACATTGAGAAAAAAAGTCTTCATTTTTTTTTCTTTATGGGGGGGCGTCTTGTTTAAGCAGCAGTAGGGTAGTCTAGTTTTTTTATCAGCCGCACTTTGTTTTTATTTTAATCAAATTATGCACCGTCTTTTTCTTAATCTGGTATAAGTTTTATGAATGAATGATCAACACTTGTTCTTCATCTTTAATTTAATGAAAGTTTCTTTTTGTTCCATTGGTTATTGATTCATGATTCGGTTAGACTGACATAAAAGGTACTATTTGGATTTGAAAAGATGAATGTTTCGGTTATGATTCAGTTTAGAAAGGGAGCTGCCGTTTGGGAAAAGTGGAGCCAACACCAAACTCCATTATGGGTCTGTAATTTCATTTACTCTCATGTCCTTTTCTTACTACTAAATCATGCCTTATTTATTTGATTTTATTTTGGTTGTTAAAATTATAGTAGTTCATTAATTTAAATTTATTTTCTTTTTTTTGCAAAATTTGCTTCTCTGTCAAACGAGTATCATTTGGATTTTATATCATGTAGCCTTTTAACTAGATAAAGTTTATGATTTTTATTTTGTCAAGTCAGTTGTAGTTTGGTGCGTGTCATCTAACCGTAAGATAACAAAACACATATGCTAGTTAACTTGGTTTTGTTTTATGTTTTTTTTAATTGTCATATTACATTTTCTTCAAATTTTAAACAGTGTTGTTCACCGAACTTCATTTTAATGTTTAGCTAGTCATTTTATTTTTTCCTTTGTAAGTTCAAATTGATCACTTTCATCTTATTTAGTAGTGAAAAAAATAATAATAATAAGCACTCGTAGACTTAAGGGGTGATTAAACGGGATTTTAGGAAGCAAACAATTTTATGGGTTTATTAGCGTGGAGACGGGTATATTTGATATAGTTGCAATTTATTGTCTCATTTTGCTCATTAATTCGAATTTGGTAATTTCTAAACCTATTTCGATTATAGTTTTTATTTTACTTATTGTTATGCTTAGTCTAGATATTATTATGATTGCGTTATTTGTTGATTTTAGCGTATTTATGATATTTTGCGAGTAGATGTTGTTATGTTTGTTAAGTGGTGGTGATTGGTGAAATAAGTGAGGATTGATTTGGTAAAATAAAACGGATAGCTTAAATCGAGACTTGGTTATTTTAAAGAGTAAAAGTCGGAGAAATGATTTATTATCGATTTATAAGTTAATATTTTTATAAAAATGTCTTTTCAAAATAAACGACCGTTATGAGAGAGTATATTTTAATAGAATTATTAATTCGTCAATATAAATTAAAAATTCACACTTGTTGATCTAATTACCCCACTTGATAAGCATGTTAGTTTGCATCTTTATTTACTAGTATTATTTTATATATCTTTCAGTTTGCATTCGTAGTATAATTGTCTCTTTCATTTTTATCATTTAATATTTAGTCTTTAAAATTGGTAGTTTAGATATAAAAATCAAAACACTTTTATTCGAGCATAGAACTTGAGACATAAACGCGGATTTCCATTCACACTTCGCTGGAACTACGGTAACCTTCGGGTGTACGAAAATGACTCAATCAACGCCCTTGAGTACCTGTCGTTTGGGAACATGAAAGGAAAACGGCTGAGCATAACGCTCAGTGCACGAATATACAAGCATACCATGGAATAGCATAAGCATAAAAGACTAATAGCAGCTGAATAATATGAGTTCTAAGTAATCTGGATTCATGTTCATAAAACTGGTTTTATAGTTTGAAAAGGCTTATGTTTGTATAAAAATATGTTTTAATTAGCCCATATAGGTCATGAGGTTCCACCGTGCATGAATACTTGGAGGGGAGACCTCGTCATGCAATTAGAAGGGTTGCCTCTAATTAAATAGTCTGGGTAGGAGGGATCGACTCCTAGTGAAGGATGCAAGGCACACATCGCAATCACTCTGATAATACTGATAAACATGTAACTAGGATGCACACATACGCCCCACATGATAACATAATATAATGGCCAAAACTGAAAAGGGACGTCACGAGCAATCACTTCGCCGTGGGAAAGTCTTAACACTGGTGCCTCCCGTGTTATGGTTATGGTACCTCCATAACTAGGTGACACTGGTCATGCATGTATATGGCTTAGGCTCTTATTCTAACATAAGTATCAAACATATAAAACAAATACTGGGAAAATAGTTGGCTGCAAACGGGGAATCCTAATAAGGAAAAAATGTCCATACTGAAAGGACGGAAAATTCGTACCTTATGTCCAGTGAACAGAAAAGACGAACGAAAGGAAGTCCTACTCCGATCTCACTAATGATACATAAATAGGGTACATGTATAAGTATTCTGTTTACTGAGTACGTAACTGATTTTATATCGTGTCTTAGCTTGTTTTATATGTTCATGTCTTGTTTTACTGATTTTTTGGTTATACTGTGTTTATCATGTATTCTGCATATTCTGATTAAGTATTACTTGTATTTCTTGTATTATTATACTTGTTGTGTAATAATAAGTAACTTTCTAAAAATAGCAGGTTTCCTAAAATAGAAAGTTTCCAAAAAATAGAAAGTTTCCAAAAAAAAAGAAAGTTTCCAAAAAAGTAAGTTTCCTGAATTAGAAAGTTTCCATATTTAGAATTAAGCTGAATTAATAAGCTAAATATATAAGCTTAAGTTTACTGGTTAAATAACATAAGTCATGTGATTATAGTATAGTTTATTAATAATAACATGTTAATTAAATAAACTATAGGTTATACGATTTAATTAAATATACGCATGATTTAATTAAATTAAGGTGTATAAAATACTTAGGTTAAAACATGTATTAATATTATATTAATTATAACCTAAGTCATGATTATTAATTAATTATATTTCATGTCTTAATAATTAATAAATACTATAGTCTAAATTAATAATTAAATACTTAGGTTAAAACATGTATTATTTACTAAATAATAATTAACCTAAGTCCATGATTAATTAAATTAATTATATGTCATGTTTAATTAATTTAATAACTTGTTAAAACTAATAACTTGTAAAATAAATACTTGTACATTTTTAGTCATGAACCGGACCATGTAATTAATTTAAACATGTCATGAACCAGACCCGGAACCCCATGAACCGGTCTGAACCAAACACCCCTTAACAGTGGCAAACTGGCTTGGCCGGTTGCCACTGTCTTCATTAAACTACCACCGGCATAAGCCGGTGGTCACCTTTCTCGGCTAGCCGCTGCCCAACAGTGGCTTCCCACCGACTGTGTGTCGGTGATCCCCCTGCTGCGCTGCGTTCCCCCTGCTTGACCCACGCCGCCACCGGCTGTGTGCCGGTGGTGGTGGCTGCCTGCTGCCAAGACCCAACCGAACCACAAACAACCCACAAACAACCCTTTAATTTTCCCCCATGATTACGTGACATGTTTTTAATCCTTGTTTTTATTTAATCCATGATCATGTGTTAATAATTAAATAAAAAGAATAAAAGGGTTTACGGGTTACAGAATGCGTGTAAATATTGGAGAACAATAACACGAACACACTCCTTGAATTTAATTAACCAAATATCAAATCAACACATCCTTGGTGTTTGTTATATCCGGCGACCAAAGAGATAACAAGAGCTAGGGTTTTCAACTTTTCTGTAAAAATATGTTTATGAAAAACTCTGTGTTTTTAGTTTCTCTTACTTAAACCAAAAGTGGGCTTTGGGCCCTCTCTTTCTCTCTTGGTGCCGCGGCTTGTAGGGCCCACAAGGAAAAAATCAAAGTTTTTCCCGTGTTAAAATTTACATGTTCGTATGATCGTATCGTATCATAATTGTTCGTGTTATATTAAATACTTGTACGTAAAGATATTAATCGTATTATATTAATTAAGTACGTAATTACGTGTTCGTGATATTTACGTTCATGATTTCATGTTCGTGATTAAACTTATTATTGTTAATAATTATCGTGTACAATCAAGTACTTAATACTTATCGTGTAATAATACGTACATAACTTCTGGAATTACTAATCGTGACACGTGTTCATGCTATAAAAGGAAAGTTTTAATATATACGTACATTTACTAAATGTACTGTTCATGGTAAAAGCATGCGGGTTTTACAACTCTTCCCCCTAAAAAGAATAATTCGTCCCCGAATTATAGATAAAATAAAATGAAAGAGGAACATACTCGATTTCAAAATATGAAACGAGGGTAAGAAGCCCGGATAGACTCCTCTGTTTCCCAAGTGGCTTCCCGCTCGGTATGGTCCCTCCAAAGGATTTTGACGAATGGAATCGTCTTCTTTCTCATGACTCGTTCTTGCCTGTCAAGAACTCGTTCGGGTTCCTCTATGAAGGTAAGATCTTCACGAATCTGTTCCAGTGGATACTAAACCATGTGAAGGGGATGATAATTGTACCCTCTAAGTAAGGACACATGGAAAACGTCATGAACGTGAGAAAGTTGCGGGGGTAACGCTAAGCGGTAAGATACTTCACCGACTCGCTCGATGACATCAAACGGTCCGATGAACCGTGGACTGAGTTTCTCTTTGATTCCGAAACGTCTAACACCACGTGCCGGCGATACCTTAAGAAAGACGCGATCTCCTACATTGAAATGTAAGTCCCTACGATGCTTGTCAGCATAACTCTTATGACGTGTACGAGCTTCTGGCATTTTCTGCTTAGCTACATCGACCTTATCATTGGTCAACTCTATCATCTCCAGTCCTTCAAGTGTTCGATCACCAACCTGATCCCAGCAGATTGGGGCGCGACATTTTCTGCCATACAAAATCTCGAATGGTGCACACTTGATGCTGGCGTGCCAACTGTTGTTGTATGCAAACTCTACTAAACAGATGTAATCATCCCAGTCTCCTATCCACTCCAATGCACATGCTCGGAGCATGTCTTCCAATGTCTGAATCGTCCGCTCCGATTTTCCGTCTGTTTGAGGATGAAAAGTCGTGCTAAGCTTAAGTTTTGTACCCCAAGCTTTCTGTAGACTCCTCCAAAATCGCGAAGTGAACCAAGGATCTCTGTCTAAGACGATACTGGATGGAGCACCATGAAGTCTCATGATCTCCTTCTTGTAAGTATCGGAGAGTTTGCTGATCGGATCATCCTTGCGGATCAGTAAGAAATGAGCTGACATAGTAAGTCGATCAACGATAACCCAAATCGCATCATGCCTCTTCTTTGTCCGCGGAAGACCGGTAACAAAATCCATGGTGATCTTGTCCCACTTCCACTCAGGAATATCTAACGGTTGTAGTAGACCACTAGACCGCTGATGCTCGATCTTAACCTGCTGGCAGGTAAGACATTTGGAGACATACGTAGCAACATCCTGTTTCATACCACTCCACCAAAAGTATTGCTTGATGTCGTGGTACATCTTGGTTTAACCAGGATGAATGGAGAATGGGGAGCTATGAGCTTCAGCTAATAACGCTTCTCTAAGAGTAAGATCATTAGGAACACAAAGTCTGGTGCCCTGCCATAAGATACCATCGTCATCTAACCGAAACTCCGTCTGCTGATCCAAGTTCTGAATGATCGCCCAAATTTCACCATCATCCTTCTGAGGTTCCTTGATCCTAGAGAGTAACTCAGGTTCTACTCTAAGATTAGCCCAGTAACCGTGTTTTCCACGTACCATGATCTCAATTTCTAGTCGCTCCAAGTCTCTTATAATCTTTTCCTCAATCTTAATGCCGTTGATCATACCGGACTTTCTACTAAGTGCATCTGCCACTAAATTCGCCTTGCCGGGATGATACTGCAGATTAATATCATAATCCTTCAACAACTCTAACCATCTTCTCTGTCTCATGTTCAGTTCACGTTGAGTGAAGATGTATTTCAGGCTCTTGTGATCTGTGAAGATATCACATGATTCTCCATACAAGTAGTGCCTTCATATCTTCGACGCAAACACGACTGCTGCAAGTTCCAAGTCATGCGCAGGGTAATTCTACTCATAAGGCTTAAGCTACCATGAAGCGTACGCAATCACTTTCCCATGTTGCATGAGAACACAACCAAGTCCCTTCCCTGGAGCATCACTGTAGATTTGAAATCCACCTGTACCTGATGGGAGAGTAAGAATCGATGCATATACTAACTTCTGCTTTAGGTCTTCAAAGTTCTTCTCTCTTTCTTCCGTCCAGACGAATTTCTCGCCTTTCAGCATTAGTTTGGTCAATGGCAGTGCTAAATGGGAAAAGTTCTCTGCGAACCTATGGTAGTAACCAGCTAAGCCTAGGAAACTACGAACTTCAGTCGCTAATGTCGGTCTTGGCCACTTGGTAATAGCCTCAACCTTTGCTGGATCCATGGTGATTCCTTCTGTTGATACAATGTGGCCTAGGAACGCTACCTTGTCTAACCAGAACTCACACTTGGAGAATTTAGCATACAGCTGCTTCTGACGAAGTATCTGTAGTACAATACGAAGATGGTCTTCGTGTTCCTCCTTTAAATTAAAGAAAATCTGAATGTCATCAATGAAGACAATGACGAACTTGTGCAGAAACTCATGGAAGATAAGGTTCATCAGATCCATGAAGACAGCTGGAGCATTGGTAAGGCCAAATGGCATGACTACGAATTCATAGTGCCCATAACGTGTACGGAAAGCAGTCTTAGCGATGTCATGCTCTTTAACCTGTAATTGATGATAACCCGACCTCAGACCAATCTTGGAGAAATGTTTGGCCCCTTGGAGTTGGTCAAACAAGTCGTCAATGCGTGGCAACAGATATCTATTCCTGATGGTGATCCTATTAAGCTCACGATAATCTATGAACAGACGTATGCTGTCGTGCTTCTTCTTTATGAACAGAACAGGTGCGCCCCATGGAGAAGCACTATGTCGAATGAAACCACGTTCTAACAGTTCATGTAGTTGCTCCTTTAACTCCTTCAGCTCTTTGGGAGCCATGCGATAAGGAGCCTTAGATATTGGCTCAGCTCCTAGGACGAGCTCAATATTAAACTCCACTTCACGAGCAGGTGGTATGCCCGGAAGTTCTTCTGGAAACACGTCTGGGAATTTTGACACGATCGGCTGATTCTGGATAGATGGAGATTTAACCTCCTAATTATGAACAATAGCAAGATAGCCCCCACAACCATGTGACAATAGTGCACCTGCTTGCAAGGTCGAAATTATTTGTACAGACCTTCTGGGTATGCAACCGTTGTGAATGTACTCCGGTACATTAACATCACTGAAGATGACCCGATATGTATGGCAGTCTATGGTGGCGTGATGTTTGGATAGCCAGTCCATGCCCAATATCATGTCAAAGTCGCACATATCCAATGGAAGTGCGTCAACAGGACGAATTTTGTCGTCCAAAGTCTAGGGGAAGGCTCTTGTACCCATGGGTTATGCGCACAGAGTCTCTTAAAGGCGTGAAAATGTTTAATACATTCTCTAATGACATAGGGGATATCCTAACATTCTAAGCATAAGCAGTAGAAATGACCGAGTGAGTAGCACCTGTATCAAATAAAACACATGCATCTTGACCATACATATACAAGATTCCGGTGATGGTACCTGTAGACTTGTTGGCCTGATCACGAGAAGTCGTGTACACTCGTCCACTAGTAGGAGGTGGCTTGGAATCAGCATGTCTAGATGTGCCCTCCATCTCGCCCTTGCGGCAGTCCTTCATGCGATGGCCAGTAAGGCCACACTTGAAGCAAGCATCGCTGTCACGGCGACATGGCCCTGGGTGCCTACGGTTGCAGGTAGTGTAGAGAGGGTGAGTATACCCTCCAGTAGGTGCCCTTGCTGGCTGGGAGCCTGTTTGGAAAAGTACACATGAGACATGGTTTATAGGTACAAAAGGACAATGCGGAAAAATCGTAAGATGTAATACCAGTGATAGCTGGACGGTTAGGCTGTGAAGCTCTTCGGTCCTGCTCCCTCCCGTTACCATGGTTCCTGGTAGAAGATGCTAAAGTGTCAAAATTTGAATCATAAACATGTAACGTAAGAAATGAGTAAGTTTAAGGACCTGCTGCTGTTGGAGTTTCCAGCGTTGTTACGGTAATTATCATTACCGCCACGCCTATCCGTAGCAGAACGGTCTTGAGTCTGATCGTTACCCTTGGGCTGAGTAGGTTGTTGCTGAGTAGCCGATTGAGACCGGTCCCCAGTCTTCTGCCTGAAAGATGCATTTTAAAGAGAAAGATAAATATTGGATAGTGCTGGATGAATTTGAAATGGTCACCGCTGAATGATGAAAATACCTCTTCTCGGGTCTCTCTACTTCCCCGAATTCCTCTCTCTCCTGCAGCATCTCCAGCTTACGTGTTGCATCGGCAACTTGTGCCACCGTGTTAAAGGTAGCACACACCAAGTTGTTGGCGACCGATGAACGAAGAGCCCAACGAAAGTGGTATGCTTGCTCTTCGGCAGAACCTGCTGCTGTGCCAAGAAAACCAGCCAGACGAAGAAAGCGTTGCATGAACTCGTTGTTGTTCTCCCCAGCTCTCTGCCTGATCTCGTGGTACTCCCTCTTCAACTTGTCTTGCTCATCCTTGGGGAAGAACCGTCCCA
Source organism: Glebionis coronaria (assembly GCA_025667525.1). Taxonomy (NCBI): domain Eukaryota; kingdom Viridiplantae; phylum Streptophyta; class Magnoliopsida; order Asterales; family Asteraceae; genus Glebionis; species Glebionis coronaria. The sequence continues at coordinate 618,393 of JANFOE010000238.1, read as the reverse complement.
TCACTAACTCCCTGAACTGAGCCCAAGTCAAGCCAGCCACCCAATTGTCACCACCCTCGGACTGCTTCAATGCCTTCCACCATCCCAGTACGTCGTCTTCGAACTTGTAAAAGGCCAACCTCGACTTGAAGACCGGGTCGCAGCCCATTGCATCAAATATCTTCTCGATATGAGCTAACCAGCTTTCAGCCTCACTAGGGCTGTCAGTTCTCTCGAAGGATCAAGGATGTTGCTTGTTGAATCTCCAGCCATGTGACCAGTGTTGCTGGAAGAGGAGGAGGAATAGGATGTTGGTGCTAGTGCTGATTGTTGGAAGCTTGCACCTCAGCCCTGATGTCGTTCCTAAGCTGAGGAAGCAGAACCTGCATCGCAGCTTGGACTGCTGCATTGAGTTGTTCCTACTCGCGTGTGAGAACCATCTGACAGTATAAAACAAATGCATGATTAAACTGATTAAAACATAAAATATATGCATGAAAAAAAAAATTATGCCAATAAATCATGAGAAATTTTTTATGTAGGAAAACAGTGCATGAATGCATGATGCAGTTTATGAAAACTTTTATATGCGCGAGGGCAAACGCCTAAGGTCAGTTCACCCAAAACAAAAGACATGGCGAGGGTACGCCTATTGGTCGGTCCCAAAGTTAAAAGTTTCGATAAAAGCACATGGGACTAAATAGGGCCAGTCCTGTACCAACCATTACTGTGACAACCGGGAATTTTCTAGACTTTAATTAATAATAAATTATATTATTTATTAATCGAAATTCGTTTTCGAGAGATATCAAAGTCATTTGATTCGAAAACGGAGTTTATTTTGCATACTGTAAAAGACCGCACAAAATCCGAGAACTGACGCGATACAAATTAAATTTATATTTAATTATTTAGAAATATTTGATAAAAGGTTTATTAAGTTATCTGTTACTTCCCTTTTAGTTTTAGTAATGTACGTTGAAAATGAGAGCATTCAAGTTGAATTTCTTTCTTTGAACGCAGCAATTCGAGTTAACCGATAAATAATAACTATTTTAAATAAAGATGTAAACGATTACGAGAAATTGGTCGAGTAAATACTCCACTTTATTAGAAAAACTATTTTAAAACCAACGACGCACATTTCGTAAAATGAATCGAATTTTATCAAGCCAGATCGAGTCCCGAATCACGTTTAAACAAGATAAAAGAAAAGTTAGTAAAATAGTTACGTTATCGACCCTCAACTAAATACACTTTACACTTTCATATTAGTATAAATAGATTTTTTTTTTCATTTCTCCTCATAAAAAAAAATACTATAACCCTAATACTTTACACACACAAAACCCTAATACTCCATTCACTTTCCGACAGCCGTCACTTTTCCGGCCATCTTTCCGGCCAACTTCCGGCCACCCAATAACACCACTCCCGACAATAAAAACTATCGATCTATGTTATTCATCATATGATTCACTTGTAACAACATCAAAACCACCATCACAATTCACCACAAACCTATATCAAACCCGTCGAAATCAGTAGCACCACTCAGGGCCACCACCATGTGGAAGTTTGACCGCCCCATGACAACCCCATCCCACCAACCGTCATTCCAGCCGTCGCGACCTTGAACAGCCACATATTCACCACCATGGACAGTCGCCGCTGTATATCCATCATCACCGAGAACCATCACCACCAAGATCTAGCCGGTCAGCAGCCACCCATTGAGGGTGCTCGTTTATTCGTTCACCACACCACCATACATAATCTTAGACCACCACCACATGTGGTTTAACCATTGTAGTGGTCGGGTCATCGAGCCAGCAACAAGCCACCACCGTGACCACGACGGGGATGTTTATTTTGTTTATATATAGCCACCGAGAAGGTGCTCGTTTGGCTAGCATAAAAACACAGTAGAATTTGTTTAGATCTGCTATTAGCTGTAAAAAAAGAGAGTTTGTTTCTGATCCGAGGTTGACGCTTGTTTACAACGGCAGCACCACCGAGGGTGCGTTTGTTTATATCAGCGAAACCACAACGGGAGTGTTGGTTTCTGTAAAAACCAATAGCGAGGGTGCGTTTGCAGAGGAGTTCAACAGCAGGTAGGGTGGGTGCGGTTCAGCAGAACAACAACAGGGGTGTTTAGATTTGTTGTTTATCAGCAACAGGGGTGCGTTTGGTGCAGTAGAAACTCCACAGGGGTGCGTTTGGTGCAGCAGAAACGTCACTAGAGGGCGTTTGGGTCTGTAAACAGTTTATAACGGGGCGTTTGGGTCTGCTGACAGTTTATAATGGCGTGCTTGGACTGCATAAGAGGCATAAAGGGTGCGTTCGGGTTTGCAGAAAGTTTAAAGGGGCGTTTGGTTGCTGTTTATTAGTTTTGAGTGCGTTTGGACGCGGGATTTCAAGGGTATAGAAGTGTCGGTCGTGATTTTAACTCATGGTTCGTTGTGGTTTAGGAATCGACTAATAACGTGTATAACTTTAGTAATTACTTAAAACGGATTAAACGTTGGTATACATATATAAATATCTATAAGTGGTTAAATAAATATGTCGAACGCTATCATTATCACGAGAACTATAAAAATGACTATGTTTAAATATGTGTTTAAATAGCTCACATCGGGCGCTTGGTGTTTAATTTATAACACATAGGTTGTGTTCGGTCCTATTTAATTAAGGTGATTAAATAGTCTAGTTTGGATATATGCTAAAACGTGATTTTGCGTAACGTATATTGTTTGAAAAATATTGAGAACTGGTTAATATGAGAAAGTTTGTATAAACGAATAGGTCATGTCAAAATTTCTATAGGATTCTATACTTTATATTTTGTTTGCTACAAACTATCATTATATTTGTAAACCAATAAAACAAATAAGTACTATTAAATTCATAAACTGATAAAACAAATAAATACCATTACATTTTGTAAACCGATAAAAATAAATATATACTATTATATTTGTAAACTGGTAAAATAGGAGGATTCTATTGTATTGATAAACTGATGAAAATTATACTTATTATTTAAAAGTGACAATTATTAGTAAGTGGTGATTTTCTTAAAATGTGTCGAATTATGTTGTCTAATTATTTTATCACCATCGTTATACGGTAACTACAAAATAAATATATACTTTGGTTTATTTTGTAAAAATTGTTATCTCTATTATATAATTCAACATAAGAATTATATAATCGTACAATTATACGTAATGGGTACGGAATACATTATATACTTGGTGCGTGCTTAATTAATTTATTTAACCAACCACCGAACTATTATAACTTGTAACTAAAATATATTATCAACGGGTAACGTTGATGTACATATCTATCGAGAACTCAAATACACATTTTTTTAAGTTATTGGATTTAGCCGATTAGTAAACCACAACACCATGACCAGGCCATATCGATTTTCGTTTGTGCGGAGCGTATTATTAGCATCACTAGCGTTTGCTCTACATCGTCGAGGTGAGTTCATACCCCACATTTTCTTGTTTTAAATCGAATTATTAATGTTTTATAATTGCTCTTTGGGGGAGGTACATGCTTGGTCAGAAACCACTTATAAACTTGTTTGGTTGTCAATAACTGTTTATCTGTTTATAAACGTCTTGATTGTCATAAGATAATTTTAAGCTTATTTGGTTGGTCATAAACTATCTTTAAACTGGTTTAACTGTTACGTGCTGAGTGGTCAACTCCATTAATTGTTATACGTAGTACTTATGAATGTTGATACCAAAATTTCTATTGTGGGTTTCGTAGCCCAAAACTTTAACTGCTTTTTCACTGGTTCTCGGGTAGAGACAATGGTTGCAAGAATGAACACAAGTGCATATACTCGTTTATGTATTGGTCTAAGTCTCGCTTTAACCCAATTACTTTGGCCCATTGTCATGAATCGTTAATTTCGGCCGGATGACCGGACGAAAGCGCGAATGTTATGGATAGATCTATCGGGGTTGACGCCCCTGTCCGGCTTGGTCCAACAGAGGACAAGCGGACACAGTTTCATTTGAGTCTGAGGACGGATGTCGTGGGTTAGGCATTGATATTTGCATTTTGTATGGGTTCTTCTAAATTCTCTCGATATCCTCTCGAATTGATCTCGGTTCTAAGTGGAATGATTGTTCTTGGTAACTAAAAAGGGAAGTGATTTTCTAATCTACTAAAAGTATTAAATGCATTAAAATGTAAACTTAAATTTAAAAGTAATTAAATTAATAACAATTAATAAAACTTGAATTAAAATTAAAATTAAAATTAAAATTAAAATTAAAAGTAAAGTATAAGTATGAACTGAAGAAACAGTAAGTAAACCTTAGAAATACCCAAAATAAATTTGATTCGGAAGATTGACTTTGATTCGGAACTTTTCACCCGGAAGTTGGTTCGGAAGCCTTGATTCGGAAGTTTATCCGGAACTTTCTTTGGAAGTTGATTCGGAAGTTGGTTCGGAACTTCTGGAAATAAAGGTTGATTCGGAACTTTTGCTCATCCGGAACTTGTTGTTCATTCGGAACTTTTGCTCATCCGGAACTTGTTGTTCATTCGGAAGTTTTGCTCATCCGGAACTTTGTTCGGAACTTTCACTAGGAAGATTGATCCGGAACTTTGAGTCGGAAGTATTGACTGATTCGGAACTTTTAAAAAGAAAACTCATTCGGAAGATTTTAAAGGAAATTTATTCGGAACTTTTCAAAGACACATTCATTCGGAACTTCTTACTCATTCGGAACTTTTTGAAAAACTATTCATCCGGAACTTTTTATGTTCATTCGGAAGATGGTGTTCATCCGGAAGTCTTAGTTCATTCGGAAGTTTTAGTTCATCCGGAACTTTTGGTTCATCCGGAAGTCTGGGAAACTCAAGAACAGTAACTTAAGCAGAAAAATAGGGAGAAACGTTTTGATCCAAAATCAAACTAAATACTCAAAAAGGTTTTACCAAATTAACCCCAAATCATCTAATAACCATAAGCAACAAATCCCAACAGTAAAAACACAAATTCAACAACTTTTTAAAGATCAAATCAATCAAATAAGAACTTAAGAACTTGAATAAAAAGAGGATGATGAACAAGATGAAATGGAAAGATTAAACAAGAACTTGTATTGATGATTAATGTTGAACAAGATAAAACAAAGATTAAAATTACAAGATTTGAAAAACAAAGATCAAAATCACCAAACACCCTAGTGGTGTTGGTGATGCTACGAACAAGAAGAGAGAAAAAGAAGGAGATGAAAAAAAACTAAAAAAAAGTAACTCGATGGAAAGTGTGAGGGGATCCCTTTATATAGGTGTCCCCTTTGGTTGGTGAGTGGGCTCTCTCCCGTTCTTCTTGTCTTCTCGACTTTACAGAAAAGTTGATGTTTTCGATTTTGATTCGGGATTTGTCGTCGATTAAATTCAACTCGTCTTTTAATTTCTTCGTTTAATAGACTTGAGTTTCTTCGACTTATGTAAATCTTCCATCTTTGGTCCTTTTCTTCGATAAATCTTCGAATAGGCCCAGTGACTTCAAATCTTTTGCATCTCTTGGACAATAGACTTTATCTTGAGTCTTTTTTCTTCGGTAAAACCCGTGCAATCCCATGTTTTCTTCAATAATCATCCGGTTGGCTCTGAAAACATAATAAACACAAAAACCACGCATAATTCCAAACAAATGATATTAAATACGCGTTTTGGTCTCGTTTTAGCCAGAATTAAGTGGTAAAAGGATGGGTGTTTACACACCTATCAGGCATCCGTAGGGGCTGCATTATATGATTATACTACCGGTGTTGTTAACGCTTCGGTGTCATGAGCTTAGACAATAATAAATGCCTTTTTGTGACTTTGTATTTGTTATATTGTCACAAATGGTTGGAAAAATCTTGTGGTTCATCAAACACTTCTTTTATTATCAAGAATCTTATTTGTTAACTGAAATATCTTTTGTGATCAGGGAATTCAACTATTAACGAGATCATCTATTATTATAAGTAAACTATGCTTATATACATAAACTCTGTTTTTATCCGTAAACTGTCTTTATTATTAACCTTTGTTATTATCAGTGAACTTTGTCTTTATCACAAACTCTTTTATTATTAACAAAGTCTGTTTTCATCAAGAAATACATTTTACTAAGAAATTATGATTTTTTTTAAAAACTTCTATAATTTTTACTGCAGTGGACGATAGAAACTCTAATTTTTCATAAACACCTTAAAACAAAAACTTATGAACTCACCAACTTTATGTTGACATTTTTAAGCATGTAATTCAGGTACTTGACTATGTGGATTATTTGGAGTCTTCTTTGTGGTTCTTGGCATGTAGAGGTCGTTCTCGGATCAAGCTCTCGATTACTCATGAAGTCACAGCCTCCCAAAGTCAGTCTTTCGCTGCGGTGAATTTGGGGGTGTGACAGATTGGTATCAGAGCCTTGGTTATAGAGAACTAGGTTGCATTAGTAATTCTAGACTATAACCGGCTGTCAGTTTTATTTAGTAGTAACACTCATCACATCATACATATTCCGCTGCTATATGAGTACTTGCAATACATGTTTCTTATTGCTTTGTTGTCTACCATGTGATTACTTGTTTACGTAAGTTCGATTGCTTGATTAGTGCGCTTAGACATATAATATACTTTTATATATGAATGCTAGACTATTCATTGGGCATTATGAGTTACGCAGTGGTCTCGCATATCTTTTTATAATCAAACCTAGAGACATTATGTGAATTTTGGTTGACGATTGGTCGTGAGTAATCCCCAGGTTCGAGCTAATTCATTTAAAAAGGTTGAGAGGTGTAAGAATACTTAACTATGCCTCAGTGGGCCTCATGTTTGATTGAGTGCGAGATTTAATTAAGTATGTGACGTTACACAACCTATGATTTTTGATGAATTACCTTGGGGATGGGTAAGACTCGTAGTCTTACGTGTTAATGTGGAATGTACTGTATTTTCAGAGTCGAGCTGAGTCATCAAAAGGTTGGGATGTGTAATAATTCATAACAAAACCTGGGGCCATTCTTTGTGAGTGAGTTTCGAGGTTGGGTTATGATAAGTTATTACTCAACTTGGTGTTTGATGAGTCTTCCTCGAGGATGGGAAGGTTTTGTGTGATTGGATAATTGCTTAATTAGAACTGAGTACTATATAGTTATCCTACTTATAACCGTAAGTTTCTTTGCTTGATATACGTCTATAATCACTTTATCGCCTATCGACACTTATGTTCTTCGATCCTGTACTTTCGAAACGTCTACTTATGGAAGACGATTTATTATTAACTCATGCTCTTTGCTTTTGGTAATTTTTAATAATATCGTTTAGAGATTCTAACGATTTTGAATTGGGTATTTTTCCGATGACACTTAAGTAGGATGATTTATGAAGTCTTTATTGAAGTGGATTGGGACGCCTTTGCATTTGAATAAAGGAATCATAAATCACCGAACCATAAGTTTATAATAACATATTTGCATAGATTAGGACGCTTCTGTATGCAAATATGAGATTATAAATGAGTGGGCTTAAGGAATTCTGGCGTGACCCTATCTACTTATGGTATTGATTTAGTATTCTAGTTTGGAGTGTTTTCTTTTAACTCAGGATTTGTCCATACGAATATATCGTATTTCGTCTTGTTATGTTAGCATTACGACGTTTTGACGAGTGATTTTTAAACTTCGTTTGATTCGCGAATTGTTACGAGAATCTTTTCTGAATGTATACTGATCGACGTGAACCTAACGGGCTGGTGGTGGTGAACCATTGTAAACTTTTAAGAGCTGACGAACTTCTAGACACTTCGTTTCGAATTGTTTCCTTTTATCGTTATATTAACGAGGGCTGATTTGTCAGATTGACATGTAGAACCGCTCAGATATATCCCTTTTCTACTATTGGTGGATAACACACAAAAAAAAAATAAATAAAAAAATAAAATAAAATTCGGACAGATTTATCTGTGAATAGATATAAGTATATTCGATGTAACACTAGGGTATAACTTCAAAATCATTTTCTCTACACTTTTACTAGGGTAACAACGATTGAGTTCGAGGACGAACTCCTAATAACACGGATGTACTGTGACAACCGAGAATTTTCTAGACTTTAATTAATAATAAATTATATTATTTATTAATCGAAATTCGTTTTCGAGAGATATCAAAGTCATTTGATTCGAAAACGGAGTTTATTTTGCATACTGTAAAAGACCGCACAAAATCTAAGAACTGACACGATACAAATTAAATTTATATTTAATTATTTAGAAATATTTGATAAAAGGTTTATTAAGTTATCTGTTACTTCCCTTTTAGTTTTAGTAATGTACGTTGAAAATGAGAGCATTCAAGTTGAATTTCTTTCTTTGAACGCAGCTATTCGAGTTAACCGATAAATAATAACTATTTTAAATAAAGATGTAAACGATTACGAGAAATTGGTCGAGTAAATACTCCACTTTATTAGAAAAACTATTTTAAAACCAACGACGCACATTTCGTAAAATGAATCGAATTTTATCAAGCCCGATCGAGTCCCGAATCACGTTTAAACAAGATAAAAGAAAATTTAGTAAAATAGTTACGTTATCGACCCTCAACTAAATACACTTTACACTTTCATATTAGTATAAATAGATTTTTTTTTTTCATTTCTCCTCATAAAAACAAATACTATAACCCTAATACTTTACACACACAAAACCCTAATACTCCATTCACTTTCCGGCAGCCGTCACTTTTCCGGCCATCTTTCCGGCCAACTTCCGGCCACCCAATAACACCACTCCCGACAATAAAAACTATCGATCTATGTTATTCATCATATGATTCACTTGTAACAACATCAAAACCACCATCAAAATTCACCACAAACCTATATCAAACCCGTCGAAATCAGTAGCACCACTCAGGGCCACCACCATGTGGAAGTTTGACCGCCCCATGGCAACCCCATCCCACCAGCCGTCATTCCAGCCGTCGCGACCTTGAACAGCCACATATTCACCACCATGGACAGTCGCCGCTGTAGATCCATCATCACCGAGAACCATCACCACCAAGATCTAGCCGGTCAGCAGCCACCCATTGAGGGTGCTTGTTTATTCGTTCACCACACCACCATACATAATCTTAGACCACCACCACATGTGGTTTAACCATTGTAGTGGTCGGGTCATCGAGCCAGCAACAAGCCACCACCGTGACCACGACGGGGATGTTTATTTTTTTTATATATAGCCACCGAGAAGGTGCTCGTTTGGCTAGCATAAAAACGCAGTAGAATTCGTTTAGATCTGCTATTAGCTGTAAAAAAAGAGAGTTTGTTTCTGATCCGAGGTTAAGGGACGCTTGTTTACAACGACAACACCACCGAGGGTGCGTTTGTTTATATCAGCGAAACCACAACGGGAGTGTTGGTTTCTGTAAAAACTAATAGCGAGGGTGCGTTTGCAGAGGAGTTCAACAACAGGTAGGGTGGGTGCGGTTCAGCAAAACAACAACAGGGGTGTTTAGATTCGTTGTTTATCAGCAACAGGGGTGCGTTTGGTGCAGTAGAAACTCCACAGGGGTGCGTTTGGTGCAGCAGAAACGTCACTAGAGGGCGTTTGGGTCTGTAAACAGTTTATAACGGGGCGTTTGGGTCTGTTGACAGTTTATAACGGGGTGCTTGGACTGCAGAAGAGGCATAAAGGGTGCGTTCGGGTTTGTAGAAAGTTTAAATGGGCGTTTGGTTGCTGTTTATTAGTTTTGAGTGCGTTTGGACGCGGGACTTCAAGGGTATAGAAGTGTCGGTCGTGATTTTAACTCTTGGTTCGTTGTGGTTTAGGAATCGACTAATAACGTGTATAACTTTAGTAATTACTTAAAACGGATTAAACGTTGGTATACATATATAAATATCTATAAGTGGTTAAATAAATATGTCGAACGCTATCATTATCACGAGAACTATAAAAATGACTATGTTTAAATATGTGTTTAAATAGCTCACATCGGGCGCTTGGTGTTTAATTTATAACACATAGGTTGTGTTCGGTCCTATTTAATTAAGGTGATTAAATAGTCTAGTTTGGATATATGCTAAAACGTGATTTTACGTAACGTATATTGTTTGGAAAATATTGAGAACTGGTTAATATGGGAAAGTTTGTATAAACGAATAGGTCATGTCAAAATTTCTATAGGATTCTATACTTTATATTTTGTTTGCTACAAACTATCATTATATTTGTAAACCAATAAAACAAATAAGTATTATTAAATTCATAAACTGATAAAACAAATAAATACCATTACATTTTGTAAACCGATAAAATAAATATATACTATTATATTTGTAAACTGGTAAAATAGATGGATTCTATTGTACTGATAAACTGATGAAAATTATACTTATTATTTAAAAGTGACAATTATTAGTAAAGTGGTGATTTTTTTAAAATGTGTCGAATTATGTTGTCTAATTATTTTATCACCATCGTTATACGGTAACTACAAAATAAATATATACTTTGGTTTATTTTGTAAAAATTGTTATCTCTATTATATAATTCAACATAAGAATTATATAATCGTACAATTATACGTAATGGGTACGGAATACATTATATACTTGGTGCGTGCTTAATTAATTTATTTAACCAACCACCGAACTATTATAACTTGTAACTAAAATATATTATCAACGGGTAACGTTGATGTACATATCTATCGAGAACTCAAATACACATTATTTTAAGTTATTGGATTTAGCCGATTAGTAAACCACAACACCATGACCAGGCCATATCGATTTTCGTTTGTGCGGAGCGTATTATTAGCATCACTAGCGTTTGCTCTACATCGTCGAGGTGAGTTCATACCCCACATTTTCTTGTTTTAAATCGAATTATAAATGTTTTATAATTGCTCTTTGGGGGAGGTACATGCTTGGTCAGAAACCACTTATAAACTTGTTTGGTTGTCAATAGCTGTTTATCTGTTTATAAACGTCTTGATTGTCATAAGATAATTTTAAGCTTATTTGGTTGGTCATAAACTATCTTTAAACTGGTTTAACTGTTACGTGCTGAGTGGTCAACTCCATTAATTGTTATACGTAGTACTTATGAATGTTGATACCAAAATTTCTATTGTGGGTTTCGTAGCCCAAAACTTTAACTGCTTTTTCACTGGTTCTCGGGTAGAGACAATGGTTTCAAGAATGAACACAAGTGCATATACTCGTTTATGTATTGGTCTAAGTCCCGCTTTAACCCAATTACTTTGGCCCATTGTCATGAACCGTTAATTTTGGCCGGATGACCGGACGAAAGCGCGAATGTTATGGATAGATCTACCGGGGTTGACGCCCCTGTCCGGCTTGGTCCAACAGAGGACAAGCGGACACAGTTTCATTTGCGTCTGAGGACGGATGTCGTGGGTTAGGCATCCGTAGGGGCTGCATTATATGATTATACTACCGGTGTTGTTAACGCTTCGGTGTCATGAGCTTAGACAATAATAAATGCCTTTTTGTGACTTTGTATTTGTTATATTGTCACAAATAGTTGGAAAAATCTTGTGGTTCATCAAACACTTCTTTTATTATCAAGAATCTTATTTGTTAACTGAAATATCTTTTGTGATCAGGGAATTCAACTATTAACGAGATCATCTATTATTATAAGTAAACTCTGCTTATATACATAAACTTTGTTTTTATCCGTAAACTATCTTTATTATTAACCTTTGTTATTATCAATGAACTTTGTCTTTATCACAAACTCTTTTATTATTAACAAAGTCTGTTTTCATCAAGAAATACATTTTACTAAGAAATTATGATTTTTTTTAAAAACTTCTATAATTTTTACTGCAGTGGACGATAGAAACTCTAATTTTTCATAAACACCTTAAAACAAAAACTTATGAACTCACCAACTTTATGTTGACATTTTTAAGCATGTATTTCAGGTACTTGACTATGTGGATTATTTGGAGTCTTCTTTGTGGTTCTTGGCATGTAGAGGTCGTTCTCGGATCAAGCTCTCGATTACTCATGAAGTCACAGCCTCCCAAAGTCAGTCTTCCGCTGCGGTGAATTTGGGGGTGTGACAATTACTTAGTCATAAACCTGCGACAATGACATATAACATGAATGAATGAAACGGTGAATGCATGAAATCCGACTATCAGTTCTAGAAAGACCATAGTGACTACCCACTAATCACATGTCGTGTTTTGAGAGCCTACAAGTCGAAGCCTTGGCTCTGATACCATAATTTTAACACCCCATTTTGGTAAATGGAATTTCATGCATGATTATGGCGTGTCATCAAAGCATACAAGGTAATGTCTTAAAAACATTAAATGACCATGAAAGGAAATACCGGAAACAAACATCGGTACCCCAAGTATAAGCTCATCACACACAAACATAAGTATTGTAAAGGAAAAGGACTAAACAATGTCTAAGGAAATAAGTAGCAAAATGTATGATGAAATGCATAAAGTAGAGAAGGCTAGATAGCTTCCAATCCATATGCGCGTACGCTTAAAGTCTACGAGCGCCCTTGAGTGCCTGCCGTTTGGGAACATGAAAGGAAAACGGCTGAGCATAACGCTCAGTGCACGGATATACAAGCATAACATGGAATAGCATAAGCATAAAAGACTAATAGCAGCGGAATAATATGAGTTCTAAGTAATCTGGATTCATGTTCATAAAACAGGTTTTATAGTTTGAAAAAACTTATGTTTCTATGAAAATCTGTTTTAATTAGCCAAATATCATATATAGGTCATGAGGTTCCACCGTGCATGAATACTTGGAGGGGAGACCTCGTCATGCAATTGGAGGGGTTGCCTCTAATTAAATAGTCTGGGTAGGAGGGATTAACTCCTAGCGAAGGATGAAAGGCACACATCGCAATCACTCTGATAATACTGATAAACATGTAACTAGGATGCACCCATACGCCCCACATGATAACATAATATAATGGCCAAAACTGAAAAGGGACGCCACGAGTAATCACCTTGCCGTGGGTAAGTCATAACACTAGTGCCTCCCGTGTTATGGTTATGGTACCTCAATAACTAGGTGACACTAGTCATGCATGTATATGGCTTAGGCTCTTATTATAACATAATTATCAAACATATAAAACAAATACTGGGAAAACAGTTGGCTGCAAAAGGGGAATCCTAATAAGGAAAAAATGTCCATACTAAAAGGACCGAAAATCCGTACCTTTTGTTCAGTGAACGGAAAAGACGAACGAAAGGAAGTCCTACTCCGATCTCACTAATGCTACATAAATAGGGTACATGTATAAGTATTCTGTTTACTGAGTACGTAACTGATTTTATATCAATATTTTAAAAACCGGTTCGAACCAGTCGGTTGAACCGCGAACCGGAAGGTTAACCGGTCCGTTGTAAGCCGGTTTTTTGCTGCTATTTAAACCGGATTGAATCGCCGGGTTTCGGTCGACCCGGGTCGAACCGCTGACTGGGAACTGGGCAGTTCAGTTAGATGAAGAGAAAAGAACAGGAACGATGCAGTTAGCTGATCCAAAAGGACCTGATGGCTGTGGTTTCTTGTATAACGGAAATGAATTATGAGTATCTTGAACTTCTTTTTCAACCTTTCACGTAGAAGGACAACATATGTCAAACAGAACATCATAAAGAAACACTTGAATACCTTTAAGGCTTTATCTTTTGGTGACACAAAACCCATGTTTTAGGATGGTGACTAAAAATGGTGATTGTGTGTTTATGTGAAAAGATTAGAATTTTCAAATGGAAGTGTGAGAAAAAATATGCATTAACAGTTTGCTTTAAAATGATGACAAAAGTTTTCGCTTTCACGTGATTTGATGGGACAATTCTAATGCCAAATGCTTCTTTATTTTAATTTAATAAATACAGTTCCATGCGTGTAATTTTTTTGTTTGATACTATTATGTTTTTTTCTATCTTAGAAACAAAATATACAGTGCATGTGACATTTTTTTATTTTGACGTAGAAACCGGTTTAACCCGGCGGTTAAACCGGTTGAACCGGTAACCCGGTGAACCGGCCATAAAGCCGGGTCAACTAAAAAACCGGGTTTTAAAATATTGTTTTATATCGTGTCTTAGCTTGTTTTATATGTTCATGTCTTGTTTTACTGATTTTAAGGTTATACTGTGTTTATCATGTATTCTGCATATTCTGATTAAATATTACTTGTATTTTTTGTATTATTATACTTGTTGTGTAATAATAAGTAACTTCCTAAAAATAGAAGGTTTCCTAAAATAGAAAGTTTCCAAAAATAGAAAGTTTTTAAAAATAGAAAGTTTCCAAAAATAGATTAACTTCTTAAAATAGACCAGTTTCCAAAAATAGAAATTTTCCAAAAATAGTAAGTTTATGGAATTAGAAAGTTTCCATATTTAGAATTAAGCTGAATTAATAAGCTAAATATATAAGCTTAAGTTTACTGGTTAAACAACATAAGTCATGTGATTATAGTATAGTTTATTAATAATAACATGTTAATTAAATAAACGATAGGTTATACGATTTAATTAAATATAAGCATGAATTAATTAAATTAAGGTGTATAATATAATTAGGTTAAAACATGTATTAATATTATATTAATTATAACCTAAGTCGTGATTATTAATTAATTTTATTCCATGTCTTAATAATTAATTAATACTATAGTCTAAATTAATAATTAAATACTTAGGTTAAAACATGTATTATTTACTAAATAATAATTAACCTAAGTCCATGATTAATTAAATTAATTATATGTCATGTTTAATTAATTTAATAACTTGTTAAAACTAATAACTTGTAAAATAAATACTTGTACATTTTTAGTCATGAACCGGACCCATGTAATTAATTTAAACATGTCGTGAACCAGACCCGGAACCCCATGAACCGATCGGAACCAAACACCCCTTAACAGTGGTAAACCGTCTTGGCCGGTTGCCACTGTCTTTGTTAAACTGCCACCGACATAAGTCGGTAGTCACCTCTCTCGGCTAGCCGCTGCCCAACAGTGGGTTCCCACCGACTGTGTGTTGGTGGTCCCCCTGTTACGCTGCGTTCCCCCTGCTTGACCCATGCCGCCACCAGCTGTGTGTCGGTGGTGTTGGCTGCCTGCTGCCGAGACCCAACCGAACCACAAGGATACCCCGACGCGAGTCGGGGTTCCTTTTCCTTGCTGCCGACCGAGACACAACACCACCGAGATCATAGATCTCGGTTGGTGGTGCAAATCGAGACACGCCGAGAGCCTTGGGATCTCGGTTTGAGTGTCGGCCGAACAAACAACCCTTTAATTTTCCTCCATGATTACGTGACATGTTTTTATTTAATCCATGATCATGTGTTAATAATTAAATAAAAAGAATAAAAATAAAAGGGTTTACGGATTACCGAATGCGTATAAAGATTGGAGAACAATAACACGACACTCCTTGAATTTAATTAACCAAAAATCAAATCAACACCTCCTTGGTGTTTGTTATATCCGACGACCAAAGAGAGAACAAGAGCTAGGGTTTTCAACTTTTCTGTAAAAATATGTTTATGAGAAACTTTGTGTTTTTAGTTTCCCTTACTTAAACCAAAAGTGGGCTTTGGGCCCTCCCTTTCTCTCTTGGTGCCGCGGCTTGTAGGGCCTACAAGGGAAAAACCAAAGTTTTTCCCGTGTTAAAATTTACGTGTTCGTATGATCGTATCTTCGTGTCATAATTGTTCGTGTTATGTTAAATACTTGTACGTAACGATATTAATCGTATTATATTAATTAAGTACGTAATTACGTGTTCGTGATATTTACGTTCATGATTTCATGTTCGTTATTAAACTTATTATTGTTAATAATTATCGTGTACTATCACGTACTTAATACTTATCGTGTAATAATACGTACATAACTTCTGAAATTACTAATCTTGACACGTGTTCATGCTATAAAAGGAAAGTTTTAATATGTACGTACGTTTACTAAGTGTACTGTTCATGGTAAAAGCATGCGGGTTTTACAGTTACGGTACCTCCGTAACTAGGTGAAACATGACATGCTTGTATATAGCTCAGGCAATTAAAATAAACATAACATTTCCTGACGTGTTTAAGACACATGACTACAGGGAAAACAGATGGCATAGCAAACAGGAAAACATAATCAAACATGCAAAGGGAATTGTCCATACTGAAGGACGAAATATCCGTATCTTGTGTCCAGTAATGTGAACGAAGAGAACGCGGAGAATCTTACTCAAACCTCGCAAGTGCTAAATAATAGAATAGACGTGTTTAAGTTATCTGATTAACCTATACATAACTGATTATTAATTACTTGACGTTTCCTTTACTTGTTTTACTTGTTCTTGTATTGCCTTAAATGTTCTTACTTGTATTACTGATTCATGTTAAAGCATGTATTTATATTAGTGTAATTTTTTTTTTTGGGTAAAAGGGACTATCCCCGGTAAAATATATTACACCAAAAAACATTGAAGTACAGATGGAATGTGGCTGAAATACCACATTAACCTCAAGCTAAACGCTTGATAAACGCCTACAACGATGTATATGACATGCCATATACATTTACACACCTAAAAAATAGAACAAAATAAAATCAAAGATTTATTCATGTCTTCATTTAGCTTTATCCCTCTTGTCATGATATAAGTATGCAGCTTCATCATAGACATTCTCAACCTCTTCTACCTCCGAATCAGATTGATTTAGAATCTCAAAGCTATTTGATGTACCAACACCACCCTCATTCCGACTAATATTATTCATGAAACCTGCCTTAAACGTTGCTGGAAATTCAGAATTAGAATCTGGATTATTCGTCCGTTTAGTAGGATTAATTGGAGTCACCGCAACAAGGGCCGGTCCACTCTTAGTAGAAGACGCACTCGTACCGGCCTTTGGTATCGATGGAGCATTCTTATTATACTTGGAGGTTGAACTAGCTGGTAAATTGACTTTAGGAACATAAAGAGGTTTACTACCAACCTGGAAACCTCCATTCACGCTGCCATTAGTCTTTTTACCTCTCTTCTTCTTACTTTTTACATTCTGAAAACCTTCCTCCTTTTGCTCATTGACCTTGCTAAGATCAGCAACTTGCGTAGCCATAGGGCAAGCCGTAACAATTTTAGGACAGCACGTGTTATCATGGCCATCTTTAGTAACATGAGTGACCACTTCCTTATGCACTTTCGGACACATATCACTATTATGATCAAAGATCAAGCATGTAGCACATCTTGGAGGTCTCCATTCGTACTCAATATCAACAGTAACCAATGAATGCCCTTTTCCACTACCTTTAGGGACTGCAATTACCATCGAATCCAATAACTCCATTTCAGCTGAAACCTCAACGAGCGCCCGAGCATATGTACTCCGACCCCACGAGTTAACACACATATTACTCGTGTAAGAATCCAACATAATAGGAGTGCCAATTTGGGTCGTGATAAGACTAAGACCAACCTCCGAATAAGCAACAATCGGCACATGATGAATCTTAACCCAAACTGGTGCTTTCTTAATCTCCGCCTTTTTCAGATCAGTAGTAGGCGACCAAATATTCAAAATCATGGGAACCATCCTAATCAACCACGGGCCATTTTCAAGGACTCCTTCCATTCCTTCCTTCGTCTTGAATTGAAAAAGGAAAAAATCCTCATGTAATTGAACGCGTATCAAGCCAAATCGTGCCCACGTATTTTTAACATAATTTTCCACCAATGGAAAAGCTAAACGTTTACCAATAAACTGCCCGTATAACGTGTGCTTAAATCTGGATTCAACCTCTTCAACAGCAGCATATGGAAGTGCAACTCGTGCTCCTTCAACATGCTCATCACATCGTAATTCTGATATCTTCACCGTCTTAGGAATAGTTTGGTTCATACCACCCTCATTTTGAAGTATCGAGGCAAACGAACCCTTCTGTGGACTATTGACATTAGTATCTGTTAAAAGGATTTTTTGATATCTTAAAGGAACCATTAATCGGGGACTTTGTTTCTCGAAGGACTCCTCTATTGCACTAATGGCATATGCAGATGCAGACCACGCGGGATGTCAAGATACTGGGCGTAGCACGAGTGGAACTTTGTAACTACTAGGAGATCGACTTATTAGTTGGGCATCAAAAAGGCAGAGAAGTGCTGCAATTTCCAATACGAAGGCAAAATACATAACTATGTCCGGTTGTTGTGCTCAGATTCTTTGTATGAGATCGCAATTAACCGACTATGGTCTAGGTTTCAAACAAATTCCGATGTATTGCGACAACAAAGGTCCCATTGCCCTATGCTGCAATAATGTCCAATTCTCCCGGTCGAAGCATATTGACATTTGCTACCATTTCATCAAGGAGCAAGTGGAAAATGGAGTGATCGAGCTTTACTTTGTCAGATTTGAGTATCAATTGGCGGATATTTTCACGAAGGCTTTAGATCACGCTCGAATTGAATTTTTGGCCGACGAGCTAGGAATGAGAACTTTCTCGCCCGAGACTCTAAAGGCATTGGCAGATGACGCGAAAGAATAGTGGTGGTAAATTATTCTCCGTATCCTTGGTGATCATGTATATACTGTTTATATTTTTATCCACAAAAGCAAAATGAAAAAATATAAAACCATATAAAAACCTTAAAAATTAAAAAATCCAGAAAAATCCAAAAATATTTTTACTATTTTTTTAATTTTTAAGGCATGTCTTTTGGTACGATAATATTTACGGCCTTGGAAATTTTGACTAATATTGACAGGGTGCCATAAATAGAGTTCGTACAAAAGTTGTAAATATTTCATAAAACATGCCTAAATGGCTTGTAGTTATTTCATACAGCAACCCGCTTTTCATATTAAAGTCAAGTATTTCTTATGAAAGCTTTGGCGCAACAACATGAATAAATTTTCTCGGGCATGGTTTATTTTATAACCATGTAAGGCATTGTACTTACTTTATAACATAATCTAACACGGATATATGTACACATCATTGCATTTATTTGTTAAAACGAGAGAAATCTTGTTTTTATGAAGTTATCGTCTCTATAATCGAAGATCTTTACGATTTGGTATCAACATACTCGACGATGCAACTACTCAAACGACGACTACAACTCTTTAGATAGAACACGGGTCAACAATTGAGGGGGGAGAAATTGTCTAGCTACCAATCGTACATGTGGTGTCAAGAGATAACTTCAGACGTGACGAGGAGACCAACACTTGCCGACAAGAACCACGTGATTCTATCATATGATGTTCTCATCAATCAGGTCCAACCTTGTCATTTCTAATATGGTGAATATGTGATATATTTCAACATATATGGTATCTTTTTACAAATTGGTATCATTGCCAATTGGTATCATGAAGATAAAACGGACTTGCATTTTTCTTCCCAAAAACTTTGTTAAAACCTCATTAAATCAATTGATATCAAAAATATCAGTTGGGTTAATATTTTTAATAAGGGGGAGAAATGTGATTTAATATGAGAAATGATCTATCAAAAATGATTTGACTTAACGTGATGGCTCATCCCTACATATGAGAAATGTTTTCGAATATTGTGGCATATGTTAAGGAGGAGCAAAATGGATTTGTATTTCAAAATGGATTTCATGGTGATTTATACTTACCCACAACCCATTTTTTCACGACGATGAAGATTGTGGTGACAAAAGGATGGTAGTATAGGTTAAGTCCAATGATTCTTCCTGAACCAGAGGGATCTTCCTAAGGACATTCCATAGCTAGAAATAGTAGTCCTTAGGAAAGATGGAGAAAGATTGTGAACGTAGCTGAATGTTGATCATGTACTTAAGTTAGCACTGGAACAATCACAACAAGGTGCTAATTATGACGTATTGGTAAGCATT
Organism: Glebionis coronaria; assembly: GCA_025667525.1. Taxonomy (NCBI): domain Eukaryota; kingdom Viridiplantae; phylum Streptophyta; class Magnoliopsida; order Asterales; family Asteraceae; genus Glebionis; species Glebionis coronaria. The sequence goes on along the minus strand of JANFOE010000238.1, from coordinate 598,441 downwards.
GAAGGGGTTGAAGAATGAAAAAGAATTGTAATGATAAAGGGTGAAAAGAAAGCAGCCCTCCTTACAACCTTAGGCAAAAACCGGGTCAACACATATGTTATTGAATATAGACATCATGGACCTAGTGATGTAAAGCACAACCCATCCCAGCTAACTCATATATCTCTCAAAAGGTATTTATTTAATCACACGGAGTTCAACACGTTTTCTATCGATTTATACACTCCGAATAAATAGGTATTGAAATGGTGGCACTCCTCTCCAGCCTCCGATCACTAAAATTCAAAATGCACGATCGAGTCTAGAGCCATTTGAGATCATCAAATATCTCATTAGAACACACTTCCATATTTCCTTGCTTCTTCACACACTGTGAAAAGTAAGAAAGATATTAAGAGTCCTAGCAAAATCTTCATGATCTTGCCTGAACATCCGAGTAATACAAAAGTATTTACAATGAAGATGGAAATCCTTCTTGAGCGAACATTAAAAAACTCATGGTAGGTGACTTGTGTGATTCTTTATGAATCAAACTTGTGATAACTGGAAAGAAAAAGTTGTTTAATTCTTAATTGAATTTAAATACGTTCCAGGTCTCTACGCAATATCTTTGTGATCTTGCCAGAACACTCAGAGTGACACCTTAGTGTTCACAGTGATGAGTGGAAATCCTTCTAGTGTTAACCTCAAACAACACTTGGTAGGTAACCTGCAAGATTCTATTATGAATCAAGCTCGTGACAACTGGAAAGCAACGATGGTGCGATTCTTTAATGAATCAAACTTGATACAAGAATCAGAATTGACGGCTTCAATCATGCGGATAATTTTATCCAAATGATTCACTCTTTACGTTAGCAGTCAGCTTTAGACGGTCGAGTAAAGAGAACGGGTTTACCCGCAAAATCTTGTCAAGGAGGTTCTTAATTGAAACTACCTGCCACAAGTACGATAATTTATATCATCCAACGGTCTTCACCGACCGTAGGTAAAACGCTACCGAATTAGAATAAAATGTTCAAAGCCATTTTGTTCGTGTCTACTGATGTTGTGGCATTCGAAGACCGTGGCGTTGCGGAGTCTGAGATGAATTCGTCCCCACATGCTTATATTTTTTGCACTTAATACTTCAACAAATTCAAGAAAGCGTAAAAGTCAAGTCTTCCGTTGTATTAAACTCTGGAGCGTTCAAGAATTACAAAGGTATAAGTATGTGGGACATGAAGTCACGAAGAGGCGAATATCACAAGTGATGGATGCACATGATCAAAGCAAGAGATACATGCTCAAGATTGAATATAAAGATCATCTCAGCATATTCACCGGTAAAAGAATAAGAAAAGAAAGACGAAGACTACGAGCTCAAGACAAGCATAGTATGCTAGGTTTATATTATTATTGTAATTCGGGTAACGCCCTTGTTTGGAGTGACCTCCCTTAGGGGGATATTGTTGGAAATACGTTTTTTACGTATTTAGGAAGATTCGGTCAGTCCGACAATATATTAGTTAGTAGCTCGTAGTCAATGTGTGAGAACCCGTACTTTCTGAGCATTATTTTATTATTTTATTCGTGTTTCTTGAATTTTTCAACGTATTACGTTTTCTTGTATTGTTATATGTAAATCCTGAGATTCTTAAATTTTAATAAATTATACTTTTTAAGTATTTTTCTGTTCATTGGCGATACTTTATATGGAATTATAAAATTTTTATTTTGTTTTTCGAAATTTAAATTAAATCAATGTTTTTGATTTAAAATCACCCGCGTGCGTTTTACAACGAGTTTATTCAAATCAATGTACAACGAGAATTCCTAGTGATCGTGATACCGACGGATGCCCAAAATTTTACTTTATTTATCGATTGTTTCGATAATTATTATTTTCGACGATTTCGTTTTAATTACGTATTAAGTCGTGTCGGAAAATCATATAATCATTTTTATGATGCATTGTAACTTTTGAAAAGTAATTTTACGAAACCTGAGCCCCGTAAATATTTTCAAGATTTACCAATAACCATTTTCTACCCTTAAAAACTATTAATTGTTTTTAAGTCCACAAGTTTGTAAATTGGCAACTTAGGTCCCTCCACTACCAACATATATAAATCAATTTTTTACACAAAAAACAAACATAACCATTTTTACACATCAAACAAACATCACCTCTCTCCCCACCCCCACCCTTGCCGTGACTTCACCACCACAAACACCCTCAAAAATTAGATTTCCACCTAGATTCATTCAAAACTAAAACAAGACCCATTCCTAAAATGTTCTTGTGATTCTAATGATACTAAATTTATACACATGCATCAAGTTTTTATAAACTTATGATTTCATGGTTGTATGATGTTTTAATCATCATGCATGTGTTGTTTTCGGTAAGATTATGTTGTTTTGATCATAAAAAGTCTTGTTTTTAATCTTTGATTTTTGTTAGATTTTTCATACAAGTGTTTTTAGGAGTGTTTGGTTGATAGGAATGATGGTATAGTGATCCTAGAGGTATGAGAATGAGTGGTTTTGATTAAAAAATTGATTTGTCATGTTTTATAAAAGGCCTTTTTGGGACAGCAGGTCCTTATCAGAATTTTCGTGGGTTTAAGTTCTGAGAAAGGCTAAGATTATTTGATATTGTTGTACAGTTTTCCAAGACGGTCGTTTTGGTATAAGATAGAGCTTCTAAGTCATTACTAGTCAAAAGTTATGTTAGTTTTAGTTTTCGTGTACCGGAAGACGCAAGTCGGCACAATCCGAAATTGTGGCTGATTTTGGGTCGACTCTCGGGGACTTTAGGCTTGGATAGATAAATGTATCTACTGGTTTTCAAAGTTTACAAACTGAGTTTGATGAGTCTAGTAGTGGTTTCAAAAGTCGGATTGTCGAGTTTGTACTTTTAAAATGGTCCAAACGGTTTTACAAAACAAGTGCACAAATCTGTCCCAAATTTGGAGTCGAGTAAAGTGTCGAGCTGATGGATTTTAAAGTGTAAACTTTGGCTCAAATTTTGGTGAGGTCTTATACAGGTTATAAGTGACCTTGACACCAATTTTCATCTAAAACGGACAAGTCTAGATAGGGTAAATCGGTGTGTACATTCGGAGTGTACTTGCTGATTTTTATTTTAGACACATAGTTCAATTGTTTGTGATGCGTGAGTTTGAGTATTCACCATCGGACATGGTGACTTACTCAAGTGCTTAGTCATTATATAAATGACTTAGCTACTGGTCCAAATAATTTTAAAGGATAGTTTGACTTGCGTTGACTTGGCTTCGTATAACGAGTCATTTTCAAGTGTTCAATTGTTTTAACGTGTACTGTTGGAATAAATGGTTAGTATGAATTCATTTGGTTCGTGTCAATGGTTTTGAAAAATGAATACTTTGAAAACATTTGAGTCATATTATATTTGGTACATATCGATATTTGAGTTCGAGTCTTAACGCGCGCCTTATTTTGATAGGTTGCGATTTTCGTGTTTTCCCGGGCATCCATATCGTCGGTGATCGTCTCACTACCATTGTTTCTACTCAGTTGCTAAGTACCGTGATTGACTTACCTCGTGGCTAAGGTGAGTTCATTGCCCCTTTTTTTTACTTGTACATGGTTTCTAAATACGGGGTGAGATTTTACATGGTGGAACACAACCATTTAAAAACTGTGTGCTATCCTCAACTTGTATGCTATCCAGAAATTGTATGCTTTCCAGAACTTGAGTATTTCCAACTGATTTTCATTGATATTATTTCTTTTAGTCTTTAGCCTTAAGTTACCTCTCATTGATCATGAACCGTTAATTAATCCTGCTACCAAGCGCGAATGTTGTGGGTGGATCCATCGGGATTGACTATCCCCGTCCCGATTACCTTGACGCACTAATATTTGTTTATCACTTGAGTATTTAGGCTGAATACTGACTAGAGGAACTTACACTGAGTTAATCTTCGGTTCATGAACTAAACAGCAATAATAATGTTTCAGACTATGGTTATCGTACGTAACCATTTTCCCCTATTTCTTGTTTACAAATAAATGCTTGTGTTCCACATCCTTACTGCTAAACCTATGAATATCACTCAACTTTGTGTTGACGATTTTACATGTTTAATCTCAGGTATTATTACTTAGCTTGGCTTGGATGGGAGTCCGCAAGATATTATCACAGCTTGGAGATTTTTGTGATGCTTTTGAAATATTGGTTTTATATAAATTGTCAGAAGTTTATTTATTTATTTATTTATTTTGGGAAACTTTATGTTATAAATCAAGACGAAATAATATAATTTTCCGCTTCTAAAACTCTGGGACCTATGTTTAAAAACTCTGACATTTTATGATGTAATGTAGATGTTTTTATTTTGTCAGCTTTGTATGAACTGTAATTCATTGTTTCTTGTACTATGACGTGTTACCCCCTTGTTGCCTAGTTGTTCCATGTCAGATTTTGAGGGTCTCACAGATTGGTATCAGAGCGATGGTTATAGGAAACTGAGTCATTTTTCAAAAACTTAGTCTATAACTAAAAGTTCAAATATTTCATGTTTTAAATGTCAACCACAGAATCTGCCAATGTTGTTTGATATATGCGCGGGTAACTCTCTAATCCTTATTATTTACTTTTAATTATCTTTGTAGTATTTCTTCTCCTGATTACATGTTGAAATATTACATTACCTTAATGGCGATAATTACTATGTCTTTACAAAGTCTAGTGGTTCATGAATTATCATTGAATGTTACCGTGATTACATCTGCCTATACTGTATTTCTTGAATTCTTGTTCTTGTGAGTTGATCTTATTGCAATGATTTTATATCGCTATGACGTTACATACTTGTATTCAGAGCGCGTATGCTGCTGACTTTTCATACTCATTTTTCTGAGTACTATTGCTATTTCATTTATGCGTGATACGACTGACTTCATATACTCGTTCGTTTTGAATCATATGTTTTTCTCGACTCGCTGCTACATGTTGTGCATACTCTCGTGATACCATTGTTCGGAATTGAATAAGTGTTATTTTCGATGAAACTTCTTATTTCCATTTTTACTACCGTACATGTTGCTTTCATTGTTTATTTCCTTTAAAATATCTATTTAGATACGCAGATTTTCCTTCCGACCATTCGTAATTGAATGTCTAGTCTATAGACCATTGTGTAGCTCAAGGTGTCTCCGGAAAAGACTAAAGGACATCGTGTGAGTTACATATCTCGAAGCATTCGTTGATTCAGTACCTGAATAATATTATGGGTTTTCATAATCTTGATGTACCTTTACGCCACCGTTTTACACGACACTTGTACATGGATTACATCTTCTTTCATTGACCATTCTACGTTTCGACTTCGACTTACAACTTCCGTTGTACCTTGAACACATGATCGTCATTTATTATGTGACGATTGTTTGGAATACGATCCTACTTGTATCCTCCCTTTTTCATTAAACCTCCTCGCCTCAGGAGTGTGACTTGTTAATATTTTGTTTCTTTCTTGGTATGTCTTGTGATTTTGGAAAATCACGCCGCAAGGAGACTTTCCGGCATTGCATCTTGCAGCCGAAGACACGGATGATATGCGTCGTTTTTGATCTCTCAGATTACCGTTGGCATTCTTGAATCATTTCCATACTGTGTTTTCTTTACAGGACTAATTATACAGTTTATCTTCTTTCGTCTTTATGGAATCCACAAGTCTTGTGTATACATTAATTCTGAGTTATTATGAAATTTGGATTTAATTTCAAGCTATGTCGAAAAATATACTTTGTACAGAAACTTTACAGGGAATTTAGCAGTGTCGAGAAAATATTTTTATAACCTTAGACATAAAAATATATATTTCTACTTGTTGAGATATCCGTTTAGGACATAAAATTTGACCAGTAAACTTTGAAAATCGAGCAAGTTACGCTCTTTTGAGATTGTAAAATCTAAGAAGTTATTTTCTGAATAATGCTAAAATATCATTTTGTTGACAGATTTAATGCAAGGGCATTTTCGTCCATTTTTAATCCGTTTCAAGTCTCGAGTAAAACTAGAAAGTTGTTCAAAACGTCGTTTTACATCGAATTGCATTAGATTTCGAGTATTAAAAATGTAGTTTAGTGAGTCAATGGGTTTGGTCAACCCTAAAGTCAAGTTGACTAAAATGGTTAAAACTGATAGAAGTTAAAAACATGGATTGAAGTGTTTTTGAGTTCGTTTGAGCTCGTAAAACCTTAACTAATGCTATTTTGCAAACTAAAAACAATGACTGCGTTTGAACAAGTATAAAATAGTAACTTTGAGTTCGGTCATACATATACATAGATTTTGAACTTTTGAAATTCGGTAAACTTCCTAATATAGAAACTTTCGGAGTGATTGTACTATTTGTTAACTGATACCCTACTTTCTTAAAAGTATATTATTGTCAAATTAATCACGATGTGCACACATACGGATTCCTTTATCCTTTCTTTTATTTATGACTTAATTGTCATTCCATTGTCTTTCTTTGCTTCTATCGTACCACTGAATTGGACCGAGGTTGAAGATCTTGCTTTCGTAACGTTTGTTATCATCTTGACACGCGTCTCATGACCATTCCTGCTAAACCTCTTGAAACCTTAGCACCTTGTAACTATTTCATTGATTGTCTTGAACTACTATTCATTACCCTCTTGTAACCCACTCGCTACTTTCTAAACTATTATCAGGTTGCCATATAAACTCAAACTAGTCTTGTTTGCGAATTATTTTACAAAAGGTTTCACTTAGGCTTTCTTAAATAATTGAATGCTCTCTTATAAAATTAATTTATATTAATTTTACAATGTATTCTCACCAATTGTTCTACATTGGTCTTGTTAAGAATTCTTGTAACAATAAAATGGTTGATTTAAATATGTAGCCAATAACTTAGTGGCGAAAAGTTTCATATGTTATTTTGATTCATGTTTTTACAAATGCTATTATACATATATTTTAAATCATATGATATGTAATACTGGTTTGACGAAGCTGAGCATCGCATTGCTAGTCCTAAATTATGCATGGCCTGATCACCGATGCCTAATTTAGAAGGAGCCATGCAAGGCCAAATAGTAGTCACCTTAAATACCAAGAATCAATCATAGTGTTAATTTTACTAAAAAAAACCCTAAAAAACATCAATGGCTGCCAGAATAATCCCTTCTTCTCATAACCCAATTTTATTTTCCCTTTAATCCAAATACCTTATAATGATGCTGTTTTCTCAATTAATCACTGATTATTCTTGAGTTAACAAAGTCCTTGTTTGGTTGATTGGTTTTAGGGTTAATTAAATTGGTTTTTATTTAAGTTTTTCTGCCGTCATTTGATGTGTGCATTCATGAGTTCGTTAATTTTTTCTGCTGCAATTTAATTGGTCTTCGTAGGTTACTGTTTATTCCTTCTTTGGTCGGTTGCTGTTTGTTACTTTGCGATCACGTGTTTTAAGATTGATTGGTCGGTTGACATTGATTTGTCATCAGTATATATTGAGGAATCACGTGTAGGGTCTCATTTGTTTTATTAATTTGGGTACTGCGACAATTGTTCTCTTTGTTTTTTATAGTCGACCAATTATTTGTTTTTTAGGGGTTTTTGTGGTGGATCACGGTAAGATTATTATTTCGTTTACTACTTTTTAGGGTTTGTTTTTCGTGGTAAAGGTTGTGTATTGATTATGGATTGGTACATGTTGAGTAACATGCCATTGGCTGAAAGAGATTCTATTATTAACAACATGGAATCATGCAGCTTGGATGCGATTAGGGATCTGTTTGGTGTTAAACTTGGGGTTAGACAAGATTTACATGATTTTATGTCAGATTTAAAGATGAATAAGTATGAACTATGGAGTTTGGTTAACAAAGATCGTGCCAATGAGGTGATTAAATGGTTGTGTGAATATGAGAAAGAGATTATTGCAATGGGAGATAAGCTGGAATCGGTTAGGGTTCACTCAAGCCCTAAATCTGAGATTGCTTCTCATATTACGTTGCGGCAACCAAGTATAACTACTTCATTCAATTCTCTTGATGAATTTGTAAGTCTCTCTACTCCTCTTGTCTCTAAGCTATTACCTGACAAACTAGAACATGTTGTTTGTAATGTGGCTAGTACTACTGAGGAAGAAAATGTGTGGTCTTCGAGCCCTAATATTAAATCTGTTGATTATCCTGGCCCTCCTCCACCCAAACCTACGGGTAATGAATATAGATTGTTTGGTGAGAATGCAACTAATGTAACACATGGTGTGGCTGAACCTTCTATTGTGCAATCTGTGGAGATTGGTGTTCAATCTAACTCTTATGCATCTGCTGCTGGTCCAAGTAAACAACCTCCTATTGTACGTACTATCATTGGTTCTGCTATTGCTGAAAACAGATTTGAGGGTGTTCAGGTTTCTATACCACGTAAAGTGGTTGAAAAAGTTAATACTCAATTTCATAATACACTATATGGTTAATTCATTGGTAGAAGAATTGCATTTCCTGTGGTTGAGTATTATGTTAAAACTAACTGGGCTAAATTTGGATTAAATAGGATCAAGATGAATTCTAATGGTTTCTTTTTCTTTAAATTTGACACACAAGCTGGTTATGAAAGTGTGGTGGAGGGTGGCTCATGGATGATCCGTAATTCTCCTATCATTCATAAACAGTATACTATGAAAACTAGTCTTCGAAAAGAGGAATTTACGCGTATTCCTTTGTGGGTTAAACTTTACGATGTGCCTATTCAAGTGTTTGAGGAAGAAGGTATTAGTTTGATTGCTACAAATCTTGGTAGGCCTATTATGCTTGATTCTATTACTAGCACTATATGTAAAGAATCATGGGGTCGTAGTGGTTTTGCTCGTGTTTTAATTGAAGTAAAATCTGATTGTGCCTTGCATGAGACAATTACTATTGGTGTTCCTGATTTGGATGGGGATGGGTTTTCCAAAGAAACTGTTAAAGTTGAATATGAGTGGAAGCCTCCTAGATGCCCTACATGTAATGTTTTTGGTCATACGGCTGAAATGTGTCCTAAACATGTTATTCCCAAAGTGGCACCTACTGTTGTACAGGAACAAGATGATGGATTTCAACAAGTCAGGAGTAGAAAGCGTAATAATAAAGGTAAGCAGGAAGTCAGATTCCGAGAGGAGTTCCTTTAAGCAAGGGCTTCCAGGTTGGTAATCCTTTTAACTTTGTTCTAAAGACAATCAATGCTGATAATCCTCCCAAATCTGGTACGAATCCTAATCCTAACCGTGATAAAAAAACAGTGGTGATTCTGGTAATGTTTCTATCCCTGGTAGTTCTAATAGAGGTAAATCTGTTGTGAATGTTTCTACTTCCAATTCTTTTGAGAATCTACCAGATGAAACAGGTGATCAGGTTGAAGATGATGATGATGAGGAGATTGAAAATGTTTATGATGAAACTGTTAATCTTCTCAACTATCAAACAGGGGCAAGCACTCCTGCTACGACTGTTTTAAATGTTTAGTATAGCCTCGTGGAATATACGGGGTTTGAACCAATCCCCTAAACGAAAAGTGGTTCGTCAGGTTGATAATGAAAACAATCTGAGTGTATGTGCTATCTTGGAGTCCCATGTTGATGCTTCAGGTGTTTATGATATGTGTCGTAAGATTTTGAGTAGATGGAAGTGGACATCTAATGGTGGTTTGTGTCCTAAAGGGACACGTATTATTCTTGGCTGGAATGATGATAATGTGGATATTATGGTGTTGTCCCAAACAAGTCAAGTTATGCATTGTCAGATCAATACCCGTGTGGATAACCGTACTTTGTTTTGCTCCTTTGTTTATGCAGATAACTACTATATTGATCGGCGTGCTCTTTGGACTAATTTGATCTCTCATGCTAATTTTATGCATGAAAAACCGTGGGTTGTTTTGGGTGATTTCAATGCTTCTCTTAATCTTGAAGATCACTCAAATGGTGGTTATTCTCCTAATATTGCCGTGCGGGAATTTAAGGAGTGTGTTAATCTTATGGAAGTTATGGATGTTAATGCTACAGGTCTTCATTTCACTTGGAATGAGAAACCCCAAGGAGATGATGGTATTCTTAAAAAGATTGATCGCATTATGTCTAACATTAAGTTTCTTGATGAGTTTCCAGGATGTTTTGCTATTTTCTAACCTTACAGGATTTCTGACCACTCTCCCTGTGTGTTACGGTTCCCTTCTGTTAGCAGGCCCAAGCCTAAACCTTTTAAATTCTTTAACTTTCTTGTGCATAAGGAGGGTTTTCATGATGTTGTTGCTAACGGATGGTTGGCTGAGTTTAATGGTTGTGCTATGTTCAAGCTTGTTAAAAGGTTAAAAGGGTTAAAGGCCCCGTTACGTAAGTTACTGTTTGAACAGGGTAACCTTCATGATCGTGTCAACAAGATTCGTGTGGAATTAGATGCTGCACAGGAAGCTCTTGATTTGGACCCATCAAATGTTTTACTGAAAGAAGGTCATGCTCATTATTTAGTTGCTTTCAAAGAAGCTGTGCTTGATGAGGAACGTTTCCTTCGGCAGAAATCTAAAATTGAATGGCTTGATGCAGGTGACTCTAACACTGCTTACTTTCATAATTCGGTAAAGAGTAGGGTTGCTCGTAATCGCATTGAAATGGTTCGTGTTTTTCTTAATGTTCTTCATGAGGGAGGTGTTGTGCCTGGTGCTTTTGTTGCTCATTATAAGCAATTTCTTGGTCAATCAAGTGCTTCAGGTGAATTTAATACTTCTAACTTATTTGTTCGCAAGCTTGGTCCTCAGAAAGCTTCCCATATGGTTCGTGCTATCTCTGATTCTGAGATTAAAAGTGCTATATTTTCTATGAGTGATGACAAAGCCCCTGGGCCGGATGGTTTTACTGCTGCTTTCTTTAAGAAGTCTTGGGATATTGTGGGTGCTGATTTTACTTGTGCTATTCGGGAGTTTTTCTCTAATGGAAAACTACTTAAAGAGGTTAATCATACTATTATTGCTCTTATCCCTAAGGTTACTGTTCCTGACAAGATTACTGATTATCGCCCTATCTATTGTTGTAATGTTATCTTTAAATGCATTAGCAAGATTATTGCTAACCGTATTAAAGGGGATTTGGGGGTTTTGGTTAATATTAATCAATCAGCTTTTGTTCTGGGCCGCAGGATCTCGTATAATATATTATTGACGCAGGATTGATGAGAAACTATCACAGAAATTCTGGTCCGCCAAGATGTGCTTTTAAAGTTGATATTCAAAAAGCTAATGATACGGTGGATTGGCAGTTTCTCCGTAACACTCTGATTGGGTTTGGTTTTCATCATATAATGGTTGATTGGATTATGACATGTGTTTCTACTACGTCGTATTCGATTTGTATCAATGGTAATTTATATGGTTGGTTTCAAGGAAAGAGAGGTCTCCGACAAGGTGATCCGTTATCTCCGTATCTTTTCACTTTGGTTATGGAAGTTCTTTCTCTCATGATGCATCGAAGGATTCTTGATGCTGATGACTTTTATTTCCACCACCGGTGTGAGCAGCAACGAATTATTAACCTTTGCTTTGTAGATGATCTTTTCTTGTTTGCCAGGGGTCATTTGGGTTCTGTGCAAGTTATTATGGATGCTTTGGAGAAATTTAAAATTGCTTCTGGTTTGGTTCCAAGTATCCCTAAGAGCACTGTTTTCTTCTGCAATGTTTCCACTGCTATTAAAAGCACTATTTTACATGTAATGCCTTTTGCTGAAGGCGAGTTACCTGTCCGATACCTTGGTGTTCCTCTAATCTCTTCCAGGCTTCTGTATAGGGACTGTAAGGTCCTTGTAGAAAAGCTTGAGAGTAGAGTTAATGATTGGCGCAATAAATTTCTTTCTTTAGCAGGAAGACTCCAGTTAGTTCGTTCAGTCCTATCTTCTATGCATATTTACTGGGCGTCAGTCTTTATTTTACCTGTGCGGATTATTCATGATTTGGAGCAGCTTTTGAGAGGCTTCTTATGGTGTCAAGGTGAAATGAAGAAGGGTAAGGCTAAAGTTGCTTGGGACTCTGTCTGTAATCTATTTTTTGAAGGTGGCCTTGGTATTTGTAAGCTTTCTGACTTTAATTTTGCTTTAATAGTTTCTCATATTTGGTGTATTTTGACTCGTAAAGATTCTTTATGGGTCAAATGGATCTATTCTTACAAGTTAAAGGATAGAAGCTTTTGGGATGTTCCTTGTATTGGTGACATGAGTTGGGGCTGGAGAAAACTTCTCCAAATCAGACCACGTGTTCGTAAGTTTGTAGGGTATAAAATTAATAATGGTAGAGTTGCTTCTATGTCGTTTGATAATTGGGAAGATTTATGTCCTCTACGGGACATCCTCACGGTCCGTAATATCAATAGATCGGGGTTCTCTTTATCTAATAAGGTGAGGGATCTTATCGTTGATGGTGCTTGGCAGTGGCCGCAGGATTGGAATACTAGATTTCCGAATATTGTTTCTATACCTGTGCCTATTATTAATGATGACAAAGAAGATGAGTTGCTATGGAGGGATATTAGTGGTGTTTCTCGGCCGTTTTCTGTGGCGTTAGCTTGGGATTCCATACGTGATCGGGCTATGGAAGTAAATTGGTATAAAGCTCTCTGGTTTTCTCATTGTATTCCTCGTCACTCTATTAATTTGTGGCTGGTGGTTAGAAGGAAATTGAAGACGCAGGATAGGCTTAAGCAATGGGATGTTGTCCCGTTGGTGGATTTAAGCCTTCTTCGGTGTCCTTTATGTAGTTTGGTGCAGGACTCCCATGACCATCTTTTCTTTGAATGTTCTTATTCTATGCAGGTTTGGTCTAAGGTTCGGACCTTGTGTGGTATGGATACTGTCCCACCTCGTATTGATGATATATTAGCTCATGTTATTCCAATTTCGAATGGGAAATCATGTGTTAGCATTCTTGCTCGTCTTGTGTTGGCTGATACTGCTTATTTTATTTGGATGGAACGTAATTCAAGACTATTCAAGAAGAAGCGGATGTCTGTTGATCCGTTATTTCATACTCTATGTGATACTATTCACTTGAAGTTGATTTCTTTCCGTTTCAAGAAATTATCTACCAGGTCAAGTTTGCTGCTTGACAAATGGAGGGTGCCGAGCTCAAGATTTGTTCCATGATAGGTGCGCCGGGTGAGTGTTGTACTCTTTTTTCCTTGTCTAAGGTTTTTCCCAATGGGTTTTCTTTGGTAAGGTTTTTTAAGGAGGCAGACTCATTTAGATTCATCCTGCTCCTATCATGGTGGTGTTGGATGCTGAAGAGTGAGTGCGGTTTCATGTTCACATCTTGGTTTTTATCTAGTTTACTGTTGTCTTCTAGATTCAGTTAGGGCTTTTGATGTTTCATAGTCTTTGTTAACAAGTTGCATGTAGCTTGAGGTTAATGTGGTATCTCAGCCACATTCCTTTGTATTTAAACGCTTTTTTGGTTAATATATTTACCGGGGTAACCCATTACCAAAAAAAATTAAATACCAAGAATCAACTTTTTAATTATTTTTCTTAAAAAGTTAGATAAATGAAAGTTTTGAAAACTTTTACATCCTATGCGAGTATCAACAGTTTGCGACTTACACATATGAACCCTTATCTTTTCTTGAACAAAGTACATGCCTCAAGCACATATTTCCTTACTCAACGACCTTTGTTTTACATGTTACCTCATCATCCTCATGATACGATTTTCGTTACCATTTGCCTAAATTCTTACCATTGATACAGACTTGAAAGTTTCAACGTTGTTATGCTTCTACATCAATCGACCTTCTCTGTCTCTTTTGGTAGAACTACGAAACGTCTTTGGACGCGATTAATGATTTATGACTGGACGTGAACGATGATTTCGTGTAATTGTCATGATGTGTGTTAGACTTTGTCGTCTTGAAATTCATTCGTGTGAATCATGTGTTGATTTCGCCTTTCATCGCTAATGTTTTCATTTTTACTGAAGTTACTCTCAGTTGATTTCTTAAGAATTTTCTTTAATTCGAAAATTCGTTGTGTGGCTTTTCCCTTTCGGTCGTATGTCGACCACCGAGAACTTAATAAGCCGTTTGACGCCAACCGCACTCGTGAAATAATCTTGCTGAATCCTTTGTTTCTTATTATTTTTATCATAGATGCATCTATTCGACCACGTTTGTTAAGAATTGATACGATTTTTGTTTTGTTCCCTTGTGTTATCGCTCGCATACAGATTGTTGACCTTTATATGATTCATATTCGTTGTTGTCTTGTCACCTTTTGAAAACCAGAAAAATGTTACGTGTTTATCGTTTGATACCTTAAACACTTTCTTGAATTTCTAAAAATTATTATTAATTTTTAAGAACGTTTTATACATTCTATCAAATGTTTAAATTACCAAAATAACTGTTTCAAGTTAAGTACTGGATCTATACATCCTCTTTGGTAAATTTATAACTTATGATTTAACAGTGTCAAGTTGTATCTTTTAAAGTAATTGATTTTATCATACTTTACTGTCAACCTAATGAAATTATTAAATTAATTTATAATTTCTAACAATGATTCTAAATAATTTGGAAAAAAAATCTGATTTTTCCTAATAGTAACGGTAAACCTGAGTTTTAACGATAATTTCATGTAGTAACCCAAAATCTTTTAAGCTGATCAAAATAACTATTTTGAACTGTTCTACTTTTGCTTTGAAAATCTTGGTCAAGAAAAAGATATAGCAACATCATACTCACTAAATACAGATAGTTTGATTTTCAATCACTACAACTTGTAAAATTTTCTTTTAATCAAGAAAATATTTAAACTGAGTTTTAAAGTAATACCAAAATCCTAGACAACTGATTTTGACAGCTTGTATATTAAATGATCATATGTTATTCATTTTTCCCTTCTATTTCGCTTGTGACTAGATTCTTACAATTTAAGATTGTCACGTTTTACAAGTTGCGCGATTTGCAAATCCTTGTTGATTTACAATCTTGGTTCATCTTATCGCACTTTGCCTGTTTAAGCGATTCTTTTGTTCATTCTTGTTAGTTTATCGCACGTATTTCCAACAACTCTATCTCTTGATGTATCTCCGTATTGAAAGATCGTTATTCTAATCCAAGACTGAAAAGTTATACGAAAAGGAGTTAAGAAACTGAAGCATAGTGAATTCTAACCGTTAAGATTCGTCGTGGTACGAAAATTACCTGGGAAGCAATGAAAATTGTTCTACACTTTGTACCTCCTCTTGTTCGCATCTTCTACTGTTTTTAGGATAACTCTGGGGACCAGAGTTCCTTTAGGGGGGAAGACTGTGAGAACCCGTACAAACTAAGCATTATTTTATTCTTTTATTCGTGTTTCTTGAATTTTCCAACGTATTACGTTTTCTTATATTGTTATATGTAAATCCTGAGATTCTTAAATTTTAATAAATTATACTTTTTAAGTATTTTTCTGTTCATTGGCAATACATTATATGGAATTATAAAATTTTTATTTTGTTTTTCCATATTTAAATTAAATCAATGTTTTTGATTTAAAATCACCCGCGTGCGTTTTACAACGAGTTTATTCAAATCAATGTACAACGAGAATTCCAAGTGATCGCGATACCGACGGATGCCCAAAATTTTACATTTATTTATCGATTGTTTCGATAATTAATATTTTCGACGATTTCGTTTTAATTACGTATTAAGTCCTGTCGAGAAATCATATAATCATTTTTATGATGCATTGTAACTTTTGAAAAGTATTTTTACGAAACCCGAGCCTCATAAATATTTTCAAGATTTACCAATAACCATTTTCTACCCTTAAAAACTATTAATTGTTTTTAAGTCCACAAGTTTGCAAATTGGCAACTTAGGTCCCTCCACTACCAACTTATATAAATCAAATTTTTACACAAAAAACACACATAACCATTTTTACACATCAAACAAACATCACCTCTCTCCCCACCCCCACCCTTGCCATGACTTCACCACCACAAACACCCTCAAAAATTAGATTTCCACCTTGATTCATTCAAAACTAAAACAAGACCCATCCCTAAAATGTTCTTGTGATTCTAATGATACTAAATTTATACACATGCATCAAGTTTTTATAAACTTATGATTTCATGGTTGTATGATGTTTTAATCATCATGCATGTGTTGTTTTCGGTAAGATTATGTTGTTTTGATCATAAAAAGTCTTGTTTTTAATCTTTGATTTTTGTTATATTTTTTATACAAGTGTTTTTAGGAGTGTTTGGTTGATAGTAATGATGGTATAGTGATCCTAGAGGTATGAGAATGAGTGGTTTTGATTAAAAAATTGATTTGTCATGTTTTAAAAAAGGCCATTTTGGGACAGCAGGTCTTTATCAGAATTTTCGTGGGTTTAAGTTCTGAGAAAGGCTAAGATTATTTGATATTGTTGTAGAGTTTTCCAAGACGGTCGTTTTGGTATAAGATAGAGCTTCTAAGTCATTACGAGTCAAAAGTTATGCTAGTTTTAGTTTTCGTGTACCGGGAGACGCAAGTCGGCACAATCCGAAATTGTGGCTGATTGTGGGACGACTCTCGGGGACTTTAGGCTTGGATAGATAAATGTATCTACTGGTTTTCAAAGTTTACAAACTGAGTTTGATGAGTCTAGTAGTGGTTACAAAAGTCGGATTGTCGAGTTTGTTCTTTTAAAATGGTCCAAACGGTTTTACAAAACAAGTGCACAAATCTGTCCCAAATTTGGAGTCGAGTAAAGTGTCGAGCTGATGGATTTTAAAGCGTGAACTTTGGCTCAAATTTTGGTGAGGTCTTATACAGGTTATAAGTGACCTTGACACCAATTTTTATCTATAACGGACAAGTCTAGATAGGGTAAATCGGTGTGTACATTCGGAGTGTACTTGCTGATTTTTATTTTGGACACATAGTTGAATTGTTTGTGATGCGTGAGTTTGAGTATTCACCATCGGACATGGTGACTTACTCAAGTGCTTAGTCATTATATAAATGACTTAGCTACTGGTCCAAATAAGGTTAAAGGATAGTTTGACTTGCGTTGACTTGGCGTCGTATAACAAGTCATTTTCAAGTGTTCAATTGTTTTAACGTGTAGTGTTGGAATAAATGGTTAGTATGAATTCATTTGGTTTGTGTCAATGGTTTTGAAACATGAATACTTTGAAAACATTTGAGTCATATTATATTTGGTACATATCGATATTTGAGTTCGAGTCTTAACGCGCGCCTTATTTTGATAGGTTGCGATTTTTGTGTTTTCCCGAGCATCCATATCGTCGGTGATCGTCTCACTACCATTGTTTCTACTCAGTTGCTGAGTACCGTGATTGACTTACCTCGTGGCTAAGGTGAGTTCATAGCCCCTTTTTTTAACTTGTACATGGTTTCTAAACACGGGGTGAGATTTTACATGGTGGAACACAACCATTTAAAAACTGTGTGCTATCCTCAACTTGTATGCTATCCAGAAATTGTATGCTTTCCAAAACTTGAGGATTTCCATCTGATTTTCATTGATATTATTGCTTTTAGTCTTTAGCCTTAAGTTACCTCTCATTGATCATGAACCGTTAATTAATCCTGCTACCAAGCGCGAATGTTATGGGTGGATCCATCGGGATTGACTATCCCCGTCCCGATTACCTTGACGCACTAATATTTGTTTATCACTTGAATATTTAGGCTGAATACTGACTAGAGGAACTTACACTGAGTTAAGCTTCGGTTCATGAACTAAACAGCAATAATAATGTTTCAGACTATGGTTATCGTACGTAACCATTTTCCCCTATTTCTTGATTACAAATGAATGCTTGTGTTCCACATCTTTACTACTAAACCTATGAATGTCACTTAACTTTGTGTTGATGATTTTACATGTTTAATCTCAGGTATTATTACTTAGCTTGGCTTGGATGAGAGTCCGCAGGATATTATCACAGCTTGAAGATTTCTGTGATGCTTTTGAAAGATTGGTTTTATATAAACTATCAGAAGTTTATTTATTTATTTATATATTTATTTTTTTATTTTTTTGGGAAACTTTATGTTATAAATCAAGACGAAATAATATATTTTTCCGCTTCTAAAACTCTAGGACCTATGTTTAAAAACTCTGACCTTTTATGATGTAATGTACATGTTTTTATTTCGTCAGCTTTGTATGAACTGTAATTCATTGTTTCTTGTACTATGACGTGTTACCCCCTTGTTGCCTAGTTGTTCCATGTCAGATTTTGGGGGTCTTACACAATGTATTAAGTTCCTTAAACAAAGTCAAAGCCTGGTCCATGCATGTATGGCCAGCGGCCTAACATTGTAAGCCCAAGCCCATCTCAATGGCTTGGTATATAAACCCTCTTCTTAGTTGGAGAGGGTGTGGTTCACATTATTTTACACATAGTAAAAGTATGTTTTTACACATATTATGTGTGTGTTCTCACCATCTCTCTCTCTACTCTCTCTCTAGTATAAGCAAGATTTACATAATCCTACAACCACAAACCATGGATAACTTTTTATCTAGGCTTCATGACTCATTCCTAGACTTGCATAGACCTTCCCTAGCTTACCTTAGTCACTTCCCTACTGAGATTACACGTTTCAAGGCTTTGCTTAGAGCCTAAGGGTCGAAACTAGTATAAATAGCAACCTAAACCTTACATCTCAATTCGTACCCTGTTTTCTCTCTACCTCAATACCCATTCTGATATTCACTTCTATAAACATCCTAGGACTCTTAGAAGACAAGAAACCATGTCTAGAAGGAATCCATTGAATCTCTTGAAGCATTGATAACAAGTAGTGCTCATAGGAAGCCATAAGGAGCCCTTTTGGAGCTACCTAGGTTTGTGTGAGACCAAGTTGTTATTTGTAAGACCAAGTTGTTCTCTGTGAAAGAAATATATCTGATTACATCTCGGACTCTATGAACAAAAGGTGAGTTCATAGCCTCACTTTTTAATGCTTTCTAAATGATTTGAAAACTTATGATAGGGATATATGCTAAAACTAGAATACATGTGTTTTTTGAACTATATGCTTTTACTAAAATATGTTATTGTACGAGTGCCCAAACTATTACTTGTTTCCCAAATCTCATGAATCGTTAAACACATATGTGTGCGATAATGAGGTAAATACATCTATTAGGTTTAACGAATCCTATTTTTGTTACCCGTACATGGGGTAATCGAGCATACTTTGTTAGAACTAATGGGTAACCTAGGACATGTAGGTTCCTTGTCATGAGTTCATGTCATGACAGTCACTTCGGTGAATTCCGTTACTTTTGATGTCATGATCTTAGTGCAATAAAATATTGTTTTATGTGAGCGAATAGTAATGTAGCTTGAGGTGGTAAGCATGTATTCAAAACTGTTATTGCAAACCTATGAATTCACTCAACCTTTGTGTTGACTTTTAAGCATATATTTCAGGAAATTGTGACTGATAGCATGGAGCAACACAAGGATGGCATGAAGAGGCACAGGCTTGAAATTATTTTCTTAGATTTTGGGAACCTCATATTGTAAAACTCTTATTTTTAATGATATATAAAGAAAGTTGATTTAATCACTCTTTTGATTTGTTTTCTATTATATGACTTGTGTTTTATGAAGTAATACCCAAAAATTAGCTTCAGCTGCTATAAGGTAAAAATTGGGTTGTTACATTAGCTATGTTTGTAAGTTCTCCATTTTTTGCATAAACTGTCCAAAACCATCACTTAGCATTTTTGGTTTGATTTTTTAAGATTGAAGCTTGAGATCTTGTAACATGCTAGAGTTAGGATAATTTTAGGTCTGAGTAATATTGGTTTGCGGTTTGGGAGCTTAAGGTAGCTTATAGATTAAAAGAAAAGTCACAAATTTTTTTGTTAAAGTCATTGTCTGACATCCTTTACTTGTGAGTTGTCAGAGATCAGACAAAAGGGCTTACGTTTTTGTCCGATATCTAATAGCATTGTATAGTTGTCTGAATGCATATGTGTTGATCTATTTCTTATTTCTTGGCTTGTTTGCTTTGTTCTTGCTTTTATTTGCCTATGTTTCACCTCCCAATAAGCAACTACTTATTGAGAGTTTTGTTGCTAAAAAGAAAAAAAACATACATGGCCTGGATTTGATCCTGTAACCTTTCGTGAAAGAGTAGAAAGGCTTACCAGTGTACCAGAGGTTGTATCTTGTCAACCTTCTGTATTACTTGGTACTTAAAGCCTTTTTCATTTCAAGCTTAATATTAAAGTCGTGGGCTTATAGAGCTTTTCTTGCTTATTTCGTCCATCTTTTTGCTAGTTTTTAATTTCCGTCTGTTCTAGTGCACTTCAAAGATTTTTCCAAATAGGTTTCATTTTTCACTTTTGTCATTTATTTTTAATGATTATTTCTTTTTCTGTTTTTATTTAATTATTTAAAATTGTTAAAATTACTTTTAATTTTCAAAAAATACTTTTTAGACATAGAAAAATATATCTAGGTTTACAAACTTTAAAATCTTTGATTGGGCTTTTTGTTAATTATTTTGATTTTTAGGACTTTAATTAGTTTAAAAATAATAATAATTAATTTTGTAAAACCCGCATAAAACATGAATGTTAAAACTTTTAATAATTAATAATTCACGACAAGTACATACGTATATTAATTACGATAAGACATGATATAACACGAAATTAAAATTTACGAATATGCTAACACACGGAAGCACATGACACGAATTAAACCAAAACAAGGCTTTTACCTTACAAGTTAATAAACGCCCAGACCCGACCCATTTGCAAAATAAACTAGCAAAACTATCTTTTCCATTTCATTTCTACATGTTAAAAAAA
Organism: Glebionis coronaria; assembly: GCA_025667525.1. Taxonomy (NCBI): domain Eukaryota; kingdom Viridiplantae; phylum Streptophyta; class Magnoliopsida; order Asterales; family Asteraceae; genus Glebionis; species Glebionis coronaria. The sequence continues at coordinate 577,567 of JANFOE010000238.1, read as the reverse complement.
ATAAGAAAACCCTAGAAGGGTTGTTTGTGCCGCCGGCCTAAAAAGAAAAAGAGGGAGAGAGAAATCTTGGTTTTGATCTTATAATTACGGGTGTGTTTGTGTTTGTTCATCCCTCGATTCATCCCTTTCGGTAATTACCTCAAATCTTTTTCTTATTTTATTTTATAAGAATCATAGATGGATTTAATTTGAAATGAAATGAACCATGTCATGAATAATCAAAACAAGAACAAATCATGATTATTTTGAACCTTGTCTCGGTGTGGTTTGGTTTGTTTATGGCACGGAAACCGAGAAACCTAACAAAGGGTGCTCTCGGTGGTGATCTTTGGCCTGGCAGTCGCTAGCCATAAGGCTGCGGTAGGGGTTGAATGTTGGACAGCTACAAACAAAAGGGTCACAATGGGTATTGATCGATGGGTATTAGGTTGCTGGCAGCCGCAAGTCAAAACTGCCGGTAGGAACTTGACCTGGGCAGCCACAGATCATAACTGCCAGTGGGAACTTGACCTCGACGGCCGCAGATCATAAATATCGGCAGGTAAATCCCGCTGGGCAGCCGCTAGCCAAGGTGTTGCGGTGGGTGGCTATTGCTTGGCACCCGAGACCCATAGGGTCTCCGTGGGTCTTCATTTTGGGTCGTGTTTGGCTCGGTATAACCGAGCCATGAGGGGGTATTTGGTTTATCTAATTTTCGGCTTATTAAGTTAGCGTAATTAGAACCGTTTTAATTAATTTTAGGGCTTAATTGAATTGGTTTAATTATTATTTCGGTTTATAATAAAATGAACTAAATTAATATTGGCCTATTGATTCACGATTTATTAAAAATTGATTATTAATTTTAGCATAATTAATTTTGACTTAATTAAATCATGGCCTATTTAGAAAGGGCTTATTAAGTTTAACTTATATAAATATACTTATCAAGATATCGGCTTATTCGATTAACAAGATAAATTATCTACGTATATTAAAACAAGTTAACTTACTATTTATGGAAACTTACTTTTTATGGAAACTTACTATTTTTAGAAACTTACTATTTATGGAAACCTACTATTTTTAAAAAGTTCCTATACATGGAAACCTGCTATTTTTGTAACGTAACTATATATGGAAACCTGCTATTTTTGGAAAGTTACTATATATAGAAACCTACTATTTATGGAAAGTTACTAATTATGGAAATACCAAGTATAATAACACATGAACTATGAAACACATTAATCAAGAACACATGAACGTACAACATTAAAGAATGAAACGATAAATCATGAACAAGTAACTTATATCACGAATAAGTAACTCATACCATGAACAAGAAACTCATGCACATCCTTTAACATGTAGATCACGTGAAGTTGGATTAATTATTTTCCGCTATTCATCTCTCTCACCGATTACTTGACACAAGGTACAGATATTCCATCCTTCAATAAGGACATTCATTTTCTTTTCACGATTAGGATTCACGATTGCTATGCCATATGTTCTCCCCGGTTTCATGTCATATAACTTTTCTGGTTTGCCATGCTCTCATTATTATCTATTTCATGACCTACGTATTGCCCGAGCTATTTACATGCATGACCATGATATACATGATTTACCACCTAGTTATGGAGGTACCATGACCATCACATATGAGGCACCTGTGTCATGACTCTTCCGCGATGAGAGTGATTTCTTGCGGTGTCCCTACATGTTATATTATCAGTTGGCCATTATTATTATTATGGGGCATATGGGTGCATCCTAGTTTACAAGTTTACACGTACAGGGTGATTGGTTTTGTGTGTTCTCTACACCCTATCACATTGGAGTTGATCCCTCCACCTATGTTCCTATTAATAGAGGTCACCCCTCTATTGCATGACGAGGCAGCCCCTCTATTTATTCATGCACACACTGATGATATTATTCTACATGATATGTTATGACCTAAATTATCTCGTGGGAATTTACTTATATCATATGTACAAATCATGACATTTCCGTTATCCTTCATGCTTCATAGATCATTATATCACATGTACAACTCATAAATTTCAGTTATCCTTCATGCTTCATAGATCATTTACTTATATCACATGATGTTAGTCCTTATTCATGATGTTTTCTCTTAAATTTTTACTAGTATGGATTGAACCATAGTCGTCCATACTTAGTCACATGTTGTTGATTCCTATCCACGATGTTTTCTCTTGAATTTTTGACAAGTATGGATTGAACCATAGTCGTCCATACTTAGTCACATGTTTCTTCCTTACACATTTTAAACTGGTATGGGTTGAACCATAGTCGTTCATACTTAGTCACATGTTTATGTCTTTTGAAAATTTTGACTAGCGGGGGTTGAACCATAGTCGTTTACAATAGTCATTGTTAGATCTCAGTTGATTATGCTTTCATGCTCCTTTGTATTGATTATGCTTTCATGCTTCTTTATGTTGATGATGCTTCCATGCTTCTTTATGCAAGTGGAGTTATGTCTATGCTTAATTAGCTAGGCTATCATGTTATTCTATTTCATGTATTGATATTCTAACCGTTTAATCGTTACTTTCTCAAGTCGACTCTCGATCATCTCATGTGTATTCCATTTACCGAGGTTACTCAAGTTACTAATGTTGCTCGCAGCTTGGAATTCTACAAGACAGAGATGAGTATGATGGATCCGAGCGACCAGACAAGAAGTATACTTCATTTATCAGACGTCACCATCTCATTTCATGTCTTTACCTTCTTAGTTACATATCATGCACCATTCAACTATACCTTTCAGGCGTAAGAGTGGAGACCGGTACCTGCCGACCACTCAACATAATAGTTACAAGAATGTTGTCCCATGATTTATGATGATGGATTAAAGAAATAAAGAAGAAAAGAGATGAATTTATAGAGAGAGAAAGTAGAGAGAGAAAAGAGAGAGAGATGGTAACTATGTGAGATTAGATTAAGAATAATGAACAAACAACCAACCTCTCCTAACATGCTAGGAGAGGTATTATAGCCTTGCCTACATGTGGCATAATGGGCTATATTGTTTGATGGGTCGGGCTTAAATAAATGCTTAGTACTTTGAAAGAGACCTTTTAAGCTAGCCATCAAGCCTGTATTACACGACTATTCTACTACCTATTACAACGTTCTAATAAATAATACATTATAAACCTATGACCGATCATTCTTGTTTGACTCAATATTTTGAGGCTAACAATCTCCCCCAATGAGAGGTCATTCCCCTTCGACATTTGGAGATTTGTAGAGATTACTAATCTCGCACTAACTGAGTCTTGAACGTGTAATAGGAGTCTTGTTCATTCATGTTGTGATCTTTGAGCCTTTGTCGTTGTCTTTTGACTTTGTCTTTAATCTTGAGATCTTCAAATCTGTGACTGAATCATTCTTGATGACACAATATTTGGAGACTAACATCTCACTCACTGAGAGGTCATTCCTCTACGACATGCGAGTATTTATGGAGATAATTAATCTTTAGTATTGCGATCTTCAAAATGACTGCTTCATTCTTGTTGGTCACCATCCTTGACTTGTCTTTTCTGTCTTACGATCTTGCGTCTTTAATCGTTGACTTTGCTGAATACACCATAACGCCACCTTCTTGAGATAAAACATAGACACGGACCGAATGGCTTTGACATTCGTCCTAAATTGGTAGCGTTTTACCTCCGGTCGGTGAAGACCGTTATACGATATTAAATACCGTACCTGTGATTAGGTAGATTCAGTTAAGAACTTCCTTGACAGGGTTTCACGGCTGTACTAGTCGTTCTCTTTACTCTACCGCCTCAAAGCAAGATTGCGAACATAAAGAGTGAATCAATTGGATAAATATCCGATTGATTAAGGTCGTCAAATCAATTTCCTTGAACAAGCTTGATTCTTAAAGAATCTTACCATTGTTGCTTTCCAGTTGACACAAGCTTGATTCATAAAGAATCTCGTAAGTTACCTACCGTAGCGCTATTTGAGGTTGACGCTAGAAGGATTTCCATTCGTCACTGTGAATACTAATGAGTATCACTCTGATGTTCTGGCAAGACCATAAAGATATTGCGTAGAAACCTGAAACGAGTTTGAATCAATTTAGAATCAAACCACTGTTGCTTTTCAGTTTTACACATGTTCAATTCATAAAGAATCTTACACATGACCTACCGCAGTGCTGTTTGATGTTAACATTGGAAGGATCACCACTCATCATTGTGAATACTAGGTTGTATCACTCGAAGTGTTCTAGCAATATCGCAAGGATATAGCGTAGGACTCTCTTTATCATCATTATGTGTGTCCTAACAAGATTTGATTGATCTCTTGGCTCTAGACTCGATTAGTGCACTTTTAGTGGTCGAAGGCTGGAGCAGATGCCACCTATTCAATATCAACTAACACGGAGTGAGAAAGCCAAAATCGTGTTTTTCTCCATGACAATAAAACAAACTTCTTTTGAGAGAAGCCTGAGTCAGCTAGGGAAGGGTTGTGCATTACATCACTGGGTCCATGATGTGTTGTCTTCGTGATCTGTTGACCCGGTTTCTACCTAAGTTGTATGAAGGGCTAATTTCTTTACACCCTTTATCCTTACATTTCTTTTTCATTCTTCAACCCCTTCAATGCTTACCAAGACATCATTACTAGCACCTTGTTGTGATTGTTCCATTTCTAGCTTCAGTACTTAGTCTGCATTCAGCTACGTTTACATTCTACTCCATCTTTCCTAAGGACTTCTAATAATCTATTGGATTATCCATAGGAATATCCCTCCGGTTCTGGTTGGATCATAGGACTCATGCCTAACCACCCTTTTGACACCATTAATGTCGTGAATTAAAGATGTTGTGAGTATGAGATCGTAACCATAAAACCATAAACTTCCAAGAGGTTTCAAGAAATGCTCCCCCTTCACATGTGCATCGATAATCGAAAGTGTTCCGCACATGTGGGTAAGAGTTAAAGTGCTTGAGTCTTTAGATCACATTTTAATCACGTTTTCTCCCTATCTTTAATATATAAAATTGTTTGCTATTAGAGATACCAAATTTGGTTAAAATATATTGTGAAAAATAGTCTTGAAAATCTTCGGGAGAAAAATGTGTCTAACTTAACATGAATTTGGAAAGCTCCCCTTAAAAATTGATCCAATTGAATTGTCATTGTGAGGATGTGATCCACATTTCGCTTTTTTAGGATAGGAGTTGTTGAACACATAATTTTTGAAATATTTTGAATAATTATTGAAAAACTCTTGAAAAAATTGTGTTCAACACTTTTTGAAAACCATTTCTTTTTAGCGACATGATTTTTCTAAAGCATAAACTTGAGTTCATAGACTTTGAATGTCTTGACAAATCCACTCAAGTGTAAGAAGATTTCTATTTTTTGCTAAGGGTAAGGGCACTAAAGCGTACACTCCCCCGTGAATATAGATCCAGGTTGCAATCTGAAAGTGATTACAAGCCATTGTGTTGAGCTCAAAACGTGGAATGTTTTGTGACAAGCTCAACCCGTTATAGATAGATTGCTATACCCGTTGTTAGGATAAGTTATCTTTACAGATACACTTTCCTTTATTTGAAGTTCGAGTTACAGTCTCACATTTAACTGTAATTCGTTTACATGAATTCAAAAACTTGGAATGTTTTTATCGATAGCTCGTGACCGAGAAAGTTTTATTTTCCCGTTGTTAAGGATAAGTTATCATCGTGATCAACTTTCCTTTCTTTGAGGAACGAGTCACAATCTAAAGTAATTGTAAATCATTTAAAGCTTAGTTGTGAAACCCCTGAGACACTTTGATAATTGTAATTTCACACTCGTTTAGGAAAACGAGGCAAAAGCGGTAAGTATTAAGTGAACGTTTAGGAAAACGTAAACACTTATGACCCTTATGTGGGGGATCGTTCTCAAGGAGGCTTGGTGTGTGTGTTAAGACTGGATTAAGTTTGTGATTAATATTAAGAAGGAAAATGAGAAAGAAAAATGATGACGATTACGAATTAAATTAAACTACGACGAAAGACGTAAACGTAAAACCGTAAAACGTGACGAAATTTAAAAATTATCCTAAAAATTCCTAGAAAACACAATAAATCCTAAAAAAATGCAATTAGAGTTTACAAAAAATCAAAAATTACTCAAACCTTTTATTTAATTAAATAATAATTTTTTAATGCTAATTAAAGCCCAAAAAATCAATTTAATTAATAAAAATCCCAAAATAATATTTTTCAATTTTTAAAACTCAAAAATAACTTAATTAAACTAAAAACTAGTTTTAAAAAATTTAGAACTAATTAAAACTATTTAAAATGATTAAAAATTAAAATTAAATAATAAAATAATATTAAAAATACAAAATTTATAAAAATTTCTAAAAACTTGCAAAATACTTTATTTTAACTTAAATAAATAGAAAATGAAAGTGAAATGACCAAATTACCCCTAATAGGCCCCCAAATGAGTCAAAAGTCAAAATTGTCCAAGTCAAATGGGCTTTTTGGCCCAATAAGTAAAAAGTCAACCAAATAAGCTAAAAAGTTCCAGTCTAGCTTAAAATTAAATTTTAAACACAAAACTCTAAAGGCCCAAAAGCTGAATCAGTGCTTATCACAGCTTAATAAGCAAACAGCTTATTCTTAATGGGCTTTTTGGCCCATTAAGCCATACGCTAATGCCATAAGCTGTAATTTGACACACATCCTTCTAATGAGATTATAAAGCTGTTTGTAAAAACAAATTTTGAATAAGCCCAAGAAATAAGCCTGAAATAAGCAAAAGCTCTCAACACAAAACGACAAAATAGTCGTTTTCGAGTTCTAGACCACTTCAAAGGCTGATTCAAGTTGCAAAAGCTTTGTTAGGACTTAATTAAGTTTAATAATCAAAAACATTTTAAATAAGCATACTGAATAAGCTGGAATAAGCAATAAGCTGTTTTTAAAAAAGTCAACTAGTTCGTTTTCTAGTCAAACCTAAAAGTCAAAGTCTCAAATGCTCCAAAATAGTCAAATGGGTCAAATAAGGAAGATTGATTATCAATCCAAAGTTGTTGCACGTTTAAATAAGCTAATATGGCTTATATATAAGCTGATGACCTTTTTACACTAGCAGTGGCTAGCAGTAGTGGGAAAGGGTTCCCATTGCTTTGACTTTTTGACTTGCTGTTTTAGAGAGATTTAGTAGATTTCTTTGGACAATCAAGGCACCCTTACAACCAGTGGGTTGTAAGGAGTCACAAACAAGCAAAAAATTACAAAATCACCAAGCCAAATGATAAAGTTAATTCAAAATGTTCACAGACCTAGCACAGACATGCACAATAAGCAGTTTTGATAAAATAAGGAGATTAAGCAAGAATAAGCTAACCACAGTCCACCAAAAGCATACAACAACTCAATAAGACTTAAATAAAAACAAATCAACTCATTTCTTACTCTGGTTCAATGATTAGATCTAGATTAAGGCCTATTTGATGTTACTGATATGAACAGATGAACACAAAAGCTTTTTGCTTATATACTTGACCACAATTCAAAATTCAAACCCCTAGATCTATTAAACAGGTTGCAAGATCAATGATTTATCAGTTGTTATACCTAGTTTAGTATTAGATCTAAGTGTTCACAAATTTGCAGGCCAAATCAATAAGAAACAAACATTTTATGGCTACTTGTTTGATTTAAGTGTTCCAAACCACACAATATGCAGATAAACACTTAACTCAACTATATAAGCAAGAACAAACACTAGTGCACAACTAACACTCACTTAATTTTATCAAACCCCAAAGCATGCATGTAATCCCAAACACCCCTTTAACTTTTGAAAATCAAATTTACTAAGCCAAAGTGTTTTTCAGGTTAATCCAAGCTTACACAAACATCATAACAACATCATCATACACTTAGAACACATTTGCATTAATAACTAGATTTTTTTCTTGATTATGTCTAATCGAATTGATCACGGTTAAACGTGCGACTTAGTTTTTCTTGATGGATAAAAAGCAAATGTTGTTGATTAACTAAAAATAAAAATGAAAACTTAAAAATAAGATGACAAGTACAATTAAAAATAAAAGACTTAAGCAAATTTAGAATAAAAATTAAAACTTTAAAAATTAAAACATTAAAAAGTAAAACTTAATAAAAAGTAAGCTTGAAAATAAACTAAGACAAATCAATTTAAAAATAAGTTTAATAAAATTGGCGGGAAAAATAAAAGTTTGAAAACTATTTAATTCGCAACACAATTCGGGAAACAAAAACTAAACATAAGTCGGAATGCAAAAATAAACATGTAATCCGGAATGTGAAATTGTACACAATCCAGAATCCGTACTAATTATAATCCGGAATCTATGTTATCAAACAATTCGGAATCAGTATCAACCTTATCCGGAATCCAAATTAACCTCCTAATCCGGAATGTAGGTTATTGACCTAATCCTGAATCTAGCCTGAATATACAGTCCGGAATACTTATTTTAAACTAATCCGGAATGTCCATTCAACATGCAATTCGGAATGAAAACATGCACACGTAATACGGAATGTATGTTATCTACCGTGTTCGGAATCCACATCAAGCATATAATCCGGAATAATATTCCAAGGCTAATTCGGAATAATTGCTAAAGAGCTAGTTCGGAATATAATAAACACACAATCCGGAATATTTATATAACTGATAATTCAGAATAAAATTTAATGAAACCTAAGTCGGAATAAATGTTTGCATGTAATTCGGGATAAGGTTTTCTAAACCCGGATTATATAGAAATAAGCTAAAAGCAAATAAGCACTTAACCAAAACTTTAACCAAACTAATTTTTAGAAAAACCAATAAGCCACAAATCAACAACTCTAAAAACACCAAATAAACAAAATATTAAAAATCAACTTTTAAAAGATTTAAACTATTAAAAACACTTAATTAAAAATAAGCTAAACACTAATTTATCAAAAAGCACAATAAGCTAAAACATCAAACACACCAAATCAATAAGAACAATCTAATAAGCATATCAATCAAACAATCAACATGATTAAACAAACTACATGATTAATCAAATCAACCACAAGATTAAGATTAAGAAAGGAAGAATGAGAAATACTTAATAATCTTAAATTAATTGAAAGATTAAGATCTAAATACAAGATTCAAATATGAAAGATTAAGCAAACTTGAAAGAAAAATCTAGAGAGAGAAAGTAAACACCTACTCCTAATTACCTATTATGAAAAGTAAAAATGACTAACTAACTAACTAACTAATTCACTAACTCACTAACTCCTCCTAATGAAGGATTAGGAGGGTATTTATAGGAGGAGGGGAATGGTGTTGATGCTTCTCTCTTTCTCTTTGTCCTTTCGTCTTTTAATTTCTTCGTCTTTCTCGACTTTGTCTCGGGATTTGTCAAATGATAAAGTGAACTCGTCTTCTAATTTTCTTCTATTATTAGACTTGGTTCTTCGACTTCATTAAACTTCCGCTTTAGACTTTTTCTTCGATAAATCTTCAGAATATTCCTTTGACTTTTGTTCTTTTTGCACTCTTGATCTTTTGACTTTGTCTTTTGTCTTTTTCTTCGATAAAAGCCCGTGAAAGCCCGTGTTTTCTTCCTATTTCATATTTTGGTCCTACAACATAACAAAAACACAAACCACGCTTAATTCTGACTTTTACGACATTAAATACACGTATTGGTCTCGTTTAAATTATAATTAAGTGGTAAAAGGATAAGTGTTTTCACACTTATTAAATCCCCTACACTTGACCATTGCAATGCCCTCATGCAATGCATTAGTTACAAAGCAAGATTTACATTCTCTATCATAATTAACCCACCTTGTCCTTTATTAGACACTAAGGAAACTTTAATAAGATAGAAAATTACAAAATTTTTGAAGGAAGAAACGCGTAAAGAAATCTAAGACTTACATTAGGGCTTTGGTGTCATGAATGTTTATCACCCTCAAGTTTCACGTTCCCCATACCAAGCTAAAAAACGAGATCATTGTTATTATAAGTTAGTAAAGCTAACACTTACTCATGTGGCTCAATTATTCACTTAGACCCCCTTATTCCTAGGTGTATCTCTTATATTTTATTGTTGTCTTGAATGATCATGAGGATGCATTGTTGACTTATTTTGATAGTTTATTTAGGCTGAAAGTAAAGTAGGACGATTTAATCAATAGTTAGCTAAAGGACAAAATCTTTTAAAATTGCTTCTCGAAACCTCATAAAGTTCATATCTTGGCATAACTCGTTTCACGATTTGAGACCTTTCTCGGATCGATATTTGACATTGACTTCATACTTCGAATCTTGAGAGACGTTCTTGAAATAATGGTCTTCTCTTCATAATAGAAATTTCTTCACTTGAAGTTTTTGAGAGATTCTTCAAACTTGGACCACGACTTCTTCATTTTTCTCCAATCTTTATTTGGGATTTTGATATACAACGATCCGCCTCCTTTTATGACTTTGATCTATTTATCCTCATACCTTGTTAGGGTCTTTTCGGATAGACTTCTCCATGATCTTTAGGGGAGTATTTGATTTTCGTCGTGTATCTCGATCCTTCATATTGATTTTTGATAAATGATTCTTCACATCACTTTGGATCTTTTAGCAACAAAATGTATCCCTCATGCCTTGTTAGGGCCTTTTCGGACTTGCCAATCTTTGCATCTCGCTTCGATAAGTTATGCCTTGGCTATGAATTCTAACTAATACCGAAAAACTTTTAAACGATCTTGTGCTAGAAGCTAAGTAACTTTTCAAATCGTACGACCTTATTTATTGCAATTATTTATTAACAAGCATTGGGAGAAAAAGCTCATAATTAACTCACATAAATTCATGAAATAATACAAAACATATAATTGACTCTATCATCTCTCGTTCTCCATAATTTAAAATCTCAAGGAATGAGACTCGTGGATGCTTAGCCTATTAAATCAAAGTTTTGGGTTTTCAAGTTATCTATAGGATCTTGGAACTTCTTAAACTTTTTAAAGTCTAGAATTTGCATTTTAAAGTTCCCTTGATAAACGACTTTCTAGGATCAATTATAGGAACTTGCGAAAAGTTCTTGTTCTTAAACCCGTATGAGTTAAGACTTTCGCGTTTTAAAGTTCCCTATATAAAAGTCTAGCAACAATTGATCTAAACACGTTAAGGATACTAGCTAGAGTAAACTTGGATAAGTAAACTCGGGTTGAGTGAAAATATTCACGACGGGCCTAATATATCAAAGACATGTAAACTCATTAAAAACATTTTATTAAAGAAAATAACAATAACAAAAGAAAATACTAATAGGCCAAAATAGATCAAAAATTTTGAAAAATGTCGAAAAATCAATTTTCCGGTTTAAATGAGGACAAATTCATGGAAAAGCCCACTTAACTTCGATAGAAGTCCCCCTACACTTAAGATAAACATTGTCCTCAATGTTTAAGCATGTGGAAGTAAACTTCCCTACACTAAGGACATTGTGCACGTTGTTTAAATCTTGCTAAGGAAGAGACAACTAAAGTGATTCCTATTTCAACATATATGGATATAAAATAGTGAATAAAAAGAGTTTAGGATAGAACCAAGAAGACGGGTACACGGAATCACGGGTCGTCAAAAGTCATCAAAAGTGGAAATTTGAAAGCTCGAATCCTTTCACATCATAAGAAAGAAAACTACAAAAATCTACTAGGGTCTCCCCGTACACTTATTATAAAAACGGATAAAAAGGATAGATCATCGGGTTGCCTCCCGAGAAGCGCTTGTTTTTGTTCACCGAGTCGTAAGCCTGACTCGACCTTGAGTAATATGGTAAGAATGTTGAAGAAAATCCGCCGGGGTCAAATACATGGTTCTCATCCATCAAGTAGCACAAGCCTAAGGTGAAGAGCACAAGCCAAAGAGGAGTAGGCGAGGTTCTCTTAAGCAATTGTTGAGCACAGTGGTAGAAGGTATGATAAAGTGAAAACATAGCTCCAGTTTTTCCAAAAGTCTTTTGTAACACCCCCAAATTTATACAATTCAATACAGCGGAAGACTCGTTGGTGTTACGGGATAGCACATTACTCACATCATAGACAACGCTTAAAAATCGCGTCGTTTAATAATAAAGCATTTCCATTCATAAAGATCAAATTTTACATAGGTCCCAAGTCATAGTATTTCATAAAAGTTTTACAAAGCATTTGAATGGAAATTATTATTTAAGTGCGGGCCATGAATTCTTGTTGTCTTCCCGAGAATTACCTTCAAGTACCTGAGATAAAACATGATAAAAGAAAAGGTCAGCGATAACGCCGAGTGAATTCATAGAGTTTAATAAAAACCAACAATATAACATCGGTATAAAATTATTACCGAAAATCATTTTGTTCAAATCTTTGTAATAGGCCATAAAATAGCCAAAGTCATTTTATACAAATCCTTATCAAAATCATAATATAGGCTTTCGCCTTCAAAATCATTATACGAACCATTGTCGTTAAAAACATCATACAATACGTTTTACAACGTTGTATAGATTAAATAAAAACCGTTATATGAATATGGTTATATAAAACCAAAACACAAACATAATATCAATAATATGACCCCGTATTGCTAGTCAGGCAATATATCGTAATTCGGTGCGTGTAGCAGTATTTCGTTATATTGGATTATTATAAGCCGCATGACATTGTTACCTTACTCCAACAAACAACGGGTAGCTAACCCGAAACTCATTTGTCCATCTAAAACAGCGTGTCGTCACAATAATCACGCTTAGATAAATCTTCTCATACATAAATTCGCTTACCAATCAATGTGGCACGACGGGGATCAACCGTCAAGGCGCGAACTGGGGTGATCGTCCCCAAATAGTACTATTATATGCATAAGCGTCTACTAAATCCCGGTAGTTCACAATTCATGCTAATGGGACTTTTAGTGACATAACCTAACTTTAATAATCCATTTCATTCATCTATCAGGTCATTTAATCATTTATCGGGTCATACAATCATTCGGGTCCAAATCAATAAACAGACAATCGGGACAAATAGTTTCCAAATTCATAAAAACTAACATGTTATCTCCCTCGCGGGTTTATAAAACATTTCATAAAAACATTTAAAAGAGTGCGAGGCTATGAACTCACGTTGATGTGGGAAGGCGGTTATCGGCGATTCGGATGTACGGTACGTGCTTCAATCACGGAAACCTAGACAAATAATACTCTTCTTAGACTCTTGTCCAATGACTTTATAAAAATAACAATTATGTATACATATGATGATTTTATATATATGATGATCAAGTGGGTTTACATATTCTCTTTTACTCATTTTAGTGTTTATGTATTGGTAACTTCTTACTAGTTTACTAGTTTTACCTATTTACGTGTTTTAGGTCCAATAAGCTTATTATAAGTTCATTAACTTGTATTAATCCATTTCATACTTGTATTATCAGTATTTATACTTTACATGTTGGGCCCAAATGGGTTAAGCTCAATAAATAAGTTTATAAGTGTTTTACCAAATTAGTCGGGTTTATTGTCCATTAAGGCTACTTTGGCCCGTTAATGTCTATATGTTGTAAAGCTCGGGTTTTATCGATTTTTACTTATATATATGTTTATATATCAGTATGTGAGTTTATAAAAGTTTACATTAGACGGGTCCAACCATCTAAGTTTTATTTAACAAAAACGTTAATCTTTCGGTTTTAGCCGAAAAGACGTAAAACTTAGTATATAGTTTTTATAACTTATAAAACTTACCAAACTACCATTTTTATATAATATCCATTTATTTATCCTTAAGCATTTTTTATATCAATGAAATTTATAAGTTAGTGGGTTTTAATTCACATTTTATATATTAGTTTGAGTGCTTATATAATACTATTAAACATTAATTCTTCAAAATCTGATTTTTAGTTTCATCTTCACCATTTTTATCATATCTTGAGTTATATAAGGAGATAGAAGCTCATTTTTGGATGGCATAAACTTCATATTATGTGCTACAAATAAGTTAGATATAGCTACTCCTCATTCAATGTCTACTATCCTTAACAGTCCCTACAAAACAGACTATTCAGATTGGTACACTAATCTTGTTTTGATCATATCTCACTCATTTTGATGATTCCATTGCATGGCCAACTCTCACATGTGTATGACATCTAACACTTACTGTAAATGGATTCCACCATGCAATTTTATCAGTTCATAACTTGGTTACTTAGAGCTCTCGGTACGGTTGGCTGGTGGGTGGCTGGCCACCACGGCGCGAGGCCACGGCGGCGCCAACCACACCGTGGCTCGCGTCGTGGGTTTTGGGCTGGTACCTACCAGCCGACGCCATAGTGACGGCGCGAGGCCACGGCGGCGCCAACCACACCGTGGCTCGCGTCGTCGGATTTTTTAATTTTTTTTTTTTTTTTTTTTTGAAATTTTAAAAAAATAGCCGTTTTTTGACCGTTGGGGAACGGGTTTTTTTTTCCCGTTTTTTTGACCGTTTGAGGTTAAAAAAAACCCCCTTTTTCATCTTTTTTTCCTATAAATTCTACCCCAAATTACCCACAACTCACACCTTCTTCTACATCTAATTTCTCTAATTTTTCTATCCACCATGAGTCAAAATCCTAACCCAAACCAATACCCGAATCAATGGTTAAACAATTACTTTTCCCATCCTCAAAATCAAATTCCCTCAACTCAACTACCGAATTCGTCTTCTTCGTCTAACCCGAATACTCCCTCATCCGCAACATCTATCACTTCACGAACATTCGCCAACTATAATCAACTCCCAAATCCATTCACTACCTTCCCACACTCACAACAAAACCCATTTCTTAATTGTACACCCGAGCAATTTAATATGTGGTTCCAACAATCCCAACAATCACAAATCTTCCAACAATCACAACAATTCCAAACCTTTCCTCAACAATCATCACAAGAACCCGAAGAACCTGAACAGAACAATGCACCCGAAGAACCCGAAGAACCCGAAGAACAAGTTGATGCACAAGCGAAGAAAGGTTCGAGGAAGAAAAGTGTTGTTAAAAAAAACCCAAAGAACAAAGGCGTGGCTGCGGCTACACAACCACCTCCGAAGTCGGACCGTTCTTTTTGGAGCCAACGTGAGGAAGAAGTTTTGGCCGAGTGTTGGATTGAAGTATCCGAAGACCCGAAGGTCGGGACCGATCAACCACACGATACGTTTTGGTACCAAGTTATGGATTTGTGCAACGATCGGCTTAAGGATGAGGGTTTTAAAACTCGAAACAAAAATATGTTGACCGGGAAGTGGACGAATTTGAACCGCGAGGTTCATAGGTTTAATTCGTTTTATGAAAGCGCCAAACTTTTAAGTGGCGAAAATCAAGACGATTTGATGACTCGTGTGATGAGTTTGTATCGAGATGAAAACGGGAACAAGGAGTTTCCACACAAAAGTGCTTGGCTTGTTTTGAAAGACAAGTATAAATGGAAAAATCCCGATTCAACTCGAACACGCCGGGCACGAGGGAAGATAGCCGATCAAGATCCGGATCTTTTCAATGACGATGACATCCCTCGTCCATCCGGTGCTCCAAGAAAGGCCAAGGTTCAACGCTCGACAAGCTCATCCGCCACTTCGGGGTCTCAAAAAGAACAATTGGTGGATATGCTACAACAACAAATGTTATCCGATCGTGAAACTAAAAAGGAGCGATTGGACCGAGAGGTGGCGGCTAGACTAGAAGTGGTTGCACTTCAAAAAAGGAACGAGGATTTGCAAATCCTTCGAATCGACACTACCGGATTAAGTCCACAAGACGCGGCGAGGATCGAGAAGCTCAAAGACGAGGCGCGTGCCAAATATTTTGATTTTTAAGTTTATTTTCGTATTTGTGTTTTTTTCGGTAATTTTTTTTTTTCGTGTTGTTTTTTTTTTCTATTAGTAATTGTATTTTTTTTTATTAATGAAAATTTAAGTTTATGTTAATTAATTGTTGAAAAAAAAAAAAAAGTTGGGTGACGACGACACGAGAATTCTCGTGTTAACCAGGGAGGGGGGTTCAGCCATCGTGGGGTGTTTTGGTGTCGTGGGAGTAAAAAGTGACGTGGCATCACTTTTTGCCCACGACACGAGCACGACGGCTCAACTGTACCGCGTGCTCTTACTGTTTTTATACAGCCAACAATTTAAGCAAGATTTTAGCCTTGTTTCTTATGGTTTTTCATCTTTTTAATCATATTTATCAACACTTGATCCCCACACAACATTTTTATCATCATATATTCATCATATACATATACAATAAGAAAGAAAATACATGATTACATAATAAAAATAACAAGAGGATGGGAAGAACAATCTCTAAACCACCAAAGTGATGAAAAGATGGGGTTGATGATGAACAAGACTTGGTTTTGGGTAACCAATCTTATGAGATATCAACATCACTTCTAGGATCACCAAGTATTTGTAGATTCCTCCAAAAATCAGCCCTTGTTCTTCATGAAAACTCCTTGAGAAATCAGCCCCAAACTCCCTTGAAAACTCCTTTTTACATGTTAAGATCACCTCCAATCTTTATAACTTCAATGGGTTTTCATCATATGTAAATTATACATATGATTTAGGATTGAATCAAGATCAAATGGAGGTTGTTTTGGGTGAATATGGGACGAAAATAAGGGAGAGAGATGAGAGAAATTAGTGGTTTTGCATGTATGTTTTTGTGAGGAAATGGTTTAGCAAAGTGGTTTAGGGAAAATATATACAAGTGTTAAGCTTCCTTGTGAAGCTTTTGACACATCATTGATGTGGTGGAGCTTCCTTAGCCTTCCCATATTAGTGGGGTGGGGCAAAACTTGTTTTGTCTCATCCCACTAATTTACGGGTATTCCTCGATTCTAGTTTCCTTGATTTGCGTGCCCTCGGGTCGTTTTACGAAAAACGTTTTTATAAATTATGAATCAACGGCACAAAGCGAATCTAATAAAAATTGTTTCATCAAAAACGAAGTTCAAAAACGTAAATACGTAATCCTAAGGTTTCCGGTTTAATCGTAAAGGACGTTAAATTAAAATCGTAAGTCCTAATCTCTTCTCGTAAATTTGTGAGTTTATGAACCAACACAAATTTAAAATTCCAAAATAATATTCACGGATAAATTTATTTCCTGAAATGTCGGACTGTCACCAAAACGGTGTATGTAAACGTAAGCACGTAACGTAGAATCCTCCGGTTTAGACGTAGTCGATGCTACTTCAAGACGTAAATCTAAATTTCTTCCCAAGAATAAGTGAGTTCATAATATAACATTAAAATAATATTTTTAAATAATACTTGAGAATAAAATATCAACCATAAATTGACAGATTGTCACAGCATTTACCCCTAAACAGGATCTTTGTCCTCAAAGATCATCTTATCTTACTACTCGCTTATTATAGAGTTAAAGCCATGTGGGTATTTCCTCCACATTCGGTCTTTTCTCACAAGTGTAATCCATTACAATGCGCGAGTTTCATCAAACATAACTACGGGAATAAGATCAGGCTTAATGTTGACTTACTTTCTCTATCCATGATGTTCACAGGTTTTCGATGAATGCAACTTTTCGGCGATCTAAACTTCATCAAGAAGAATTCAGATTTTCACGAAACATAATTCACGCAGCTCTTGAAGTCCTAGGGTAGATCCAGCTTATATGCCTTTCAGACCAATCTTTTACATCATCTCAATGGTCCCATACAACGGGGACTTATATCCCATGATCTTTCAGATCATCAATTCATTTTTCCATGGTTAAAATTTTTTGGCATAACTTCGCTACCCATTTGGCACTTCAAGATCTACATTTCATATTCACATAACCTCCTGCCCACTACCGGCAGTCGATAATCAGATCCTAATTTCAACAATCATTTCAGGTCTCGCGGGTCGAGTATTTTGTAAGGTTAGGTTCGCCATCATAGGAAAACTTAAACCTAAAAGACATGTACAACTCACAATGGGTGTATGTCGGGTGTCTTCATCCCAACTCCTGCTTACAGATGCTCTAATATATATCCTCACAAGATTCAATCTTGATCCTAATACGATAATTATCAATGATAATCTCTCCAAAGGAAAACGATTTTACAGTTTATTACCGAAGGTCAATCATTCAAACATAGAACAACACTTATAGTATTTTGTATCGTTACTTTACCTCGTCCCTTCGATTGGGGTGGTACACAGTACTCTCATCAAGATTCGTTCTCAATGACTTCTGAGCAAATCTCTAGAAATTCGATGCGAAGCGAGGATCTTGATAGAGATGATCGATACAGGCACACCATGTTTACACAACTCCTTTAAATACAAAAGAGTCAGTTTCTTTATCAAGAATCTATCATTAACAGGAATGATATTAGCAAATTTGGTCAGTCTGTCGATGATGACCCAAATCGAATCAAATTCAGATGATGACCTTTGCAATAGTTAGACGTTTACTAATGTATGAGACAATGTCTGCCTTCATAATTTGCCATTAGTACAACTTCTTCTGATAATGATACATTAAATCAGAAATGACATAAATATAATACTTAATCTTATAAGATTCCAACATGACTACATCTCAATATTTAAGCAACCACAAGTGGCCTTTTATACATTTAACGCCATCGGCTTCTCAATTCTAATGGTTCACATCAGCCGCGAACCCCTTTTATTATCTATATTATCCTTTTTACAAACATCGTTCATATTTTAATTGCTCGGCAATTTTATTTTGTACCATCATTACTAAGGAACACATCCTAATTGGTTCTTTATCTTTTCTATATAATGTGTTAGTATCTACATTCATCTTTCCTGATGAAATAATTATCATGTCTACAATTTACTCAGAAATTCTTTCTTCACATTTTCTAAGTTTTAGTTTCGTCTCAACTTTCATTTTTATCCGTTTTACTCAATCCGACGTCTAAAGCGTCGATAATTATTACAACTAATTAAATATTAAATATTCAATTTTTATGAAACGTAAACGTAAAGATTTTAAATTTCTTAGTCCGTCCAATTATATGAAAATGTTCAAAATAATTTTAAATTTAATTAACACGATTTTTGTTGATTTATCGAAAATAACTAATAAGATTCGTAAATGTTCGAAAAATCTTTGGTTATACTTTGGTCAAAATTTTCTTAGTTGAAAAGCAAAAATTGTCCTTTCAAATTTCAAGTCATAAATTATATAGTTTCCTAAATTCTTCTTAAGTTGTCTAAAAGCACACACAAACATTTACCCCTAAACAGGAGTTTAGTTAAATGTTTTGGGTATAAGGGAATAATCCCTCAAAAGTTCTTTTGATAAAACATTTATCAAAACATTTTTGCACTTTTTCTTTTTTTGGTAAAACCCAAAGTCTTAAAAGGGCTCTTAATTTTTAAAGAGTCAATATATTCCATTATCTATTACTCACACGGTCAATTAATATAAAGGATTTAGTCTTTAATCACATGTTAAATACTTAAGGTACAGGTTTTTATCGTTCGGCCAATTCAGGGCAATCTATAAATAATTATTAACTCATTCTTATTCTTATAAATAAATAAATGGTCCTTAATGATCGCAAGCATGAATTTATCAATTTACAGCCTACACACGTGATTCACCAAATTTATGAATGCTACATGTGTATTAGTCAATCCAAACGACATAACATGAAACTCATAATCTTCATTACGATTTCTGAATGTAATGATTGGAATAGATAATCTTTTTCGCGGATGCGAAGTTGATGATAACCATGCCATGGATCAAATCTTTAAAACATACGCTAGAACCTTGTAAATGATCGAACAAATCTTCCATTTCGAGTTATGGATATCGTTTTCGATTGTCAATTTACTCAGTTCACAGTAATCTATAAATATAAGGAATGATAACACCATAGCTCTTCATGATGACGAGCTCGGTAGAATAAAATCTTTCTCCGACAACTCTCTCAGTTGTATGGTAATTCCTTTAATTTAGATGGTGCTGACGTACAGTGCACAAGCCACAGGTGCAGCACCGGGAATATAATCAATACCAATTTCAATCTGCCTTAATGGCAAAAGTATAGGTAATTCACCAGCAAATACCTCCTAAAGTTTCAGATAACATAAACATCTTTTAATACATTTATTTTAAGTTCTTTCTAGATTATAATATTTATGACTAATTCACAACCATTCATGGTATAATTTCAAGTCTAAATGCAGGATATGGTCATCCGTCAAGAATTATTTAGATCACTTTTGATAATCAACATCTTATCATTTAGGGGAGTTCTACTCGAGTTCCCATCAATTAAGACAATGTCGTCATGTCATAATCAATCAATCCATTCTACTGGCACTATTAACTTTCCAGTTTCATTGCCGTCGATAAGATGTGAACTTCTCAAAAGACTAATAATAACTCATAATCCTTCACAAATTCAAGGATATATGGAGACATAACTAACCTTAAAAGAGTAAGGTTAACGGATAATCTACGCGAAAGAATTTCAAATCAGACACAGACGAAAACATTTAACGAATATGAATATATCCTATGTTTTCATAATTTGAGTACGCATTCGAAAGCTCCTCGGATCGTTACCCAGGTCATTGAAAGGAAATCAAATCAAAATAAATGATAGGATCGTCGATACATCCAGTCGGGTATCAACACTCGGTAATCAGATGCTTTTCCTAAGAATCTCGCTACGGGAGAATTGGACAAGAAAGAATTGTCAATTGTCAAATAAGACAATTTCCACAGATGAGTAAATTCGATTCAGAAGAATAGATGCTACAGGCACATATGTAGGTGTCCCTAACACTATGTCCCTATTTTTCACTTCTTGCAGATCTCATAAAATTTAATCTTTCACAATCTTTAAAGAAAATGTAGTGTTTATTCATTAGTTTTATGGTGACTACTAATCAGTCTTGCATGGTCCATTCCAAATTGTATGTAGGCGCGCAACTATATACAATTTCAAGATTAACGATGCAATACTCAGTTCGTCAAAATTTTATCATCATGTTCATAATAAAAACTTTTTCATGCTTAATTCTTAAATAAGAATCAAAAATAACTTTACAAAGATTTTCTTTGTTATGAAAACAATTAAGTTTTCCAAGGTGTTTTATAAACAACTTCATTTCGATAACAATTACTTATAAATCTCACTTTAAATAATCCTTACGGTGATGAAAATTCAATCTTTTATCAAGGGATACTGTTTTATCTTATAAAAACAATCAGTGATCTGCAAATGAGTGATGAAGAGTTGTTCACCAAGAACTAACTACAATATAATAGTAGACGAGCTTAGCCAAATAATCATGAGGTTCATGACCTCGATGACACTCAAAAAGAATAATCCACAACGTAACTCAATTCGAGATGAGTACTTGTTCAATGGTTGCATCAGTAATGCGAGCATTAGGAAGAAGCAAGGAAAGATAGATAACATCGATACATGTAGAATTTAGCAATCAGAGGTAGTCTTTTCATTAATCACAAACAAGTCAAAATTGTACCGTAACACATTACGTGTCACTATGTCATAAAATTCTCAGAACTCATCCTACCAACTGATGTCTCAGTTAAGTTAGGGATTTTTAAAAGATACCACAATGAATACTAATCTACAAGAGTCATTAGGGGTTCCACCTGTCCCGGAAGATCCATCGGTCCCAATTCAGAAGAAGATTTCTTCCATTTATTTATTGGACACTGGGCATCCTCGTCATTGGATAATGGCCTAGGAACAACCCTTAACACAAACTAACAATCAATTAAAACCATTTAATTCAATCACATGACTTAACGACTTCCTCTTATCAATCTCATATTCCATACAAGTTAAATTTTACTTTATTCAAGTTTCAATCATCTTATATTCAATGCGATATCCTACCTCATTCTCCAATACTTACAACCTTATTCTTCGGCCTTGTAAAGGCAATAAAATCTCAATATGATCAACACTTAATTTCCAATCCTATAAATGAGTCACTAGTATGAGAGGACTCATACATTCAATTAGACTTCTCGAAAAGGTACTAGTGGCATGAGGCTTTTGGGTAATGGTTCCAATGACAGCCTCAAGTGCAACATTCACGCTTTTGATTTCAATTGAAGAATTGGGTGACAACGAATCAGATGACACCTTTCCAGGTGGTAACGTTTTGTCAAACTCCACTCTATAAGGAAAGATCGTCATGACATCGATATCAGTTTTAATCTCGCCAATTGTTTTTCAATATCACAATCAACTAATATCTACATTTCTGCGAATATCAACCATTTGTTGGGATCATAAATATCCACAACTTGGTTTAGATCCGGAATAGCTAGAATTTCCTACGGGAATAGCTTCGATTGATTTGCTAGGGAGTTAGGGTTCCTTGTGACAATCTACGTCGTAGAAATACCTCGTATAATGATCAAAATAATCATCAAACTAAAAAGAGGTTCGTCAGGTTATAAATGATAGTTGGGGGGCGATTTCTCTCCCCTAGGGGGGCGATTTCCGGCCACCATTCTACCTAAAATTCCGGCTAAAAAACCCTAGCAACCGCCTCTCTATCTTATTTGTTATTAATTTCTTTTTTCTTGATTTAGGGTTTCGTTTGGTGCTTCTGATTAAGGTTACCATTCGTCTCATTGGATCAGATCTAGGAATTTTTGGCCGTAAGATATGCAATCGGTTCAAGATTTTTACTATTGTAGAATGGTTGTGCTTTGGTTTCTATCTGTTTATCTAATGGACATCGCCCATCTCAAAACCCTAATTACCCTTCATTCATTTTTGATTCTTCATTAGGGTTTCGATTTGGTTTGGTTATTCTCGATCTCTGTTTTGTTTGTACATCTATATGGGTCGATTGGTCGACTGCGTGGAGGTTCTACTCGTGGGATCCACGCATGGTATCGCATCGGGTAAACTCTTTAATTAGGGTTTTTATTGACAGGTTGTTCATCTTAAGGGTTGCGATATCAATCCTGGGGATCGTGTGCTTTGTTATCATGGTTACCACTGGTTCGTTTAATCTTATGATTCGGGTAACATGATCCTACTCGCTAAGAGTAGTTACGAGTGGTACTCGTTTTTTGATCGTTGGCAAAACCTTTTAGGTTTGTTTTCATGATAACTTGATCTTTGCAAGGTTGCTACGATGTTCAGGATGTCTATGTTTGTTGTTCGTGATCTGGAGGTGCATGCATGAGTGCTTTTTGTTGCTATGGATTGGGAGAGTCGGCTGGTTCGATACCCTACACTTCTTAGGGTTTCGGTTTGGTTATTACCATGTGGAGGTCACGTGATTGATCAACACGGGTTGGCATTATGCAGTAATCATGGCGTAACACTCGGAAACGCTTTTCTGGAAACGAAATTACTGTTTTGGTTTTTATATGTTGGAAAATCGGCGGTGTAATGTTTATTTATATTCTTTTTTTCCAATGTATTTGGTAGTCATAAGAGTGGCATGTTATTCTTATGTAAGTTTTGTGGTTTGTGCACATTGTGTATGTGCTGGTTGTAGCCCATGTAACGGGCCGTGATGTAGGACTTCACCTACATCCGTTTGTACTTCAACGTTTTTTGGTGTAATATATTTTACCGGGGTCAGTCCCCTTTACCCAAAAAAAAAATAATCATCAAACAATCATGTAATAAAATTACATCATATATATATATAATCCAAGTTATATATATATATATATATATATATATATATATATATATATATATATATATATATATATATATATATATATATATATATATATATATATATATATATATATATATATATATATATATATATATATATATATATATATATATATATATATATATATATATATATATATATATATATATATATATATATATATATATATATATATATATATATATATATATATATATATATATATATATATATATATATATATATATATATATATATTAAAATAACACTTCTCAGACTGGCCTTGTCGGTAACTCGGGAATTCTTCGGCACCGTTATAGTCAAAAGATTTTTAGACATTTTTAGAAAAATGTTTATAGTTAAAAGATTTTGAAATGTTTTATTCAAAACCTTGGTTTTAAAAATCCTTCGTTCTCTATAACGAGAGCTCTGGTACAAAACTGTAACACCCCCAAATTTATACAATTCAATACAGCGGAAGACTCGTTGGTGTTACGGGATAGCACATTACTCACATCATAGACAACGCTTAAAAATCGCGTCGTTTAATAATAAAGCATTTCCATTCATAAAGATCAATTTTTACATAGGTCCCAAGTCATAGTATTTCATACAAGTTTTACAAAGCATTTGAATGGAAATTATTATTTAAGTGCGGGCCATGAATTCTTGTTGTCTTCCCGAGAATTACCTTCAAGTACCTGAGATAAAACATGTTAAAAGAAAAGGTCAGCGATAACGCCGAGTGAATTCATAGAGTTTAATAAAAACCATCAATATAACATCGGTATAAAATTATTACCGAAAATCATTTTGTACAAATCTTTGTAATAGGCCATAAAATAGCCAAAGTCATTTTATACAAATCCTTATCAAAATCATAATATAGGCTTTCGCCTTCAAAATCATTATACGAACCATTGTCGTTAAAAACATCATACAATACGTTTTACAACGTTGTATAGATTAAATAAAAACCGTTATATGAATATGGTTATATAAAACCAAAACACAAACATAATATCAATAATATGACCCCGTATTGCTAGTCAGGCAATATATCGTAATTCGGTGCGTGTAGCAGTATTTCGTTATATTGGATTATTATAAGCCGCATGACATTGTTACCTTACTACAACAAACAACGGGTAGCTAACCCGAAACTCATTTTCCCATCTAAAACAGCGTGTCGTCACAATAATCACGCTTAGATAAATCTTCTCATACATAAATTCGCTTACCAATCAATGTGGCACGACGGGGATCAACCGTCAAGGCGCGAACTGGGGTGATCGTCCCCAAATAGTACTATTATATGCATAAGCGTCTACTAAATCCCGGTAGTTCACAATTCATGCTAATGGGACTTTTAGTGACATAACCTAACTTTAATAATCCATTTCATTCATCTATCGGGTCATTTAATCATTTATCGGGTCATACAATCATTCGGGTCCAAACCAATAAACAGACAATCGGGACAAATAGTGTCCTAATTCATAAAAACTAACATTTTATCTCCCTCGCGGGTTTATAAAACATTTCATAAAAACATTTAAAAGAGTGCGAGGCTATGAACTCACGTTGATGTGGGAAGGCGGTTATCGGTGATTCGGATGTACGGTACGTGCTTCAATCACGGAAACCTAGACAAATAATACTCGTCTTAGACTCTTGTCCAATGACTTTATAAAAATAACAATTATGTATACATATGATGATTTTATATATATGATGATCAAGTGGGTTTACATATTCGCTTTTACTCATTTTAGTGTTTATGTACTGGTAACTTCTTACTAGTTTACTAGTTTTACCTATTTACGTGTTTTAGGTCCAATAAGCCTATTATAAGTTCATTAACTTGTATTAATCCATTTCATACTTGTATTATCAGTATTTATACTTTACGTGTTGGGCCCAAATGGGTTAAGCTTAATAAATAAGTTTATAAGTGTTTTACCAAATTAGTCGGGTTTATTGTCCATTAAGGCTACTTTGGCCCGTTAATGTCTATATGTTGTAAAGCTCGGGTTTTATCGATTTTTACTTGTTATATATGTTTATATATCAGTATGTGAGTTTATAAAAGTTTACATTAGACGGGTCCAACCGTCTAAGTTTTATTTAACAAAAACGTTAATCTTTCGGTTTTAGCCGAAAAGACGTAAAACTTAGTATATAGTTTTTATAACTTATAAAACTTACCAAACTACCATTTTTATATAATGTCCATTTCTTTATCCTTAAGCATTTTTTATATAAATAAAATTTATAAGTTAGTGGGTTTTTATTCACATTTTATATACTCCCTCCGTCCCAGATTATTGTCCCCCGACAAAAAACACACAGTTTAAGAAAAGTATTAGCTTTTCAGCTTTCTCTCTCTTACTTTTTGTAGAAAGACAGTTTTACCCTTAACCAATTAATTAAAAACCTTTGTAAAGTTTGTAATTATGATTTCACTTAAGGGTAAACTAGTAATCTCGATCTAAAATTCTTACCTATTTTTAGAAGTTTTAGAAGTGGACAATTAAATTGGGACAAACCGAAATGGAAAGGTGGACTATAATTTTGGGACGGAGGGAGTATTAGTTTGAGTTCTTATATAATATATTAAACATTAATTCTTCAAAATCTGATTTTTAGTTTCATCTTCACCATTTTTATCATATCTTGAGTTCTATAAGGAGATAGAAGCTCATTTTTGGATGGCATAAACTTCATATTATGTGCTACAAATAAGTTAGATATAGCTACTGCTCATTCAATGTCTAACTATCCTTAAAAGTCCCTACAAAACAGACTATTCAGATTGGTACACTAATCTTGTTTTGATCATATCTCACTCATTTTGATGATTCCATTGCATGGCCAACTCTCACATGTGTATGACATCTAACACTTACTGTAAATAGATTCCACCATGCAATTTTATCAGTTCATAACTTGGTTACTTACTGTTTTTATACAGCCAACCATTTAAGCAAGATTTTAGCCTTGTTTCTTATGGTTTTTCATCTTTTTAATCATATTTATCAACACTTGATCCCCACACAACATTTTTATCATCATATATTCATCATATACATATACAATAAGAAAGAAAATACATGATTACATAATAAAAATAACAAGAGGATGGGAAGAACAATCTCTATACCACCAAAGTGATGAAAAGATGCGGTTGATGATGAACAAGACTTGGTTTTGGGTAACCAATCTTATGAGATATCAACATCACTTCTAGGATCACCAAGTATTTGTAGATTCCTCCAAAAATAAGCCCTTGTTCTTCATGAAAACTCCTTGAGAAATCAGCCTAAACTCCCTTGAAAACTCCTTTTTACATGTTAAGATCGCCTCCAATCTTTATAACTTCAATGGGTTTTCATCATATGTAAATTATACATATGATTTATGATTGAATAAAGATCAAATGGAGGTTGTTTTGGGTGAATATGGGACGAAAATAAGGGAGAGAGATGAGAGAAATTAGTGGTATTGCATGTATGTTTTTGTGAGGAAATGGTTTAGCAAAGTGGTTTAGGGAAAATATATACAAGTGTTAAGCTTCCATGTGAAGCTTTTGGCACATCATTGATGTGGTGGAGCTTCCTTAGCCTTCACATATTAGTGGGGTGGGGCAAAATTTGTTTTGTCTCATCCCACTAATTTACGGGTATTCCTCGATTCTAGTTTCCTTGATTTGCGTGCCCTCGGGTCGTGTTACGAAAAACGTTTTTATAAATTATGAATCAACGGCACAAAACGAATCTAATAAAAATTGTTTCATCAAAAACGGAGTTCAAAAACATAAATACGTAATCCTAAGGTTTCCGGTTTAATCGTAAAGGACGTTAAATTAAAATCGTAAGTCCTAATCTCTTCTCGTAAATTTGTGAGTTTATGAACCAACACAAATTTAAAATTCCAAAATAATATTCACAGATAAATTTATTTCCTGAAATGTCGGACTGTCACCAAAACGGTGTATGTAAACGTAAGCACGTAACGTAGAATCCTCCTGTTTAGACGTAGTCGATGCTACTTCAAGACGTAAATCCAAATTTCTTCCCAAGAATAAGTGAGTTCATAATATAACATTAAAATAATGTTTTTAAATAATACTTGAGAATAAAATATCAACCATAAATTGACGGATTGTCATATCTTTCCTTTTATTTCATCAGATGGATACTGAGATGGTTTAAAAATTGTGATACTCGGATCGAAACCTTTTCCTTTAGGGGAAAATAAGACTGACACTCAGTAGACCTTGAAGATTCTCCCATAAACCGTACAATCTCATCCGAAGAAGGTGGAAAGAGAGGTGTCAAGACATAGGTACTACGGATGTTGGTGTCATCCGGTTTCTTCTCCTTTGAAATGGTTTTCTTAACATCCGAAGGAGGATAAAGACCATACTCAAAGTCCAAAGGAGGAGAATCATGCTCATTAGGAAAGTATGTATTGAGAAAGGTGGTGAAATCTTCCTCAAATGAGTAATCATCCAAAGTAGTATCAAGCGTTTTTGTTGGAGGATCCTCATCAAAAATAGGAGCACAATCATGAGTAGAAGACACAACACTTGAAGAATCACTCGAAAGAGTGTCAACATCATCAAAGTCATCATAAGTTGGCATGTTGTCATACTCGGAAGAAAAATCATCATCATAACTTGGTGGAGCATCCAAATCAGAAGTATAATCATCATATTCATCAAAGATTGGTGGAGCATCATAGATTGGTGGATCACTCACACAGAAAAGAGAATCATTAGGATCTTCCACATGGTCTTGAAAAAGTGGATTATCATAGATTGTATCGAAAAGAGGATTGTTATGTAGCACAAAATCATCAAGCTTTGTACTTTTGAAAGTATTTGTAAGCTCATCTTGAAGCACATCAATCATTTTCGTCGATTCTTTTCCATTGGATTTGCTTCTAATCTTCCCCATCTCAAAAACTTTTTGATCATTCCCGACCCTAAGAATTAGTTCACCTTCGGCAACATCGACTAAAGCTTTTCCGGTTCTCAAGAATGGCCGTCCAAGTATTAACGGAATACGAGTATCCATTTCATAATCAACAACAGCAAAGTCGACCGGAAAAGTGAAGGTACCAACTTTAACAAAAACATCTTCGGAAATACGAACGGGGTAAGCGAGAGTTCGATTTGCTAGCTCAAGAGTCATCCGTGTTGGTGTAAGGTCGGGTAATGATAACTTATTCCAAACACTTAATGGCATTAAATTGATACTTGCCCCGAGATCGGCTAAGGCAGTAAATTCTTCGATTTTGGAAAATGTACAAGGTAGCACAAAATGACCGGGATCTCCAAGTTTTTCCGGAAGTTCTTTGAGAAGGAATGCAGAACAATTTTCATTTAAGCGGGTGTTGACAAATTCAACCATCTTCTCCTTCTTACTAAGCAATTCCTTGAATGCCTTGACAAATTTTAGCATTTGGACAAGTGCTTCAACAAGGCTAATGTTAAAGTTCATTTGGGAGATCATCTTCAAATAAGAAGTAACTTGAGCATCCTCTTTAGTGAGCAATTTTCACTTGTCTAACCGAGAAGGATAAGGGATATTGGGTTTAGGTGGTGTAGGTGTAGAAGGTGAAGGTTGAGATGTTGAAGGTTGAGATGGTGAAGGGTGAGATGTTGAAGGTTGAGAGGGTGAAGGTTTTTTCTTTGGTATTTCTTCAGTAAGAGGTGGAGACGGTAATGGAGAACTAGTACTAGGCGTGGTAGTAGGAGGAATAAAAAGGGGTGGAGGAGGTGTAGATGGAGTAACTGGGTAAGGGATAGAAGGTATCACTAGAGTTGCTCTACTGCGTGTAGTAATAGCACTCACATTAGCTCTAGGATTTGTTACGGTTGTAGAAGGAAGAGCACCTTGGGGACGAAGGTTTGAAACATTTGAACGAATTTCCTATCCGTGGACTCTTGCCTTTCTTTCATGTTTCGCTCATGATCGGTTAATTTTTGTAGAATCAAGTCCATGTGTGGATGAGGTAGATTGAACCCTTTTTGTTAAAAACCTTGTTTTGGGTATTGGTTAAATGGTTGAAAACCTTGATGATTGAAAACTTGGTTTGGAAAGCCTTGGTTTTGCACTTGATAAGGTCCTTGATTTGCATTGTAGCCCCTCACATTTGCATTTTGTTGAAAATTTGCTCTTGGTGGCCCTTGGTTGTTATGGTTTGGTGGGTGTGGTCTTTGTTGAAAACCGGGTGGAGCCAAGTAATTCGTCGAGTTATAGGACAAGTGATTAACATCGACATTAGGATTGAAATGAACCCTCTCCGTGTTGTTGTAAGCATACACTTCCTCGTGAGATTGATCATAAGCTTTATCACAATTAGCATAAGAGTGTGGCCCACCACAAGTTTCACAAGTTATATTAAGAGCATGGGCATGTTGATTAGGAGGGTTATCCCTTAAAGCAAGTTGTTTTAATGATGAAGTAAGTTCCTTAATATGATTGGTCAACTCACTCTCACTAGCACTAGCCATAGTAGCCCTAACACTCTTGGTTTGGACTTTGGCTTTGTTTTCTATTATTCCCCAAGCCTTGTTCATTGATTTAACAAGAATATTACCCCCCCCCCCCCCCCCCCCCCCCCCGAAGCACTATTTAATGAATCTTGGTCATTCAAACTTAATCCATTATAAAAAGTATTAATTTGATGCACCTTTGTAAAACCGTGTTGTGGATACTTTCTTAAAAGTTCCTTAAAACGATCCCAAGATTCACTAAACGTCTCACCGTACTTTTGTTCAAAATTAATGATGTTATTCCGCAAAGCGGTGGTACGTGAGGGTGGGAAAAAGTAATTGATAAATTTGGTCTTTAGGTCCGCCCATGTTGTAATACTTTGGGGTGGTTCGTTATCAAGCCAAGTCCGGGTTTGTCCCTCGAGAGAGAAAGGAAAGAGGAGCAAACGAATTGCCTCTTGTGAGACCCCATTGTATATCACGGTGTTGGTTAAGTGAACAAACCTTTTGATGTGATCGTGCAGATCATCATGAGTGCGTCCCAAGAATGATGTTGCGGAAACCATTTGAATAAAACCGGTCTTGAGCTCGAAGTTATTTGCATCAATAACCGGAACCACAATAGCATCTTCATTGCCTTCAACATGTAATTGTAAGAGCTCAATCATTGGACGGTTATCCATTGTGTCAACAACAACAGGAGGCTCGATGATAACGGCTTGTATGGATTTCCTCTTGCGTGAACGGGTACGCATACACCTACAAAAGAAAAGAATAGCAAAGAAATAGAAGAAATAAAGTTAATGTGAAAAGAAAATATTTTTGGTGCAAAACTTTTGAAAAAGAAATGCTTTTTATGATTTTTTCAATTTTTTTGGATTTTTGAAATTTTTGATTTTTTATTGAAAATTTTTGAAATTTTAAGCAAGAAAAATAACGTTCAAAAGTGAACGGATCCCAAAATCTAACGCGTCTCTCACAAAAAAAACCGTTATCTTCACGAAAAGAGCCGACAGTGGCGCCATTTTAATAACTAGATTTTTTTTCTTGATTATGTCTAATCGAATTGATCACGGTTAAACGTGCGACTCAGTTATTCTTGGTGGATAAAAATCAAATGTCGTTGATTAACTAAAAATAAAAATGAAAACTTAAAAATAAGATGACAAGTACAATTAAAAATAAAAGACTTAAGCAAATTTTGAATAAAAATTAAAACTTTAAAAATTAAAACTTAATAAAAAGTAAGCTTGAAAATAAACTAAGACAAATCAATTTAAAACTAAGTCTAATAAAATTGGTGGGAAAAATAAAAGTTTAAAAACTATTTAATTCGTAACACAATTCGGGAAACAAAAACTAAACATAAGTCGGAATGCAAAAATAAACATGTAATCCGGAATGTGAAATTGTACACAATCCGGAATCCGTACTAATTATAATCCGGAATCTATGTTATCAAACAATTCGGAATCAGTATCAACCTTATCCGGAATCCAAATTAACATCCTAATCCGGAATGTAGGTTATTGACCTAATCCGGAATCTAGCCTGAATATACAATCCGGAATACTTATTTTAAACTAATCCGGAATGTTCATTCAACATGCAAATTCAGAATGAAAACATGCACACGTAATCCAAAATGTATGTTATCTACCTTATTCGAAATCCACATCAAGCATATAATCCGGAATAATATTCCAAGGCTAATTCGGAATAACTGCTAAAGAGCTAGTTCGGAATATAATAAACACACAATTCAGAATATTCATATATCTGATAATTCGGAATAAAATACAATGTAACCTAAGTCGGAATAAATGTTTGCATGTAATTCTGGATAAGGGTTTCTAAACCCGGATTATATAGAAATAAGCTAAAAGCAAATAAGCACTTAATCAAAACTTTAACCAAACTAATTTTTAGAAAAAGAAAATAAGCCACAAATCAACAACTCTAAAAACACCAAATAAACAAAATATTAAAAATCAACTTCTAAAAGATTTAAACTATTAAAAACACTTAATTAAAAATAAGCTAAACACTAATTTATCAAAAAGCGCAATAAGCTAAAACATCAAACACACCAAATCAATAAGAACAATCTAATAAGAAAATCAATCAATCAATCAACATGATTAAACAAACTACATGATTAGTCAAATCAACCACAAGATTAAGATTAAGAAAGGAAGAATGAGAAATAATTAATAAGCTTGAATTAATTGAAATATTAAGATCCAAATACAACATTTAAAGATGAAAGATTAAGCAAACTTGAAAGAAAAATCTAGAGAGAGAAAGTAAACACCTACTCCTAATTACCTATTATGAAAATTAAAAATGACTAACTAACTAACTAACTCACTAACTCACTAACTCCTCTTAATGAAGGATTAGGAGGGTATTTATAGGAGGAGGGGAAGGGTGCTGATGCTTCTCTCTTTCTCTTTGTCATTTCTTCTTTTAATTTCTTCGTCTTTCTCGACTTTGTCTTAGGATTTGTCGAATGATAAAATGAAATCGTCTTCTAATTTTATTCTATTATTAGACTTGGTTCTTCGACTTCATTAAACTTCCGTCTTTAGACTTTTTCTTCGATAAATCTTCAGAATAGGCCTTTGACTTACGTTTTTTTGCACTCTTGATCTTTTGACTTCGTCTTTTGTCTCTTCGATAAAAGCCCGTGAAAGCCCGTATTTTCTTCCTTTTTCATATTTTGGTCCTAAAACATAACAAAAACACAAACCACGCATAATTACGACTTTTACGACATTAAATACACGTACTGGTCTCGTTTTTATGATAATTAAGTGGTAAAAGGATAAGTGTTTTCACACTTATTATGCATGCATAAGAACACACCAACCACTAGTAGATACCCAGAATCACTTTTTACCAAATTTTGACAGATTTTTGGATAAAAGTGACAAACCTCATGAATGTACATCCACACTCACGAATGTTATAGCTTATGTGCCTAGCTAAACAAGGCATAAGCTTCCAGTAACACCTGTTAAGATCAACAAAGTCAAAAGAAACTATTTATAATAGAAAAATGAAAAATAAAACAGATTCTTTCAAGCTTTGTACTCCACTCCTTGAATATATCCAAGCCTAAATCTCACCACACCTTGATAATCTTCTTATCAGGGTGCTATGATCAATCCAAGGCCCAAAAACTCCAAGTGTTTGTACCAAAGACTTAGAAAAAATCAGATTTTGAATATACTTTTGAAACAAACTTGCACAATCTTAAAACCAAACTTTTGGAACTCAAAACCAAACTCAAAACATGATAACAATAACAATAAAGTAAAGTGGTGCTTGGATTTCGTCACAAGATTCAAACATTTTTCATTACTTGAACAAATGATTTACAGAACTTTGACCTAAGGAAAAAACAAGAACAGGGTAAATGTGTAACCCTAATGCCTTTATATAGGCTACAAGTAAACTAAAATGCTGAATAAAAAACTAGAAACCCTAGTTATGAAGTTCCTCATTTGCCCTTTGAAGTTTTGAATTTTGTTGACTGAATTTGGACATGGAGCTGTTACATGTGAGTTTTCTTTGTTGTATAGTGATCTTGAACGTACAAGCATGCTTAGAAATGAAGCAGGGGTTGTGGCACGTTGATTCCCTGACATGGTTTTTTGTCTTCGTCTATAAAGTAGCAGGGGAAAGCTCATGTGACAATTGTGGTGAGGTGGCAACAAAGTTATGAGTTGGGTTTTGTTAAATAAGGCCTTAATCATAAATCTGGAAAAGATTAACCCTTAATTTTTGGTGATTAATGAATACCCAATTCGTGTTCTTGGTGAAATAGTAGCTGTTTGATCTTTGTTTGGGTTTAAAAATTTGTTGAGCGCGAGTTTATAACTAATTAAACAATTAGTTAATCCGGGTGTGAGTGGGATTATGAGGTGGCAATTTGGTGGATTGTGGTTGGGTGTGGGGATTGAGTGGGTGAGGTGTCACAACAGGAGTGGTTAAGGTATATTTCCTTGTCTGCCAACTTTAGCCCCTCTTCTTCTTTCTTCCTTTCATTTCAAGTTTAAACATGCATAATCCGAATTCCTTTGTATTTAAAGTTTTGTTTTTTATATTTTGGCCACAAAACTTTTCAAAGGACTTGTTTTGTAATATCTTGATATTTGAAGGGCTGTTTTTGACATGTCTTCAATCTTCAAGGTCTTCACTTGTATCTTTGTCTTCATGGAGGACTAAAAGTGACAAGTCTTCAAATATGAGGGACCAATATTGCCAAGTCTTCAAAGGTGAGGATCCTTTTTGTAAATTTGACAAACTTTAGGGATCAAACTTGTAATTATAAATAAACAAGGTTATAAAGTGTCAATTATTCAATAATGAAGGACCCTTCTTATACAATCTTCAATTCTTCAAGGCCTTTTCTTGGAAAATCAACTATAGGGTCCGGTTCATTGTGCGGCTTCGTTTGCCGTGTTTGGTTTTGATTGATTCTTGTGATCTTTTGTCATTTTCTCAATATCCGTACCTAAAATATACATTGAACAAACACAAGCATATATTTGGCACTTTTTATGATATTTTAAGCATTTTAAGCCCGTTTTGGACGATGAGACTATGTATAAAGGTAGTCTCATCACTCCCACATACTAAACCATTGTTGTGCCCTCACGCAATGCTAGAATAAAGTATCATAGCACCTACAAAATTCATTTTTATGGACTTTTATTTAATCATAAACTTACTACACTACTAATACTTGCTACTACTTGTGCTTTAGACATAATTTATGATTTTCATCACAAAATGGGACGTTTAGGTTCATAGAACAAGAACACGTGAATGCTTCGTTAGAAATAATTTCGTCGTCCTCGATTTTCACCCAATTCCATGCCAAGCGTGCAACGAGATCATTGTCATTATAAGTTAGTAATGCTAACACTACTCATATGCCCTAATCATGTACTTAGACTCTCTTAATCCTAAGTGGTATCTCTTATATTTTATTTTTGTCTTGAATGTTCATGAGGATACATTGTTTGACTTCTGCGATGATAGAGATTTAGGTCCAAAAATAGAGTCATAACGGTGTAACCAAGACCATCGAATTAATAACCCTCCCTAATAGACAACGATGTAAAAAAATCAAGTCAACAAGAAGGATCGATAAACACGGTTTTATAACGGTTTTGAACATGAGACTTATTACCAAGACTTTTATAAGCCCCCTAACGGATGGGCCTTATTATCATAGATTTACCTCCATATTTTATTCAACTCCGCCATGGAGCTTTTATTATGACTTCGGTCTTACCTTGCCTTTTATTTAACCTCTCCATGAGGTGTTTATTATGGCCAAAGACGTATATCCTCACGTTAAAGCGAATTTTGGATCTTTAAAGCTTCAAAGATTAAGGCTTAATTCACTTTCAATTTTGCATAGATTTTTCGGCCTTGTGAGCTTCAAATTTTTGCTTTATATAGGTGAGCACTTGAAATCTTATTATTGGGTGAAGCTTTTGATTATTCGGGTTGCCAATACTTCAAAACCGTGACGCTGACGATACCTTAATGTTTTCCCAATTTAATTACATACAAGCTACTAGAAAAGACTAGAAACCAACAATCAAGACTAAACCGCTAAGCCAATACTTATTAGAAAATTTATATACAAGTGAAGGGAGAATAAGAAAACAACGAGAACACATGAGTTTTTTAAAGAATACGAGTACTTTACGTTTAGCATTGTAACTGTTAGGACCATTGGAATAGTTATTTGTAATAGGTAGACTAGGAGGTATGTAGTTCCTCCTGGTCATAGTAGTAGTAGGAGCAAGCCGTGCTCCTGGTCTTATAGAAACTCAAAATTTATTATTTAAATATTATTCTGTTAGGATATGCATGAGATATGTTAGGAAAGGATATGCATATCAGTTTTACACGTTTTGGTTAATGATGTATTAGGGTTTCCTTGTAGTATAAAAAGAACCTCAGGCAGAAGGGTTCGATACACCTTCATCAAATATAATTCTAGTTCATATTAATATTAGAAATCCTTAGTAAAGGATCAAGTCGTTATAGTTATTCTGTTCTTCTTGTTCATAGTATTTGTATTCCGCACTTATACTGTGTGATTTGTATAGAGTCTCTCTGTGAATAGACTTGTGATTACAGAAGTCGTTCACCGTTCCTAATAGGCTGCAAGATCCACATCTAGTGGACCCAACAATTGGTATCAGAGCCTGGGAGAGTCTCTGTATAAGAAGAATCAATTTTTCTTATTACTAACATTTTTGTTTAATTATGTCTGCCTCAAGTTCTACTCAAACAGGAGAAGATAGTACCCTTAAAACACAACAACCTCAGCAGATCATTGCTACGGTTTCCAACACAAATGGTAAGTTTCCTCTTCTGAAAAAGGACGAGTATGATAGCTGGGCAATGAAGATGGAATGCTGGATCACCAACACTGATCAAGATCTTTGGAAGATTATTCTGAATGGAAACAACAAGAACTTGACTGGAAGAGACAAGAATGGAAGTATTATTCTTCTTGACCCTAAAACTCATGAAGAAATCACAGATGTTTAGAAGGAGATCAAAGCAAAAACTATTTTGCTTCAGTCTCTTCCTGATGATCACATGGGTGACTTTTATCATCTGGACGATGCTAGAGAAATCTGGAATGGAATAATAGCAAGGTTTGGTGGGAATGAGGAGTCAAAGAAAATGAGAAGATCCATGTTGAGAGATGAATTCACAGACTTCAAGATCTCAGAAACTGAAGGTATCCATCAAGGGTATGACAGGTTCCAAAAGATACTGAGCCAGTTGAATCAACTTCGGTCGAAACCTGACAATGGTGATATCAATGCAAGGTTTCTTAGAGCCTTACCCTACTCATGGAATCAGGTGGTAATCTCTCTCAAAGCAAAAGGTGGGCTTGACTATCTTAATTTTGATGAATTGTTTCATAAGCTCAAAACCTTTGAGCCTCATGTGAGGGGATACTCAAGTGATTCTTTTCCTACTCCTGCTAACTCTGCCTTTGTGAGTTCTATGGGATCTAGTCCCATGTCCTATGCTAGTAGCCCAAGCAATATTGTGTCTTCTCAGCATAGTTTTCAGCATACTTCTACTCCTGAACCAAAAGCCAAGTCTGGTAGCATGGTAGAAGCTGTTCTTCACTCTTTTGTTGCTGACGTTGATGCTCAACAGCAACTTGCTTTTGATGACTTCAAACAGGTTGATAAACTTGACCTGGATGAAATGGATCTCAAATGGCAGATGGTCATGCTCACTCTTAGGGTTCACAAGTTTGAGAAGAAAGCCGGTCAAAAATTTAACTACAACCCAAGAGAGCCAGCAAGGTTTGACAGAAGCAAGGTTAGATGCTATAACTGCCAGCAGCAAGGTCATTTTTCTATGGAATGCTCTAACAAGCATGACCAGGAGGAGAGCATGTATATAGCTTTCAAGATTCAGGAGGTGAAGGATGACAAGAAGGCATTGGTGTCTGTTGACTCTATGGTCAACTAGAATGATCCTCAGAATGCTGCCCTGGAAACAGCTGAACCTTCTACTGACGTGTTTGCAATGATTGCTGGGAATCTGTCTGATGCCGAGGAAGCATAATAGTTTGCTCTTATGGGCATCTCACCTCAGGTACAACATTGTCCTCTTGGTTGTCATGATAAATATTCAGAATTGTTGTCTCAATATAATGACTTCAATGATCAGAATGATAAGTATTTTTAGAGGTTCAAGCATATAAGACTTCTTTAAAACATTGGAACAACAAAATAGGTGGCTTCAAGATACTAAACAAGAGTATGAGGATAAAATTAGAATTCTGAACATTGATTTAGAAAACACAACAAATATGCTTAAATATACTGAAAAGGTAAAAGATGACAGTATCAAAGATAAACAAGACATGAAGGAAAAATTAGATGCTACACTTTTAAGATTTGAAAAATGGCAAAAGGCACCTAAGAATCTTTCAAAACTAATTGATAGTAGTATGTCTGGTAGGACTAAAAGAGGGTTAGGATTTGATAAATATATTTGATTCAGAAGATGTGTTTGATTTATCTTTTTCAAGTTTCTTTGATCCTGACAAGGAGGAAGAGGGAACACCTAGCTACAATAGGTTTAAACCAGCTGCAGCAATGCATGCTGTCCCTCCACCTCTTACAGGAACTTTCATGCCCATTACTAGGCATAATGACTTGGATGGATCACAGATGCATGAGTCCCCAAAAAGTTCTACTAATACTAATGACTTTGTCTCTTGTACTTTCAGGGACAAAGCCAGTGACTCTACATCATGTGGTTCAAGTGAAGAGTCGAGACCTACAAGCTCCAAGTCCAATGACCATACTGCTACTAGTGCTAGGAAGAGTGAAGAGAGAGTTGCTTCTACTTCTACTGTTTCTAGTTCTGGTTTATTGAGTCCTAGGAATAATGTTTCTCCTAGAATTGTGTAATAAAGTTAGAAGTATGAAACAATGTAATTCTAATAAAAGGTCGTTTAAAACATGTTTAGTTTGTGGGAGTGCATTGCATTTGATTAAAGATTCTGATTTTTATGACCAACATCCTTCTGTTTATCAAGCATTTCCTGCTCCTGGTCCACCAGGAGTGGCTCCATATTCTTCTAGAAGACTAAACCCATGTGCCCAATCATTCTCTTCTTCTAGAAGGACCTCTCCATTAGCTTCTGATCATTGGAGAAACACTGGTTTTTGACCAAATAAACCAACCAGCAACTATTTTCATAACTTTAATCCAAATTATGCATTTAACTCTGACCAAATGTATTTTGGGTTGGGAAATTTGGGTACTACTGTTAAGCCCTCAGCAGGTTGTTCTTGGCCAAATAATAACACCTATATGATGAATAGGCAACCTAAGAACAACAGTGGATCTCATCAATCTTCTTGGCTATCTACTAAAGATCCACAAGGCATGCTCAAACCTGAAAAGGTTTGGGTCCCCTTAAGACACTAACTTTTGCATATTTCTTTTCTTGTTGTTGTAGGTTACTCCATACCAAGATCCTACTCTTGGAATTGTTGATAGTGGATTCTCTAGGAGCATGACAGGAAATAAAAGTCTTCTATCTAACTTTGTACCATTTCAAGGCGAAAAGGTCTATTTTGGAGGAGGTGAAGGAAGGATCACTGGCAAAGGAACGATTCAGACGCCTAATCTTAAATTTGAGCAGGTCTACTATGTGGAAGCACTTCAACACTTCAACTTGATCTCTGTCTCTTAGATTTGTGACAAGAAGCAGTTTGTCCTCTTTACGGATATTGATGCACTAGTGTTATCCAAAGACTTTAAACTCTCGGATGACTCAAGGTTCTACTCAGAATCCCTAGAAGACACAACCTCTATAGTATCAAGCTGAATGAAGTCAATCCTACTGGTCAACTAGCATGTTTGTTTGCTAAAGCCTCAGAAGATGAAGCCACTAAATGGCACAGAAGGATGGGACATGTGAACTTCAAGACCATTCACAAATTAGCAAATCTGAACTTGGTCTCTGGTTTACCTCCCAAAACTTTCAGAAATGATATCAATTGCCTTGCATGCAACAAAGGCAAACAACATAAAGCATCCGTTAAGGCCATTACTGCTCTCAGCCTTATAACTGAACCATTGCAGCTACTACACATGGATTTATTTGGTCCTACCTCTATTAGGAGCATTGACCACAAACAATTCTGCCTTGTGGTAACTGATGGGTATAGCAGGTTCACGTGGGTTTTCTTCATGGCTGCCAAGAGTGAGACCTACTCAATTCTCAAGGACTTTATTACACTAATTGAGAATCAGTTGTCCAGGAAGGTTAAAGTATCCGATGTGATAATGGAACAGAATTCAAAAATGCAGACCTCATAGCACTTTGTAATTCTAAAGGTATCAAAAGAGATTATAGTGCAGCAAGAACTCCTCAACATAATGGCGTGGCAGAAAGAAAGAACAAGACTCTAATAGAAGCTACGAGAACAATGCTTGCCGATTCCAAGCTTCCAACCATGTTCTGGACAGAAGCTGTCAATACTACAAGTTATGTTTTGAATAGAGTTTCTATTACTAATCCTCACAAGAAGACTCCCTATGAGCTACTCACAGCTAAAATACCAAACATTGCTCATTTGAAGCCATTTGGGTGTCCTGTCACCATTCAGCTCCTCACAGGCTTATCGTGTCTACAATCTCCAAGCCAAGAGAGTAATTGAAACTATTAATCTCATGTATTTTGAGGAGAAGTCAAACATACAAGGCAAGGGTCCTGAATGGTATTTTGATCTTGATTATCTTAGTGATTCATTGGGATATTTTCGTTTCAAAACTAACCATGATGCAGGTCCACAAGTGTTTGCAACTTCTAGTGCAGGTGCTCATTTTAGTTTTTCAGACTCAGATGAAGAGTATGATATTTTTGTTGTTCCATCCTATTCCACCACAGTCTCTCCTACTGCCAATACTACTCCAAGTGATGCTACCCCATCAGACATTTTGGACTCACAAGGAGCTCTTGACACATTGCTCAAGCAACAACAAGATGCTACTACAGCTGCTGCTCAAGGTGGCTTTGAGTTTTCTTTGATTCCATCTGCTGACAAAGCTACTCTTAGTAGTCTAATTGTTACTCCTAGTGCTAGTTTAGCACCTATTGGTAGTCCGGCTAGTGATCCCACTTCCTCTACTAGATTCTCTGGTCCTTCTGACCTGGGAAACTATCAAAAGAAGTCTTCTACTAAGCTGGATGATATTCATAAGCAACCAATAGATGGCATTTTCGACTCTGCTTCATATGATGATGACTTTCTTAGGGATCTTAATAACTTGGCACCAGAAGTGGAAGTAGCTTCCAGTCAAGTTTTGTAGTCACACAAAGACCATCCTACTACTCAAATTATTAGAGATCCTAGATCTACTGTCAAGACTCGCAGAATGCATAAGAAAGCAACGTCTGATCATCATGCTCTTGTGAGCTATATTGAGGACCAAAAGCGTAATAATCATACGGACTTTCAACACTGTTTGTTTGCTTGTTTTCTTTCACAGGTGGAACCTAGATCAGTCTCTCATGCTCTTGAGGATCAAAGTTGGGTGGAGGCTATGCAGGAGGAGATGCAGCAGTTCTTGTTTCAGAATGTTTGGATCCTAGTTGACTTGCCAGATGGAAAGACAACAATTGGTACCAAATGGATTCTCAAAAACAAGAAAGATGCAAGGGGTATTGTGGTGAGAAATAAGGCAAGGTTGGTTGCACAAGGTCATACACAACTTGAAGGCATTGACTACACTGAAGTTTTTGCTCCTGTTGCTAGGATTGAGGCCATTCATCTGTTTTTGGCTTTTGCTTTGTATGTGGGCTTTACGGTTTTTCAGATGGATGTCAAGAGTGCATTTCTCTATGGTAAGATTAATGAGGAAGTTTATGTCACTCAACCTAAGGGCTTTGTGGATCCACTTCATCCCATGAAAGTTTACAAGGTGGTCAAAGCTCTATATAGACTTCATCAGGCTCCTTGAGCTTGGTATGAGCGCCTTTCTACTTTCTTGTAGAAACATGGCTATAGAAGAGGCACAATTGATATAACACTATTTCTTAAGAGGAATACCAAGGACATTATCCTTGTTCAGGTATATGTGGATGACATTATCTTTGGGTCTACTAAGAAGGAATGGTGTGATGAGTTTGAACAACTGATGAAGGGCGAATTTCAGATGAGTGCTATGGGAGAGCTTACGTTTTTCCTTGGTCTTCAAGTCAAGCAACAGTCGGATGGAATCTTCATAAGTCAAGACAAATATGTTCATGAGATCCTTCAGAAGTTTGATATGGATCCTCTTAGACCAGCATCAACACCTTATGAAGTTACTAAGGTCAAACTCAAGAATGAGCCAGATCCTCTGGTAAATGTTCACATGTACAGGTCCATGATTGGCTCACTCATGTATTTGACTGCATCACGTTCGGATATTATGTTTGCAGTAAGTGCTTGTTCTAGACATCAGGTGGCTCCAACGGTTTCTAACTTGAATGCAGCCAAGAAGATTTTCAAGTACATCAAGGCTCAACCCAAGCTAGGCTTGTGGTATCCTAGAGAATCACCTTTTGTTCTTGGATCATATAGTGATAGTGACTATGCAGGTGCTAATCATGACAGAAAGTCTACTACTGGTGGTTGTCAGTTTTTGGGTCGAAGACTTATCTCATGGCAATGTAAGAAACAGACGATAGTAGCTACTTCTTCAACAGAAGCTGAATACGTCGCTGCTGCTAGTTGTTGTGGACAAGTATTGTGGATACAAAATCAGATGCTTGATTATGGGTTCAACTTTATGAACACCAAAATTTTCAGTGACAATCAAAGCACTATCTGCATTGTGAAGAATCATGTTTTTCATCAACGTACAAAACATATTGAAATTAGGCACCACTTTATCAGGGATGCCAATGAGAAGAAGTTGATACAGGTTCTTAAGGTTCATACGGATGATAATGTTGCTGATCTATTGACTAAAGCCTTTGATGGTCCTCGGTTCAACCACTTGGTGCTTCACATTGGAATGGTCAATCCTTGAGACCTAGGATTGAGGGGAGGCTACGCCTAAGGGGAGGCTTAGTGTACATATTTACTTGCACAGATTAACATATTGGTAGTTTTTAACAACAGATTGTATGGGTATTTGCGGTGTGTGCTACTTCTAGTGGAGGATTTTGGTCACTTCTGGTGGTAGTCTTCAACTTCTAGTGGATAAAGATCCTTCCTTGTCATTGATGGTTAGCTTCTAGTCTTGGTTTGGGTCACTGTTCACTTCGTTGACTTTCATTGATCATATTGTGCTTC
Source organism: Glebionis coronaria (assembly GCA_025667525.1). Taxonomy (NCBI): domain Eukaryota; kingdom Viridiplantae; phylum Streptophyta; class Magnoliopsida; order Asterales; family Asteraceae; genus Glebionis; species Glebionis coronaria. The sequence continues at coordinate 534,404 of JANFOE010000238.1, read as the reverse complement.
TAGTGTTGACCCTTATGCGTTTTGACTTTTAGTCAACGCAGGTTACTTCTGGTACATATGATATTATTTTACTTTGGTAACTAGGATTTGAAAATCAAGTTAATAGGGGCAAGTGGTTATTTTTTCATTAACTGCCTAATTTGAAAGGGCAACCCACATTATTAGTGGTCAATGAACATTTACAAGACCATTATTTATGGTCAAATATCCCCCTTGACTCATTCATCACAACCATAACACACACACACGCTCCTACTCTCTCAATCTCTAATCAATCACCTTCTATCACTTCCAATCATCATCAATGGCTGCTCTGTTCTACAAAATCGATCACAATAAGGTGGCGTATCTGGGAGATGGTCCTAAACGTGACGAGTTCAAAGACATCATCGAGTTTATTGAGGCTTCTAACCTCAGGTATGCTTTTACTGTTTGCCCGACTGTCTATGATAGTGTCATTCGCCAGTTTTGGGCCACTGCCCATCTTGTGGATGTTGTGGGTCACCCACTTGAACTCCATGCTACCATAGATGGACGTTCTTATGTGGTGTCTGAAGCTTCTATTAGTAGTGCACTTCATCTTCAAGATGAAGGTGGTGTTGTTTCCATCCCTAATTCTGAGGTTTTGGATGGGATGGCTGATCTTGGTTATAACCATGGGGGGAAGTTTAACTTCCAAAAGAATAGGTTTACCCCCAGTAGAAGCTTCTAGTGCACTTTTTGATTCACTGCTTAAGCCCAAAGTCTGGGAGTTGGGATGCATTTCCCATTCCTTTGGCTACTGGTTTGATCTGTATAGCACAGGGTCGTGTGTTTAATTTTTCTCGCTACTTGTTTGATGGGATGGTTTGCAATCTTAGTAGTACTGGATCTAGAAAGAAATTTTTAATGTATCCTAGGTTCTTACAGCAGATACTTATGTGCATACCTCGTGATAGGGAGGAGTATGAGACCCCCAAGCTTAGCTCTAAAGTTTACTCCAATATGGCACTTGGGTTTAAGGGGGCTTGGAGGCCTCTTACTGATGCTATGCTGGGCCTTGCCCAAGGTCCTCCTAATGTTATTCCTCCGGCTGCTGAAGCCGAGGAGGAACTTCCATTAGAAGATGATCCTATGGAGGAGGAGCATCCTGCTGGTGGTGCGCCTCATGTGGTGGTGGAAGAGCCAGCTAAGGAAGTGGTGGTTGAAATGCCATCCACTTCCAAGGCTGTCCCCTCTTCTATGCCACATAAGTCCCCATTTGTGGATACTCCCCCTTCTAGTCCAACACCTCATTCTACTGAGAAGCCATCTAGTTTTCATGCTCATAATGTTGACCCCTTTATTACTTCTGATTCTAATGAAGCTTTCCCTGATCCAAGTCCTCTTGGTGGGGAAGCGGAGGAACCTGCTACACTAACTTCTTTGCTTGATCTCATGCACAGGTACCATGAGAGGATTATTTCTTTGGAGGCAGATCTGAATCAGCATCGCCAGCTTACCAGGGAATTTGTTCTTCTAATGGCGGACCGGATTAAGGCTTTGGAGACACAGTAGAGGAGGAGGAAGAAGCATATTGTTCATTCTGATTCTGATTAAGATTTTGAGGATCTTGTGGAGGATGGGTTGACTTTGCTGGCGAAGGCTGCATTTGCTGATAAGCCGTATGCTGATTTGCCTATTCCTCCTAGTCCATCAAGCATCCCACCTACTGCTGCTAGTCCTAGACTAGAGGATATTGCTGGTTCTTCTGCTGGTACTACTATTGGTCCAACTGCTGGGCCTTCACATGATCCTAAGGGGAAAGCCCCTATGACTGATGCACCCTCACCCTCTCGAAAGCGTACTCGCAGACAACTTGAGGAAGACAGGTTGGGGGAGGAGGCTGCACAGCGAATGCAGGCGGAGATTGATCAAGCTGCTAGGGCTGAGGAAGAAGCTCTTCAAAAGCAGAGGCGTGAACAGTTGCAGCATGATGCTATGCATTGGGATGATAATGATTGGATGCGGGTGCTTACTATTCTTACATCTGATTACTCGCAGTTTACTGATCTTTGGGGTGCTGATGTGAATGAACAAAATTGTATCCCCCGGGCAATGGCATTAATGCACAAACAATAATTGTCTCTTGCTACTCAACTGCGTGAAAAGCGTCAGAACAGACCTTTGTCAAGAACCGAGGAGAGGAAGTTAATGCAGAGGTATGTCAAATATCAGTCGGGTGCTCACTTTACTGTTGGTTGGACATGGGATCGGGTTTGGGGATTGTCTTTTGACGAGCTTAAGGATCTATACCAATGGATGATAAAGCGTCAAAACACCCTAGTTCCTGAGCGCTTCATCTATCGTCCTCCTCCACGAGTAGTTTCCACTTCTCAACCTGCTGTTGCTCCTGGTTCTTTATCTGGTGTTCCTCCTGTTTCTACTGCTATACCATCTGTTGTTGATACTTCTACTGTTGGTTCCACACCCACACCTTCGGTTGCTCATCTTGTTTCATCTTCGGGTCCTACCACCACCACCAATGCTACTATTACCACCCCTGCTCCTCCTGCTATGGAACAATCCTCACCACCAGTGACTGAACCACACCCTACCCCTTCTCCTGGTGCATCCACCTTTGATACTTTGGTTGGTCAAGGTGTTGATTCTACTCCTGCTGATCCTATTGCTGCTGGGAAGGTATAGGTTGAAACCTCTTCTGGTGTTCCAACACCTCGTCGTTCCATTCGAAAGAAGAAGGCTAGACGTGGTAAGTCTGTTCCATTTGAGAAGCGTACTCCTAAGAACCTTATTGATGCAGCTTCGGACAGTGACACAGAGTTGCCAATGGGTACGGGTTTTATTACTGGTTGGACGGTTAAGCCATCCACAAGTGTTGCTGGTACATTCACCCATAGGATTTCCATCAGTGATGGTTATGTCCGTTATGTCTCGGGTTTGCAAGGTGTTTTGACTTGGGCGGATCGTCGGGATCTTATGTCGTTGTATGGGTTTGTGGATGCTGGTATTCCTAAACATCCTAGTGAGGTGGCCAACTGGCCTGGTCTGACAATGTGGGGTGACTTGAAGATGATGCTTGACTCTCCTCCTAATACTCCACATTCTGGTGTCTGGAAAGACCATCCACGTTGGGTAATCAAGAGATGGAAGCTTTATGCTGGCTGTGGGGTTCATATCTTGGAGTTGGAGTCTGGTGCCATAGTGTTCATGCTTACGGATATGGACTATCCGTTGATAATTTCTACTATGGAGTCCATGCTAGAGTGTCATTTGCATATCTCCACTGCCCCTTCGGGGAATGAGACTTCCATGGCTACTAATTTGATGGAAAGGATCCAAGATCGGTTGCAAGCTGACAAGGTGCCAGCGTCTGGTTTGTGATGGGTATGTTTTTATGTTTTTGTGTTTATACTGACATTCTTTTCACCAATCTGTACAGTGATTGGTGACTTACATTATAGTTAAAAAAATAATAATAAAAAAAATAAAAAAAACAATACTTTTTATATAATATCTGCTTATACTTTAACAAATGATGGATTTCACACTTGTACATAATATAATATCTGCTTATACTTTTCCATCATACATTAGGGTTCATTTTACTATTTCACACGTGTCCTGGTTTGGAGTTACATCTGGTGTTGGACCTGGTCCACACAACAAATGGTGCTCAACTCACCATGTCTCACAGACAAGAAAGAGTTGATTCACCATGAGGGTACGGCTCTGGTGTGATAGTGAAATCCGTTGATGGTTGCCAGGTTACCCAAAACTGGATGGTTTTCACTTGCCATGGTCCTAGACTGAAAAGTGGCTAATCCAAGGGGGTACGGCTCTTAGTAAAGATTTTATCAAATCCGTTGATAGCTGTAATAGCTTGCTCAAAGCTATAGGGTTTTCAACTCACCGATGCTTCATTGCTAAGAGTTGGCGAGTCCAGAAGGGTACGGCTTCTGGTAAAGACATACCAAATCCGTTGACGGCTGTGATGGTTTGCCTAAAATCATCAGGGTACCCCCACTCACCATTGATTCACGTTCTAAGAGTTGGGCTGGGTTCTGGTCTCCCAGGGTGACGCTTATTCCACCATAAAGACTGGCTAGCCCAAGAGCGAGCAGCTACTTGGTAAAGGCTCATAAAATCTGCTCATGTTGCTGTGAAGATTCAACAAGATACAGATTTGTTTCAAGCTTTCAAGAAGCTTCTAGGTGTTCATTGTTGCAGCAGTCATTATGTTCTTTATGCTGATGGTTGTGATGCTGCTGTTCCTTTTGTTGTTCCATACCTCAAGCTATGTTGCACGATTTAACAGGAAACTTGAACTCAACGGGTCAAATTCAAGTTTAGGGTAGGATTGTTAGGACCATTGGAATAGTTATTTGTAAAAGGTAGACTAGGAGGTATGTAGTTCCTCCTGGTCATTGTAGTAGTAGGAGCAAGCCGTGCTCCTGGTCTTATAGAAAGTCAAACTTTATTATTTAAATATTATTCTGTTAGGATATGCATGAGATATGTTAGGAAAGGATATGCATATCAGTTTTACACGTTTTGGTTAATGATGTATTAGGGTTTCCTTGTAGTATAAAAGGAACCTTAGGCAGAAGGGTTCGATACACCTTCATCAAATATAATTCTAGTTCATATTAATATTAGAAATCCTTAGTAAAGGATCAAGTCGTAATAGTTATTTTGTTCTTCTTGTTCATAGTATTTGAATTCCGCACTTATACTGTGTGATTTGTATAGAGTCTCTCTGTGAATAGACTTGTGATTACAGAAGTCGTTCACCGTTCCTAACAGGCTGCAAGATCCACATCTAGTGGACCCAATAGTAAATTATAATTAACTCTATCATTTGTCGTCCTCATTTAAGAGACTTAGCCTAATATGAGTTAAGGAATCGAAGCTAAGTGCCCAACACGCACGGTCGAGTCAAAAGTTACTCTTATTCCCGCCATCGGAAAATCTACATTCGTGTCTTCAAACATTTATAAAACATGAGAAATTTTTTAAAAATTTGGCCATTTTTAGCCTTATTTTGCAACAAAACGATAAACAAAAAGATAAACTTTAGAAAGCGTGAAGGTTTGGCAAGGCAAGTATCTATTCACCCCATACTAAAGTTAAACATTGTCCTCAATGTTTCGAGTCTAAGGATAGGATACCCCCATACTAGAGACGAAGTCGAATGCCTAATCTAGCATGGAAAGGGTGGAACCATTAAATCAATAGCCGTTTATGAAGTGTTCTAAAAACTTAAGGTTAGAAAAATCAAGGATATATCATATGGATATCAAGAATCCTTCCAAATAAATGATCGAGTGCTCACATAAATGAACACGAGAGGCTCTAATCGCGAAGATAATGATCATCTAAAAACCACAATGCACAAACAACCACGGAACAAAGGTTGGAAGGGCACAAATCCCCTCACATAAGCTACATTAGAAAGCGATAATATGTACATGGATAAGCATGGGACTCCCCCATGAGGCACCTCGTTTTTGATTACCGAGTCATGAGCTCGACTAGATCCCCTCAATACTAGTTATCATTGGGGAAGGTGACTTGGTCGAGGTAGTTCAAAGAAGGAACTTCCCCACCAAAGTAGTTCTTCAACCTATGGCCATTCACCTTAAAGTTATGACCATCATTTTGAGCTAGCTCGATGGTCCCATAAGGAAACACTTGGGTAATGGTGAATGGACCCGACCAACGGGATTTCAACTTGCCGGAAAAGATTTTCAATCTCGAGTTAAAAAGCAACACTTGATCTCCAATGTTAAAAACCCGGTTTTTAATTTTTGAATCATGAAACTTTTTAGTTTTCTCTTTGTAAATCAATGAATTTTCATAAGCAATATACCTCAAATCATCCAATTGTTTAAGTTGCATTTTTTGGTGTTTTACCGCGGTCTCAATGTCATCATTACAATGCTTTAGGGCCCAATAAGCTTTGTGTTCGAGTTCAATTGGCAAGTGACAATTCTTCCCATACACAAGCTTATAAGGAGTGCACCCAATGGTCGTCTTATGAGCGGTACGAAAGGCCCATAAAGCATCGTCTAACTTATCCGACCACGATTGTCGGTTCTCTCCTATCAATCTCTCCAAGATCCTCTTCAAAGCTCGGTTTGAAACCTCGACTTGACCACTCGTTTGTGGGTGATAAGCCGTAGAAAGTCGATGTGTAACCCCATATTTCTTTAGAACCCTTTCAAATTGGTCATTACAAAAATGGGTTCCACGATCGCTTATGATATCACGAGGGGTTCCAAACCGAGAAAACAATTGTTTCAAAAACTTGACTACCACACGAGCATCGTTTGTGGGCAAATCCTTAGATTCCACCAAGTTGGATAGGTAGTCAACGGCGACAAGGATGTACTTATTACCACGAGATGATGGTAAAGGCCCCATAAAATCAATTTCCCAAACGTCAAAGATCTCACACACTTGGATGATATTTTGTGGCATTTCATTGTTTTGTGAGGCTTTTCCTTGTCGTTGGCATGAGTCACACGACTTGACAAGTGCATGTGCATCTCGGTAAATAGTAGGCCCAAAGAAACCGGCATCAAATACCTTCTTCGCCGTGAGATTAGCACCATGCTGACCACCCGTTGGTCCCTCGTGACAAGCTCTAAGGATATTAGAAGATTCAGTGCCAAAAATATAACGTCGAATAATTTGATCCGCACAAGTCCGAAATAGTTAAGGGTCGTTCCAAAAGTAGAACTTGACGTCACGAAAGAATTTTCGTTTTTGTTGAGTCGTCATACCCTTAATGATGAAGTTGCCCGCATGGTAATTTGCGATGTCCGCAAACCATGGGGTGGACGAGTCTTTCTTAGAATTCACTACACCAAGTGTCTCGAGAGGAAATGTTTCGGTGATTTCCTTGTTCTCGTACACACTTTGGTGAGGATCTTCTAAGCGAGAAACATGATCGGCCGCTAGATTCTCGGCTCCTTTTTTGTCAAGTATTGTGACATCAAATTCTTGTAGGAGGAGAATCCAACGAAGCAATCTCGGCTTTGCATCTTGCTTAGCCAAGAGGTACTTGATTGCCGAATGATCCGTATATACTATGCATTTAGTCAAGACGAGATAAGGTCGGAATTTCTCAGATGCATATAGTACGGCAAGGAATTCCTTTTCCGTTGTGGTATACTTAAGTTGGGCCTCGGTCATCATCTTGTTAGCATAGTGAATAGGAAAGAAGTGCTTTTCATGACATTGCCCCAAAACAACCCCAATAGCGTAGTCACTTGCATCACACATAAGCTCAAAGGGGAGGTTCCAATTGGGAGCAACAAGAATGGGAGCTTCGGTAAATTTCCACTTAAGGATTTCAAAGGCTCGTACACAATCTTCCTTAAAGAGAAAAGGAGCATCTTTTTCGAGGAGGTGTGTAATAGGTCGAGATATCTTTGAAAAATCCTTGATGAATCGACGATAAAAGGCCGCGTGGCCTAGGAAACTCCTAACTCCCTTAACGGTTTTGGGATGAGGTAATTTGGCGATGACGTCAATTTTAGCTTTGTCTACCTTAATCCCCGCTTTCGAAACCTTGTGACCTAAGATGATTTCTTCCTTCACCATAAAATGACATTTTTCCTAATTGAGCACAAGGTTGGTTTCCTCACAACGTTTCAACATATGTTTCAAATTTCCTAAGCACGAAGCGAACGAACTACCAAACACGGAAAAATCATCCATAAAGACTTCCATCGTCTTCTCGATCATGTCATGAAAAATAGCCATCATGCACCTTTGAAAGGTTCCCGGTGCATTGCAAAGTCCGAATGGCATTCTACGATAGGCAAACGTTCCATATGGACACGTAAACGCAGTTTTTTTCTTGATCACGAGGATCGATGAGGATTTGGAAGTAACCGGAAAAACAATTTAAAAAGCAATAGAAATCGTTTCCCGCAAGACGCTCCAACATTTGGTCCATGAAGGGCAAGGGAAAATGGTCTTTACGAGTGGCGTCATTCAACTTACGATAGTCGATGCACACCCTCCAGTCGGTCACGAGTCGAGTTGGAATTAATTCGTTGTCATCGTTTGGCACAACGGTCATTCCTCTCTTTTTAGGGACACAATGAATGGGACTCACCCAAGGGCTATCGGAAATAATGTAAATCATTCCCGCGTCAAGGAGTTTAAGGACTTCCTTTTTGATGACGTCGTGAATTTTGGGGTTCGCCCTCCTTTGACATTGGATTGCGGGTTTGTAGTCTTCCTCCATTAAGATTTTGTGGGTATAAAATTTAGGATCGATCCCCTTAATGTCGGATAATTTCCACGCAATTGCCCCTTTGTGATCCTTCAAGACATCGATAAGTGCGGTTTTTTCATCATCCGAAAGATCCTTCGCAATAATAACCGACAACTTATCGTCTACTTCCAAGAATACGTATTCAAGATGAGGAGGAAGATCTTTCAACTCAAGGATTGGTGGTTCCTCGATTGAAGATTTGGGTTCGATACTCATAACGTCCATCGGCGGAGGAAATGGAAAATCGTTGAGAAAATCCTTGATAATCGAGAAGTCCTCATCATTGTCGAGGTATTCGTTACAAGTTCGGGGAACGTCAAATTCTTCCAACGTGAAACCACCTCCTCTAAATGGAGTGAAGGATGGTGTCGAGTTATCAAGAATAGGATCGAGCAGTGGGATTGCCACTATTTTCTTCATCACCAAAACCTAAAAATTCTTGTGAAAATTCCTCGCAAACGACATCAATCATATCAACATGGTTTATAGTCGCGACAGAATAAACATGAGAAAGTTGAGAGTTTTGAGTTGCGTTTATAACAAGTTCCTCGTCGTTGAAACGTAAGGTGATTTTCCTAGCATGCACATCAATCAACGCCATTGATGTATCCAAAAACGAACGACCTAAAATAAGAGGAACTTGAGGATCCGTGGGAATATCGAATACGATAAAGTCTACCGGATAATAGAACTTTCCCACTTTCAATGTCTTCGGCCAATCCACATGCGGGAATTGTAGAATGATCGGCCATTTCGATAGACATTCTTGAAGGAGTAAGATTAGGAAGATTGAGCGACTTGAATATGTCAAGAGGCATCAAATTAATACTAGCACCAAGATCGGCCAAGGCGTAGCATTCTTCCATATCTTGAATAGCACATGGAATCAAAAATTTACCGGGATCACCGACTTTTTGACGTATGCGGTTAAGATAAACCGATGAACAACTAGACAATTGTTGCAATTTCTCCTTATTGTTTAACATACTCTTAAAGTTGGCGGCAAAACGAGGCATCATAATCAAAGCGTCGGAAAAACTTATTTTAAAATGCATATCATGAAACATCTTAATGAAAAACTCAAATTGGTAGTTGTCACGCTCTTGGAATCTCGGGTTCCAATGATGGTAATGGGACTACCGTAGGTGTGGTTTGAGCGGTACTTCGTAGGATTGGGATATGCTCCTCTTCGACCACCACCTCGGGTTCTTCCTCAATTTCCTCCACCGTAGGAGTAATTGGTTGAGGAGTCGGTTCCTTAAAGGTCTTACCAATACGTGTGGTAATCACTTTCATCTCTCCCTTAGGATTAGACACGGTGTTACTAGGAAGACCACCCGAAGAAGACGGTTTACACATTATAGCCTCAAACATGCTTGAAATTCTATCCTCAAACTTAGATTGCCTCTTATCCGCCTTAAGCATCTCTTGTTTAATCTCATGTTGGCCTTGCTCTATTTTTTGTTGATTTTGTTGTAACCTTTGCACATTACTCTCCATTTTGTTTATATGATTCTTAAGTTCATTTGCAAGCTCGTTTTTCAACTCATTTTTCAAATCATTCTTAAACTCGGATCTTAGGCTAATTATCTCCCTTTGTATGTTATCAAATCTAGCATCAATTATCATTTGCATAATCAAGAAATTCATTTGGAAGATCTTTCACGTTTTGCAAACCTTTGTTGTTGTTTTGAAAATCACGGTTTTGATTTTTGTTTTGCACTTTATTGTTAGTCCCTTGATTCCCATAGTTGTTACCTTTATAATTGTTCCTTTGATTTCCTTGGTAACCAACTTGATTGTTGCGATAATTGTTAGCATTTTGATTTGGTGGAAAACCCGGTGGAGTCAATTGATTAGAGCGGGTAACTTGACCGTTTTTGGTTATAAGTTCCCGTGGCCGCGTAGGCACTCGAAGTGTTACAACCGTTGGTAATGCACTCGGAGAAATCATGACCTCCACCACAATACATACAAGAAACCTCAACCGCTTTAGGCGTAGCGGGGGTGGGTTGTTAACCAACTTTAAACTCAATTAACAATCCCTTAAGCTTATCAAAGATTTTGTTTTCCAAATTCACCTCTATTTGGCAAGCATCAATGGTATGTGACAATGAAAGCGAAGACGAAGCCTTGTGAACACTCGATGTGTCACGAGGGCTATAAACATTGGACCTATTCTCAATGATCAACAATGCTTCCTCGTCTGTTTTACACAAAAAATTACCACCCGCGGCGGCATTGAGATAATCTCGCTCATGATCGTTCAATCCGTTGTAAAACGTGTCGATTTGATGCAAGTCGGAAAACCCGTGAAGAGGACACTCATGCAAGATTTCCTTGAACCGATTTCAAGCCGTTGAAAAACTCTCATTATACTCTTGTGAAAACTTTGAAATCTCGTTTTTCAAGTGGGTAGTCTTAGAGAGCGGGAAAAATTGGTTCACGAACTTCGAAACGAGATCCTTCCACGTCAATATAGAATTGGGTGGCTCTTTCTCTAACCAAATTTTAGCGGGCCCCGCTAAGGAATACGGAAAAAGCATCATCTTAATCGAGTCGTTAGAGACGTCCTTAAACTTGCAATTGGCGGTAAGACGATTAAATTGGCGGATGATAGGTGTGAAAACACCCATCCTTTTACCACTTATTTCTTGCTAAAACGAAACCAAAACGCGTATTTAATATCACGTGTTTGGAATTATGCGTGGTTTTTGTGTTTATTGTGTTTTTAGAGTCAACCGGATGAATATTGAAGAAAACATGGGATTGCACGGGTTTTATGGAAGAAAAAGACTCAAGACGAAGTCTATTGTCCAAGAGATGCAAAAGATTTGAAGTCACTGGGCCTATTTGAAGATTTATCGAAGAAAAGGACCAAAGACGGAAGATTTACATATGTCGAAGGAACTCAAGTCTATTAAACGAAGAAATTAAAAGATGAGTTGAATTTAATCGTCGACAAATCTCGAATCAGAATCGAAAACGTCGACTTTTCTGGAAAGACGAGAAGACAAGAAGAAAGGGAGAAAGCCCACTCACCAACCAACCACTTGGCCTATAAAAGGAAATCACCCTCACACTTTTGGGAGGAGTTTTTTCTTTCCCAGTTTTCTTTCTTTTCTTCCGTAGAAAGCCAACACCATTAAGGTGTTGGTGATTTTTCATTCTTGTTAAATCTTTAATTTTGTAAGTGTTTAATCTTTCCTTCTGTTTACTTTACATTAATCAATCAATATAATCTTTCCATTTCATCTGGTTCATCTTGTTCTTTGATTCTAAGTTTTAAATTTCTTATTTAGTTGATTTTGATCTTCAAAAGTAAGTGGGTTTTGTGTTTTTAATGATTTGATATGTTGTCTATGGTTAGTAAATAATTAGTGATTAGTTTTGTTTAGGTTTTGGTTAAAAACTTGGTTGATTTTGGCTTAAAAACGTGTCCCCTGTTTTATTTCTGTTACTGTTCTTCATTTCCCCAGAAATTCCGAATCAGCTACTGTTCATCATTTATTCCGTATCAAGTTGCTTCATCCGGAACATTTCATTTGATCCGGATCAGTACCATTCATTCGGAATATTTATTATTCCGAGTCAAGCTCCTTCATCCGGAATATTTCATTTATTCCGGATCAAAGCTCTTCGTTCGGAATATTCAAACATTCCAGATCAACTCCTTCGTTCGGAATATTCCTATATTCCGGATCAGTCACTTTTTATTAAACATTCCGAATCAACCTCTTTCATCCGGAATATTCAATTATTCCGGATCAACCTTACATTCCGGATCAAGCTTATTTCCATTATATTCCGCATGAGTAGTTTATTCCGCATGAACAAGTTGTGTCTTATTTATTCCGAATAAAGGCCACATTCCAAATCAAGCATTTTTAAGGTTATTACTGTTACTGTTTTACTTAAATTTTAATTCAATTTTTATTTTTATTGATTAACTGCTTCTAGTTTTCTTTTAGTTACTTCACGCATTTACCTTTTAGTAGAATAGAAAATCAAACCCCCTATTTGTCACTAAGAACAACTATTCCACTTTGAGCTGTGACCAATTCGAGAAGATTCCGAGAACTAATCTGAACCCAATGAAATATCTTGTATTAAATGGCACCGCTGCCGGCTCTTCTCGTTAAGATTAACAGTTTTTTGTGAGAACTTAGATTTTGGGATCCGTTCACCGTGAACGTTACTTTTTCATAAAAACTTTCAAAAACCCTTAAAATTTTCAGAAATCCTAAAAAGTAAAAAACATAAAAAAGACAAATATATTTCTTGTTTGCTTTGTTAGTTCTTTTGCAGGTGCATGCGTACACGATAAACGTCTTATCAAGAGCCCGAGCCTCTCGAAGACTTAGACATGGCCGGTGTACACAACAACAATAACAATCCACCTCAAAACAACAACAATAACAATCCACCTCTCAACAACAATAATAACAACAACAATGAACCTTTACCGGACAATCGCCCTATGATTGAACTGTTACAAGCACATGTGGAGGGCAACAACGATCCAATTGTCATACCCGCGATTGCAGCCAACAACTTTGAGCTCAAATCCGGCTTTATTCAGATGGTCTCTGCTCAACCATTCTTGGGGCGTACCATTGATGATCCTCATGACCACATCAAAAGGTTCTTGTAACTCACGAATACGGTCAAATTCAATGGTGTTCCACAAGAGGTAATCCGTTTACAACTTTTTCCTTTCTCCTTAGAGGGACAAGCCCGGCATTGGCTTGCAAAGGAACCGCCACAAAGTATTCTTACGTGGACGGATTTGGAGACCAAGTTTATAAACTACTTTTTCCCACCCTCTCGTACTACCGCTTTGCGGAATGAAATCATTAATTTTGAACAAAAGTACGATGAGTCTTTTAGTGAATCTTGGGACCGTTTCAAAGATCTTTTAAGAAAGTGCCCACAACATGGTTTTACCAAAGTGCACCAAATTAATACTTTTTATAATGGTTTAAGCATGAATGACCAAGATTCACTAAATAATGCCTCGGGGGGTAATATTTTGGTTAAGACTTCTAATGCTGCTTGGGATATCATTGAGAATAAGTCTCGTATGCAAACCAAGAGTGTGCGGACCAATGCCGCTAGTGCTAGTACTAGTGACAGCGACAAGCGACTTGACAAAATTACTACGCTTCTTGAATCGCTTGTACACCGCTAACAACACCAACAACATCAACGCTAAAAACGCTCAAGACGCTCAAGTCAATGCTGTTAGCCAATCATGTGAAATATGCGGGGGTCCTCACTCTTACACCACTTGTACCGCCACCCAGCATACGATACCTATCCTCCGGCAGCTTATCAAGCTCGCCCTCAAGGTGACCGCAACTTGCTTAGCTATCGCTCAAAAAACTTTCTTTCCCCGCCCGGTTTTCCTCCTAACAACCCAAACCAACAACAAAACCTCAATCGCCATCCTCAACAACAACCTCGTGCACCATACCAACCACCTCACAAACAACCATATCCACCTCAAAGAAACAACCAAGTTTACCAACAACCTGCTTATCAACCACCCGCCTACAATGCTCCTCCCAACCAACCCACCGCATTACACCAAGATATTGGAACCTACATGAGGACTAATGATGTGATCGTGGACAATCTCCAGCGGGAAGTGCTCAACTTGAAAGCAGACATGGTGAAACAAGGGAACGATCTTCGAGCTGATATGAGAAACACTTTGGCAAGTCAAACGAATGACTTAAGGAACATGATGGCTAGTTTCTTCCAAGGTAATCAACCCTCTTCTTCGGGTACTCTTCCGAGTAACACCGTTGCGAATCCAAGAGGGGAGATGAAAGCAATCACCACTCGCAGTGGCAAAGGTACCAAGGAACCCGAGCTTCCTATACATCCACCGGTGATTGTGACTAAGGAAAACGAGTCACCTGCTCCTATTCCTCAACCTTCTACTTCCCCAATTTCTCCACCTCTTACTTCTACCCCTCCTCCACCCAAGGATGTGAGTGATCCTTCGATCCCAAAGACTTCCTCTTCTTCCGATATACCTTATCCATTAAGGTTGAGGAAAGAGAAGCTCAAAAGTAAGGATGATATTCAAGTTTCGAACTTTCTCAAATGTTTAAACAATTGAATTTCAACATCTCCTTCGCTGAGGCTCTCGCTCACATGCCTAAATACGCAAATATGCTCAAAGATCTTCTTAGCGACAAGGAGAAGCTTCTTGATATTGCTAATACCCAACTTAATGAGAATTGCTCTGCAGTGCTCTTAAGGAAATTGCCAACCAAGCTTGGTGATCCGGGTCGTTTCTTAATCCCTTGCAACTTCCCGGGAGTAGAGAATTGCATGGCCCTAGCCGATCTAGGCGCCAGTATTAACTTAATGCCTTTAAGTGTTTGGAAGCAATTATCTCTCCCTGAGCTAGTCCCCACCAAAATGACTTTGGAATTAGCTAACCGTACGATTTCTTATCCAGTGGGGATAGCCGAAGACGTTTTTATAGGAGTCGACAAATTCACTTTTCCTGTCGATTTCGTCGTCGTCGACTACGATATGGACCCTCGTGTGCCATTAATTGTTGGTCATCCATTCTTGAGGACCGGTCGCACTCTCATCGATGTTGAAGCGGGTGAGCTTATCATGAGAGTTGGTAACGATAAAGTCGTCTTCAACATGGGAAAGGTTTCTAAACAGCCTTATTCATACGAGAGTGTTAATTGTATTGACGTTCTTGATGAGGCTTGTGAAGAACACTTCAAAGATGCTTGTAAAAGTATTCCTACCTCTCTTCCCAATGTTGAGACCGTTTCCTCTATTGATTCATCACTATCTCTATTTGGAGAAAGTGATTTCCTTTGGAAAGATTTGGAAGCCACCATGGGAGATGTGAACTTAGAACATGACGATTCTCCCACCGATTGGGATGAAGATCTTCGCCTCATTGAGAACCTTCTTAAAGAAGACAATATTTCTCCACCATCTCCCAAAGATATTGCTATCGATGAACCGACTTTGAATACGCCTCCCATCGAAAATTCTCCTGATTTAGAACTTAAGGAGTTGCCGCCCCATCTCGAGTATCTGTTCATTGATAATAAGAAGAAGTCTCCCGTCATCATTGCTAAGGACTTGAACGAAGAAGAGAAATCTCGCCTCATCGCCGTGCTTAAAGATCATAAGAAGGCAATTCCTTGGAAAATTTCCGATATCCGCGGAACTGATCCGAACTTTTGTACTCATAAGATTCTCATGGAAGATGACTTTAAACCCGCAATCCAGAGCCAAAGAAGGGTTAATCCTCGCATTCATGACGTCATTAAACAGGAGGTTATCAAACTTCTTGATGCCGGCTTGATTTACCCTATTTCGGATTCGCCTTGGGTAAGTCTCGTCCATTGTGTGCCCAAGAAGGGCGGAATAACCGTTGTTCCCAATGAACACAACGAGTTGATTCCCACTCGTCTCGTTACTGGGTGGAGAGTTTGTATCGACTATCACAAACTCAATGATGCCACGAGAAAATACCACTTTCCTCTTCCTTTCATGGATCAAATGCTCGAGCGTCTAGCGGGTAATGACTATTACTGCTTCTTAGACGGTTTCTCCGGGTATTTTCAAATTCCCATCGATCCCAAAGACCAAGAAAAGACCACATTCACTTGTCCCTACGGAACATTTGCTTACAAACGCATGCCTTTCAGTTTATACAATGCTCCTGGGACGTTCTAACGGTGTATGATGGCTATCTTCCATGACATGGTTGAAGAAACTATGGAAGTATTCATGGATGATTTCTCGGTTTATGGCGATTCTTTCTCTGCTTGCCTTGCCAATTTAGAACGTATGCTTAAGCGGTGTGAAGACACTCGCCTTGTTCTTAATTGGGAAAAATGCCATTTCATGGTAAAAGAGGGCATCGTGCTAGGACACAAGATCTCCAAAGCCGGTCTTGAAGTGGACCGTGCTAAAGTCGATGTTATCGCTAAGTTGCCTCCACCTTCAACCGTGAAGGGTGTGAGAAGTTTCCTTGGTCATGCGGGCTTCTACCGTCGCTTTATCAAAGATTTTTCTAAAATCGCTCGCCCAATGACCCACCTCTTGGAAAAAGATACTCCTTTTATCTTCTCCAAAGAGTGTATTGAAGCCTTCAACTCGCTTAAGGATAAGCTAACTAAGGCACCCGTCTTGGTTACCCCTAATTGGGAGCTTCCCTTTGAGTTGATGTGCGATACTAGCGACTTTGCTATTGGAGCGGTTTTGGGCCAAAGAGTGAACAAACACTTCCAACCGATCCATTACGCTAGCAAGACAATGACGGGGGCTCAATTGCATTACACGACAACCGAAAAAGAGCTTTTAGCTGTTGTCTATGCCTTTGAGAAGTTCCGCCCCTATCTTGTCCTTTCTACCACCATCGTGTATACCGATCATTCCGCGTTGAAGTACTTGTTGACTAAGCAAGATTCCAAACCAAGACTTCTTCGCTGGGTTTTGCTACTCCAAGAATTTAAAATCGAAATTCGCGATAAGAAAGGAGCTGAAAACCTAGCCGCGGATCATCTCAGTAGACTTGAGGATCCTTACCAAGGGGATCATCCGAACAAAGAGATCAATGACTCTTTTCCCCTGGAGACCTTAATGTCTATCAACTCGACTTCTGATGAAACCCCGTGGTTTGCGGACATTGCAAACTACTTGGCGGGTGGAATTCTCGTTGACGGGTTAACATCCCAGCAAAAGAAAAAGTTCTTCAAAGACATTAAGACTTACTTTTGGGATGACCCGTATATATTCAAACAATGTGCCGATTTGATTATTCGCCGATGTGTTGATGGACCGGCAGCTTTAGAAATCCTTGACGCTTGCCACAAAGGACCCACCGGTGGTCATTTTGGTCCCAACTACACCGCCAAAAAAGTGTTTGACTCGGGATTTTATTGGCCCACCATTTATCGTGATGCTCACGAGATGGTTAAACATTGTGATGCTTGCCAAAAACAAGGCAAGATCACACATATGGACGAGATGCCTCAGAATTTCATACAAGAGTGTGAAGTCTTTGATGTTTGGGGTATCGACTTTATGGGGCCATTCCCTTCCTCTAAAGGAAACAAATAGATCCTTGTAGCCGTTGACTACGTTTCAAAATAGGTTGAAGCCAAAGCTTTACCCACTAATGGTGCAAGGGTGGTTTGTAACTTTTTGAAATCAATGTTCGCTAGATTCGGTGTGCCTCGTGCCATTATTAGTGATCGCGGGACTCATTTTTGCAATGATCAATTTGTAAGAGTCATGGCTAAGTATGGTGTAAATCATCATCTTTCCACCGCATACCACCCACAAACTAATGGCCAGGCTAAAATCTCTAACCGAGGATTAAAGCGAATTCTTGAACGAACCGTGGGAGAGCATCGTGCCTCATGGGCTGATAAACTTGATGATGCTTTGTGGGCTTTTCGTACTGCATACAAGACTCCGATTGGTTGTACACCATATCGTCTCGTGTACGGGAAAGCGTGCCACCTCCCCATTGGGTTGGAGCACAAGGCTTACTGGGCCTTGAAGTGGGCTAATTTTGATATCAACAAAGCCGGTGACCTACGCAAGATCCAACTCAATGAGCTGAATGAACTCCGGAATGAGGCTTATGAAAATTCTTTGATCTATAAGGAAAAGACTAAGCTCATTCACGACTCTAAGATTAAAAACCGAGAGTTCCAAGTTGGAGACAAAGTTTTACTCTTTAACTCTCAGTTGAAAATCTTTTCGGGCAAGCTGAAATCTCGTTGGTCCGGCCCATTCACAATTGCCCAAATTTTTCCATATGGTACTCTCGAGCTCGCTCAACCTAATGGACCTAATTTTAAGGTTAATGGCCAACGAGTGAAGTTGTACTTTGGTGAGGACATCTCTCATGAGATGATTCCATCCCTCACCACGTTTCCCATGAACTAATTTTGGGTCGAGTCAGGCTCGTGACTCGGTTATCAAAAACAAGCGCTCCTCGGGAGGCAGCCCGAGTATCTATCCTTTTCCGTTTTAACCTCCTAAGTGTAGGGGACCTCTATCGGTGTTTGTGTTTGTGTGGTGATGTGATTACAGGGATGAATGCACTTTTGGAACCCTTGAAGAACCGTGCTCCCGTGTTATCCGAAATCTGGTTCTATCTCTCAACTATCGTGATTTAATTTTCTTCATACTCCCATTTGAAATTGATCACGTTAGTCGTCTCTTCCTTAACTTGATTTAACCAACGTGCACAATGTCATAAGTGTTGGGGAGACTTTTCCCACATGCTTAAACATTGAGGACAATGTTTATATTAAGTGTAGGGGGGACTTCTATCGAATTTTTAAGTGGACTTTTCCATGAAAATGCCTTCATTTAACCAGAAAATCATCTTTTTCAGCATTTTTCAAAATTTTAATTAACTTTGGCCATATAGTCGTAATTTTTAAATTTTTATCGTTGCTTTCATATGTATATATCCCGCAATAAAGTCAAAAATATTAATAAAGTGGCGTAGCTAGTTTTGAAATCTTTGACATATTAGGCCCGTTGTGATTATTTTGACTCAACCCGAATAGACTTATCCAAGTTTATTCTAGCTAGTATCCTTAACCATGTAGACCTTAATTGGTTTATTAGGCTAAGCATCCACGAGTCTCATTACTTGAGATTTTAAATTGTGGAGAACGAGAAATGATAGAGTCAATTATAAGTCGGTATTCTTTCACAAGCTCACTTGGTGTAATTATTTGCCTATTCTCCCATCACTTGCTAATAATTTATCTACAATAAGTAAGGTCGTACGATTTTAAAAGTTACTTAGCTTCTAGTCCAAGATCGTTTAAAAGTTGCTCGGTAATGATAAGAGTTCATAGCCAAGGCATAACTTATGAAGCGGGGTGCGAAGATTGGCGAGTCCGAAAAGGCCCTAACAAGGCATGAGGATTCAATCTTATTGCTAAAGATCCAAGGTGATGTGAAAAGCATTATTCCCAAAATAAATATGAAGGATCAAGAATCACGACGAAAAGCAATCAACTCCCATAAAGATCATGGAGAAGTCTATCCGAAAAGACCCTAACAAGGTATGAGGATAAATAGATCCAAGTCCGAAAAGGAGGCGGATCGTTGTATCTCAAAATCCCAATTAGAGATTGAAGAAATAATCATGAAGTCGTGGTCAACAAAGTTGGAGTACCCCTCAAAAGTCTCCAAGTGAAGAAACTCTATTAACGAAGGGAAGACCATTATCTCAAGAACGTCTCTCGAAGATATGAAGTATGAAGTACATGCCAAATATCGGCCCGAGAAAGGTCTCAAATCGTGAAGCGAGTTATGCCAAGATATGAACTTTTTGATATCCCGAGAAGCAGTTTTAAGAGATTTTATCCTTTAGCTAACTATTGATCAAATCGTCCTACTTTGCTTTCGGCCTAAATAAACTATCGAAATAAGTCCAAAAATGCATCTTCATGATCATTCTAAGACAAAAATAAAATATAAGAGATACACCTAGGAATAAGGGAGTTTAAGCATATAATTAAGCCATGTGTGTAAGTGTTTGATTTGCTAACTTATAATAACAATGATCTCGTTTTTAAGCTTAGTTTGGGGAACGTGAAACTTGAGGGTGATAAATCTTTGCAGCACCAAAGCCCTAATGTAAGTCCTTGATCTCTTTGCAAGTTATTTCCATATAGCTATTTTCAAGTGAAAATGGTTTTCTATCCTTTTGTTTACTTTAAAGTTTTAATTTCTCTTAGTACTTTAATTTTTGTTTAGTAGTATTTTAATAAGGCCAAGGTTGATTGATTATGAGAAGAGTGTAAAATTTCTTTATCACTAAGCATTGCATGAGGGCATGGCAATGGTTAAGTGTAGGGGATTTGATAGGTGTTAAAACAACCATCCTTTTACCACTTATTTCTTGCTAAAACGAGACCAAAACGCGTATTTAATATCACTTGTTTGGAATTATGCGTGGTTTTTGTGTTTATTGTGTTTTCAGAGTCAACCGGATGAATATTGAAGAAAACATGGGATTGCATGGGTTTTATGGAAGAAAAAGACTCAAGACGAAGTCTGTTGTCCAAGAGATGCAAAAGATTTGAAGTCACTGGGCCTATTTGAAGATTTATCGAAGAAAAGGACCAAAGACGGAAGATTTACATATGTCGAAGGAACTCAAGTCTATTAAACGAAGAAATTAAAAGACGAGTTGAATTTAATCGTCGACAAATCCAGAATCAGAATCGAAAACGTCGACTTTTCTGAAAAGACGATAAGACAAGAAGAAAGGGAGAAAGCCCACTCACCAACCAACCACTTGGCCTATAAAAGGAAATCACCCTCACACTTTTGGGAGGAGTTTTTTCTTTCCCAGTTTTCTTTCTTTTCTTCCGTAGAAAGCCAACACCATTAAGGTGTTGGTGATTTTTCATTCTTGTTAAATCTTTAATTTTGTAAGTGTTTAATCTTTCCTTTTGTTTACTTTACATTAATCAATCAATATAATCTTTCCATTTCATCTTGTTCTTTGATTCTAAGTTTTAAATTTCTTATTTAGTTGATTTTGATCTTCAAAAGTAAGTGGGTTTTGTGTTTTTAATGATTTGATATGTTGTCTATGGTTAGTAAATGATTAGTGATTAGTTTTGTTTAAGTTTTGGTTAAAAACTTGGTTGATTTTGGCTTAAAAACGTGTCCCCTGTTTTATTTCTGTTACTGTTCTTCATTTCCCCAGAAATTCCGAATCAACTACTGTCCATCATTTATTCCGTATCAAGTTGCTTCATCCGGAACATTTCATTTGTTCCGGATTAGTACCATTCATTCGGAATATTTATTATTCCGAGTCAAGCTCCTTCATCCGGAATATTTCATTTATTCCGGATCAAAGCTCTTCGTTCGGAATATTTGATATGAGCTTAAACTCATATCCTTTTATCAACAAATAACCCTAAAACATGAAGCAAAATACCAATTTATTTGGCAAAAACAGTATTATGTGGTATGTTTGTGTTTGTGTGCACTTTTGTAGGTAAGAAGATACATTTTCAAGCAAACAAGGAAAATTCAAGCTCAAATGGATGAAAAAGACAAAAGAGGATCAAAAGTGACAAGACTTTGAAGTATAAGGACCTTTCTTGACAAGCTGCAAAGTTAAGGGACTAAAAGTATAAATTTGGAAAAGTCAAGAACAAAGTCAAATCTGGTCAAAGTTCAAATTCAACAAGTCAAAGGGTTAAATATGGTCAAGTAAAAAGTCAAAGGGCCAAGAATGACAAGTCTTTGAAGTTTAGAGCACAAGTTACAAAGCTGATTATCAAAAGGGCTGAAACTGCCATGTTTGGAAAGTATACAAGACATGATCCGAGTGCCATAGCTTTAAACCAATCAGAAGCCAGTATTTGAGAGACATGGATTGCCAGCTCAGTTCTATTAATGAGGAGAGAGGATGAGCCGTCGAATCTTAACAGTAAACGCACTAAGCCCATTTCCTCCAATCACAAAGCAACATGTCATTTATCCTTACTGTTATAATGGATAATGATCCACAACTCACCCTCACAACAAATAAGGAAGCGACACGTGTCTTCTTCTTCAAAAGAAAAATTTGCCAGGATCGTGTTTCTTCTACACTCGATTTCATGACACGACTTCAACATCAATATTGCTCAATTTTGAAAGACGAGTTCAACGGTGCAATCCAATTAACAAGACATTCATCCAATCAAAAACACCCAATTCATTGTTCATACCTTCAAAATGAGAAATGCAGAATTCTCCACGTGGCAAGCTGGGATTGGCCCTGACACGTCACCAACCCTAACAAACTCTCCTCTCATGTCTATAAATACCTAGTTTAGTCTTCATTTTCAGTTGTAGCTTAATTTTGTAAAACACCTAGTTAAATTTTCCCTTTCCTTTTTCCCTCACTTTTCCCCTAACTACTCAAGAGTCTGACAAACTCTTGAGTTAGTTAGTTAGTTAATAGCTTGTAACAAACTTTGTAACTGATTTCCCTCAATAAAATTCAAATTCATTTTTCCCGCCAAATTCTGTTCTTCTCATTCAGTTGATTCTTGCTGCTGTTGGATGTTTGTTGTTGCTGTTGAGTGTTTGTTATGATCAATCATTGATCATAACTGACATTTGTAAAGTTTGCCAGTTTGTTGATCACAATTCAGCCATTTCCTAGTTCCAAATGGAGTTTTCAAGCAGTTTGATTGATTCCAGTTGATTTGTGGGTTGATTTTTGTTGATTTCTAGTGATAGGTGGTGGTTATCACTAGGGCAAGAGAGCTCAGCGCTCCTCTTCTTCCCAAAGGATATCTACATTAGGTTCTATAGTTCTTATTTTTGTTCCTCTAAACAGTCAACTGCCATGCTTTATTTTCCTAGTTTAATTCTGATTGCTGCATGATAAAGTTGTTAGTAGTTGATGTTTGATTGATCTTTGTGTGTTTGTAGCTTAAACTTGCATACTTGTGCTTTGATTTGGATTTTAGTTCTAGTTAACTGCATCTTTTCAGTCATTTTCAGTCTTGCACCTTAATTGTAGTTTTTGTTGTGATAATTGACTGCATTTAGTGCTAATACCTTTCATTTTGTCCATTGAAGTTAGATTGCTAAAGCATTTGAGTCAGCTTACTTCATTACTTAATAAGTCTTTGAAAAAGTTTGTAAGAAAACAGTTAAAGGAGTGTTTGGGAATAGATCTAAAGTAGTTTTCAAGTATTGAGAATTGGTGTTTTAGAGTTGATTTCCAGTCCTTAGGTGTTAACAAGTTGTTTAAAGTCATTTGCAAGTCAATTTCAAAGTCAAACAGGCAAATGGCTTCAAAATTGTTTGGGTCAGTTTCCATTTAGCTTTGTTCTTAAAAACTTGCCATTTTCATTTGCTCATTTCTCATTCATTCCTTGAAGAAATTTCCTCAAATTTGTTTCTAGTTCTAGCTTATATCATAAAGTTTTAGATTCCAAGAGGAATTTCTACAGTATTAGCTTTTAAGATGGGAATAAGCTTTTTGGTCCAAGTCTGAGCAAATCCCATTCTCTGAGATAAAATAGTTACTGTTTTCTTAGATCTCCATAACCACTTCATAAAAGTCATGATTTTCTTTCACAAAAATGTTTACAAAGTGTTGAATATTGATTTTTGAGAATTTGAGTTTTTTCCAAAATCTGGTCAAACTTGGTCAACATAAGCTCTTTTGAGCTTATTTCAGATTTCTAGCTCATTTCTTGATGAAAATAGTTCTGGTTTGATTTCCCATTCTTGAAATAAGTTGCTTAATCAGTTTCATTACAAAGATCAAGTTGTGACTGTTTGGTTTAAGCTAGAGCTTATTTTGAGCTTATCAATAAGCACTCATTTGCTTATTTCTGACTTTTAGCAAGATTCCTTAGATACACATAGCTTAAATTGGATTTAAAGTCTTTTGCAAGTTGTTTCATTTGATTTGGTTGAGTAATAAGCTCAAACGAGCTTATTCTCTCTTTTGTCCCGTTTTTAGTAAAGAAGTTATCTTAATTGCATTTTGGTCCTTTCAATTCAATCAGTATTGAAAACTTGGCTAAACTTCCAAATATTTAGGGTTTGCATTGTTTAGGTCCCTGGACTTTGGAAGTTGTTAGATTTCAGTTAGTAGTTTGTTAATTTGTTACATTTTTGGCAAGTTGGTTATAGTTGTTACATTTTAGATCCTTATAGTCTACTGTTTTGCATTTTTAGTCCTTATAGTTGTTAGAATTTACATTTCAAGCATTTACATTTCATAGAATTTACAATTTCAGTCCTTTTAGTTTCAAGTTTTGCATTTTACATTTTACTTGAATAAAAACGTGGTATTTGCAATTTGTTTTACATATACGTAGGTATTATTTTTCCTTTTTGCTAGCATTTGTTGAATTAGCAATAGATTACCAAGCAAGCTTAACAACCAAGAACAATTAAAAATCCGATATTGGTTGGACTTTCTATTGGTTAAGAACTGAGAAAACGAACTGCATTATATTACATTTCAAATGGCGCCGCTGCCGGTTCTTTGACTACACGAGAGACTATCGATTGACGGTTTTCATTGGCTTTTGGGATCCGTTCACTTTGTGAACGTTATTTTTACGTATCATAAATCAAAAACAAATAAAAAATCAAAAATATAAAAATATATAAAAACTAAAAAATTAACAAAACAATTCTTTTCCTAAAGAATTGACCAAAAAAAAAATTAAAAAATCCAAAAAGCAATCTTTTTCCTAAGAGATTGCACCCAAAAATATATATTATTGGATTCTCTCGGTTTTTATGTACATATAGTATTTTCCTTTAAAAAAAACTCATAAATACAAAAATATTTTCCATATATTATTATAAGTAAATACGTATACGTATAAGAACAATCAATCTACATATCTTCCATAAGTATTGCCGAGGCAATACACCGTGTTGAGGGGCGCTCCGGTCCTTGATACGCGTATCGATCAAACAAAATAAAGCAAGAATAGATAAATACTCTCAATAAGCAACAATTCGAAGAATACGAACATTTAAGTGAATAGAAAGGCGATGTGCTATAAAATGCCATCTAAGGGTCAATAGGTACTTAAGTGCTTCGCGCCACCTAACCCCCCGTTCACATGGGAGTATTCTAAGAAGGAAGGCTTCATTGAGGGTCTTGCACCCAAAGTAGTAATACATATATTGTTATTTTCTTGTGGATATTTAATATTGAAACTCGAAGAGGATAATCCATTTCTCTTCAAAGTCACACGAGAGCTTCTCTCTCATTCCTCGTATTGAGTTGCATGCTCACTCGCGGGCGTGCACAAATACCGATTGGTGTACAACCTCTTCCTCCGAAAAGGAAGAAAAAGAGAAAGAGTAAGACCACCACCGTCCACCAAGCCGATCACGAGAATCGTGCTTTGTCACCACCACAAGAAGCCATGGCTATTGATAATCGTACTTTGTATGAACGTATGCAATCCAACATTCATGGATATGCTAGTGCCATTAAGATTCCCGACTTTCCCGCTAACACATTTGAGCTACATACATCTATGATCAATATGGTTGCTTTATCACCTTTCTTGGGAAAACAAAATGAGGATCCCCATGCTCACCTTAAGAGATTCCTTTCACTTTGCAATACCATTAAGCATAATGGGGTTCCACATGAGGTCATTAGATTGATGTTAGTGTCATTTTCCTTAGATGGGAGTGCTAAGCATTGGTTAGACACCCAACCACCCGATAGTATCACCACATGGGACGGTTTTACCACTAAGTTTTTGAACAAATTCTTTCCTCCACAAAAGACTATGGCTTTGAGGAATTTAATTATGGGCTTTACACAAAAACCTAGTCAATCCTTTAGTGATGCTTGGGAAGAGTATAGTGAGTTGTTGAGGCGATGCCCTAACCATGGATTGGATGATGTAAACCAAATCAATACCTTCTATAATGGCCTTAAACCTCACCACCAAGATTCACTAAATGCTTCCGCGGGAGGGAGTATTCTTCTTAAAACATACCACGAGGCTTTGAACATTATTGAGACTAAGGCAATGGTTCAAACAAACAATCCATTTGAAGAAAGGGTTCATGTTATCCAAAACACTTCTCAAACTCCTTGTGACATCCAACTTCTTAAAGAGATCCTTCAAACAGTCAAACAAGGACAAGAAATGACTAATGACATGTTTCAAAATTTTAAGAGCATGACATTGAACAATTCCTCAAATAATGTGAATGCCATCACCATTTCTTGTGTTACTTGTGGAGGCCCCCACTCTTATGAACAATGTGATAAGGTGCAAGGGTATCAAGGGGAATGCTATGCTTACCAAGAAGAACATCGTGAACACTTCAAGCCTAATATCAATCCAAATAACCTTTCTTACAAATCCCAAAATTACCTTACTCCACCCGGCTTCCCACCCCAACCACCCACCCAAATTCCACAAAATCCTCCTCAAATTTTAGCAAGGAATCAAGGGCAAAGACAACCATACCAAGGAAATAACTACAAGGCACCCAATCAATTTCAACCTCAAGCAAATACCTTTTATCCACCACAACAAGGGTTTAATCAACCACTTCCATTTATTCCCAATCAAGCATATGCTCCAATACCAAATCAAGCTTACCCTCAAAATCCAACTCAAGGATATGGGATGCAAGAGACTCAAGAGTATGTTGACAAGAAAATACGTGAAATTGAGAAGAGAATGAATGACCAAGTGAAACGTACAATGGAGGAACAAATCAATAGGGTTTTAGTGGCGGTAACTCAAAGACCACAAGGGGCTTTACCTTCCAACACACAAACAAATCCTAGGGCCAATGTTAATGCTATTACAACAAGGAGTGGTACAACAACAAAGGATCCTTCACCTCCTAAGCCTACTATTGTTCAACCCACTTGTGCTCCTACTTGTGACAAGCCTTCTACTTCTACTCCACCTCCTCAAAGTGCTCCTATTCACTCAAACACACCTTCTCAACCACCTCATACTTCTCCTTTACCTTCCACACTTCCCAATGAAGAGGCTAACAAAGACAAATCTTCCACCACAACACCTATTCCACCTACACCAAAACCTACTCTTCCATACCCTTCAAGGTTGAAAAAGGACAAGTTAAAGAACAAAGATGACATCCAAGTCTCCAATTTCTTAAGGATGTTCAAGCAACTCAATATCAACATATCCTTTGCGGAAGCTCTTGCTTATATGCCAAAGTTTGCTAAGATGTTCAAGGATTTGCTCTCAAACAAAGAAAAATTGGTTGATTTGCCCAACACATCACTTAATGAAAATTGTTCCGCGGTGTTACTTAAAACCTTACCAACAAAACTTGGAGATCCGGGGCGCTTCTTGATACCTTGTAATTTTCCCGGTGTTGAAAATTGCATGGCTTTGGCGGATTTAGGGGCGAGCATAAATCTCATGCCTTTATCGGTTTGGAAACAACTATCTCTTCCCGAGCTCACTCCCACTAGGATGACTCTTGAACTAGCCAACCGAACCATAGCTCACCCCGTAGGTATAGCGGAAGATGTGTTTGTAGGTGTGGATAAGTTTACCTTTCCGGCCGACTTTGTAGTGGTCGATTATGACATGGATCCTAGAGTGCCTTTGATTGTTGGTAGACCGCTTTTGAGAACGGGTCGTACCTTGATAGATGTGGCGGAAGGAGAATTAATTATGAGAGTAGAAGATGAGAGAGTGGTGTTTAAGTTAGGGAAAGTTTGTGATAGAAAAGAGGTTAAGGAGTCTAGACCTTGTGAGACTATTAACATTGTGGATGTGTTAGATGAAGTGTGTAATGAACACTTTCATGATGCTTGTAAGAATGCTAGTGATGAGATTCCACATGTTGAAACCGTGGCCTCAATTGCTCCCTCTTTAACACCTTTTGGAGAGAGTGATTTCCTCTTGGAGGAATTTGAGTCTAACTTTCTTGGTGATGATGATTCTCCCATTAATTGGGAAGAAGATATTCTCACAATCCAAAAGTTGCTCAATGAGGACCCTATTCCTTCCCCTATTCCACAAGAGATTACCATTGAGGAACCTTCCATAGTAAAACCTTCCATAGAGAGTCCACCTCCCATTGACCTTAAGGAACTTCCATCCCACTTAGAATATGCTTTCTTAGAAGGAAAAGACCAATTACCGGTGATTATTGCTAAAGAGTTGAAAGAGGATGAGAAAGAGAAACTTATTGAAGTCCTTAAGAAACACAAGAAAGCCTTAGCATGGAAAATATCCGACATAAGGGGAATTGATCCACATTTTTGTACTCACAAAATCCTTATGGAGGATGACTATAAACCCGCCATTCAAAACCAAAGGAGAGTTAACCCAAAAATCCATGAGGTTATTAAGAAGGAAGTGATTAAACTCTTAGATGCGGGTATGATTTACCCCATTTCCGACTCTCCATGGGTTAGCCCGGTTCATTGTGTTCCAAAGAAGGGTGGAATCACCGTGGTGCCTAATGAGAACAATGAGCTTATTCCCACGAGACTTGTGACCGGTTGGAGAGTTTGCATTGATTATAGAAAACTCAATGAGGCAACTAGGAAAGACCATTTCCCGCTTCCCTTTATGGATCAAATGCTTGAACGCTTAGCGGGAAATGAGTACTATTGTTTTCTTGATGGCTTTTCGGGTTATTTTCAAATACCCATTGACCCTAAGGATCAAGAAAAGACCACATTCACTTGTCCCTACGGTACATTTGCTTACAAGAGGATGCCTTTTGGCCTATGTAATGCACCGGGGACGTTTCAAAGGTGCATGATGGCGATTTTCCATGACATGATAGAGCAAACCATGGAGGTTTTTATGGATGATTTTTCCGTATTTGGAAACTCTTTTAGCTCATGTCTCACCAATCTTGAGAGAATGCTTAAGCGTTGTGAGGAAACACGTTTGGTGCTTAATTGGGAGAAATGTCACTTTATGGTGAAAGAGGGGATTGTTTTAGGACACAAGATATCCAATAAGGGATTAGAAGTTGATCGAGCCAAAATTGATGTGATTGCTAAGCTTCCCCCACCCACCTCGGTTAAAGGTGTGAGGAGTTTCTTAGGTCATGCGGGATTTTATAGGCGCTTTATACAAGATTTTTCTAAGATAGCTAGACCGATGACTCATCTCTTGGAGAAAGAGGCTCCTTTCATTTTTGATCAAGCTTGTTTAGACTCTTTTGAGACCCTTAAGGAAAAATTGACAAAGGCTCCCGTTTTGGTTTCTCCAAATTGGGAATTACCTTTTGAGCTTATGTGTGACGCTAGTGATTATGCGGTGGGGGCCGTCTTAGGACAAAGAGTTAATAAGCATTTTCAACCTATACACTATGCGAGTAAAACCATGACCGGTGCACAACTTCATTACACGACCACGGAAAAAGAGTTGCTTGCTATAGTATATGCTTTTGAGAAGTTTAGACCATATCTTGTGCTTTCCAAGACCATAGTGTATACGGATCACTCCGCTCTCAAGTATCTTATGACAAAACAAGATGCTAAGCCTAGGCTTTTGAGATGGGTTTTGTTGCTTCAAGAGTTTAAGATAGAGATTCGTGATAAGAAAGGGGCCGAGAATTTAGCGGCGGATCATTTGAGTAGACTTGAGCATCCTTTTCAAGGAGATTTCCCACATCAAGAAATCAATGAATCCTTTCCGCTAGAGGAGCTCATGTCTATCTCTTCCCAAGAGGATGCCACACCTTGGTTTGCGGATATAGCAAACTATCTTGTGGGCAATGTGCTTATTGAGGGTCTTACTTACCAACAAAAGAAAAAGTTTCTTAAGGAAATTAAGTATTACTTTTGGGATGATCCATATCTTTTTAGGCAATGTGCGGACCAAATCATTAGACGGTGTGTAGATGGGCCCGAGGCATTTAAGATCTTAGAGGCATGTCATAAAGGACCTACGGGTGGACATTTTGGGCCTAACTACACCGCCAAGAAAGTCTTTGATTCGGGTTACTATTGGCCTTCAATTTACAAGGATGCCCAAGAGATGGTGAAATTTTGTGATGTTTGTCAAAGACAAGGAAAAATTACACAACGTGATGAGATGCCACAAAATTTTATCCAAGAGTGTGAGATATTTGATGTATGGGGAATAGATTTCATGGGACCTTTTCCATCCTCTAAGGGAAACAAGTATATACTTGTGGCGGTGGATTATGTGTCCAAGTGGGTGGAGGCTAAAGCCTTACCTACTAATGATGCTAGAGTGGTTGTAAAGTTTTTGAAACAATTGTTTGCTAGATTTGGTGTACCTCGGGCCATCATAAGTGATCGTGGTACGCACTTTTGTAATGATCAATTCACGAGAGTTATGAAGAAATATGGAGTGAATCATAGACTTTCTACCGCGTATCACCCTCAAACAAATGGTCAAACCGAGGTCACAAATCGTGGTTTAAAGAGAATTTTAGAGAGAACGGTGGGAGAGCATAGAGCTTCTTGGTCGGATAAGCTCGATGATGCTTGTGGGCGTTTAGGACGGCTTTTAAAACACCAATTGGTTGTACTCCTTATAGGCTTGTCTATGGAAAAGCGTGCCACCTTCCATTTGAGTTAGAACATAAGGCATCTTGGGCTCTCAAGTGGGCTAACTTTGATTTAAACCAAGCCGGTTCACATAGGAAAGATCAAATCAATGAGATGGATGAGTTGAGAGCCAATGCCTATGAGAATTCTTTGCTTTACAAGGAAAAGACTAAGAAATTGCATGATGCTAAGATCAAGAATCGTGAGTTCAAAGTTGGAGAGCCGGTTCTCCTCTTTAACTCAAGATTGAAGCTTTTTGCGGGCAAGCTTAAGTCGAGATGGTCCGGTCCATTCACTATTGCTCAAGTGTTTCCATATGGAACTCTTGAGTTGTCCCAACCCGATGGTCCAAATTTTAAAGTGAATGGTCACCGTGTTAAACATTACTTTGGGGAGGACATTTCCGTTGAAATGGTCCAAGAGGTCCCCATTTTCCCCATGAATTAATTCATTGAGGGACGAGTCGAGCTAGAGACTCATTAACTCAAGCATCGTATAACTAGGTTTAGAGTGTTGTAGGTTAGAAATAAAGGCATAGATTTGGAGATAAGTGTAGGGGAGACCTTCTTTTGTCTTCATGCTTGTTTGTAGGGTTGCTCACTCATCTCATGCTTTGGAGCTTATGGAGGAGGCCCTTGTATCCGGTTCACTTCGTTACTTTAGTGAATTTTCATTGACACCTTGTGCTTAAACATGATTTCACTAATAGTTGTCCTTTCCTTAACTTGGGTTAAGCAAAGTCTATTCATTGTCATAAGTGTAGGGGAAGTTTTTATACTTCCATGCTCTTAAACATTGAGGACAATGTTTAGCTTAAGTGTAGGGGGGTCTTCTATCGAAGTGACCTTACCTAGAACTTGTCATTGTCTTGCATGATAACATGATAAAAATGAATTTTCAACATTTTTCAAATTTTTGATCTACTTTGGCCAACAAAAATATGCATTCATAATTTTTTTTTTTTGGTAAAAGGGTAGCAATGACCCCGGTAAATAGAACCAAAAAAAGCGTTGAAGTACAAGGAATGTGGCTGAAATACCACATTAACCGCAAGCTACAGGCAGCTTGTTAAACAAAATGTTTACGACAGGCCATAAACATTAACTAGTCTAGAGTGCTGGAAATATATAAACTAGACAAAAACCAAGACGATAACATAAAGTTACGAGGAAAATAATAAAATATCAACATGGGATCATCCAGTAGGAGTGCTTGCCCCAATATGAGTATTGAGAAGATTCACCGATTCATCAAAGACGACCTCGACTCCCTCCTCCTCCTCATTATCTTCCTCGCTTACTTGAGCCCCTTCATCAATACCAGGTATGGACAAAGATGAAAATTTATTTGATGTAGAAACACTGCTCATTTGAGCTTTAGCCTTGTTCGGATCATTAAGATTGCTGGACTGCTTCAACTGACCAGATTTAGTATGCAACTTACTACTATTATCAGCACTCGTACTTGTAGTATCCAAGTGAGTTTTTGGCCGAAAAACAACCGTCTTACCTGCTTGGAAACCCTTGCTCAATGGAACACCTCTCGGAACTTGATCCCCTAAATTACCTTTGTACTTCTTCCTCTTGCTTTGCACTTGTTGGAACCCATCTTTATCAACATGAGTTGTCACTTTTTCAACCGTTATAGGTTTAACATTTTTCGGACAAGAATCACCGGAATGACCAAAAATATTACAAGTATGACATCTAGGCGGTTTCCATTCGTATTCAACTCGAATTAACTCCTTAGTACAACCAGAGCCTTCAAGATCAGGGACACCAATAGTAACGTTATCTATAAACTCCGAATCAGCATTCATCTCAATAAGACAACGAGCAAAACTACAACGACCCCAAGACTCTTTGCACATATTATCAGTATAATTATCCATCATAATAAGCTTACCAAGAAACGAAGCAATTAAACTAATACCTTCCTCTTTAAATACCTGAAGCGGGACATCATGAAACTTAACCCATACCGGAATACAAGTTAGTTCCTCCTTTAGAAGATTCGTTTTCATAGTCCATTTCTTAAGAAAGATTGGTGAATTACGAACCATCCACGGACCACCTTCCAGAACCGCATTAAGACCCTCACTAGATCCAAATTGAAAAAAGAAAAAACCTTTCTCATTCATCATGATACGCTTAAGACCATGTTTTGCCCAGTTATTCTTGGCAAAATACTCAACCACAGGGAATGCAATCCTTTTACCAAGAAAGTAACCATATAAAGTGTTATGGTAGCGAGCATTTACCGTTTCAACAACCTTCCTAGGAATAGAGATATTAACACCTTCATAGATATTTTCAGAATTAAACGAAGAAGAGACTGCATTAATACCTCCATTAGTAGACGTAACCATATCACCTTCAAATCTGCAAAGTAACATCAGAATTTCTTTAGCACGATCAGGTGAGATCAATTCCCACAACGGATGCTTCTTCATACTTAATTCATGCATAAATTCACTCGCTTCAGCAAACGTGCGAATCGTTACACCAAATAATTTCAAAACCGCCTGTAGATTACACAATTGCATACCATTAATGGTAGCAGCCTTAGCTTCAAGGTCTGTTTCCTTAGCCATTTGTGCAGAGTGCACACTCGAACCACCTGAACTGAGTGAAGAAGTGCTGCTAGTTAAATTCTTATGGCGTTCACACAAAGCTTTATAATAAAGCATAGTGGTCTCCTTTGGTAAAGTAGACCATTTAGGAAATTTGTTTGCCTTCACACCATTTGCAAACACTTCAATGTCACGCACAGTATTCAACGGAATAGAAAACAAATTAGATATCTCCTCTAGCGTTACTAAAACCTCAAGAGTAGACACCTTAACCACATCCATCCAACCTGTAAACAATGGCTTATCACTTTCTTTGCTCGAATCCATGTTCAATCAAACACAACCCTAACCACGAAAAAGAACCCCTAAACAAACAGTAACTTATTTTTTTTTTTTTGTTTATAATGATCGTAAACCAAATTAAACAAAATGACAAAGGTAAGCCTCCAAGAACAATTAATGATCAAGAACTAAGGGTCAGCCGCCAAAAAGTATAATAATCACCAAGTAAATGAAATTGATGAATATTAGGTACGAGGACAGCCGCCAGAACTGAATGAAACAAAACGACAGAATTAAACGAGGGTAAAATAATGACTCAATTAATGACTCAATTAATAGCAACAAAAGTCAGCCGACACCCAAGGTCAGCCGACACCAAAACAATTAATTGCACAGATTGTGACTCAATAAATTACCCACGAATTAATGTCAGCCGACGAATGATGTTGCAATAATTAAAAACAACCGACGATAGAAGACAAAACTAATTAAAGTAAAACAAACCCCTAAAAACCCTAAGAAAAACAGGTAGACCAATTTAAACAAAGAACGAAAACAATCTTGCCGACAAGAAAGAAAGCTCTGCCGCCATAGATGTTATTTAGGGTTTTTATTTTTCTATTGCATTCATAATTTTTGCATCAATCATTTTTCATTTGCATAACACATTTGCATTGTATATATTTCTTCTTTTGTTTTTCATCAAAAATATATAAAAAGAAAAAAAAAATATAATAAAACATGGTTTTAACAAGTTTAGATTTCTTTGACATATTAGGCCCGCCATGGATATTTTGACTCAACCCGAGTTTGCTTATTTTAGCACTCTCTAGCTAGTATCCTTAACCATGTAGTCCTTCATTGGTCTATTAGGCTAAGCTTCCACCAATTTCATTCTTTGAAATTTTAAATTTGTGGAGAATGGGAAATGATAGAGTTGAAGCAAGTGTAAAAGGGCTAGATAGACTTCATGGCAATTACTTGTGGCTAAACCATTCTCTTCTTTATCTCTATTTTCTTCGCATGTATATAATTGTTAATAAATAATCAAGTACGGTTTTAATTGGTTTGTAATCTCTTATGCATTTTTGGCTAATCATTTATGGTTGATATGAGTACGTCTTAAGATTCTAAGTTAGCACGTTTTATGTGTACTAGACTTATGTCATGCTCCATATTTAGCGGGTGTTTTTCCTTTTCTTCTTTTCAAAATTCTTTGTGAGGAATAAAGAAAAATAAGAGCGGCTTATGAAAAAAAATGAGTGGCTAGAAAAAAAAAAGAAAAAGAAAAAAAAAAAAAAAAAAAATAATGCAAGACTCCCAAGAGGGGCAGTGTGGTGTTAATTATAGTGACTATTGAGTTCCAATATTACCTTGACGGGTTGCGGGGATTCAATAGATTGCTCCAATCCAATATTACCTTGACGGGTTGCGGGGTTGAAGATCCAAAATCTCAAAAAGATGCGGATGTAAATTATTGCGTGAGTTTTATTTTTCTTTCCTTAGCGAGTGTGTAGTTACTTATGAAAGCATGACATGAGGATTTTACACATAAGGCGAATGACTTATTACTCTTAATACGGACTTGTATTAATTGTGAGCGGTTTTTCAAGTAATGGATGAGAAGATTACTTAGGATTAAAACCGTGCTTCCTTATTTTTGGATTTTACACTTCTTATATTTCACACTTGAATAATGACAAATTTGCCCACAAGCAATTTGCTCAATTAATAACCGGTTCTACATTTAATTGTCATGAATAAGTTGATGCACTTTTTACTTGTGAATGCAATGATCCCATTTATAAGCTTGGTATGGGGAAAGTGAAACTTGAGGGTGATAAGTATCCATGGTACCCAAGCCCTAATCCAAGTCATTGAATTCTTTATGAGTTATTTCCATCAAAACCATTTCAAGAAAAATCAAAAAGATATAGATAGAATTGTATTTTGATTCATTGCATTATTAAAAGTCAAAATCATGCATCATTTAGTTTAGAGTAGTGTAGATGCATCTCATATGGCCAAGATGGATTAATTATGAGGGAAATGTAAATTTTTAAGCCTTGAAATATAATATTGCATGAGGACATGACAATGCTCAAGTGTAGGGGAATTTGATATGAGCTTAAACTCATATCCTTTTATCAACAAATAACCCTAAAACATGAAGCAAAATACCAATTTATTTGGCAAAAACAGTATTATGTGGTATGTTTGTGTTTGTGTGCACTTTTGTAGGTAAGAAGATACATTTTCAAGCAAACAAGGAAAATTCAAGCTCAAATGGATGAAAAAGACAAAAGAGGATCAAAAGTGACAAGACTTTGAAGTATAAGGACCTTTCTTGACAAGCTGCAAAGTTAAGGGACTAAAAGTATAAATTTGGAAAAGTCAAGAACAAAGTCAAATCTGGTCAAAGTTCAAATTCAACAAGTCAAAGGGTTAAATATGGTCAAGTAAAAATTCAAAGGGCCAAGAATGACAAGTCTTTGAAGTTTAGAGCACAAGTTACAAAGCTGATTATCAAAAGGGCTGAAACTGCCATGTTTGGAAAGTATACAAGACATGATCCGAGTGCCATAGCTTTAAACCAATCAGAAGCCAGTATTTGAGAGACATGGATTGCCAGCTCAGTTCTATTAATGAGGAGAGAGGATGAGCCGTCGAATCTTAACAGTAAACGCACTAAGCCCATTTCCTCCAATCACAAAGCAACATGTCATTTATCCTTACTGTTATAATGGATAATGATCCACAACTCACCCTCACAACAAATAAGGAAGCGACACGTGTCTTCTTCTTCAAAAGAAAAATTTGCCAGGATCGTGTTTCTTCTACACTCGATTTCATGACACGACTTCAACATCAATATTGCTCAATTTTGAAAGACGAGTTCAACGGTGCAATCCAATTAACAAGACATTCATCCAATCAAAAACACCCAATTCATTGTTCATACCTTCAAAATGAGAAATGCAGAATTCTCCACGTGGCAAGCTGGGATTGGCCCTGACACGTCACCAACCCCAACAAACTCTCCTCTCATGTCTATAAATACCTAGTTTAGTCTTCATTTTCAGTTGTAGCTTAATTTTGTAAAACACCTAGTTAAATTTTCCCTTTCCTTTTTCCCTCACTTTTCCCCTAACTACTCAAGAGTCTGACAAACTCTTGAGTTAGTTAGTTAGTTAATAGCTTGTAACAAACTTTGTAACTGATTTCCCTCAATAAAATTCAAATTCATTTTTCCCGCCAAATTCTGTTCTTCTCATTCAGTTGATTCTTGCTGCTGTTGGATGTTTGTTGTTGCTGTTGAGTGTTTGTTATGATCAATCATTGATCATAACTGACATTTGTAAAGTTTGCCAGTTTGTTGATCACAATTCAGCCATTCCCTAGTTCCAAATGGAGTTTTCAAGCAGTTTGATTGATTCCAGTTGATTTGTGGGTTGATTTTTGTTGATTTCTAGTGATAGGTGGTGGTTATCACTAGGGCAAGAGAGCTCAGCGCTCCTCTTCTTCCCAAAGGATATCTACATTAGGTTCTATAGTTCTTATTTTTGTTCCTCTAAACAGTCAACTGCCATGCTTTATTTTCCTAGTTTAATTCTGATTGCTGCATGATAAAGTTGTTAGTAGTTGATGTTTGATTGATCTTTGTGTGTTTGTAGCTTAAACTTGCATACTTGTGCTTTGATTTGGATTTTAGTTCTAGTTAACTGCATCTTTTCAGTCATTTTCAGTCTTGCACCTTAATTGTAGTTCTTGTTGTGATAATTGACTGCATTTAGTGCTAATACCTTTCATTTTGTCCATTGAAGTTAGATTGCTAAAGCATTTGAGTCAGCTTACTTCATTACTTAATAAGTCTTTGAAAAAGTTTGTAAGAAAACAGTTAAAGGAGTGTTTGGGAATAGATCTAAAGTAGTTTTCAAGTATTGAGAATTGGTGTTTTAGAGTTGATTTCCAGTCCTTAGGTGTTAACAAGTTGTTTAAAGTCATTTGCAAGTCAATTTCAAAGTCAAACAGGCAAATGGCTTCAAAATTGTTTGGGTCAGTTTCCATTTAGCTTTGTTCTTAAAAACTTGCCATTTTCATTTGCTCATTTCTCATTCATTCCTTGAAGAAATTTCCTCAAATTTGTTTCTAGTTCTAGCTTATATCATAAAGTTTTAGATTCCAAGAGGAATTTCTACAGTATTAGCTTTTAAGATGGGAATAAGCTTTTTGGTCCAAGTCTGAGCAAATCCCATTCTCTGAGATAAAATAGTTACTGTTTTCTTAGATCTCCATAACCACTTCATAAAAGTCATGATTTTCTTTCACAAAAACGTTTACAAAGTGTTGAATATTGATTTTTGAGAATTTGAGTTTTTTCCAAAATCTGGTCAAACTTGGTCAACATAAGCTCTTTTGAGCTTATTTCAGATTTCTAGCTCATTTCTTGATGAAAATAGTTCTGGTTTGATTTCCCATTCTTGAAATAAGTTGCTTAATCAGTTTCATTACAAAGATCAAGTTGTGACTGTTTGGTTTAAGCTAGAGCTTATTTTGAGCTTATCAATAAGCACTCATTTGCTTATTTCTGACTTTTAGCAAGATTCCTTAGATACACATAGCTTAAATTGGATTTAAAGTCTTTTGCAAGTTGTTTCATTTGATTTGGTTGAGTAATAAGCTCAAACGAGCTTATTCTCTCTTTTGTCCCGTTTTTAGTAAAGAAGTTATCTTAATTGCATTTTGGTCCTTTCAATTCAATCAGTATTGAAAACTTGGCTAAACTTCCAAATATTTAGGGTTTGCATTGTTTAGGTCCCTGGACTTTGGAAGTTGTTAGATTTCAGTTAGTAGTTTGTTAATTTGTTACATTTTTGGCAAGTTGGTTATAGTTGTTACATTTTAGATCCTTATAGTCTACTGTTTTGCATTTTTAGTCCTTATAGTTGTTAGAATTTACATTTCAAGCATTTACATTTCATAGAATTTACAATTTCAGTCCTTTTAGTTTCAAGTTTTGCATTTTACATTTTACTTGAATAAAAACGTGGTATTTGCAATTTGTTTTACATATACGTAGGTATTATTTTTCCTTTTTGCTAGCATTTGTTGAATTAGCAATAGATTACCAAGCAAGCTTAACAACCAAGAACAATTAAAAATCCGATATTGGTTGGACTTTCTATTGGTTAAGAACTGAGAAAACGAACTGCATTATATTACATTTCAATATTCAAACATTCCGGATCAACTCCTTCGTTCGGAATATTCCTATATTCCGGATCAGTCACTTTTTGTTAAACATTCCGAATCAACATCTTTCATCCGGAATATTAAATTATTCCGGATCAACCTTACATTCCGGATCAAGCTTATTTCCATTATATTCCGCATGAGTAGTTTATTCCGCATGAACAAGTTGTGTCTGATTTATTCCGAATAAAGGCCACATTCCGAATCAAGCATTTTTAAGGTTATTACTGTTACTGTTTTACTTAAATTTTAATTCAACTTTTATTTTTATTGATTAACTGCTTCTAGTTTTGTTTTAGTTACTTCACGCATTTACCTTTTAGTAGAATAGAAAATCAAACCCCCTATTTGTCACCAAGAACAACTATTCCACTTTGATATGTGATCAATTCGAGAAGATTCCGAGAACTAATCTGAACCCAATGAAATATCTTGTATTAGCGGATATGGTTGTGAGGGTTGTCCTTTTCGTCACCACAAAATTTGTTGTTTTGGATCATGGAAAACAAACCCGTCTTAACTTCAAAATTCTCTGCAAGGATAGTGGGAATCACAATAGCCTCTCCATAACCCTCGGTGGGTGCTTAAAGTAACTCCATCATAGTACGATTAGCCATGGTTGCTTCTTGTTCTACGATGGGTTCGTCAATAGGAGATTCTTCACTAGAAGGTGTTCCTTCCTTTCGTTTCTACGTTTACGTGCACGTCTTGCTTGGTTACGAGTTTGCATAAATGTCACGTACAACGTGGGGATGAGCAAAGAAGATTCTTTTGGGTGTTTTTACTTTTTCAATTTTTTTTGTGCTTTTGATTGTTTTTACTTTTTTTTGGATTTTTGTGATGTATTACGTAGACACAAATCTACAAAATCTCTACTCAAATCAAATCTCTCGATTAAAGGAGCCTCAAGGAATGAAAACGATCACGTGAAGTGAAAGCCTTCGATGACTTTAGAACGTTGGTGGAACACCAATTCGTTCAAGAGGATTTAATCTTTGAAACCAAGAAAATATATAGATACGTAGATAATACTTTGGTTGGCAAACCCTCGATTAGCCCTTTTTCTCTTAACACGCACAAAAGCGGGGAAACGAGGCGGCGCTAAGCACTTAAGAGCCTTTTTCCCTTAGGTCGTGAAATACAACCGCCTTATACCCACCTTATAGTGTGTGTTAATTAAAATCAAGCTTCTCGAAATTAATTATCTATTTTGCCTTTTTTCTTTGTTTGAAATTCGAATACAATGATTGAGTGATGAAATCCCAATCAAGGTTGTGTTTTCACACTTTTGGAGTACTTGTGAATTTATTGTGATACGTATACAATATAGTAATATTCTTCACAAAAAACGAAAACCGATAATACGTGTGCTTAGAGTTCTAAAACACACAATTACTATTTATGGTTAATAATAAAAACAAATTTTTTTTCAAATCAAAACACAACACGCCTCCCCAGCAGCGGCGCCAAAATGATAATTGTAATTTCACACTCGTTTAGGAAAACGAGGCAAAAGCGGTAAGTATTTAGTGAACGTTTAGGAAAACGTAAACATTTATGACCCTTATGTGGGGGATCGTTCTCAAGGAGGCTTGGTGTGTGTGTTAAGACTTGATTAAGTTTGTGATTAATATTAAGAAAGAAAATGAGAATGAAAAATGATGACGATTACAAATTAAATTAAACTACGACGAAAGACGTAAACGTAAAACCGTAAAACGTGATGAAATTTAAAAATTATCCTAAAAATTCCTAGAAAATCATAATAAATCCTAAAAAATGAAATTAGAGTTTACAAAAAATCAAAAATTAATCAAACCTTTTATTTAATTACATAATAATTTTTAATGCTAATTAAAGCCCAAAAAATTAATTTAATTAATAAAAAGCCCAAAATAAGATTTTTCAAATTGTAAAACTCAAAAATAACTTAATTAAACTAAAAAATATTTTTGAAAAATTTAGAACTAGTTAAAACTATTTAAAATGATTAAAAATTTAAATTAAATAATAAAATAATATTAAAAGTTCAATATTTATAAAAATTTCTAAAAACTTGCAAAATACTTTATTTTAACTTAAATAAACAGAAAATGAAAGTGAAATGACCAAATTACCCCTAATGGGCCCCCAAATGAGTCAAAAGTCAAAACAGTCCAAGTCAAATGGGCTTTTTGGCCCAATAAGCAAAAAGTCAACCAAATAAGCTAAAAAGTTCCAGTATAGCTTAAAATTAAATTTTAAACACAAAACTCTAAAGGCCCAAAAGCTGAATCAGTGTTTATCATAGCTTAATAAGCAAACAGCTTATTCTTAATGGGCTTTTTGGCCCATTAAGCCATAAGCTAATGCCATAAGCTGGAATTTGACACACATCCTTCTAATGAGATTATAAAGCTGTTTGTAAAAAGAAATTTTGAATAAGCCCAAGAAATAAGCCTGAAATAAGCAAAAGCTCTCTACACAAAACAACAAAATAGTCGTTTTCGAGTTCTAGACCACTTCAAAGGCTGATTAAAGTTGTAAAAGCTTTGTTATGACTTAATTAAGCTTAATAATAAAAAAGATTTCAAATAACAACACTGAATAAGCTGGAATAAGCAATAAGCTGTTTTGAAAAAAGTCAACTATTTCGTTTTCTAGTCTAACCTAAAAGTCAAACTCTCAAATGCTCCAGAATAGTCAAATGGGTCAAATAAGTAAGATTGATTATCAATTCAAAGTTGTTGCAAGTTTAAATAAGCTAATATGGCTTATAGATAAGCTGATGACCTTTTTACACTAGTAGTGGCTAGAAGCAGTAGGAAAGGGTTCCCACTGCTTTGACTTTTTGACTTGCTGTTTTAGAGATATTTAGTAGGTTTCTTTGGACAGTCAAGGAACCCTTACAACCTGTGGGTTGTAAGGAGTCACAAACAAGCAACAAATCACAAAATCACCAAGCCAAATGATACAGTTAATTCAAAATGTTCACAGACCTAGCACAGACATTCACAATAAGCAGTTTTGATAAAATAAGTAGATTAAGCAGTAATAAGCTAACCACAGTCCACCAAAAGCATACAAAAACTCAATAAGCCCTTAATTAAACACAAATTAACTCATTTCATACTCTGGTTCAATGATTAGATATAGATTAAGGCCTATTTGATGTTACTGATATGAATAGATGAACACAAAACTTTTTGCTGATCTACTTGACCACAATTCCAAATTCAAACCCCTAGATCTATTCAACAGGTTGCAAGATAAATAATTTATCACTTGTGATACCTAGTTTAGCATTAGATCTAAGTGTTCACAAATTTGCAGGCCAAATCAACAAGAAACAAACTTTTTATGGCTAATTGTTTGATTTAAGTGTCCAAACCACACAATATGCAGATAAACACTTAACTCAGCTATATAAGCAAGAACAAAGTACACACCTAACACTCACTTAATTTTATCAAACCCAAAGCATGCATGTAATCCCAAACACCCCTTTAACTTTTGAAAATCAAATTTTACTAAGCCAAAGTGTTTTTCAGGTTAATCCAAGCTTACACAAACATCATAACAACATCATACTACACTTAGAACACATTTGGATGCATAAGAACATACCAACCACTAGCAGATACCCAAAATCACTTTTTACCAAATTTTGACAGATTTTTGGATAAAAGTGACAAACCTCATGAATGTACATTCACACTCACGAATGTTATAGCTTATGTGCCTAGCTAAACAAGGCACAAGCTTCTAGTAACACCTGCTAAGATCAACAAAGTCAAAAGAAACAATTTATAGCAGAAAAATGAAAAAAGAAATAGATTATTTCAAGCTTTGTACTCCACTCCTTGAATATCCCAAAGCCTAAATCTTACCACACCTTGATAATCTTATTATCAGGGTGCTATGATCAATCCAAGGCCCAATAACTCCAAGTGTTTGTATCAAAGACTTAGAAAAAAATCAGATTTTGAAAGTACTTTTGAAACAAACTTGCACAATCTTAAAACCAAACTTTTGGAACTCAAAACCAAACTCAAAACATGAGAACAATAACAATAAAGTAAAGTGGTGCTAGGATTTCGTCACAAGATTCAAACATTTTTCATTACTTGAACAAATGATTTACAGAACTTTGACCTAAGGAAAAACCAAGAACAGGGTAAATGTGTAACCCTAATGCCTTTATATAGGCTACAAGTAAACTAAAATGCTGAATAAAAAACCAGAAACCCTAATTATGAAGTTCCTCATTTGCCCTTTGAAGTTTTGAATTTTGTTGACTGAATTTGGACTTGGAGCTGTTACATGTGAGTTTTCTTTGTTGTA
Source organism: Glebionis coronaria (assembly GCA_025667525.1). NCBI lineage: Eukaryota > Viridiplantae > Streptophyta > Magnoliopsida > Asterales > Asteraceae > Glebionis > Glebionis coronaria. Next base: position 491,612 of record JANFOE010000238.1, on the reverse strand, counting down.
TAGTGATCTTGAACGTACAAGCATGCTTAGAAATGAAGCATGGGTTGTGGCATGTTGATTCCCTGACATGGTTTTTTTTCTTCATCTATAAAGTAGCAGGGGAAAGCTCATGTGACAATTGTGGTGAGGTGGCAACAAAGTTATGAGTTGGGTTTTGTTAAATAAGGTCTTAATCATAAATCTGGAAAAGATTAACCCTTAATTTTTGGTGATTAATGAATACCCAATTCGTGTTCTTGGTGAAATAGTAGCTGTGTGATCTTTGTTTGGGTTTAAAAAGTTGTTTAGTGCGAGTTTATAACTAATTAAACAATTAGTTAAACCGGGTGTGAGTGGGATTATGAGGTGGCAATTTGGTGGATTGTAATTTGGTGTGGGGATTGAGTGGGTGAGGTGTCACAACAGGAGTGGTTAAGGTATCTTTCCTTGTCTGCCAACTTTAGCACCTCTTCTTCTTTCTTCCTTCCATTTCAAGTTTAAACATGCATAATCCGAATTCCTTTGTATTTAAAGTTTTGTTTTTTTATATTTTGGCCACAAAACTTTTCAAAGGGTTTTCAAAGGACTTGTTTTGTAATATATTGATATTTGAAGGGGACTGTTTTTGACATGTCTTCAATCTTCAAGGTCTTCACTTGTATCTTTGTCTTCATGGAGGACTAAAAGTGACAAGTCTTCAAATTTGAGGGACCAATCTTGCCAATTCTTCAAAGTTGAGGGTCCTTTTTGTAAATTTGACAAACGTTAGGGACTAAACTTGTAATTATGAATAAACAAGGGTATAAAGTGTCAATTCTTCAATAATGAAGGACCCTTCTTGTACAATCTTCAATTCTTCAAGGCCTTTTCTTGGAAAATCAACTCTAGGGTCCGGTTCATTGTGCGGCTTCGTTTCCCGTGTTCGTTTTTTATTGATTCTTGTTATCTTTTGTCATTTTCTCGATATACGTACCTAAAATGCACATTGAACAAACACAAGCATATATTTGGCACTTTTTATGATATTTTAAGCATTTTAAGCCTGTTTTTGGACGATGAGACTATGTATAAAAGCAGTCTCATCACACTTGTTTCTCAGATATCTGCTTCTTCAGCAACCAAACTCTAAGTGTGTCTTTTGTTGAAATGTATTCAAATGGACCTTTTAGTGCTTGTTGAGCCTTGACTTTGGTACATGCACTTTCATCTGTATTTTGTATACTAACATATTGGTTAGTGATATGTTTGTGAGAACCATGTGGGGGTTGACAGTGAACCTTTATCGTGCTAGAGTTAAATATGTTTCTAGTAGGAACCCATTTAACACCAATTGTTTTGAAGATTCTACCCATTGGTATCCACTTAATACAAGGTCTAGAAAACATAGTTTCTCATGTACAATGGAAGACTTAATTGAATAAAATCTATTTCATGTAGGGTGCCTTCTTTGAGATGCTTTAGCTTTTTGGTTCACCTTGTTCAGGACTTTTGTGATGCAATCATCATGAATGGCATTGAACATGCATTTGTTACATTTCGTGCAAACAAAGTGCTTAGCATCTAAGAAGGATCTAAAGTTCCTAGGGTTGGCGGATTTGAGCACATCTGAGATGGGTCTAGAATTCCTAGATGTGTGAATAACGCTCCAAGGTTTAGGTTTGGTCCTGTCTCTTGCTTGTGTCTTTATCTTAGCATCCTCTAGATAGTTTTTATGCCCGTGTCATTTGAACTACGCCTAGGCATGTTCTTGGAGCTATTTCTAGAGTTGCTTGAAGCATTAATGTGATTGGGTTTTGTTTAGGCAGAATTTCTTAAGGAGGATCTCGATTGTGGAGTGATTATTTTTGGCAAATTGCTACGCACGTCAACTTGGGATGTAAACCTTATGTTCGACTTTTTGGTTCGTTCAGATTTAAACACATTAGGTTGTCTAGCAACTGAGTGCTTTCTGAATGGTTAAGAAGGAGGTTTCCCCAAGATTGACTGTTTTGCTAACCTAGTATCCACACTTTTTCCTTTAGCTTCCTTAATTCATTTTTCACCTCTATTAGTGCAAAAACCTTTTCCTGAATCTGAGCTTTTAATTGCTCATTTTGTAGAAGTAATTGAGTGACACGTTGTTCTAACTTAATGTTCATATTATCAAATATGTTGTTATCAGCATTTGCGACAATACTATCTACTGTGTCGATAGGTTGCACAGATATTTCACTAAATGAAGTAGGCGGAGGACTTGGATATTGAGAAGCCAACTTTGATTCTAACAAATTTTTTGTATTACAAAATGTTCTTTTTGTGCATTAGAATCTTGAATCTTACGATCCAATTTTTGTTCAAGAACAACTTTGCTTTTTCAAGTTTTTCAAAATAAGCCTCAAGTTTGTCATTTTTCTTTGAAAATTCGAGTTTGGCATCCTCAAAATCTTTTGTCTTTTGAGCTAACATAGTTTCGAGCTAAGGAATCTTAGAATCAACATCCTGGGCAGTCTTTCCTCCATCATTACTCATAGCTGAAGAATCAGGTGTGGTATTACTATCAACCTTTTCTAACAGATCTGTGTCAAAAATAGGTTCAGATTGCTTAGTATAATGATAATCATCATACACAACAGTTAATTGTACCTTAGCCATTGGCTCATCATCATATTTGGGTCTGATATCCTCATCATCGGATGTTAGATCATTCCCTGAGCTATTGTTGGTATGTTGCTTTTCTGATTCTGTCCCTCTGCTTGCTGTGACAATCGAACAAGCATCCAATGTTTGACCATCATCGACATTTATCTCGTTCGTCTACATCAGTCTTTCATTCACCCTTCTATCAGTTTTCCGTTGATGACGTGCTTATTGAGCAATGGACTTCATTACATTACTTATGTGTTGAAGAAATGTCTCTTTGAACTCTTGAACTTCGAATCGAGTGTATTCAAAGAAGTATTTGTTTATGAACTCTCGATCATATTTTATAGAGACTGTTGTATCAATGAAGTGCTGAAATTGATTTTCGAGAACCAAAACGACATCTATGGATTCAACCTTTTGAAATTCGTTGTTGGGCAAGTTGTTGTTAAAGTTTAAACGCATTGAGTAACATTAAGCTTGTAAAGGTTTCAACATCTTGACCAAATAGTGACATGAATACCGGTTTAATTCCAAATTCGACGCGAGTACCTCTTAAATCAACATTTGAAATAATTTGAAGGTGTAATAGGACTGATCTAAAGTGTGTCATGCATCGTTCTTTTGCGTTCGACATCTTGGATTTGAGTGCATGCACATATTGTGTTACGAAATCCATAATGGGTGTGTCAGTTGATGAAGTGACTTCGGATCTTAAGTAGACGTGGTGTGATTAGGTTGTGGTTTAAATTCGAAAAATTGTGATTTTTCTCAGTCCGACATTAAATTCTCCAGTCTGATATAACGATAGACCAAAAATTTTGAATTACAAAATTTTGAAATCGACTTATAAATAGCCAAAAACTAGTAGGGAAAAAATTTGAAATATGAAAAATTTGGACGGAAAATAAAACCTAAAATGGCCTAAAAATTTGAATTTGGGTCCGAAAATTTGAATTTTTAGTCGAAATTTTTTTCGTATCGCCAAATTTGAAATCGAAGATTAAATGGCCTAACAATGTTCTAGAAAAAAAATAATTTTTACTAAGGTTTTCCCGTATATCCTCTGAACCAGGTTCTCAGCAGTCCAGGTACCCTCTGAGGGGTATACCTACCCTGTTGTGCCACGTGTGGACGTAAACACCCAGGAGAGTGTCGTCATGCTGCCAGTACTTGCTTCACGTACGGAAAGACTAACCACTTTCAACGAGGTTACAAGAAGGGCACTACTGCGAGTACATCAGGTCACGCTCACAAGAAACCTGATGCATCCGACCGTGTCTTCGCAATTATGGGTTTGCTTTTAATGATAGATCCGGTGTTCTAGGGTTATGGAAGAAGAAGGAATCCATTGTTGAGTTAGAGAGAGAGAGAGGTTGGATGTAGGTGCTTCTAGAGAAAGAGAAAGACAAAGTTTATAAAATGAAAATGGGAAAAACACAAACAACAACCCCTCATTCGAATCCTTGGAAGGGTATATATAGTCACTCACGCGCCTACACTATACATAGTTTCCTAGTCTAGTCTTTGCGTGAGTGACTATGATAACTAATGAGAATTCTTAAATGTCGTCACATAAAGTGAATTTCCAACAATCTTCCCCCATGGGATGACATGTAGAATTCCTTACAATATTTTTCCTAACAAGTACATAATGATTAAGAACAAAATCTTCCATGAAGCGTCCAATGCTGATGAAGTCTTCTGAGGCCTTTGACTTCAAGTCTTCACTTCAAAACGACTTATCTTTGTAGTAACTTGTAGAAGAAATACTGTAACGACACGAGCTAAGTAACTCATATACTTCTGGTTAAGGAGAAGATTCTGAATTAACTTCCCCCTAATTCATGCCACATATTCTTGATGTAGAAGCTTTTAATAGCTTTCTCCTAAACTGACAATCCTCATAAGCAGTTTTAAAGCTTTGAATAAAGCTTAGAATGATTAAGCGCACAACGGAATTTAACAAGCAATCCTCATCATATGAAATGATAATGTTGCTATGAGTGATTGAAAGTTTGGGGCACACCAAGTAGATCAACACCGTCTCATCTCACGCTTGAATAATTCTTCTGAATTTTTCTTCCCCATGAAAGTTCAAGTTATGCATACTATAAAGAATCAAGACATTTCTTCCCCCACGTAGTTGAAGAAAGGAAACCAATCCCACGTATGAAGCCCAAATACTGAAGTAGACACTTTATCCCCCATTCATGAAGTTGACATCGTAACACCAAAGTCAATTAAGTCCCTGAAATGCACATATCTTCTTCCGGAGATGCACCAGAGTCAATTAAGTCCCGGAAGTGCATATCTCTCCATATGAAATAATGATGATGAATAATTGCAACATCAAAACAATTAAACAATGAACAATAGTGCACTGTTTAGAGACTGATAACGCCACGAGTTAAAACACTGATTTTCTCTGTGGTTATGACAAATGTCTTCCCAGAATGTCTTCAAATCAAAAGAAGGTATGAAGTTCATCACGTGTACTCGTTGTGCGTTCAATATGTTTTCTTCTTCCCCTTTGATGGTTTCGAAACCTCGGAACCAGCAATAAATTTTACGCACATGTACCTGAAATCTCGTGAGAATAATAAATAAGATAAATTATATTTAGCGAGAATCAGTTGCTGATCGAAATTCTCTACTCATAAACTCTCCATGGCTATCTTTACCGACACCTTTGTTGGAAATTTGAAGTGACCACTGATGGAGTAAATCTGATATACCAAGCGTGAAACTGAATAAGAATCCCTCGATCTTGTGACTTAAGCTTGTACTATTGCTGAATGACGAACGGTGTAGAAGTATCCTTGCTAAGAAATTTCAAAGTACCCAATACATTACTTACGAAGTATATAAGTACAACACCTCTTGAAATTATCCACGTCGACTATGCGCGTGACATTGAGTACAACAATGTAGCTCCTTTAAGTGATAGTTATCCAGGTCATCAACGAATCACCCCGAACTCGGTAACTAGATAATCAAGTCTTCATCCTAAGATTAAGCACGAACAAGTTATCTTTCAAAGATAAAATAAGTACACGCTTTCGATAAATCCATCTACAACTTCAAATAATAATACCCAATCAACTCCGTAGCCACTAAAATTCAAATATTGCCATTTTTCTCGGTCTCGTCATTAAAAAAAATTTCACTTAGTCTCGTCTTTTTGTCACTTTTAAAATCGTTAATCGAAATATTAATATTTATCAAATAAAATGATAAATAATATTTAGATATAACAACTTTATCCAAAACATTGTGGTATTTGGATATGTGACAACCCAAAATAGCAGTTTTGTCCAAATTAAATTCAGGTCGTCACATTCATACAATCTGATCAATATGGGGAAGGAAAATCGCAGGCCCAAAAAGAACTCAAGTCGAAGAGCTGTTTTATCTAAGGCCCATATGTTGTGCTTGTTTTAGAGGGATTTTTAACACTCGGCCCATGAGAGGCAAGTTACACCCGATCCAAACTAAACAATACATAAAAATTAGGTAATATAAATAAGCACCCTTAACCCTACTTTACCCTAAACTCTTTTCTTTCAGCCGCTATAATTCTTTCTCCCAACCACCAAACTCAAATCTCATATATAACTTCCTCCGCCTCTTTTCTTTCTGAGACTCAGATCATGCCTTTTAAGTCAACCGTAATCAATCTAACTCAGATCAAACTCAAACACAATCAAACTCAGATCAACCTATCGCAATCAAATTCAAACACAATCCCTAATCTTCTTATCATCACCACCCCCATATCCTCTCATACCACTGATCACATCACGTATACAATCAACCAACACCCTTAACATCATATATCATCACCGATGACGATATGATTGTTGAAGAACTCAAGATATTCTCAGCCATAAGGTCTTGTTATCCAAGGTCTCGAGTAGGTTTCATTGGATTAACTCTTTTTGTGATTGTTAAATCGAGATAAAGGAATGGATTATAACATATTTGTTATTAATTCATCTTTAATTCGAAAAGTAATGACAGTTCTATGATGTATGTTGTTGTATATATTTAAATCGAATAAAAGAGATGATTATAACAAACTTGTTATAAATCATTCTTGATATTTCGAAAATTAATGATGGTTTCATACCTAACATGAATCTATGATGATATATATTCAAACATACTCGATCTAAATAGATCTTTCGTTTGTTTGAACGAATCTGAGATTAGTGATGAAGTAATTGTTTGAGTCTAGTTCTGACGGGGTTTAGGAGACGATGTGATTAGATTAGATAATTGTTGGATTTTATTTGGGAGGGATAAGGATAGTGATTATGGAACTGATTCTGACAGAGTCATTGAGTCGACTGAGTCAACTCGGTAATTACCGAGTTGACTCGGTTCTTTTGGTTTAAAGACTCATTTGGAATATATTTTCCCAATGTTGCTGATTCAAACATTTTCGGAATGTTTTGGAAAAAACCTATCGCAATGTTTTGAAGAACAACATTTCGCAATGTCTTCAAAAAGATAGATCTCGAAATGTGTTCATTTTCGGAATACATACCTTTGATTTTCGCAATGTATTTTATTTTTGCAATAATGCAAAAACATTATATTCCGAAAGTTGATAAATCTTAGCCAAATGGTCCTTTTTCCATGATTTCCGGATCTGGTATTTATGGATCCATCTTATCTTCAAAAAAAGTATCAGAAATTATGATACCAAATATGAAGCCAGTGATAAAACACATCTTATAAATTAGATAAAACCATGAGCAATAAATGATACCAATGAGACAAAGAAAACCACTCGTCACAAAATTTATGACAGTTGGGACAAAAAAATTATGATTGTTAGGTTTCTCTGTTATGACTGTATGGTATGACTAAAAATAGGATAAAGAAAGAACTTGGACCATAAATATGAGACCAAATGATATCGTGACTCAAGAAACCAGATCTGACAACAGCCATCCAGCCAAAAAAACAATTTCAAGACAGATTAAGACCAACAAAAATATTTTGACCACCAAATCAATAGAAAAAACACATTCGATTCAGAGATTGAACCATAGCCATGATGCCAATTGTGGGTTTGCTTTTTATGATAGATCCGGTGGTCTAGGGTTATCGAAGAAGAAGGAAGCCATTGTTGAGTTAGAGAGAGAGATGTTGGATGTAGGTGTTTCTATAGAGAGAGAAAGACAAAGTTTATAAAATGAAAATGGGAAAAACACAAACAACAATCCCTCCTTGGAAGCCTTGGAGGGGTATATATAGTCACTCACGCGCCTACACTATACATAGTTTCCTAGTCTAGTCTTTGCGTGAGTGACTATGACAACTAATGGGAATTCTTAAATGTCGTCACATAAAGTGAATTTCCCACAGGATTTACACATGATCGGGCCACAAAGACTTCAAATACCATCATTGACATATTATTCATGTTTGGACATGCAGTTTTCGCCTTGTTTGATACGGGCGTGACACATTAAGTAATATCTACCACGGTTGCTTCATGTATTGATATGGCACCTACAGTACTTGATTATGTATATCCACGCCCATGAAAGACTCTGTTCGTATTACCCATGTATATAGAGATCTTCCTTTACAGTTTGATGACAAGATCCGTTCTGTTAACGCACTTCCCCTTGGACATGTGCCAGTTCGATATGATTTTGGGTATGGACTGGTTAGCAGCACATCGCGCTACGATTGATTTCCATTCATATCAGGTTATATTCGACGATATTCATGCTCCTGAATTCATTCATCATGGTTTCCTACCAGGAAAGTCTATGAAGATCATTCCTGCTTTACAAGTATGTACCTTATTAGCTCATGGCTGCGAAGGTTATCTAGCTACCATTCATGACACGACTTCTGAATTTCCTTCTATTCATGATCAGCCGATTGTTTTCGAGTTTCCAAATGTATTCCTAGAAGAACGTCTAGGAATACCTCCTATTCACGAGGTTTAGTTTGGCATTGAACTTATTCCGAGAGCTAAACTTGTCTCCAAAGCTCTTTATCGCATGGCTCCCATTGAGTTAAAGGAGTTGAAAGATCAGTTGCAAGAGTTGTTGGAACGAGGTTTTATTCACCTAAGTGTACCACCATGGGGTGCACCGGTTCTGTTTATCAAGAATAAGGACGGTAGCATGAGACTATGTTTCGACTACCGTGAACTGAACAAGATCACTATCCGTAATTGTTATCCCCTTCCACGTATTGACGACTTATTTGATCAACTACAAGGCTCTAAACACTATTCTAAGACTGATTTATGATCAGGCTACCATCAGTTGTGAGTGAAAGAGCTGGACATTTCTAAGACAGCTTTTCGCACATGTTATGGCCATTATGAATTCGTGGTTCTGCCTTTTGGTCTCACGAATGCTCCAACTGTATTTATGGGCTTGATGAATCGAGTTTTTCATAAATTCTTATACAAGTTCGTCATTTGTTCATTGGTGACATCCTGATCTTCTCTAAGTCTAGAGAAGAGCACGAGGATCATCTCCGCCCTGTTCTATAGATTCTACGACAGGAGGAGTTGTATGCTAAATTTTCCAAGTGCGATTTCTGTTTGAGTTAAGTGACATTTCTGGGCCACATTGTTTCAGCAGAAGGGATTACCATGGATCCGGCGAAGGTTGAGGCTATTACCAAATGGCCAAGACCGACGTTTGTGAAGGAAACACGTAGTTTTCTAGGGTTAGCTGGTTATTACCGCAGGTTTGTTGGAAGTTTCTCACGATTGGCCTTACCTTTGACTAAGCTTATGCGTAAGGGTGATAAATTTGTTTGGAACGATGAGCGAGAGAAGATTTTCGAAGAGCTTAAACAGTGTTTGGTTTCCACGCCTATTCTTACTCTTCCATCTGGTACAATTAGATTTCAGATTTACAGTGATACTTCTAGGAAGGGTCTTGATTGTGTACTCATGTAGCATGGAAAGGTAATTACCTATGCCTCACGACAGCTAAAGCCCTATGAAGTAAATTATCCTACACTAACAGAGGCCTTGTTGACTGAGGCTTATAGTTTCTCCATTTTCTATTTATCCGGGTTCCACAAAAATGTATCATGATCTCAAACAACATTTTTGGTGGAGCGATATGAAACAAGATGTAGCTACTTTCGTATCTAAATGGTTGATCTGCCAGTAGGTTAAGATAGAACACCAGTGTGCTAGTGGTTTATTACAGCCATCGGAAATTCCTAAATGGAAGTGGGACAAGATATCTATGGATTTTGTAACTACATTACCAAATATTCAGAGGAAGCGTGATGCTATCTGGGTCGTTGTTGATCGTTTGACCAAGTTTGCACATTTTCTCCCTATCCGTAAGGATTACTCGGTTAGCATGTTTGGCAGGGATATTTCAGCAAGAGATCGTGCGATTACTTGGTACTCCATAAGCGATCATATCATATAGAGATTCACGTTCACGTTCATGACCTTGTTCACGTTCATGTACTTGTTCCATCTCATGATTCACGTTTCACATCTCGTTTCTGGAAAGGCTTACAGAAATATTAGGGAACCAGACTCAAGTTTAGCACAACTTTCCATCCTCAGGTAGACATTTCACGTCACGTTTCACGTCTCGTTTCGTATCGTTTGGCGTTACCTCCTCAGTTATCACACGTTCACTATAGGTTTCACGTATCACGTTTACAATATGTTTCACGTATCACGTTCACAATATATTCACGTATCACGTTCAAAATATGTCTCATGTATCATTACTCTTAGGTTACAAGTACCATCCTTTGCATATTATCTCATCTCCACTCGATCAGATTCGTGAGGATTTACCTTACGTTGAGGAACCAGAAGCTATTTTAGATCGTCAAGATAGGGTCAAGAGGAACAAGACTATTCCTTTCGTCAAGATCGTTTGGAGGAACCATCCCGAGCGGGATGCCACTTGGGAAACCGATGAGTCGATCCAGACTTCTTATCCTCATTTCCTTCTATGATCCGGTTATGTTCTTTTCAGTCACATCACGTTTCTAATTCGAGGACGAATTATTCTTTTAGAGGGAAAGACTTGTAAAACCGCATGAAAATACCATGAATTTTAAAACTTTTAATAATTAATAATTCACGACAAGTACATACATATATAAATTATGACACGACATGATATAACACGAAATTAAAATTTACGATATGCTAACACACAAACCACATGACACGAATTAAACCAAAACAAGGCTTTTACCTTACAAGTTTAATAAAGGCCCAAGGCCGGTCCATTTGCAAAATAAACTATCAAAAGTATCATTTCCATTTCAATTCTACAAGTTAGAAAAAAAATAAGAAAACCCTAGATGGGTTGTTTGTGCCGCCGACATAAAAAGAAAAAGAGGGAGGGAGAAATATTGGTTTTGATCTTATAATTACGGGTGTGTTTGTGTTTGTTCATCCCTCGATCCATCCCTTTCGGTAATTACCTCAAATCGTTTATTATTTTATTTTACAAGGATCATTGATGGATTTAATTTAAAATGAAATGAACCATGTTATGAATAATCAACTCAAGAACAAATCATGATTATTTTGAACCTTGGCTTGGTGTGATTTAGTTTGTTTGTGGAACGAAAACCGAGAAACCCAACAAGGGATACTCTCGGTGGTGATCTTTGGCCTGGCAGCCGCTAGCCATAATGTTGTGGTGGGGGTTGAATGTTGGACAGCTGCAAACAAAAGGGTCACAGTGGGTATTAATCGTTGGGTATTAGGTTGCGGGCAGCCGGGAGCCAAAACCGTCGGTGGGAACTTGACTTGGGAAGCCGCAGATCATAACTGCCGGTGGGAACTTGACTTGGACAGCCGCAGATCATAACTGTCGGTGGGTAAATCCTGTTGGGAAGCCGCTAGCCAAGGGGCTGCGGTGGGTGGCTTTTTATTGGCAGCCAAGACCCATAGGGTCTCGGTGGGTGTTTGTTTTGGGTCGTTTTTGGCTCGGTATAACCGAGAGGCCACGAGGGGGTATTTGATTTATTTAATTTTTGGCTTATTAAGTTAGCGTAATTAGAACCGGTTTAATTAATTTTGGGGCTTAATTAAATTGTTTTAATTATTATTTCGGTTCATATTAAGATGAGCTAAATTAATATTGGCCTATTGATTTACGATTTATTAAAAATTGATTATTAACTTTAGCATAATTAGTTTTGACTTAATTAAATCATGACCTATTTAAAATATGCTTATTAAGTTGAACTTATTTAATATTTGCTTATTAATGTATGACTTATAAAATTGCTCATTAAGTTAGACTTTATTAATTTACGACTTATATAAATATACTTATTAAGGTATCGGCTTATTCGATTAACAAGATAAATTACCTATGTATATTAAAACAAGTTAACTTACTATTTATTGAAACTTACTATTTATGGAAACTTACTATTTTTAGAAACTTGCTATTGCGGAAACCTACTATTTTTAGAAAGTTACTATACATGGAAACCTGTTTTTTTGAAAAGTTACTATATATGGAAACCTGATATTTTATAAAAGTTACTATATATGAAAACATGCTATTTATGGAAAGTTACTAATTATTGAAATACCAAGTATAATAACACACGAATCATGAAATATATTATCAAGAACACATGAACGTACAACATTAAAGAATGATAGGATAAATCATGAACAAGTAACTTATATCACGAACAAGTAACTCATACCATGAACAAGAAACTCATGCACATCCTTTAACATGTAGATCACGTGAAGTTGGAGTAATTCTTTTCCGCTATTCATCTCTCTCACCGATTACGGGACACAAGGTATGGATCATCCGTCCTTCAATAAGGACATTCATTTTCTATTCACGATTAGGATTCTCGATTGCTATGCCACATGTTCTCCCCTGTTTCATGTGATAGAACTTTTCATGTTCGCCATGCTCTCATTATTATTTATTTCATGACCCACGTATTGGACGAGCTATTTACATGCATGACCATGATATACATGATTTACCACCTAGTTATGGAGGTACCATGACTATGACATATGAGGCACATGTGTCACGACTCTTCCGCGACGAGAGTGATTTCTCACGGCGTCCCATCATGTTACATGTTATATTATCAGTTGGCCATTATTATTATTATGGGACGTATGGGTGCATCCTAGTTTACAAGTTTACACGTACAAGGTGATTGGTTTGGTGTGTGCTCTACACCCCATCACATGTGAGCTGATCCCTCCACCCATTTTACTATTAATAGAGGTCACCCCTCTATTGTATGACGATGCAGCCCCTCTATATATTCATGCATACGTTGATGATATTATTCTACATGACATGTTATGACCTAAATTAGCTCGTGGGAATTTACTTATATCACATGTACACCTCATGACATTTCAGTTGTCCTTCATGCTTCATGCTTCATAGATCATATATTAATATGACATGTACAACTCATGAAATTTCATTTATCCTTCTTGTTTCATAGATCATTTACTTATATCACATGTACAACTCATGATATTTATCCTTCATGTTTCATAGATTATTCCCAGATTTTCCTCAGGACATGCATGTTACTTTTGCTGCTTTCATATTCTTTATTCATGTTACATTTATTCTTATCATGTCTTTATATCCGTTCACTGAGCATTGCTCAGTTGTATTTTCTTTCATATCTATATGGCAGGTACTTAAGGACGGGAGTTGGGCATTGAGAGTGAGTGCTTCGGATGAGGGCTACCATAAATTCATTTCCTTTATGAACTTTAATACTTATTGGACACATGTTTTTCCTTTAGATTTCCTTTACTTTTATTCATGTTGGGGCTAATGTTGGAAGCTGATGTTTGATTCCGGCTTTTCCGTTGGTCTTTTATGTTTTTATGACTTGATGCCTTTATTATGCTTTGAAGACACGCCATGATTGTAGACATAACGACCTTCTGTCAAAGTGGGTTGTTACAAATTTAAAAAGTTACAAAAAGTTTAATTGATTTTTATTCTTTGATTATAGTATCTAGGTTTTATTTTCAATTTTTATAAATTTTTTAGTCAACTTTCAATTTACGTCTCGTTTTACATGAATCGTGTTTTTCGTCTTAGTTTAACTTTAGCGTAATCCGTATTTTATTTTTCTCTCTTTTCACCGCTAATAACGAACTAAGCCAAATAACATTTTTAACTTGGCACACACAACATAAACCTTCCTTGGGTACGAACTCACTTGTCGAGCATTTACATTTTTCCTAAAACGTAAGTGTTTAATATTTGCCGTTTGTACATGTTTTCCCTAAGATAAGTATAAAAATACCACATCATAGAACAAGAAAGATGATGAGTTTAATCATTTGTGATGATGACATAAAGGTAGCTAAAAGGTGTGTCGAAAGAAAGAAGTTGATATAGTAATTTGCTGAATCAAAAACACTTGAAGATAGAAAATCTTCTTTGTGTAGTTCGCTTACAAGGAATAGGAAGCATATGAAAAGGAAATGACAATTTCAATTCGTAAATTACTATATTATTTCGGATGAAATAATTAAGTTGTCAAGAAGTAAAGGAGGTGAAACAATAGTTATTAAAGGAAGAAAGAATAAAGACAAAAATATATAGAAAGACGTATGACATCAATGATGAAATTTTCATCATCAATATGGTTTGAGTATAGAGAGTGAATCGGGTTTGTCAAGGAAACAAGGTTTGACACGGATTTGGATCTATGTGTTTTGAAGCGGGTTTGTGAGAGGATGCAGAAGCTTTAGGTATGAGAGTAACGGAGATGAGTTCTAAAGGTTTGATGAAAGAAAGAATGAGTGGATCTGAGAAAGATTTTAAGACAAGAATTAGATTTAGAAGTATTGGGGAAAGGTTATATTGGTGGAAGAATGTTTGGAGCAGTTAAATGGACTTTTGAAATGAGAGGAAGAGATGAATAAAGAAGCAGAAAATTTAGAAAGAGCTACAGGAGACCACAAACCCTTTTAAAAGGGCGGACCCTTATGGAAAAAGGGTCTAAAGGGTCTGTGAGTTGCTGTGATAGATAGAATATACAAGTAAAGTGGAGAAAATAAATTCGAGGAAAGAGCAAGCCCCAAATATCTCATCCTATTGAGGAGGAGGATGAAGTAAGGACAAGATTCCTTGAATAATGTTGTTTAGAATGAACCTCATCTCCTAATGGAAGTCAGTGACGAGGTATTGTGTGTAGTATCAATGATCGCCCACATGAGGGTGAGAAATGGACAAGAGAGTGGAAGTTTCATAGATTATTGGGCTTTATGGAATGTGCATTTGAACCATGTCGTTGAGTGCATAAAGTTGATCAAGATCTTTAAGGCGAAGTTTGCCTAGAATGAGATGGAATAACACTAGAGGGTGAGTGTTGTGGAGAGGGTGTTATGGTTGGTACATTTGAGGGTGGATATGAGGTAGTGAAAGGAAAAAGATGTTTATGGTATACCATGATGCAAAGTATGTGTAACATTGGTACAAGATTTGAAAGTTACAAGACTAGAAGATTTGGAAAAGAAAGATAGAAATGCAGTCAAAGGATCACGGACCCTTTTGGGGTGGCGGACCCAAATTAGAATGTGTTTGCGGAGTATGTCGACCTCTGAGACAGACAGAGAGAACTGGTGAAATAAGCTCGAGATTTCGTTCTCAATGTTCCTACTTAGATGGTGGTTGTAGAAGGGAATTGATCCTTACTGGAGGTGGTAGAGACTGAGGTAACGGAGCCATAGTTCGAGGTGGCAAGGAAAGTGTGTTAATATGTGTTGGGTTGTAGATATTTTGTAGAGTTTGATGGTTATTTTGTTTGAAAAGATGACCTTGTGAATGACTCAATGTTTCTTAAGACAAATAGATTTGATGGTAACACTCGAAGTGCTGGACATTATGACCTTTAGATTAGAGGCGGAACTTGGTGATGGGATGGAAGAAAGAAAATCCAAGTCCCTAACATGTGAGGTGATGTTGAAGATGTGAAGAAGAGCTCCAAAGGTTTTTGGTTTGTGGTTCAGCGGATATGAGAGGTGGTAAGAGTGGTGATGATAATACAAGATATAAAAAAAGATAAATGTGTGAATGAGCAAAATTAAACTTGATGCGATTGATCGTCCTACATAAGTTGAAGCAAGTTAGTCTATCTCATGATATAAGAAGAAATATCATGATATTACAACAATTTATCTCAACAAATATGAGCATAGACATGAATGAAAATTTTCATAGAAGTGGTGGAAGTAGGCACATACGAACACATTATGTTCTCAAGTCGACACTGATAGGTGTGTAAACACCCATCCTTTTCACTTAACTACAGTAATAACCGAGCCAAAACGTGTATTTTACGTCGTAAATGTCGGAATTATGCGTGGTTTGTATTTTTGTTGTGATTTAGGACGAAGTTGTGAAAAGGGGAGAAAACATGGGCATTCACGGGCTTTTATCGAAGAAAAAGACAAAAAGACGAAGTCAATAAATCAAGAGTGCGAAAAGAACGGAAGTCCATGACCAATTCTGATGATTTATCGAAGAAAAAGTCAAAAGACGGAAGTTTACTAAAAGCCGAAGAACTCAAGTCTAATTTATTGAAGAATTACAAGACGAGTTTAAAAGAATCCCGAGACAAAGTCATTAAAGTCGAAGAACTAAGAAGATTAAGGACTTAATGATGCAATTAAAGAAAGAAGAAAGGGGGGAGGAAGCTTCCTAAGCACCTCCCTAATCCTCCTATAAATAGTTTTCATTTCCTTTCCTTTGTTCTTGTTGGCTAGAGTGACACTAGTTCTTCCATCTTTAATTTTGTGCACATTTAATTTTCATGTCAATTTAAATACTTGTTTTGCACCTTAATTACCTTTAATTTCAAGTAAGTTTCCTTTTAATTCTTGTCAATCTTTAATTTTATTGTCATTCTCCTATCTTCCTTTCTTGTTTGATCTTAATCATTATGCTTTATTGTTCATTTTCATGTTTTTGATGTTTTTATTGATTTGATTAAAGTGGGTTTTAATTATTTTGATTAGTATTGTTAGATTGATTGTTTTGGATTGTTTGTTTATGATTAGTAGATGTTTATTGATTAGTTTGATTTAATCTTGTGGTTGATTTAGATTAGATTTGTTTAGATTCGTGCTATTATTGTTTTCCCGTGTTCTTCGCTAAACAGTTTTCCAGGTTATTCCGGATCAACACCAAATATTCCGAACGAAGGTTGTTGTTGAATATTCCGAATATAAGGCTTTCATTCGGAATAAGTGACATATTCCGGATCAAGGCCATATTCCGGATCAGCAACATATTCCGAGTGAAGGAATCATTCCGAACGAAGGAGTTCATTGGGTGCTCATTCGGAACATTCCGAACCAAGAAGATATTCCGGATCAAGGTGT
Source organism: Glebionis coronaria (assembly GCA_025667525.1). Classification (NCBI taxonomy): domain Eukaryota; kingdom Viridiplantae; phylum Streptophyta; class Magnoliopsida; order Asterales; family Asteraceae; genus Glebionis; species Glebionis coronaria. Next base: position 474,616 of record JANFOE010000238.1, on the reverse strand, counting down.
TTTATTCGGAACATTCCGGATCAAGGCTTTGTGAAGAATATATTCCGAATCAGAGGATATTCCGGATCAGTGGCGTTTATTCGGAATAATTTATTATTCCGAGTGAAGGTGCTCATTCGGAACATTCCGAGTGAAGGAGTTTATTCGGAACATTCCGAATCAAGACAGCATTCCGAGTCAAGGAGAACATTCCGAACGAAAGGAGTTCATTCGGAATATATTCCGGATTAAGGTGATATTCCGAATAAAGAGTTTATTCCGGATAAAGTGACATATTCCGAATAAAGGATTTATTCCGGATGAAGCATTATTCCGAGTGAAGAAGAATCATTCCGAACGAAGGTGACATTCCGGATGAGTGATTATTCCGAATGAAGGATTATTTCGAATGAGCTGTTTTCAGGTTATTTTAAGTTACTGTTTTTAAGTTTTAATTTTCAATTCTCAAGCTTTATTTTTCTCGCCTTTTTCCTTAGTCGCACTTTAAGATTACTTGCCTTAGATTTATTTTAAGCCTTGCCTTAGTTTTAAGTTTTAGTTACGTTTTAAGTTTGCCTTAGATAGATTTAAGTTTGCGTTATTTACTTTTAGTGCCTTTTAATTTACGCCACACTTTAAATTCTTGCCATTTATTTTAAATTAGATTTAGATTTAAATTACCCGCTATTTACATTAAAGTTTTTGCACGTTTAATTTTACTACAACGACACAAACCTTTGTTTCCACCAAAGAACGACTGAGTCACATAGTTAACCAGGATCAATTCGATTAGACCAGAACAACGAACTTTAATTTTTATACTAGGCAAAAGCCTTGTATTAAATGGCGCCGCTACCGGCTCTTTTCGTAAAGATTAACGGTTTTCTGTGAAAGACGCGTTTCTTTTTGGGATCCGTTCATTCGTGAGCGTTATTTTCTTGCCTAAAAAATTTCAAAAAACCATAAAAATTAAAAATTGTTAAAAATCCATAAAAATTAAAAATTTTCAAAAATCCAAAAAGATTTTATTTTTATTGTGTATATATATTTTCTTTGTGTTTGGTATTGTTTTCTTTTGCCTTTGTAGGTGTATGCGTACTAGATCTTCTACTTATCAAGAGCCCGAGACTCCTGAAGATTTAGCTATGGCAGGTGTGAACAACAACAATAATCCACCGCACCTCAACAATAACAACAACAATGTTCATCCACAGCCCGATCTTCGGACAATGGAGGAGCTTTGTCAACCTACCATGTTTGGACGAGGATGTCCGATTGCGCCGATGCAAATCACGGATCCGGAGTTTTCGTTGAAGCACCACATGATTCAGCAAGTGCAAACTAATCCTTTTCAAGGAATGCCTGATGATGATGCCAACAAACACCTCGACAAATTCATTACAATCACTCAAAGCATGAAGTTGCCCGGTGCCACAATGGATGTTCTTCGCCTACAACTCTTTCCACATACTTTATCACACCACGCCGAGAAATGGTTTGATCGTCTCCCGAATAATTCCATTCATACTTGGGATGACATGACTCAACGCTTTTTGTCGCGCTACTTTCCACCATCCATGGTCACGAGCCTTCGCAATCAAATCAGCGGTTTCATGCAAGAACCCGATGAATCTCTCTTTGATGCTTGGGAAAGATATAATGTTTTGATCGATCGTTGTCCAAACCACAACATGCTCCCTGTTACCTTAATTGATACTTTCTACAACGGTTTGACTTTTCGTGATCGTGATACGATTAATGCAGCCGCCGGTGGCACATTTATGAAAAGGAGACCGAAGGAGTGTAGAGAGCTTATTGAAAACATGACTACTCATCACAAAAACTGGGATTCCTCCGCTACTTCAAGGAACAACCCGAGAGTCAATGTTTATTCTACTTTAGCAAACCCCGATATGACCGAATTCACCCGCATGATGGCCGAAATGAACAAAAATATCTTGCTTCTCGCTACAAACCAACAACAAGTTAAAGCAGTAGCCAATCCTTGTGAGACTGCGGCGGTCCACACTCATACACTGATTGTCCTTCTACTTAAGGAAATCTGGAAAACGTGTATACAGCTTATGGTAATTATTCACCGGAAAGTTACCAAGCCCGACCTCAAGGGGATCGAAATTTGCTAAGTTACCGGTCCAACAACTACCTTTCACCCGGTTTTTCTCCTCAAAACCAAAACCCCAACAACAATTACACTAGAAGCTACCAAATCCCACCTAGAGCTTCTAATCCTTATCACCCACCCGCTCAACAAGCCCCACCCATTAATCAAGATGTTGAAGCTTTAATGAGAACCCAAGGAGAGCAAATCAAGAATCTACAGAGCCAAATTATCAATTTGAAAGGGGATATCACCAAGCAAGGGAATGACATTAGATCCGAGCTTCGAGATAATATACAATCCTCCTTCAGCAATCAAACGAATGATTTAAAGAATATGCTGGCTAGTTTCTTGCCCACCACTCAACCCTCTACTTCGAGTTCTCTACCTTCAAACACCGTCACCAATCCGCGAGCGAATGTGAGTGCTATTACTACCCGTAGTGGCTCGATATTTCAATAGTCCACAGAAGGGTTCGTTTGCCTCGATATTTCAAAATGAGGGTGGTATGAACCAAACTATTCCTAAGACGGTGAAGATATCAGAATTACGATGTGATGAGCATGTTGAAGGAGCACGAGTTGCACTTCCATATGCTGCTGTTGAAGAGGTTGAATCCAGATTTAAGCACACGTTATACGGGCAGTTTATTGGTAAACGTTTAGCTTTTCCATTGGTGGAAAATTATGTTAAAAATACGTGGGCACGATTTGGCTTGATACGCGTTCAATTACATGAGGATTTTTTCCTTTTTCAATTCAAGACGAAGGAAGGAATGGAAGGAGTCCTTGAAAATGGCCCGTGGTTGATTAGGATGGTTCCCATGATTTTGAATATTTGGTCGCCTACTACTGATCTGAAAAAGGCGGAGATTAAGAAAGCACCAGTTTGGGTTAAGATTCATCATGTGCCGATTGTTGCTTATTCGGAGGTTGGTCTTAGTCTTATCACGACCCAAATTGGCACTCCTATTATGTTGGATTCTTACACGAGTAATATGTGTGTTAACTCGTGGGGTCGGAGTACATATGCTCGGGCGCTCGTTGAGGTTTCAGCTGAAATGGAGTTATTGGATTCGATGGTAATTGCAGTCCCTAAAGGTAGTGGAAAAGGGCATTCATTGGTTACTGTTGATATTGAGTACGAATGGAGACCTCCAAGATGTGCTACATGCTTGATCTTTGATCATAATAGTGATATGTGTCCGAAAGTGCATAAGGAAGTGGTTACTCATGTTACTAAAGATGGCCATGATAACACGTGCTGTCCTAAAATTGTTACGGCTTGCCCTATGGCTACGCAAGTTGCTGATCTTAGCAAGGTCAATGAGCAAAAGGAGGAAGGTTTTCAGAATGTAAAACGTAAGAAGAAGAGAGGTAAAAAGACTAATGGCAGCGTGAATGGAGGTTTCCAGGTTGGTAGTAAACCTCTTTATGTTCCTAAAGTCAATTTACCAGCTAGTTCAACCTCCAAGTATAATAAGAATGCTCCATCGATACCAAAGGCCGGTACGAGTGCGTCTTCTACTAAGAGTGGACCGGCCCTTGTTGCGGTGACTCCAATTAATCCTACTAAACGGACGAATAATCCAGATTCTAATTCTGAATTTCCAGCAACGTTTAAGGCAGGTTTCATGAATAATATTAGTCGGAATGAGGGTGGTGTTGGTACATCAAATAGCTTTGAGATTCTAAATCAATCTGATTCGGAGGTAGAAGAGGTTGAGAATGTCTATGATGAAGCTGCATACTTATATCATGACAAGAGGGATAAAGCTAAATGAAGACAAGAATAAATCTTTGATTTTATTTTGTTCTATTTTTTAGGTGTGTAAATGTATATGGCATGTCATATACATCGTTGTAGGCGTTTATCAAGCGTTTAGCTTGAGGTTAATGTGGTATTTCAGCCACATTCCATCTGTACTTCAATGTTTTTTGGTGTAATATATTTTACCGGGGATAGTCCCTTTTACCCAAAAAAAATAGTGGAGTTACTTTAGTAGGACCACCTATCCCGCCCCCATCATCTACACCTCCTCCACCACCATTTATCCCTCCTACTCCCACGCCTAGTATTAGTTCTCCATTACCGTCTCCACCTCTTACTGACGTACCCAAGAATAACCCTTCAACATCTCAACCTTCACCAACCTTACCTTCCACCTATAACCCCAGCATTCCTTACCTTTCTCGACTTAACAAGGCTAGAATTTTGACTAAGAATGACATTCAAGTCTCTCACCTTTTGGAAAAGGTTGCCGGCATGAAAATCACCTTTACCCTTGTTGAAGCTCTTGCTCAAATGCCACAATTTGTCAAGATGTTTAAGGAATTGCTTAGTAAGAAGGAGAAGATGGCCGAGTTTGTTAATACTCGATTGAATGAAAATTGTTCTGCCGTCATTCTTAAAGAAATTCCGGAGAAACTTGGAGATCCCGGTCGTTTTGTGTTACTTTGTACTTTTAACCAAACCGACAAATTTACTGCCTTAGCTGATCTCGGGGAAAGTATTAATTTGATGCCTTTAAGTGTTTGTAAAAAGTTATCATTGCCCGACCTTACACCCACCAAGATGACTCTTGAGCTAGCCAATCGCACTCTTGCTTACCCCGTTGGTATTGCCGAAGATGTGTTCATTAAAGTTGGCACATTTACTTTTCCGGTCGACTTCGTCGTTGTTGATTATGAAATGGACCCTCGTATTCCGTTAATACTTGGGCGCCCATTTTTGAGAACCGGTAGAGCTTTAATAGATGTGGATAAATGTGAGCTCATCTTAAGAGTCGGGTATGATTCACAAGTTTTTGAAATGGAGAAGCTTACAAACAAATCCTATGGAAGAGAATCAACGAATATGATTAATGTGCTCGATGATTTTGTCGTATACAACAATCCTCTATTCGATTCTTGCATTGATAATCCACATTTTCAAGATGATGTGGATGATTCTCTCTCCAATTTGGAACCTTCACCCATATATGATTCTCCACCGATCTATGATGCTTATGATGATGATTCTAGCTTCGATGGAGATGATTATGATGACTTTACTTCCGAGTATCCCGACATGCCCACGTATGATGATTTTGCTGAGGCCGATACTCTTTCGAGTGATTCTTCTCATGATGAAGATCCTCCGCCATCCATGCTTAATCCTACTTTGGATGACTACTCATTTGAGGAAGACTTCTCTACTTTTCTCAATACTTACTTCCCTCATGAGAGTGATGCTCCTCCTTTAGACTTTGATGATTATGGTCTTGATCCTACTTTGGATTTGAAGAAAATTCTTTCAAAGGAGAAGCAACCGGACGACACCAACATCCGCAACACGTATGATTTAACACCTCTTTGTCCAACTTCTGAGGACGAGGTTGTGCATCTTCTTCGCGGATCATCTTCAAATTCTGCTGAGCCTGAGTGCTATTTCCCCTAAAGGAAAAGGTGTTCGACCCCGGTATTGGAATCTTTAAGCCATCACAGTATCCGTCTGATGAAATAAAAGGAAAAATCTTTGGAACTAATATTTCGTTTTTAGTGTAGTTGTCTTCTCAGCTCGATTCGAATTGATATAACGTTTTAAGCAAAGACTTGATTGTTTTTGGTTGTAAAAAGTTTTACTTGGTATCTATTTCTAATTGGCACAAAGCACATAAAAAAAAAGTAAAAATATTAACCAGTCTACGTATACGTACTACACTAAAAACACATTGCTAGTAAAACAATTAAATGTAAAAAAAAATGAAAATACAACTTTATTCTATTAATGCAAAATTACAAGTTGCAAAATTATAAAACTATTTCTACCTACTAAAAATCTAAACGACATCTCAACTTTTAAAAATCTTTTTTTAAGCCTAAATGAAAATTACACTAATTACTACTACTAGTATAAAGCCCAACTAAGATTATATAAGCCCAAAACTAGCTACAAATCCAGTACTGACTTTACCACTTAAAAACTGACTTGGACTATAACAGTAAACAAGAAAACGAATCCAGAGACTACAAATTTTAACCAAAATGAATTCAAGCAATTTTTTTCCAAAATTACCAGATTACTATCAAACAACCTATAATGCAGAAATCTAAAAGCAATAGAAATCTAAAATAGAACTTCAATCAGAAGCAAATCTCATAAGCAAAACTATAAACTGCCAAACACCAGTTCATGAAACTAAGGCAGAAATACTATGACGGACATCAATTAACAAACTAAAATCGTACACTAGAAAACAGAATATGATCAAGAATGACGTAAGCTAAAATCGTTAATCTAAACTAAGAAACAAGAGCAGTTCAAGTAAATCCACACTGAAATACAGAAACTTAAATGTGCTAAACCAATCATCCGAAGCCAGTCCGTTGTGGCGAGAAACGCGGCGCTGAGCCGGTTTAAAACAAACACCACCAATCTGCTACCGTATCAAGAACTGAAAGTTATCCTGCAAAACTGAAACAAAGCGAAGAAAACTGGACGAAATCTCTCGATTCTGAAACTAAATGAATTGATCTAAATTGATCAATTTCTTCGAACTGTTAACCGAAACTCTAGCTGATAACAAAAAGCTGGAACAAACTAAGTTTGATGTAGAACCTATGCTGATATGCTAAATTTGGATATGTAACTGATATGCTGATATGAAGAAACTAAATTTAAAGGTAACAATTCTAGAAAACTCGTATTATCAAAAGCTTGACATAAGCTTTTGGAACTTATGAGATTATCAGTTCTACAAACTTATTTAAACAAGCTTATAACGAGATAATCCATTTAAACTGATTAAGCTGAAAAACTTTTAAAACTATATCACTCAATCAAACTGTAAACACTGAAAAGCTCCTTAAACTAAAAAAAACTGATCAACCCGTGAGCAATGATTATCCTATATATCTTTTACTAACTTTCTATGTAATCAAATCCTGAATTAACGAAATATCAACAGTTCATGATGTACCTACAATATCCTGAAATCAAGTCTAAGAGCGAGCTGTAAATGAAGAACGATTATAAAAGCTAAACGAAATCAAAAACTCTGATTATTTAGTAACAATATAGAAGAGAAAAGAAGATTGAGAAAGCTTAATATTTCATTAATGGTGGAAAAATGTAACTGAATAACAGAACATGTAACAGAATCAACTGAATTAAAACGACTTTGAAAACAAACTCATTAACTGAGTGTAAAAACTATATTACACTACTCCTACACAAACTAATTAACTATGTGTAAACTACCCTAAGCTAACCGATTTCTAATGAGGGTCTTCATGTCTTTTTATAGCCGTCGAGTGGGAAAGTGTGACGTGGCTCCACCAATCAAATATGGACACGTGTAAATACGAGGTTTACACTCTTCGTTCTTCATCTTCAACTGAATTGGGGGTTTCTTTATCCTTGAGTCTTGATCGAATTAAGTAATACCATCATGAAGAGGAGAAAAAGATGAATGTTTTTGCTGTTATAAGCTTCGACTGATTCCTCTTGGATCTTCATTGATTCGCGTTTGCAGGTTTAGGTGATAGAAAAGAGGAAGTCGGTTTTGATATTTTCTCTCTCTTCATTTGGGAAGACGAAGACGTGTGTATGTGTTGACCGGTCTTGGTCTTTTGACCAAGATAAGTAAACTTGTTTACTTTCCATTCAATTCCTCTTTTTGGTCCCTCAACTTCACATTTTGTTTCAAAAGTGGTTAAAACTTTTAAGTTCTTTCTTTTCATCCTTCATTTTGTCAAAAGTTACAACTTGAACCCTCGATCTTTGAAGTAGTGGCAAGATTGGTCCTTGAAAGCATCTTTCGTCTTTTTCTTCGTCTTTTGATCAAATAAGTCGTTAAAAGCTCGTGTTTATCTCAAATGTACCTATATTACCTGAAAATACACAAACACAAAATACACACGTAATTCTGATAATTTACAGTTAAAATAAGGTATTTGACTGTGTTTTTAATGGTTTTAGGATCATTATTGATGAGTGTTTTCACACTTATCAGGAACTTTTGAAGATATGCTTGCACCTCATCACCCTTGCTTCCACCGTGCTCCATCTTTGCTTAAGGGAACCTTGTCTATCCTTCTTTGGCTTGCCTTGTTCGCCTAAAGCTTGTGTTATTTGATGGACGAAAACTATGTATTTGATCCCGGTGGATGTGTTTCATGCTTCTTCCTATGGTAATCAAGGTCGAGTCAGGCTCACGACTCGGTTAACAAAAATCAAGCGATTCTTGGGAGGAAACCCATGTATCTATCTTTTAGCTATATTTATCCTAAGTGTAGGGGAGACCCGTTGGTGTTTGCTATTTTCTCTCTTCTCATATTCAGGGATTCGAGCATTCAATGATCCACTCTTGATGATTTTTGACGATCCGTGATTCCGTGTTCCCATTTTCCCGGTTCTATCCTAAACTCTTTTCGATTCACTATTTTATATTTTCCAATATTAAAATAGGAATCTCGTTAGTTGTCTCTTCCTTAGCAAGATTTAAACAAACGTGCACAATGTCATAAGTGTAGGGGAGTTTACTCCCACATGCTTAAATATTGAGGACAATGTTTATATTAAGTGTAGGGGGACTTCTATCGAAGTTAAGTGGTCTTTTCCTTGTATTTGTCCTCATTTTAACTGGAAATCAATTTTTCGACATTTTTCAAATTTTTTGATCTATTTTGGCCTATTAGTTTTTACCTTTGTATAGTTATTTTCTTTCCTTATTAGAATAAATTTTTAATAAAGTGGTTTTAATTTTCAAACATTGTGAATCTTTTGACTCAACCCGAGTTTACTTATCTAAGTTTACTCTAGCTAGTATCCTTAACGTGTTTAAGTCAAGTTTTGCTAGGCTTTTATATAGGGAGCTATAAAACGCGAAAGTCTTAACTCTCACGGGTTAAGAACAAGAACTTTTCGCAAGTTCCTATAATTGATCCTAGAGAGTCGTTTATCAAGGGAACTTTAAAATGCGATTTCTAAACTTGAAAAAGTCTAAGAGTTTGCAAGATCCTATAGGCGACTCGAAAACCCAAAACTTTGATTTAATAGGCTAAGCATCCACGAGTCTCATTCCTTGAGATTTTAAACTGTGGAGAAAGAGAGATGATAGAGTCAATTATAAGTTTGGTATTCTTTCGTGAATTTATGTGAGTTAATTATAAGCCTATTCTCCCATCGCCTGCTAATAAATTTATCTGCAATAAATAAGGTTGTACGATTTGAAAATTTACTTAGCTTCTAGCCCAAGATCGTTTAAAAGTTGCTCGGTATGGATTAGAGTTCATAGCCAAGGCATAACTTATTGAAGCGGGATGCGAAGATTGGCGAGTCCAAAAAGGTCCTAACAAGGCATGAGGGCTAAGTTTTGTTGCTAAAGATCCCAAGTGATGTGAAGAATCATATATCGAAAATCAATATGAAGGATCGAGACACACGACGAAAAGCAAACACTCCCGTAAAGATCATGGAGAAGTCTATCCAAAAAGGCCCTAACAAGGTATGAGGATAAATAGATCCAAGTCCAAAAAGGAGGCGGATCGTTGTATATCAATGTCCAAAGTAATGATTGGAGAAAAAATGAAGAAGTCGTGGTCCAAATATGAGGAATCTCTCAAAACTTCAAGTGTAGAAATTCCTATTATGAAGAGAAGACCATTATTTCATGAACGTCTCTCAAGATTTGAAGTATGAAGTCGCTGCCAAATATCGTTCCGATAAAGGTCTCAAATCGCGAAGCGAGTTATGCCAAGATATGAACTTTATGAGGTCCCAAGAAGCAGTTTTAAAAGATTTTGTCCTTTAGCTAACTATTGATTAAATCGTCCCACTTTATTTTCAGACTTAATAACTATCGAAATAAGTCAACAATGCATCCTCGCGATCATTCAAGACAACAATAAAATATAAGAGATACACCTAGGAATAAGGGAGTCTAAGTAAATAATTGGCCCACATGAGTTCGTGTTTGTTTGCTAACTTATAATAACAATGATCTCGTTTTTAAGCTTGGTTTGGAGAATGTGAGAACTTGAGAATGATGATCATTCATGACATTTTGAAAACCCTAAGGTATGTTTTTTATTTCTTTACTTTGAATGTTTATAATTTTCTATCTCTTTAATAAAGGCCAAGGTGGATTGATTGTGATGAAAAGTGTAAACATGCTTTGTAACTAATGCATTGCATGAGGACATTGCAATGGTCAAGTGTAGGGGATTTGATAGGTGTGTAAACACCCATCCTTTTTACCACTTAACTACAATAATAACCGAGCCAAAATGTGTATTTACGTCTTAAATGTCGGAATTATGCGTGGTTTGTGTTTTTGTTGTGATTTAGGACGAAATTGTGAAAAGGGGAGAAAACACGGGCATTCACGGGCTTTTATCGAAGAAAAAGACAAAAGACGAAGTCAAGAAATCAAGAGTGCGAAAAGAACGGAAGTCCAAGACCAATTCTGATGATTTATCGAAAAAAAAGTCAAAAGACGGAAGTTTACTAAAAGCCGAAGAACTCAACTCTAATTTATTGAAGAATTCTTATTTTACAAGACGAGTTTAAAAGAATCCCGAGACAAATTCATTAAAGTCGAAGAACTAAGAAGATTAAGGACTTAATGATGCAATTAAAGAAAGAAGAAAGAGGGGAGGAAGCTTCCTAAGCACCTCCCTAATCCTCCTATAAATAGTTTTCAGTTCCTTTCATTTGTTCTTGTTGGCTAGAGTGACACTAGTTCTTCCATCTTTAATTTCGTGCACATTTAATTTTCATGTCGATTTAAATACTTGTTTTGCACCTTAATTACCTTTAATTTCAAGTAAGTTTCCTTTTAATTCTTGTCAATCTTTACTTTTATTGTCAATCTCCTATCTTCCTTTCTTGTTTGATCTTAATGTTTATGCTTTATTGTTCATGTTCATGTTTTTGATGTTTTTATTAATTTGATTAAAGTGGGTTTTGATTATTTTGATTAGTATTGTTAGATTGATTGTTTTGGATTGTTTGTTTATGATTAGTAGATGTTTATTGATTAGTTTGATTTAATCTTGTGGTTGATTTAGATTAGATTTGTTTTCGTGCTATTATTGTTTTCCCGTGTTCTTCGCTAAACAGTTTTCTAGGTTATTCCGGATCAACACCAAATATTCCGTACGAAGGTTGTTGTTGAATATTCAGAATATAAGGCTTTCATTCGGAATAAGTGACATATTCCGGATCAAGGCCATATTCCGGATCAGCAACATATTCCGAGTGAAGGAATCATTCCGAACGAAGGAGTTCATTGGGTGCTCATTCGGAACATTCCGAACCAAGAAGATATTCCGGATCAAGGTGTTTTATTCGGAACATTCCGGATCAAGGCTTTGTGAAGAATATATTCCGATTCAGAGGATATTCCGGATCAGTGGCGTTTATTCGGAATAATTTATTATTCCGAGTGAAGGTGCTCATTCGGAACATTCCGAGTGAAGGAGTTTATTCGGAACATTCCGAATCAAGACAGCATTCCGAGTCAAGGAGAACATTCCGAACGAAAGGAGTTCATTCGGAATATATTCCGGATCAAGGTGATATTCCGAATAAAGAGTTTATTCCGGATAAAGTGACATATTCCGAATAAAGGATTTATTCCGGATGAAGCATTATTCCGAGTGAAGAAGAATCATTCCGAACGAAGGTGACATTCCGGATGAGTGATTATTCCGAATGAAGGATTATTCCGAATGAGCTGTTTTCAGGTTATTTTAAGTTACTGTTTTTAAGTTTTAATTTTTAATTCTCAAGCTTTATTTTTCCCGCCTTTTTCCTTAGTCGCACTTTAAGATTACTTGCCTTAGATTTATTTTAAGCCTTGCCTTAGTTTTAAGTTTTAGTTGCGTTTTAAGTTTGCCTTAGATAGATTTAAGTTTGCGTTATTTACTTTTAGTGCCTTTTAATTTACGCCACGCTTTAAATTCTTGCCATTTATTTTAAATTAGATTTAGATTTAAGTTACCCGCTATTTACATTAAAGTTTTTACACCTTTAATTTTACTACAACGACACAAACTTTTGTTTCCACCAAAGAACGACTGAGTCGCATAGTTAACCAGGATCAATTCGATTAGACCAGAACAACGAACTTTAATTTTTATACTAGGCAAAAGCCTTGTATTAGACACATAAATAGAAAAACTCTGATATCTAGGCATAGAAGTGAAACGATGTCACTACTTAACTTAGTGTCATGCTAGAAAGGTATCAGATACACCGATGTATTTTGGGGTGTTTGGTCATTAGTTTTGACTTGAAGAACTTCTCTTACAGACCATGGACCCCTACGGACCCTTATGGGAAAAGGGTCTGCCTTTGTATCAAAGGGGTCCGTGCTTGCAGGGTTCAGTAAGTGTTGGGAATGTTGGTTTTAGTCAAATATCGTTTGTACTAACAATGGTCTTTATGATAAAAGATGTGACTATTATAGAGTGATAACAAGTGATTTGTTATAAACTTATAAAACAAGTAGACTAGTCACAAAAGATATCATAAGATGACAACACATTCATTTTTGTGACACAAGATTACCATATAGCAAGATAGCATCATTCATGTAAGGTGAGGATCCCCTAAAACATATTTCTACGTTATTAGCCCATAAAGAGATGAGAAATAAACGTTAAGAAAAAATGAGATAGTAAATGATTTATCATAAAATTAGACAAATAAGTTGGTGGTAAAGATGTCAATGAGGCGGAAATCATATGATAAAATATTTAATAGAAAGCCCCACGTAACAAGATAACATCAAGAAAAAGAATCATGTTTAGCAAGATAAAGACATATAAAACATTTTATTGTAAAGTGATTTTGTCGTTAGGCTTAGACACACATGCATATATTTCCATACTTAACAAAGTTATAGAAAAGATAGAATAACTTCTAAATGCCAAACATACTTTGAAGACATATAGATGCACATATAGAAAATAGTATCACATAAGCAAAATAGACTATTTATCATTTTCAAAGCATAGCTTTTTAGAGAAAGTGTTATCTATACCATTGTAACACCCCATTTTGGTAAATGGAATGTCACGTGTGATTATGGCATGTCATCAAAGCATGCAAAGTAATATATAGTAAAACATACATGACCATAGGGAAAACCGGAATCAAACATCGGTTCCCAAACATAAGCCCAAAACATAAATAAAGTAGATGAACTAGGAAAGACTAAACAAGCATATGTATATGGAGCAAAAAGGAGAAGAAGTCTACGACAACTTCCATCCTATGCACTTCCTCCAAATGCTCGAGTTCGTCCTTGGGTACCTGCCGTTTTTTGACATGGAAAGGAAAGTAACGACTTCAGTGCACGGATATACGACATAATATGAATGGCTGAAACATAAATAAGACTAATAGCAGCGGAATAACATAAGTTCTAAGCAATCTGGATTCATGCTCATAAAACTGGTTTTATAGTTTGAAAAGAATTATGTTTATATGAAAATCTGTTTAATTAGCCAAATAGCCCATATAGGTCATGAGGTTCCACCGTGCATGAATACTTGGAGGGGAGACCTCGTCATGCAATTAGAGGGGTTGCCTCTAATTAATTAGTCTGGGTAGGAGGGATCAACTCCTAGTGAAGGATGCAAGGCACACATCGCATTCACTATGATATTACTGGTAAACATTGATAGGTGTGTAAACACCCATCTTTTCTACCACTTAATTACAATAATAACCGGACCAAAACGTGTATTTTATGTCTTTTATGTCGGAATTATGCGTGGTTTGTGTTTTTGTTGTGATTTAGGACGAAAAGGTGAAAAGTGGAGAAAACACGGAAATTCACGGGCATTTACGGACTTTTATTGAAGAAAAGGATGAAAGACGAAGTCAAGAAGTCAAAAGTGGATAAAGAACGGAAGTCCAAGACCAATTCTGAAGATTTATCGAAGAAAAAGTCAAAAGACGGAAGTTTACTTAAAGCCGAGGAACTCAATCCTTATTTATCGAAGAATTAAAAGACGAGTCCAAAGAAATCCCGAGCCAAAAGTCATCACATTCCAAGATTAACAAAAAGATTAAGAAGGAAGGACTTGATGGTGCAATTAACAAGAAAGGAAGGAGAGAGGAAGCTTCCTCTAACCCCTCCCCTAATCACCTATAAATACTCTCATTTTCATTTCATTTAGTTTTGTTGACTAATCGTGACAATTAGTTCTTCCATCTTTATTTTATGCACATTTAATTACTTGCACATTTAATTACTTGTCTTGCACTTTTAATTACCTTTAATTTTCAAGTAAGTGTTTCTTTAATTTCTTGCACCTTTACTTTATCTTGTTGATCTTAATCTTCTTCTACCTTTCTTTGATTTACACGTTTTTAATTCGTTGATTTGTTAAAGATTTGATTTTTATGCTTTTGATTGTTTTAAACTTCTTATTTTCATAGCTTATTTGATTTATTTTCAAGTTTATATAGTTTTTATAAAAGTTATTTTTATATAAAAGTTGTTTTTCTTAAAGTTTATCTTTTTAGTGTCTTAAAAGTTTTTAACTTTCAGTTTTATAACTTATTTTTACACGGTTTTAGCTAAGTTTTTCGTCTAGTGCTTATTAGGATTATAGCTTATTTACTTAGCTTATTTTTAGAATTCTTTTCCGTATTCCGATTGGTATCAATCGGAAAGGGGTTTAACTTTCCGATTGGCAAGATCAGAAAAGGGTTTGACATTCCTATCTATCATTCCGATTGGGGGAATTCCTATCATTATTCCGATTGGTGAATTGGCCTGGTATTCCGATCAGGGAGGGACTTGAGGTATTCCGATCAAGGTAAGGTGACATATTCCGATTGGTACCAGTATATTCATTCCGATTGAGGTGTAGTTTGGTATTCCGATTGGGTGAGGTGACAGCTATTCCAATCGTGGGTTCCGATTGACATTCCGACCAGCGTCTTTCCCATATTCCGATCAAAGTGTTTGGTTATTCCGATTGGGTGAGTGACAACATTCCGATTGGGGTGATTGTGCACCGATCGGAATATATTCCGATTGGGCTATATTTTAGTGTTTTGTCTTGTTTTATTTTTACGTTATCATTTTCTATACTTGTCTAATTTTAATTTCCGTCACGCTTTATTTTTAGTCGTTTAATTAAGTTACTTTTCGTCACGTTTTCAAATATTGCACCCTTTTGTTTAATTAGACTTAGATTTAAATTACTTGCCCTTTACTTTCAACGACGTTTACTTTTATGTCTTTGCACATTTAAATATTAAAAACAACCAAAATTATTTGTTTCCACCAAAATAAAACTGAGTCACATAGAAAACCTAGATCAATTCGATTAGAACAACATCAACGAGAACATAATTTTTAATTAGGTAAAAACCTAAGTTATTAAATGGCGCCGCTGCCGGCTCTTTTCGTTAAGATCAACCGTTTTCTGTGAGAGACACGTTGCTTTTTGGGATCCGTTCACTTGTGAACGTTACTTTTCTTGCATCAAAAATAAAAAATCATAAAAAATAAAAAATTCATAAAAAACATAAAAATCAAAAATTTCAAAAATCCAAAAAGATTTTATCTTTCTTGTGTATATATATTGTCTTTGTTTTTGGTTTTGTTTTCTTTTGCATTTTCAGGTATATGCGTACTAGATCTTCTAATTATCAAGAGCCCGAGCCTCAAGAAGATTTAGATATGGCAGGTGTTAACAACAACATTCCACCGAACCTGAATAATAATAATAACAACAATGCTCTTCCACAGCCCGATCTTCGGACCATGGAGGAACTTTGTCAACCAACAATGTTTGGACGAGGAGGACCGATTGCGCCGATGCAAATCAATGCTCCTGAGTTTTCGTTGAAGCACCACATGATTCAGCAAGTACAAACAAACCCATTTAGAGGATTGCCTGATGATGATGCCAACAAACACCTCGACAAGTTCATTACAATCACCCAGAGCATGAAGTTGGCTGGTGCCACTATGGATGAACTTCGCCTACAACTCTTTCCACATACTCTATTACATCATGCCGAGAAATGGTTTGATCGTCTCCCGAAGAATTCTATTCACACTTGGGATGATATGACTCAACGCTTTTTGTCGCGCTACTTTCCACCATCCATGGTCACAAGCCTTCGCAATCAGATCAGCGGTTTCATGCAAGATCCCGATGAATCTCTTTTTGATGCATGGGAGAGATATAATGTCTTGATCGACCGTTGTCCAAACCACAACATGCTTCCGGTCACCTTGATCGATACTTTCTACAACGGATTGACTTTTCGAGATCGTGATACGATCAATGCAGCCGCCGGTGGCACATTCATGAAAAGGAGACCCGAGGAGTGTAGAGAGTTAATTGAAAACATGACTACTCATCATAAGAACTGGGATTCCTCTGCTTCTTCTAGAAACAACACGAGAGTCAATGTTTCTTCTACCTCAGCAAACCCTGAGATGACCGAACTCACCCGCATGATGACTGAAATGAGCAAAAGTATTACGCTTCTCGCTTCAAATCAACAACAACAACAAGTTAAAGCGGTTGCTACTCTTTGTGAAACATGTGGCGGTCCTCACTCATACACCGATTGTCCTTCCACACAAGGAAATCCGGAAAATGTGTATGCAGCTTACGGTAATTATTCACCGGAAAATTACCAAGCTAAACAACAAGGGGATAGAAATCTGCTGAGCTACCGTTCCAACAACTACCTTTCACCCGGTTTTTCTCCTCAAAACCAAAACCCCGCCAACAACTACACTAGAAGCAACCAAGTCCCACCAAGAGCTTCTAATCCTTATCACCCACCCACCCAACAAACTCCACCCATTAATCCCGATGTTGAGGCCATCATGCGAACCCAAGGTGAGCAAATCAAGAACTTGCAGAGCCAAATTATCAATCTTAAAGGAGATATCACAAAGCAAGGAAATGAGATAAGATCCGAGCTTCGAAATGATATTCAATCCTCCTTCAACAATCAAACCAATGATTTGAAGAATATGCTCGCTAGTTTCTTGCCAGCCGCTCAACCTTCTACTTCAAGTTCTCTACCTTCAAACACCGTCACCAATCCGCGAGCCAATGTGAGTGCTATTACTACTCGTAGTGGAGTCACCATCGTAGGACCACCAATCCCACCCTCATCATCTACACCTCCTCCACCACCATGTATCCCTACTCCTCCTACACCTAGTATTAGTGCACCATTACCGTCTCCGCCTCGACGTGATGAAGTTCCCACCAATGACCCTTCAACATCTCAACCGTTACCTACCACACCTGCACCCTCCCCACCCAAACCTAATATCCCTTATCCCTCTCGTTTGGGAAAGAACAAAATGCTAAACAAGGAGGACGCTCAAGTAACTAGCTATATCAAGATGATTTCTCAAATGAACTTCAACATTAGCTTTCTTGAAGCACTTGTCCACATGCCCAAATTTGTTAAAGCATTTAAGGAATTGCTTAACAAGAAGGAGAAGCTGATTGAACTCGCCAACACACGCTTAAATGAAAACTGCTCTGCAGTTATTCTTAAAGAACTTCCGGAAAAACTTGGAGATCCCGGTCGTTTTGTGTTGCCTTGCGTGTTCAACAAAACTGAAGAATTTACTGCCCTTGCTGATCTCGGGGCTAGTATTAATTTGATGCCTTTGAGTGTTTGGAAAACACTATCATTGCCCGACCTCACTCCAACAAAGATGACTCTTGAACTTGCAAATCGCACTCTCGCTTACCCTGTTGGTATAGCCGAAGACGTGTTCATTAAAGTTGGCACATTTACTTTCCCGGTCGATTTTGTCGTAGTTGATTATGAAATGGACCCTCGTATTCCTTTAATACTTGGTCGGCCATTCTTGAGAACCGGACGTGCTTTAGTAGATGTGGCCGAAGGTGAGTTAATCTTACGAGTCGGGGATGATGCAAAAGTTTTCAAAATGGGGAAGCTTACTAGTTTAACTTTTGGAGGCCGAGAATCGGTGAATATGATTAATGTGCTAGATGACTTTACCGTCTACGAAAATCCTCTATTCGACTCTTGCATCGATAATCCACTTTTTCATGATGATGTGGATGATTCTCTCCCTACTTTGGACGCTTCTCCCATTTATGATTCTTCACCGGTCTTTGATGCTTATGATGATGATGATTCTAGCTCAGATTCGGATGATTTTGATGATTGTACTTCTGAGTATCCCGAGCTGCCCACTTTCGATGATTTTGATGAGGCTGATACTCTCTCGAGCGATTCTTCACATGATGAAGATCCTCCGTCATCACTCGATCCTACTTTGGACGATTATTCATTTGAGGAAGATTTCTCTGAATTTCTCAACACATACTTCCCTCATGAGAGTGATGCTCCTCCTTTTGACTTTGAAGATTATCGCCTTGATCCTACTTTGGATTTGAAGAGCATTTTGTCAAAGGAGAAGAAACCGGTTGACACCGAAATCCGTTGCACGTATGATTTAACACCTCTTTGTCCCACTTCTGAGGACGAGGTTGTGCTTCTTTGCGGATCTTCTTCACACTCGGCTGAACCGGAGTGCTATTTTCCCCTGAAGGAAAAGGTGTTCGACCCCGGTATTGCAATCTTTAAGCCATCTCAGTATCCACCTGATGAAATAAAAGGAAATATCTTTGGAAATTTTGAAGACATGCTTGCTCCACTTCAACTTTGCTTCCACCGTGCTCCATCGCTGCTTAAGGGAACCTTGCCATTTCTCTTTTGGCTTGCCTTGTTCGCCTTAAGCTCGTTCTTCTTGATGGACGAAAACTATGTCTTTGATCCTGGTGGATTTGTTTCATGCTACTTCCGTTGATGATCAAGGTCGAGTCAGGCTCACGACTCGGTAAACAAAAACCAAGCGCTTCTTGGGAGGCAACCCATGCATCTATCTTTCCGCTTTCTTTACCATAAGTGTAGGGGGGGACCCTTTGGATTGCTATTTCCTCTCCTCACTTCTTAATCAGGGATTCGAGCTTCAATGATCCACTCTTGATGATTCTTGGCGACCCGTGATCCCGTGTTCTACTTCTTCTCGGTTCTATTCTAAACTCTTCTCGATTCTCTATTTTATATTTTCTCAATATTCAAATAGGAATCTCTTTAGTTGTCCTTTCCTTAGCTAGATTTAAACAACGTGCACAATGTCCTAAGTGTAGGGGAGTTTACTCCCACATGCTTAAACATTGAGGACAATGTTTATATTAAGTGTAGGGGGGACTTCTATCGAAGTTAAGTGATCTTTTCCTTGTATTTGTCCTCGTTTTAACCGGAAAATCAATTTTTCGACATTTTTCAAAATTTTTGATCTATTTTGGCCTATTAGTTTATCCCTTTGCGTAGTTATTTTCTTTCCTTATTAGAATAAATCTTTGAATAAGTGGTTTTAATTTTCAAAACGTGGTGAATCTTTTGACTCAACCCGAGTTTACTCTAGCTAGTATCCGTAACGTGTTTAAGTCAAGTTTTGCTAGGCTTTTATATAGGGAGCTATAAAACGCGAAAGTCTTAACCCTCACGGGTTAAGAACAAGAACTTTTCGCAAGTTCCTATAAGTGATCCTAGAGAGTCGTTTATCAAGGGAACTTTAAGATGCGATTTCTAAACTTGAAAGAGTCTAAGAATTTGCAAGATCCTATAGGCGACTCGAAAACCCAAAACTTTGATTTAATAGGCTAAGTATCCACGAGTCTCATTACTTGAGATTTTAAACTGTGGAGAACGAGAGATGATAGAGCCAATTATAAGTCGGTATTCTTTCATGAATTTATGTGAGTTAATTATAAGCCTATTCTCCCATCGCTTGCTAATAGATTTATCTGCTAATAAATAAGGTTGTACGATTTGAAAAGTTACTTAGCTTCTAGCCCCAGATCGTTTAAAAGTTGCTCAGTAATGACGAGAGTTCATAGCCAAGGCATAACTTATGAAGCGGGGCGCGAAGATTGGCGAGTCCGAAAAGGCCCTAACAAGGCATGAGGGCTATGTTTTGTTGCTAAAGATCCAAAGTGATGTGAAGAATCATTTATCGAAAATCAATATGAAGGATCGAGACACACGACGTAAAGCAAAACTCCCCAAAAGTCATGGAGAAGTGTATCCGAAAAGACCCTAACAAGGTATGAGGATAAATAGATCCAAGTCAATAAAGGAGGCGGATCGTTGTATATCAAAATCCAAAATAAAGATTGGAGAAAAAAAATGAAGAAGTCGTGGTCCATATATGAAGAATCTCTCAAAAATTCCAAGTGAAGAAATTCCAATTATGAAGAGAAGACCATTATTTCATGAACGTCTCTCAAGATTTGAAGTATGAAGTCGCTGCCAAATATCGGCCCGAGAAAGGTCTCAAATCGCGAACCAAGTTATGCCAAGATATGAACTTTCTGATATCCCGAGAAGCAGTTTTAAAAGATTTGGTCCTTTAGCTAACTATTGATTAAATCGTGCACCTTATTTTCAGACTAAATAATTATCGAAATAAGTCAAACAATGCATCTTCGTGATCATTCAAGACAAATAATAAAATATAAGAGATACCCATAGGAATAAGGGAGTCTAAGTGAATAATTGGGCCACATGAGTTCGTGTTAGTTTACTAACTTATAATAGCAATGATCTCGTTTTTAAGCTTGGTTTGGAGAAAGTGAAAAGTTGAGGATGATGATTATTCATAACATTTTCAAAACCCAAGGTATGCTTTTAATTTCTTTGCTTTGCATTTTTTATAATTTTCTATCTCTTTAAAGGCCAACGTGGATTGATTATGATGAAAAGTGTAAACATGCTTTGTAACTAATGCATTGCATGAGGACATTGCAATGGTCAAGTGTAGGGGATTTGATAGGTGTGTAAACACCCATCTTTTCTACCACTTAATTACAATAATAACCGGACCAAAACGTGTATTTTATGTCTTTTATGTCGGAATTATGCGTGGTTTGTGTTTTTGTTGTGATTTAGGACGAAAAGGTGAAAAGTGGAGAAAACACGGAAATTCACGGGCATTTACGGACTTTTATTGAAGAAAAGGATGAAAGACGAAGTCAAGAAGTCAAAAGTGGATAAAGAACGGAAGTCCAAGACCAATTCTGAAGATTTATCGAAGAAAAAGTCAAAAGACGGAAGTTTACTTAAAGCCGAGGAACTCAAGCCTTATTTATCGAAGAATTAAAAGACGAGTCCAAAGAAATCCCGAGCCAAAAGTCATCACATTCCAAGATTAACAAAAAGATTAAGAAGGAAGGACTTGATGGTGCAATTAACAAGAAAGGAAGGAGAGAGGAAGCTTCCTCTAACCCCTCCCCTAATCACCTATAAATACTCTCATTTTCATTTCATTTAGTTTTGTTGACTAATCGTGACAATTAGTTCTTCCATCTTTATTTTATGCACATTTAATTACTTGCACATTTAATTACTTGTCTTGCACTTTTAATTACCTTTAATTTTCAAGTAAGTGTTTCTTTAATTTCTTGCACCTTTACTTTATCTTGTTGATCTTAATCTTCTTCTACCTTTCTTTGATTTACACGTTTTTAATTCGTTGATTTGTTAAAGATTTGATTTTTATGCTTTTGATTGTTTTAAACTTCTTATTTTCATAGCTTATTTGATTTATTTTCAAGTTTATATAGTTTTTATAAAAGTTGTTTTTCTTAAAGTTTATCTTTTTAGTGTCTTAAAAGTTTTTAACTTTCAGTTTTATAACTTATTTTTACACGGTTTTAGCTAAGTTTTTCGTCTAGTGCTTATTAGGATTATAGCTTATTTACTTAGCTTATTTTTAGAATTCTTTTCCGTATTCCGATTGGTATCAATCGGAAAGGGGTTTAACTTTCCGATTGGCAAGATCAGAAAAGGGTTTGACATTCCTATCTATCATTCCGATTGGGGGAATTCCTATCATTATTCCGATTGGTGAATTGGCCTGGTATTCCGATCAGGGAGGGACTTGAGGTATTCCGATCAAGGTAAGGTGACATATTCCGATTGGTACCAGTATATTCATTCCGATTGAGGTGTAGTTTGGTATTCCGATTGGGTGAGGTGACAGCTATTCCAATCGTGGGTTCCGATTGACATTCCGACCAGCGTCTTTCCCATATTCCGATCAAAGTGTTTGGTTATTCCGATTGGGTGAGTGACAACATTCCGATTGGGGTGATTGTGCACCGATCGGAATATATTCCGATTGGGCTATATTTTAGTGTTTTGTCTTGTTTTATTTTTACGTTATCATTTTCTATACTTGTCTAATTTTAATTTCCGTCACGCTTTATTTTTAGTCGTTTAATTAAGTTACTTTTCATCACGTTTTCAAATATTGCACCCTTTTGTTTAATTAGACTTAGATTTAAATTACTTGCCCTTTACTTTCAACGACGTTTACTTTTAAGTCTTTGCACATTTAAATATTAAAAACAACCAAAATTATTTGTTTCCACCAAAATAAAACTGAGTCACATAGAAAACCTAGATCAATTCGATTAGACACACATTAACGAACACATAATTTTTATACGGGCCAAAAGCCTAGTATTAAACATGTAACTAGGATGCACCATACGCACCACATGATAATATAATATAATGGCAAAAACTGAAAAGGGACGCCACGAGCAATCACTTCGCATTGGGGAAGTCATGACACTGGTGCCTCCAGTGTTATGGTTATAGTACCTCCATAAGTAGGTGACACTGGTCATGCATGTATATGGCTTTAGCTCTTAACTAACATAAGTATCAAACATATAAAACAAATACTGGGAAAACAGTTGGCTGCAAACGGAGAATCCTAATAAGGAAAGAATGTCCATACAGAAAGGATGGGAAATCCGTACCTTGTGTCCAGTGAACGGAAAAGACGAACGAAAGGAAGTCCTACTCCGATCTCACTAATGCTACATTAATAAGGGACATGTATAAGTATTCTGATTACTGAGTACGTAACTTATTTTATATCGTGTCTTAGCTTGTTTTATATGTTCATGTCTTGTTTTACTGATTTTAACGTTATGTTGTGGTTATCATGTATTATGTATATTCTAATTAAGTATTACTTGTATTTCTTGTATTATTATACTTGTTGCGTAGTAATAAGTAACTTTCTAAAAATAGCAGGTTTCCTTAAATAGAAAGTTTCCAAAAAAAGAAAGTTTCCAAAAATAGAAAGTTTCCAAAATAGATAACTTTTTAAATAATATCAGTTTCTAAAAATAGAAAGTTTCCAAAAATAGTAAGATTCCTGAATTAGAAAGTTTCCATATTTAGAATTAAGCTGTATTAATAAGCTAATAATATAAGCTTAAGTTTACGAATTAAATATCATAAGTCATGGATTTTAGTATAGTTTATTAATAATAACATGTTAATTAAATAAACTAAATATAAGCATGATTTAATTAAATTAAGGTGTATAAAATACTTAGGTTAAAACATATTTTAATATTTTATTTTTTTGAACGGCAGTTTGGTGCAGCGGAGTATCTTGCGTGCCACCGAGGAACCAAGTCTCTCGACCCAAGTTTAAATCATCTCACGAAGAGAATATTAACCCCCATGCTAGCCATCTAGTTTCCCATTAAGGGGCTTCAAGGCATTACGATGGGATTCAAACCCGGCTGCCAATTCTGGGAAAATCCCCCACATGGGGAAAGACAGGAGTCGAACCCCTGACCTCCTCCACATGGAGACTATAACCAAATGCATCCATCCATGATTAATTAAATTGATTACATGTCATGTTTTAATTAATTTAATATCTTGTTAAAATAAGTACTTTTCAAAATAAAATACTTGTACATATTTTAGTCATGAACCGGACCAAAGCATTTAACTTAGACATGTCATGAACCGGACCCAGAACCCCTTGAACCGGTCCGAACCAAACACCCCTTAACAGTGGCAAAATGGCTTGACAGGTTGCCACTGTTTTTGACATAACTGCCACCGACTGCTACCGGTGGTCTTGTCTCTCGGCTAGCCGCTGCCAGCAGTGGTGTTCCCACCGGCTGTGTGCTGGTGGTTACCCATGCTGCCTGCTGCTTTCCCCCTGCTTGACCCAGTCTGCCACCGGCTGTGTGCCGGTGGTGGGGTTGTTTGCTACCGAGACCCAACCAAACCACAAGGACACCCCGACGCATGTCGGTGTTCCTTGTTCCTGCTGTCAACCGAACCAAACACCACCGAGATCGTAGATCTCGGTTGGTGGCGTAATCAAAAACACGCCGAGAGCCTAGGGCTCTCGGTTTGTGTGTCGGCCGAACAACCAAACCCGAACAAACCCTTAATTTTAACCCCTTGATTACGTGACATGTTTTTAATCCTTGTTTTTATTTAATTCATGTTCATGTGCTAATTAATTAATAAAAGATTAAAAATCAAAAGGGTTTACGGATTACCAAATGCGTGTAAAGATTAGAAAACAATAACACGAACACGATCTTGAATTTGATTTGCAAAAATCAAATGAAACACCTCTTGGTGTTGTTGGTTGCCGCCGGCCACAAGAGAGAAGAAAAAGATTAGGGTTTTTTATTTTTCTTGAAAACTCTGTAAAGTGAAAAGTGTTTTCCCTTATTTGTTTATACTTAAAAATCAAATATGCTTGGCCCGTTTCCTTTTCTTGGTGCCGCGACTAATAGGTCCCACAAGGGAAAACCGAAGTTTTCCAGTGTTTTAAATTACGTGTTCGTATTCTCGTGTTTTCGTGTTAAAGTTATATGTTCGTGTTATATTCAATACTTGTACATAACGATATTAATCGTATAATATTAATTAAGTACGTAGTTACGTGTTCGTGATTTTTACATTCATGATTTCATGTTCGTGATTATAATTATTATTGTTGATAATTATCGTGTACAATCACGTACTTAATACTTATCATCTAATCATACGTACATAGTTTCTGAAATTAATATTCGTGACACGTGTTCGTGCTATAAAAGGAAAGTTTTAGTTTGTACATACTTTTACCAAGTGTACTATTCATGGTAAAAACATGCGGGTTTTACAACTCTTCCCCCTAAAAAGAATAATCCGTCCCCGAATTATAGATAAGATAATATGAAAAGAACATGAATGTGATATGACTGACAAGGACATGGAACGTGACGTGCCTGAAAAGAACATAACCAAATTATGGAATGATAAGACGATAAAATCCGGATGGACTCGTCTGTTTCCAAGTGGCTTCCCTCTAGGAACGGTTCCTCCACAAGATCTTTACACAATTGATAAATCTTGGTCCTCCTGACCTTGGCTTGACAATACGTAAAAGTTCCTGGTTATCAACGTAAGATAGATCCCCTGAATTTGATCGAGGGAATAAGAATTAACGTTCAAGGGTAACTGAAACGTTATGATGCAAATTAACCTAAACTAATTGATAATAGTAACGTCTTAGCCATGATGCGCGAGACATACTGAAAAGTAGTACGTGAACAATTGTGAACGTGATACGCGAACAATTGTGAACGGGATACGTGGAGATATGGTGAGTGTAATATGAGAAAACATAAGGTGATCAATGATACGTGTAACCTATCGTGAACGTGATATGAGAAACGTGGAATGAACATGACATGTGAAACATATCGTGAACATGGAATACGGCGGTGGTAACGCCAAAATCTATAAGGTGAGACGTGGAATATGACGTGAAACGTCTGTCCGAGGATAGATAGTTATACTAAACTTGAGTCCGGTCTCTCAAGTTCTTGCAAACTTTCTAGAACGAAAATGAACGTAAAATCGTAAGCCAAGATACGATCATGAACGTGAAGAGTGTCATGAACTTGAGTGTGAAAGCAAGTCATAAAATTTGGACAAAGAACATGAACGAAATTTTGGAACCTTTGTCTGGTCCGATAGCTGAGGGAGTACCAAGTGATCGGATGATCCTTGGCTGTAAAAATGTCTGAAAATCTGCTGACTCTGGAATCCTTGCGGATGTAAGGATTCTACAGACTTGATAAAACTGTTGACAATAAGCTAGATAGCTTCATGCTTCGTCTGAGTTTGCGGTAATCGGGTAACTAAAATCCATGGAGATATTGTCCCATTTTTGATCACAATTTCTGATGATGGATAAACATCCTAGTATGTTGGTGTTCTATCTTAGCCTGTTGGTATGACAAGTACTTAGATATGAACTTAATTGTATCTTGCTTCATAGAAACTTGATACATAGGAGTTTGCGAAAACTATGAGTCTCTGAAATTAGACTTCTCTTAGCGTAGGATTTTCTAGAACACCTAATGTAGTGTAGGGTTCTCACCTCCACGCATAAGGTGAGTCATGGTAAAAATTAACCGTGAGAATCCATGTGATTTGACGTGTCACCGTAATCAACCAGAATTTATATTTGAAAATTTTAGGGTGAAATTTCTCCTGTCGTAGAATTTGCAACATAGTGCACATGTGGTCTTCCTGCTCTTCTCTAGACTTAGAGAAAATCAGGTTGTCCTCGATGAAAACACTGATGAATTTGTTTATGAGTTCATAAAACTCAATTTATTAAGTCCATAATGCTGTTGGAGCATTTATGAGACTAATACAAAATCATGAATTTAGCATGACCAAGCCGTGTACGAATAGCATTCATGAAAGTGTCCTGCTCTTTCACTCATCACTGTTGGCAGTAGAATCATGAATCCGATCTTGGAGAAGTGCTTAACACCCTAAAGTCGATTGGACATGTTGTCAATACGTGGAGGAGAATTACGTTTATGAATGGTGATTTATTTAAATCGACGGTAGTCGACACATAATCTCATGTTACCGTCCTTCTCCTTGAAGGTTCTTCTGGAATGTATGGGAACATTTTGGAATAGTCGGCTGGTTATGCGTAAAAGGAACTTTAGTGGTCGTGTCTTAACTGACAGCTAGAAAATTTTAGCAGCCATGGCTAACAAAGCACGTGCTTGTAAAGAATAGATAATTTGTACAGATTTTCCTGATGGAAAACCATGCTGAATGTATTCAGGAGCCTAAACATTGCTGTACATAATCATGAATTGTAGCATGGTGTGCTGTTCGTAGTCCATAATTAGGATTAAATTCAACTCGCATCTGTCCGAGGTAATGCGTTAGCAGCTTGGATCTTATCATTAGGCTGAAGGAAAACCTTCGTATACAGGGGTGATACGAATGGCGTCCTTTATCATCGTGAATATATGAAATATGGGTGCAAGAAATGAAAGTGTCATCGAGCAAACGTGACAGATCTCACTGATACGTCGGTGATGGTACTGAAATTCTTTTGGCTTGATTAATACATGGCACAACAAAATGGATATACCCTTTGGAGAGTACCCTAAATTTCTTAGGGATGTTCCAGAATTGGACGTAAGTCATGTGTCTTGACTCGTGTCTTGGAAAATATAAGCATGACATGTGTCTTGACTGGTGTCTTGACATGTGTCTTCAGAAAGTATACATGAGACATGTGTCTTGACTGATGTCTTGACATGTGTCTCGAGGTGTGAAACAAGTAGAACTACAAATATTAGGTTATTATGCCAGAATTAGCGGATCGCTTGGACTATTGACCCTTTGCATCTCTGATCACGTCCGTGGCCGGAGCTTCGGTTGCAATTGCTAGGATTGTTGTTGTCACAGTAGTAGTTACTATCGTCTTGTCTGTCAGTTCCATGATGGTCATTCTTCTGACGTTTGATTCATGTAACTAATCAGCTGAGTGGCCGGCTGGTGCTGGTTCATACTCCTATGATTGAAAAGACTATTGGACGACGTGTGACATGTAACTAAGAATTAGGAACATGGATTGTGATGAGAATCACCTGATGGTGAAGCATCTCCTCGTCCGATCACTATGATCTAACGCCTTTGTCTTCGTCTGGTAAAATCTCCAGGTTGTGAACAGCATTCACATCTCGTAGCGTCTTCAATTAATCAGCAACATCAACATTTAGTAACATTTCCAAGATATGAACGGCGTCAATATCTTGTAGAATATCAACAAGTGAAATATGCATGGGAAAATTTAGAATCAACTAGCGAACACTCGTAGGGTATCGTAAGTGAAATACTCGTGGATTATGTACGTGTAATACACATGGGATACGGTACATGGAGTACACATGGAATGCACATGAAATGATGGAATGCACATGAAATGATCGATATGGGGTCGATAATCTGACGTGATTTTAAAAGAAAATAATTGGTTAAACGGCTAGAAAACCGAATTGAAATGAGCATCATGATAGCCTGGCAATTCCAGCATATACATCATCCTGGTTGCATAGAGAGACGCTAAAAGTGTGGTTAAACGAAATTCAACGATGATTTGCCTGAAAGCATGATTAATGAAAACCAACCATGACCATCATGAAAGCAAGATTAAATGAAATCCAACAATGTCTTGCATGAGAGCATAAACAACAAAAGAGACGTAAGACGTACTCAACATGAAGAAACATGAAACAATTTAACATGAAAGAGTATACAACATAATCAGCATGAAAATGAAGTTAACCATGATAGTATGAAAACATACTCGACATAAAGACATAGTAACTTATGAGGGGACATGAAAAAAATTTATGCCAATAAATCATGTGAAAAATTCTATGCATGAAAACAGTGCGTGAATGCATGATGCAGTTTATGAAAACTTTTATATGCGCGAGGGTAAACGCCTATGGTGAGTTTACCCAAAACAAAAGACATGGCGAGGGGACGCCTATGGGTCGGTCCCAAAGTTAAAAGTTTCAATAAAAGCACATGTGATTAAATAGGGCCAGTCCTCTACCAACAGTTACTTAGTCATAAACCTGCGACAAAGATACATGGAATAAATGAGTGAAACTCAGCTGTCAAAACTTAACAGAATTTTTTTTTATGTGACCACTTATGAACTACTGGGGTTCAGTCCACATTAGCCACAGTTCACAAGGAACATCATGCATGAACCAATGACAAATAACTAAGTATGGATGACGGTTGTTCATCCATATTAGTAAAACAATACCGATGAAAACATCATGGTTAAAACAACAAAGTGCTTAAAACATCAATACATGGAATAACGAGCGTTGACTTAGGAAGCTTCTGGTGACTACCCTCTGATCACAGGTCGAGTTTTAGAGCCTACAGGTCGAATCCTTGGCTCAGATACCATAATTGTAACACCCCATTTTGGTAAATGTAAGGTCACGCGTGATTATGGCGTGTCATCAAAGCATGCAACGTAATATGTTGTAAAACATACATGACCATAGGGAAAACCAGAATCAAACATCGGTTCCCAAACATAAGCCCAAAACAAAATAAATTAAATGAACTAGGAAAGACTAAACAAGCATATGTATATGGAGCAAAAAGGAGAAGATGTCTACGGTAGCTTCCATCCTATGCACTTCCTCCAAATGCTCGAGTCCGTCATTGGGTACCTGCCATTTTGGGACATGGAAAGGAAAGTAAAGGCTGAGCATAACGCTCAGTGCACGGATATACGACATAGTATGAATGGCTGAAACATAAATAAGACTAATAGCAACAAAATAACATAAGTTCTAAGCAATCTGGATTCATGTTCATAAAACTAGTTTTATAGTTTGAAAAGACTTATGCTTCTATGAAAATCTGTTTAATTAGCCAAATAGCCCATATAGGTCATGAGGTTCCACCGTGCATGAATACTTGGAGGGGAGACCTTGTCATGCAATTAGAAGGGTTGCCTCTAATTAATTAGTCTGGGTAGGAGGGATCAACTCCTAGTGAAGGAGGCAAGGCACACATCGCACTCACTCTGATATTACTGGTAAACATGTAACTAGGATGCACCCATACGCCCCACATTATAATATAATATAATGGCCAAAATTGAAAAGGGATGCCACGAGCAATCACTTCGCCGTGGGAAAGTCATAACACTGGTGCCTCTAGTGTTATGGTTATGGTACCTCCATAACTAGGTGAAACTGGTCATGCATGTATATGGCTTAGGCTCTTAACTAATATAAGTATCAAAAATATAAAACAAATACTCGGAAAACAGTTGGCTGCAAACGGGGAATCCTAATAAGGAAAGAATATCCAAACTGAAAGGACGGGAAATCCGTACCTTGTGTCCAGTTAACGGAAAAGACGAACGAAAGGAAGTTCTACTCCGATCTTACTAATTCTACATAAATAGGGGACATGTATAAGTATTCTGATTATTGAGTACGTAACTGATTTTATATCGTATCTTAGCTTGTTTTATATGTTCATGTCTTGTTTTACTGATTTTAACGTTATGCTGTGGTTATCATGTATTCTGTATATTCTGATTAAGTCTTACTTGTATTTCTTGTATTATTATACTTGTTGCGTAATAATAATTACTTACTAAAAATATCAGGTTTCCTAAAATAGAAAGTTTATAAAAATAGAAAGTTTCCAAAAATAGAAAGTTTCTAAAAATAGATTAACTTCTTAAAATAGATCAGTTTCTAAAAATAGAAAGTTTCCAAAAATATTAAGATTTCTGAATTAGAAAGTTTCCATATTTAGAATTAAGCTGAATTAATAAGCTAATAATATAAGCTTAAGTTTACTGATTAAATATCATAAGTCATGTGATTTTAGTATAGTTTATTAATAATAATATGTTAATTAAATAAACTATAGGTTATATGATTTAACTAAATATAAGCATGATTTAACTAAATTAAGGTGTATAAAATACTTAGGTTAAAACATGT
Organism: Glebionis coronaria; assembly: GCA_025667525.1. NCBI lineage: Eukaryota > Viridiplantae > Streptophyta > Magnoliopsida > Asterales > Asteraceae > Glebionis > Glebionis coronaria. The sequence continues at coordinate 443,779 of JANFOE010000238.1, read as the reverse complement.
ATTAATATTTTATTAATTATAACCTAAGTCATGGTTATTAATTAATTATATTTCATGTCTTAATAATTAATTAATACTATAATCTACGTTAAATAATTAAATACTTAGGTTAAAACATGTATTATTTACTAAATAATAATTACCTAAGTCCATGATTAATTAAGTTTATTACATGTCATGTTTTAATTAATTTAATATCTTATTAAAATAAATACTTGAATAAAATACTTGTACATATTTTAGTCATGAATCGGACCAAAGTATTTAATTTAGACATGTCATGAACCGCACCCGGAACCCCTTACACCGGTGCGAACCAAACACCCCTTAAGAGTGGCAAACCGGCTTGACCGGTTGCCACTGTTTTTGTCATAACTGCCACCGGCTGCTGCCGGGGGTCTTGTCTCTCGGCTAGCCGCTGCCAGCAGTGGTGTTCCCACCGGCTGTGTGCCGGTGGTTACCCCTACTGCCTGCTGCGTTCCCCCTGCTTGACCCAGTCTGCCACTGGTTGTGTGCTGTTGGTGGGGCTGTTTGCTGCCGAGACCCAACCAAACCACAAGGACACCCCGACGCATGTCGGGGTTCCTTGTTCATGCTGTCAACCGAACCAAACACCACCGAGATCGTAGATCTCGGTTGGTGGCGTGATCAAAAACACGTCGAGAGCCTAAGGTTCTCGGTTTGTGTGTCGGTCGAACAACCAAACCCGAATAAACCCTTAATTTTACCCCCTTGATTACGTGACATGTTTTTAATCCTTGTTTTTATTTAATTCATGTTCCTGTGCTAATTAATTAAATAAAAGAATAAAAACCAAAAGGGTTTACGGATTACCGAATGCGTGTGAAGATTGGAAAACAATAACACGAACACGATCTTGAATTGGATTTGAAAAAATCAAATCAAGCACCTCTCGGAGTTGTTGGTTGCCGCCGGCCACAAGAGAGAAGAAAAAGTTTAGGGTTATTGATTTTTCTTGAAAACTTTGTAAAGTGAAAAAGTATTTTCCCTTATTTGTTTATTACTTAAAAATCAAATGGGCTTGGCACGTTTCCTTCTCTTGGTGCCGCGGCTAATAGGGCCCACAAGGGAAAACCCGGAGTTTTCCCGTGTTTTAAAATTACGTGTTCGTATTCTCGTGTTTTCGTGTTAAAATTATATGTTCGTGTTATATTCAATACTTGTACATAACGATATTAATCGTATATTATTAATTAAGTACGTAGTTACGTGTTCGTGATTTTTACATTCATGATTTCATGTTCGTGATTATAATATTATTGTTGATAATTATCGTGTACTATCACGTACTTAATACTTATCATGTAATCACACGTACGTAGTTTCTGAAATTAATATTCGTGACACGTGTTCGTGCTATAAAAGGAAAGTTTTAGTTTGTACATACGTTTACCAAGTGTACTGTTCATGGTAAAAACATGCGGGTTTTACAACCATCCTACTGATTGATTTGAGATGCCAACAAAAGACAACATATTTTAAACATAGATGCATCCATATTAACAAGGCATGTTGATCATGTGAAACATCATATAAAAGTTAGAATAACATTTAATTGTATATTATGTAAGTCGTGGTTAAACATTAACATTTAGTGGCATGAAGCATACAAGTCTTTCAAAGGTTTACACATTTGTCAGTTAATCAAATAGTTAACAAACACCTAAATAATGTCATAACTATTAATCACTTTAAACAATAATGTGTACTTAGTGCCTAAATGACCAATGCAAGAAATCATGAATGAATGGGAAAAACACATAACTTGCATTATTATGAGTTTCTAGGTTAAGACACTAGAAAACAAGAAGGAGAAAAAGGATTCAAGAATCATGAGATATATACCATATACATAATTTTGGAAGTCTCATTTAATCACACCAAGTTAAACGACTAAAAGGAATCCAAAATCACATCGTGATAGACATACTAATTTGCTATGAATCAAACCAACGTAGTGTATGTGTACAATTAACACATAATACATGCATACGAGACGTCATAACTTAAGATGAAAATATCATGCAAAACAAGTTGGCATTTTAGCATTTGAGAACATGCATCAATTAGACGTGCTAAGATGTATTATATTTGTATTGATTAGACAAGAACAAAACCTTATAATAAACATGTGTTTGGTGATTAGTAAATAAGTATGAAGCATGAAGACATGTGAGCATGTTTCATAACAAACAATTGCTTCTTTGGATATTTAATTACTACTTATTTGGTATGTACTTCTAATAAGATACAAAGTTCATCCATGACTAACATTAGGCGTATTTAGGAAAAACCATTTAGTCGAGTTAGATAATGAGTATGAGACTATCACTAGTGGTGCTCAATTAAGGCTAAAACCTTTTTACAGGTTTTACAAGAACCCAAATTCTCCTCGAAGCAATCCAATCGTTAGGTCAAATTGAATTTCTAGTGCAATAGGTTCTCCAGTAGTCATTCTCTTTTTAGACAAAATGCAGTTCCTATATTTGCCAAATGAAGTGAAGCAAACATTTTATTTGCATTGACCATTAATAATTATCATAAAGTGACTCAACTATCATGTTTCATATAATCCTAATCAAGTATAAGGATTAAGTAAGAAACCAAGAAACATATAAAAGCACAAAGAGGAGTCAATTAGAGAAAGACGTATGCAAAGAAGCATAGAAAGTAATGTCTATGTAGAAGAAATCTTTTTAAGAATGCCCCATTGCATATGTTTTTAGAATTATTAGATCGAGGTTACTTACCTTGATTAATCTTGTGAATTGAAGAAAGAGTTGGAAAACCTTAAGTGTCGAATTTTACTAAACGAAGATATGATCATGTTTTCCACTAATTTTAACTCGCATATAAAGTGTATTATAACATACGAAGTGATTCACAAGATGCTTATGTAACACTTGTGAATTAATGCCTATATGCAATGTAACAACAAACACACTAACTTAATGCAAAGGATCTAGCATAAGTCCTATAAAGCATAGTCGAAAGAATAGTGATGAACAAGTACAACAAATGTTGTTTATGAAAACATTCCTTTTTTAGTGGAGCGTATATTCACACAAGGATTACAAAAACTATACTTATTATAAATAGGTTGATTTTGATTCAAGTGATATTAGAAAAAAAATTTAAACTGAACTGGCCACGGCCCTTTGCAAGGGTACGAACCCTTTTTAAAAGGGTCCGTGGGGTCCGTGGACCTCTGAGACAGTTGAAACGCAATTTTTGACCCCAGCTGTGAAGATAGACTTAAGGAGTTGTTCAACAATCATGTTTCATATGTGTATGTTGTAATTCAAACTAAGGATCAAGAGAATGTACCTTTGTAGCAAGTATATTCATAGCATATCATACTCGAGCGGTACGCATGTTTTTGCTAATGCTTATGATGTATCCATCAAGAATAACACTACCTTTATCCGTGGATTTTGTTGGGAATAAAATTAGCTAAGTCATGTAGCCGCTGACACAGAGATTTTAGACGCTGATAAGTACAATCAAGGCGCTGACAGGTGAGACGCTGATAAGAATTGTTAAGGCGCTGACAAGAAGAATCTTAACACAGAAGACAAGGACTAAATATGCCAATGATGAATTCTTCAAGCTGGTGGAAAAAATATGAAGATAAGAATTCAGAATATATTCTTATGGTTTAAAAGATTTAGTCAAATAAAGTTATTTTCTATGTTGATCTTATATCTCTTCCTAAAATAGTTTACCTTAGCTTTTTGTACAAGGCTCCTTAACCTATAAAAGAAGGCCTTACGGTTAGACATAAGACACACCTCTTCCACATATTTCACAACACTTTCTTTGTAATCATTCGTTGATATTATTAATCAAAGTGAAAGTTTGGTATTCATATATTGTTTGTTCTTTGTTGTAAGTATTGTTTTTCGCATAATACTTAGATTGTCGAATACACAAAGTTTCTCTACGTGTTAAACTTGATTCAATCTCGTTAACACAAAGCTAATCGATCTAAGTTTGGGATCAACAATTGGTATCAGAGCTTGTTGAGAAACTTTGATTTGAAGAACGAAATCCAATATCGTGAGGTGAACGAGGCTAAGGAAGAAGTTGAAGAAAAGTCTGATGATGTTTTCAGTTAAGGCCAAGTCTACTTCAAGTTCCACAAGTTCCAAGTCATCTTCTTCAAGTTCTGATAATGAGGTATGTGATGAATCTTCTTGTAGGATAAATACTGAATGACTTAATAAAGAAGTTCTAAAATTAAAATCAGATGTTTTAGACGTAAAAGCTAGACTTGTAAATTATAAAATGGCGCTTGCACAATCAGATGGAATGATAGAAGAATATAAGAAAATGGAATTTGATCTTAAGGATCAAATCAATGTTTTGACTTTGGATCTAAAAGTTAGTAATGAACTTAGGGATACTCTAATGAAATCTAGAGCAGATGTGCAACTTAAGTTAGATGAAGCCATTAAGGATAAAGAAAATTTAGGGCTTAAAATTAAAATTTTGATAAAGCCAGCTATACCCTAGAACAGTGTGTGACTGAGTAAAAACAACATGGGGACATGTCTGGGATTGGGATGAAAGAGTATGTTGCTATTCCACCACCTGCTGGGAACTTCTATGGTGTCTTGAGAAAGGATCTCTCTTGGTCTGGTATCCCAGAACTCTAAGAAAAGGAATTTATTCCTCCACATAGAGTGCTTTCCCGAGTTGAGGAATATAGGAAAAAGGTGACTGACTTAGAACAATGGAAAGCAACCAACCCTTGTCTATTTGTTAAAGGTGGACTGCTTAATGATGAACTTGTTGAAACTAAACCCATTGTTGTAACCAACCCCACCACTGGTAAACCTGTTAATCTTGGCTCACCAATTAAGAGCAAACCTAGTGTTAAGTATGTTGAAATGTATAGAAAACCTAGGTCACCCCAAAGCCAAGTAAGTTTTAATGGGACAAGGTTTTATCAGTCTAAGCCTAAGTTTGTGTCCAAAAAGGCTTGTTACACATGTGGGACTTTTTCACATTTGGCCTATAATTGTGTCAGCGGATACAATTCGCCTGCTAACAATAGGTCAGTCATGGTCAACCCTAGACCTTTTTTCCAATCAAGTCCTCAGGCCACTAGACCAGCTCCCTTCTTTTCTAGAGGGACTAATACTCATCGCAAAATACCCTTCCAAAAGACCAACACTTGGTCTAACAGACAGTGGGTTCCTGTAGCAAACCCTAATTTAGCCGTTGACAGGAACAATCTATCCGCTGAAAAGGCAAGACAAGCCGCTAACAACCCTAGATTTGGTACTTTTATGCCAAAACTAGATGTTTTCAGACCTTATGTTAGACCATATAAACAAAGATACTTGGTTAATAAGGGTCAAAGGTTTAAGGCATCATCCCACTTAACTTGGAAACCTAAACAAGAGCAAAACTCTAATTTTAATAGTATTTCAATGACTTGCAATAGATTTAAATATCTTGAGAATTTCATTACTAGACCCATTGGAACTAATTGGGTGTTTAGGTCACAAAGGGATGGACATGGATTTGAGGTGAAGAATAAGACCGCTCTAGTTGAACAACTAGATAGATCCAAGTCTGACAAGGCTTGGATGTCTAAAGAAAACTAATTTGTTTTCTTTATGAGTAGACTATCCAAAAGCAGGTTAATGATCAAGGATATTGAGATAGTGAATGCTCAAGGAACTTGAACTGTCAGTCTTTCCACTGTTATTATTTTTATCCATTGACATGTTATCTCTACCCACTTTCGTGGGAAAGGTAGCCTCTGTTGGTGTGTTTTTGTGGTTTTTGTCTAACTATGCATGAAAGTGGAGCTACATTAAGGTGGATACAGAGTTGCAAACATTTATTTATGATGGTTGGAATGTTTACATTCTTATCTTGAGATAAAATTTTGCTTCTTTACATAAAATTATTTGTATGCTTCTGTTTAGGGGAGGTAAACCTTTAGGTTTTTGGGTATTCTTAGAATGCTCTTATCACAATTCCAGATTGTGTCCACTAGTGAGTGGGAGTTAGAAATTAATGATCTCATGTTTTTATAAATTTAGTGAATTTCTATCTCTTGAGGCACTATAGCATGCACGTAATTTATTTTCCATGCATGCTGCCAAGACATTTGACCTAGATTTGGGTTTGGTCGGTTGGTGACTTGGGTTACATAATTTTTGGGTTTACTCGGGAGTTACAAGGATTTTATATAAGTTATCTTCACTCTTAAGGACTTCGTGAGCAAGTGATACTCGAGGACACTCATATATATCATGTTTGTACACGTGTGTGTGATTGGACAGTCCTTGCAAAGCTTAGTCTTTTTGATGAAAAGATAATTTCCATAGGATTAATTTCTTTATTAAGGTCTTTTCATTTTATGCTATGACACCCCAGTTGGTGTCATTTATAAACTTCTTTATAGACCCAAAACGTTTCATCACCCTTTCATTTTTAAGAATTTTTGGATATCTGGAAGCCTAAAGATCATTGAGATATTTTTCCTAGTGATTAACATCTAGTAGCAACAAAGATCACTTTCACAAGGGTGAATAGTGTTATGGAAATGGCTGAGACTATTGGCACTAGCTTTAATGTAGGTCAAGTCAGTCTTATCATCAGTAAGTCCATCTCCATGTCCTATGAATCAACATTGAGGATTCATTTCCCGAATGTGGATGAGGACAGTATGAAACCTTTGACATTAATGGAATTGACGAAAATCTGTATTAGCTTACAAAAGCAAAATACAGAACTGGTATAAATTTTCAAGGATCGCTGTTTTGAACTAATAGACTTGTTGTTTTGGAAGCTGATGCAAGGAGGACATTCTTGGTTCCGTCCTTTTATATTAATTTTGGAGAGGAGTCTTAAAAAGGGGAGGAGTAATCGAATTTGAGTGACAAAAGTTATAAAGAAGGCTCCATTAATTCTACAAGTATGATAGAGGTAGCAGATGTTCTTACAGGTTTGAAAAAGCTATGGAGTTGTCTATTTCTATGAGAATATGGGGAGTTGAGAATTTGTTGAGAGTTCAGTACAAAGTTGAAGGACGACTACACCAGTGATATGAGTGTTGACTTTTTGATTCACACTCAAATTCAAGGATAGAGCATGTTTGTAAGAATTCTCTTTGTATGTTTTATTTTATTCACAAACTTGATAGTTAGAGTAAATATCAAGTTTAGGGGAGGATTGTTGGGAATAAAATTAGCTAAGTCATGTAGCCGCTGACAAAGAGATTCTAGACGTTGACAAGTATAATCAAGGCCCTGACAGGTGAGACGCTGATAAGAATTATCAAGGCGCTGACAAGAAGAATCTTAACACAGAAAACAAGGACTAAATCTGCCAATTATGAGTTCTTCAAGCTGGTGGACAAAATCTGAAGATAAGAATTCAGAATATATTCTTAAGGTTTAAAAGATTTAGTCAAATAAAGTTATTTTCTATGTTGATCTTGTGTCTCTTCCTAAAATAGTTTATCTTAGCTTTTTGTACAATGCTCCTTAACCTATAAAAGGAGGCCTTAGGGTTAGACATAAGACACACCTCTTCCACATATTTCACAACACTTTCATTGTAATCATTCGCTGATATTATTAATCAAAGTGAAATTTTGGTATTCATATATTGTTTGTTCTTTGTTCTAAGTATTAGTTTCCGCATAATACTTAGATTGTCGAATACACAAAGTTTCTCTATGTGTTAAACTTGATTAAATCTCGTTAACACAAAGCTAATCGATCTAAGTTTGGGATCAAAAGATTTGTATGTACTAAAGAGGTTCCTACTACCCGTCATATGCCTTGAACAACCATTGTCCTTCATTCACTCGTCGAACTTAAGTTCGCCATTCAAGTATACCTACAAATCATGAGACTCAAGTGTTTGGTCCCTATTGGTTTATGGGTCCATTTAGGTTAATCATACCTCTCATATCCATACCAATTTGAGTGTTACTGAATATATCCCATGGAACTAGATCTCTTATTGAAAACTGATTTCAACATGTGCGCATAAATGTCGTCACAAAAACACATATGCATATAGAATGAAATACAAATAGAAAACTCATAAGCAAATAGGTGTAATGCAATGGTTATCTAAGAACGAAAGAATAGTGATATGCAAGTAGAAGAAATACTCATAAAAACACATAAGCATACAAGGTTTAACACAAGCAAGATGTTCATATGCACAAATATCCATTAGCACTCAATACAAGGATAATAAAAATCCTACGGATTCTTTTTAACATCATTATTTCATCGTATACCAAACACCCTTTTTCAAGAATACTATATGTTTAGAGAACAATTAGTTCATATTTCAAAGAGACTTACTAAGTTCAAGTAAGCGTATAACATATGCAAAGAGAGTGAGCTAAGTCTACAAGCAATGTGAAAGGCAATTTTCCAACATAGAGCAAAACTCTAGCAAATAACCTATTGTGCATAATCAGGTAATTAACAAGCAAGCAAATGAGTAACATGGCAAGGTTGACACTTATGTATCACAAATAAAAGCAATCACGACTTGCAATGATCAAACAAAATATATTCAAACTCATAAACCAAAGCAAGTAACATTTAGCATACACATATTTTTCTTCACTTTGTGTTTAAGTATGAAGATGTATATCAAGTTTGATTAGTTTCCATTACATGACAAAATGATTTTTTAGAATGTCGACACAACCTTTTTCAACTACAAACTAATTTACTTTGTCCGAATCAAGAAAAATAAGATGAAATGCTAAAGTAAGTTCAGAATTTTAGACACCCTATTGGATTTGACTTGTTTCACTATCTTGAGAATCTAAACAGTACATAAGAATGTTTTTATATGAAAGTAGACTTATTACCTTCAAAACGATAGGTGGCATGACTTCTACGGACTTACGGTTAAAAAGTTGTGGCTTTTTGAAGTTGGCTGAAAACTGCAGCACAAACGATCACGAACCCCGGCGGACCCTTATTAAAAAGGGTCCGTAGACCACCGATCTGGGTCCGTGAGTCTCTAAGACAGACTGCATTTTTCCCCAAAACTTGTGTTTTGACATAGCAAAAAAGCATAAGATTTACTAGACTTGATAACAAACATTCAATACACATGTTAAACATCATTTCTACTTATGATACTTATCTCAGAGTTTAGGGAAACGATTTTTCAACAAACTTATGAGTTGTGCTAAACACTCATTTAAAAACCGTATTTCATAAATTTCTCTATAGACACACAATGACACTCATCAATCTTAAACAACAAAATTTTCAAGCAATAAACCAAAAAAAAGATTCTCATATTGTATCCCGCTTCAAAGGTAATTTGATACATGGATTGCGCCCTATTTTAAAAACCATTTATTTTTAAGAAATTAGAGCCACGTGTATCTGATACCAATTGTAGAAAACATAGAGGGGGTGAATATGTTTTAAGAACTTTTTGTATCAAATGTCCATTAAGGGGGACTTAGTATGAGAAGTGTTGTATATAGTCAAGGACTATATGAATCAAGTAGCACATTGAGTGATCACAACACACGCAAGCAATGCAAGTATAAGGACAAATTAATAAGGAAAAGTAAATGCAAACCGACACAATGATTTATAGTAGTTCGACTACAAGGACTCTTTCCTTGCCCTACATCCACTCCCCGAGTCACCTACTCGAGATTTCCACTTCACTAATCAACAACCTCTTTTACACCGGTGGAGAAACCTTTACACTTAGCTTACAATCTTTACCGACACCTAAGCTATGATGTCCTGTTCTTTCACACAGGTACAACAAGTCCCTTCTACATTGTTTACACTTTATCCGGCACAAAGCTAAACACCGGGTCCTAGCGCAATGGAGAGGACCAACACACTTTTACACCGCCTACAATATTTTCTAACACCTAATCTAAGATGTCGTGTTCTTTCACATAGGTAAAACAACTCCCATCACACTACGCATTTTAAGGACAAAAATGCTAACCAGCACCATTACACAAGTAGAAGTATTGACACAAGAATGGTGGATGTATAGCTAACATTAGTACATCCACAAACTTAAGCAAAGAAGGATCAAAGCTTGGAGAGGTTCTTTAGAGTGAGAGATCGAACAAGAGAGATCTCAGACGTGGTGCTGAGATGAAGCTTGATCTTGGATGTATAGCATACAACCTTAGTGATCTCTATATTTACAAAGAGGACACTAGATAAAGAGATGAATAAGTATATATCTAAGATCTACATCTTAGAGAGAAGAGATAAGTGATAGAAGATCAGATATAGAGAGAAGGATAGAGAAAATATGAAGGAAAAGGGTGAACTGTAAGCTTGAAGAATGCTTGGTATTTATAGGCACCAAGCTCAGCAGCTGACGGACCCCGATGGACCCTTTTACTAAGGGGTCCGCCCTTTACAAAAAGGGTTCGTAGGAGTTTACTTTGGTTTTTCCATAAATACCAAATCTCTTGTCCAAGATCACACTCAATGTCATTACTACCTTGTAGTTGACTTTTAATATCATATTTAGGAGACTGTACAAGTACCATTTGTTAATGCAACCAATGCCTAAAAACATTATTTGTAATAACTAATCTTTCTGAGTTTTGATCATGACAAAGTGTAAAAACATGTATCGTCAAAGATAAACGAAAGACGAATTACTTAACAAACACTATCATCAAGGTAATAATCATTTAAGTCTTACACAAACATATCTTATACATGTTTAGTGATCATAGAGAGTGATTAACCTTAAAATGCACATTTATACAAATGTGACAAAAGATTTTAATAAACTTTATTTTAAGAAAATGCTTTATTAAAATAGAAAATAAAAATTTGAATATGGCATATTCCAAATGCCCTAGGAATATCCTTTGAGGGTTTAAACTACCCCATATAACATTTCCCCACTAAAGGATAAAAAGGAGCGAACTCTAGGAGTCGCGGTTCCTTAAATAGTTATGCGGTTCTTTAGTGATAATGAACCGTGGTACCATTTAATGAACCGCGCTCAGAGAGCCGTTAGACTTTGTCTCCTATAAATAGTGGATCATATTTTCATTTTCCAACAACCCTTTTTGGACAAATCTTTCTGCTTCTTATCTTCTTTCTATGATTCCAATCATTAGTAAATGATCACCTAATTTGTTAAGTATGTTTACTTATGATTATCCTCTTGATCTCTCTACTTGTCCAAAGAGAAGATCACTCACACATTTGTGATGTGATTAAAGATGAATCCTTGATGAAGATCATCCTTTCTTAGATCTAGTCATGTTCATCTTTTTGTATACTTGAGTCTTGTATAGATCCAGTGTATTTGTGAATACCTGGATTAGTCTTATGTTGATCCAAGGTATTTATGAATACTTGGATTAGTCTTGTGTAAATCCATTGTATATGTATACTTGGATTTGTCTTGTGCAGATCCAAGTTACATGTGTGTTAGTTATCAATAAAGTAAAAAGTGATGTGTTATGTGTCTTGTGAGTTCTCACTAAACTTGAAAGAGAAGAGTCATGAAGATTGGTTCTAGCTTTGGATTAGAACTCGACATCTAGCCTTGTATAGGAAAAAAGTGTTGATACCACACTTAGATCGATTAGCTTTTGTATTATCGAGATAAATCAAGAGTAATACGTAGTGAAACTTTGTGTTATCAACAATCTAAGTGCTATGCGGAATTAACACTTAGAATAAAGAACGAAATAACAAAGTATGCAAACCAAACTTTCAACTTCTATTGATAATAATAACGATGAACAAAGTGATGAAAGTATATAAAACATAAACCTAAAGGCCTCTCTTTATACACACAAGGAGCCTTGTACACAAAGTTATCGTGTCAACTATTCTTGGAAGATATATTAAGATAAACATACAAAATACAATATTCATGCATATCTTCCTATCATTATAAAACGTGTTGACTTTTAAGTCTTGACATCGGCTTGATATTTCTTCTCTGCGCCTATTCTGTCAGTGGTTTGATCACACTATGTCAGCGGCTTGATGTAATGTGTCAGCGGCTAGATGACTTTGCTGATTTTATTCCCAACAATCCTCCCCTAAACTTGATATTCAACATGATCATCAAGTTTCTGAATAAAACAAAATGCTGAGAGGATTCTTACAAACTAATCTACTCTTCTTTGATCTGGGAATACATGAACTTCAAAAAGTCAATGCCAACATCACTTGTGTAGTCAACCTTGAGCTTAGTACCAACCATCTTCTTTAACAAGTCTTGTGACAGTGGATATACCTTGTCTATCAACAAGTATTCTTTAGACTTTGAAGTACAAAGATAGTAGACACCAATAGTTGAATACAAACGCCATTCTAAGCCACTCAAATCATCAAGAGCCAACCAGATTTGATCTGCTTCATCATGGGCAAACATTCTCTTGAATGTTGTCCAGATTTTATTAACACCAAGTGAGGAATGAGCCTCAGCATCATATTTCTCCTTCATTAACCCTCATAAAGTCTCCAACTCTTCTCTGTCCATACTCGCAAACAAAGAAATAAGAGAAGTGAAGACATGTACCTTATCACTATATCTGGTGACCTTCTAAAAACAAACAGAATCTTCTTCATACTTCACAATTGGGCTCTTGAAATCAGTAGGTACCACAGCAGCAATGTCTGAATCTTATAAGGGTGAAAGCTCCATTTTCTTCTTCAAGCCTTCTTTTTTTCTTTTGGGTAAAAGGGTATCTACCCCGGTAAATGGTATTAATCACAATAAAAATTAAGTACAATGGAATGTGGTTGTGTACCACATTAACCTCAAGCAAAACTTGAATTACGAGCGTGTAGGACATGCCCTACAACGCAGAGCTAAAACAAAACACAAACGAATCAATCTAGACATAAAGCCTAAACGAAGCATTCATCTTCCATCTTGCCAACAATTCATTAACAGCCATTGTATTCTTGAATTTGAACGTTAAGAGTTTCAAACGAACTGTAACCAATTTGATGTCAACTATTTCTGTCCTGGAGCGCTTGACCTTTCTGAAAAGACGAGCATTCCGTTCATTCCACACATAGTATGCAGTAGCAGCAAAAATAAGTCTTCCAAAAACACTCAACGCCGTACATTGCTTTGCAATAGGCAGAAGGTACTGAAAAATATCATCTAACCTTGGTCCAATGTTCTTCATACCTGCTAATGAACGTACACCAAACCAAACCTGCTCGGTAAAGGAACACTCAAAGAAAAGGTGTTCATGAGAATCCATTTGCGTTTCACACAACGGGCACACAAGTTGGTTGCTATCTGTATTAACCAAGTCCCAATGCCTCATGCGATCTTGAGTCTTCAGACTACGCCTCATAACGAGCCACAAATGAAAAGCATGCCTCGGTATACAGTGAGGAAACCAAACAATTCTATACCAAGGTACAATTGCACCTCGATCACGTAAAACTTCCCAGGTTTGAGCAACAGAAAATCTGAGGAGATTACCTTGAGAGTCTCTCCATAACGTAGCATCCGGCTGGTCAGTAAGGGCTGGAACCGGAACCTGTTGTAGAAGAGGAGCTTTCGCGAGCCAAAATTGAGGCCACACCCCTATATCATGGATGGTATGATCGACCACACTTTCTGATAATCCACATCCCTCCTTCGTAATCTTACGTGGAGTTAGCAAGCTACTAAGAGGACCATGAATATCCCACCTGTCATGCCACATATAAGTACATTGGCCATTACCAATATTCTTCCAAACATATGGTCGAATCTTCTCCCGTAGTTGTAAGATCTTGCGCCATCCCCAACTCAAATCAGACCTGATAGGCACATCCCAAAAAGAACGCCCACGGAGTTTGTACATGTGAATCCATTTCACCCATAACGACTCTTTATTACTTACAAGGTTCCAAATGTGAGTAGTCATTAAGGCTTCATTAAAAATAGCAAGATTCCTCAAACCAAGACCCCCTTCCTTTTTCGGGAGGCAAATGTGATTCCAAGCAACTTTAGCCTTTCCCTTCGCTAAATCCTCATTACACCACAAAAAACCCCGGATAGCTTGCTGAATATCATGAATAATTCCCATAGGGATAACAAGAACTGAAGCCCAATAAACATGCAAAGAGGAAATAACCGACTTACAAAGTTGGAGCCTGCCCACAAAAGATAGCGACTTATTCTTCCAATCACCAATACGATCTTTAGCTCGTTCCACAAGAATTTTGCAGTCTCGAGGAAAAAGCCTAGTAGAAATAAGAGGCACACCAAGGTATTTCACCGGTAATGTACCTTCTGCAAATGGCATAATATCCAAAATAACAAGTTTCACATGTAACGGCACATTACAAAAAAATCCAATACTCTTAGGTAAACTAGGGGTCAATCCTGAAACCAACTTAAACTCGTTAAGGGAATCCATGATAACTCTGGCTGAATTGGCTTCTCCTCTAGAAAAGATAAACAAGTCATCAGCAAAACATAAGTTAATAATACCTAGCTCCTCATAGTTCTTGTGAAAGCGGAAAGAAGTGGAATCACGAACCCTACGTTTAAGAATCAATGTCAACACCTCCATAACCAGAGTAAACAAATAAGGCGATAATGGATCACCCTGTCTTAGGCCACGTTTACCTTTGAAGAAACCATGAACATCACCATTAATGGAGATCGAGTACAAAACAGAAGTAATACAGGCCATAATCCATTTCAGCATAGTAGGATGGAAACCAAACTGACATAAAATGCATTTAATAAAACGCCAATCAACGGTATCATAAGCTTTTTGAATATCAATCTTAAACGCACACCTCGGGGACCCCTTATTTCTATGATAACTATGCATCAATTCTTGGGTAAGAAGGATGTTGTCTGTAATACGCCTCCCCGGAATAAAAGCAGATTGGTTATCCCCCATAACTTCTTTAATACCCTCCATAATACGGACTGTAACAATCTTGCTAAAGCATTTGTATAATACATTACAACAAGAGATAGGTCTATAATCAGTAACTTTTGTTGGAGTCGCGACCTTTGGGATAAGCGTAAGAATAGTATGATTAATCTCTTTCAGGATTTGACCATTCACAAAAAAATCCCTCACAGCCTTACACACATCACTACCAACAATGTCCCAACCATGTTTAAAGAAAGCTGAAGTGTACCCATCAGGCCCCGGGGCCTTATCCTCACCAATTGCAAACAAGGCATCTTTAATTTCATTATCAGAAATAGGTCGAATCATAAAGCTATTCGTAGCGGACTGAACCTTGCATAAGAAAAGATCATTCCTCCAAAGGCATACACGGAGTAGCAATACCTAAAAATTTCTGAAAATGAGTAACAAAAACGTGTGGTACCTGTGTGCCCGTCACCTCTACATTGGCAGAATCACGAATCCATTCAATACAAACTCTATGGTTCCTGCTTTTGACCGATTTATGGAAATAAGCTGAGTTCGAGTCACCAAGTTCCAACCAGTCCACCTTCGCTTTTTGTTTCAATAACCGTTCCTCATCCAATTTTGCTTCATTAAATGCTTGAACATAGACTGACTCCTCATCCCTTAGAACGCTGTCATTCAGACTAGTGTCAAGGGCTTTTTGAACTTCATCCAATTCAGTACGCAGACGGGACACACGCTCGTGAATATTACCATTAACATACAAGAGTTTGCGTAAAGGAGTCTTCAACACCTAAAGATTTTGCACAAGCCGATACATAAAGTGCCCAGGTCTATTCCCATCCCATTTCTGAGCAAGAACCTCCTGAAATTGAGCCTTATAAGCCAAAAAATTGAAAAACTTAAAAGGTTTAGGCTTGGACCTTCCAAGATCAGGGATACGTAGAACGGATGGAGCATGATCAGAATTACGGTACGGCTGATATACCGCATATGCACCTAGAAAACTGCCACAAAAATTTATGTTTACCATGACGCGATATAGTTTCTTGAGTATACCCCCACCACTTCTAGGTTTCTGGTTCCACGTGTAACGCAGCCCCGTGCTCACAGCATCAATAACTTCAATAGAGTTAATACAATCTTTAAAGTCGTTCATAGCTGCATTAACAGTTGACGACCTTGAAGATGTGTCCTCTATATTGAGGGAAACATTAAAATCACCCATAAGAACCCAAGACTCCTGACGAGTTACCTGCTTATGAATGGCTAGATCATTCCATAGTTGTCGTCTATGAATATAGTTATTATCTGCATAGACAAACGTACAGAAAAACAATTTGTTAGTGATTTTATGGACAATTTTGGTATGGACTGCTTGTCTAGTCTGGGCAACAACCATCAGCATCACCACAACCGTATCCCACCCCACAATAATACGACAACCTTTATCACATAAACTAGCATTAGATGTCCAGTCCCATGATCTAAACACCCTCGTACAAACATCAGAAAGTACTGAAAATTCAACATGAGATTCAAGAACAGCACACACACTTAACCTATTTTCATTAACAACATGTCGAACCTCTGATTGTTTAGGGGAACGGTTCAAGCCCCGTATATTACAGGACGCGACACTAAACATGGGAAACGTGATGTGAGGGAGTGCTTGCCCCCTTGAACGCGCTTGGTGGTGTTTCAAGAACCACCTCTTCATCAACCTTCTCATCATCAGATTCCACTGCATGAACATCCTCACCACTGTTTATAATCCCCGCAGAAGTACTAGGTTCTCCCCCGTCTCCCACATCATAATCAGCAAGTAAAGCATCAAAGTTATTGTTGAGCGTGACTAACTCTTCCTTGCTGATCTTATCTTTATCTGGTCCCTTATTACCCTTTCCCCAAATCATTGCTGTCTTAGGTTTATATATTTTGATCCCTTCATAAGCCCGAGAGTTGTTAGTATTATTAGTCTTACCCGTCCTCCGTCTACGCGTAACAACCCTGAACCCATCATTCTGATCAGCCACCTTATTAGATTCCACCGGCTTAGTCTTGATGCTTTTTGGACATTGGTCAGTACAATGCTCAAAGATCTTGCACTCCGAACAAAGGGGTGGCTTCCATTCATACTCAACTTGCATCCGAATAACCTTGTGCCCTGTACCATCTTCCAACAGAACACCCATGACAATTTCTTGTTTGAGATCTTTATGAGCACTAACTTCAATCAGAGCTCTAGCATACCCAATACGCCCCAAGTGTCACCACACATAGAGCTAGTAAATGCATCAAGCAAAATAGGTTTTCCTATCTGCGTAGCTATCAAACTAAGGCCATCCTCCGAATACGCAAGAACTGGGACGTTGTGAATCTTCACCCATACTGGAATCTTAGTCACTTCACCCTTCGTTAAAGCTAACTCAGGGGTCCACTTGGTGAGAATGAGTGGGGTGTTACGAATAAGCCATGGTCCTTGTTCTAGTACCTGTTCTACGCCATCATTCGAAGCAAACTTGAAGTAAAAAAATCCCTCACCATCCCTCATTAGTTTCTGAAAACCAAACTTCGACCACGTATTTTTGACATAATTTTCAACCAAAGGAAAAGCAATTCCTTTTCCTACAAAGAAGCCCACCAAAGAATTAGCGAATTTATGTTTGATAGGGGCAATAGTCTCCATTGGCAACACAAAATCCATATTAGCAGCAGGTAGTGCACTATGTAGTGTACGAAACTTTAATGTCCTCCTAAGCTGCTCCGATGCTAATGCTGCAACAAAAGATTGTTTAGGAGCATCCTTAAGAGGTTCAATTAACGTGCCCCCCCCCTCTTAGGCTGCATAGTGATCCCATCAGTCTTCTTAAACCTTGCCGTCAAATCATGCAAAAGAGAACTTTGTGTCCCTCTAGCATGCTTATCCTTCGTATTGTTATCCATCTCTCTCTTTAAACACACGATCTAAATGTACCAGAAATCCAAGATGTTGAGGCACGAAAAAACCAAAACCCTAATTAGGGTTTCAGCCACCACGAGCAAACCAAGCCCTAACCGACTTCCATTAAAAAATTGTCAAAACAATAATAAAATATTAAGATAAAAAAAACCCTAAGACCAGATCACAAAACCCTAAAAAACCCCCTAGAAAGGATCCTTTAGATCACATCAAATCAGTTAAAGAGTGCTTATTGACAATCAAGAAGACGTATAATCAACGGGACTAGCTGCTCATTCCGATAAATAGGGAGTGAATTAATCACGTAGCCTACCTCACTCACTACACTAGCTGCGTAGATCAATACATCAAACAATGATACGAACAATAAGCAAACGTTAAATGAGGATTGATGACTAACAGGATAAAAAATGGAGGCACAAGAATTTAGGGTTTACGAAATCGCCCATAGAGAGAGAGTTCCTGGGGAAAATTTCTTCAAGCCTTCTTCATTGTATCTTGCATCTGTCACACCCCCAATTTATCAGAGTAAGGCAACGCAATAGGGTGCGACGGTCATGACTATCACAAGATATAGATACAAAGAACGACTATTTTAAAGTCGTTTTAATTTAATTAAAATCATAAAATTTGTTCGGAAGCGAATTACACAGGATCAATAATAAAAACATTGTTTCAAAAGACTTCAACATTGTTTCAAATATCCAAACATTAGTCACGACCATTTTTATTTAAAATCTCCCAAGCATAACCACGTCACTCCTCCGTCTTGATACCTGAGAAAAACATTGCTAAAGCGTCAACACAAAGGTTGGTGAGTTCATAGCTTTAAGTTTAAATAGTGTGATGAACCATAAGATTTTCAAGGCAACCAACATATAATCTTATAACAAATACAAGATTATAATCAAAAGTATACGTTTCAACAACCTACGTCTAAGCTCATGACACCGAAGCGTTAACTAACCAACAAGATATAATGAGAGCCCGAGCAAATGCCTATCCCAAAGCATTCGTAACGACTCAAATGTAAGTGTATCTAATTTGGTCACACAACCAACATTAGATAGGGAGGTCAATCCTAATAGATCTATCCATAACATTCGCGCTTACACAAAGTAATTAAAGGTTCACGATAGTGGGCTAAAGCATCTTGGGATATCGCTACTTAGACATCATGTAGGCAAACGTATCAAGTTTTAGCACTTATGTTCATCCGTTTAAAACAAGCAATGTTCTCACCCCAAAATAGTTAAAACAATTAAAAGTGTGGCTATGAAACTTACCTCGATGAAGTAGTAAATATGATCAAGAAAGATAGCTTGGAAAATCAAGGCACGCAAAACGATGTGCAAACGATCTACTCGTAACCTAAGTAAATTGTCGTACTTAGGCTAAATACAAGAAATATTAATGTATAATACATTTGGTTGATATTTTATACTTGCTATAGATTTATAAAATGTTTTTATACATTTTCCTCGTTCAACAATTTTAGTCACGGGGTCGAATTTGGGTCAGGATAACTCGTTAAATATTTGTCCGAAAAATAAACGGGTTCTTATTATAAAAACTAGGCCACGAGCTCTTCGATATTTGATAAAAATCTCATTTTTATTTAATGTCTAAGTATAGAATATAATTAGGCAAAGTAGAGCACTCACACACAAAATGTCACAAGTAAAGTTTAATTATATATAAGTATCAAACAAGCGTTTTTAGAAATTAATCACGGGTTCGTTACTCAAATTCAAGAAAAACGAAAAGTCACGTTATAAACTAGGCTATGTCAAGTTTAACAAGGTATTTTTAGATCTACGGGGCATGGCTATTTGGTCGGTTACAGGTAGGCATGAAATTAGCTCTATGAGTCAAATCTATTAAGTTATATGTAAGTATTTAGCAACTTTGGAAATAAAAGAGAAGCACTAGCTTTGTGTTCACACTCCACTTAGTAATTAAAAATGATTTTGGTTTTCTTGGCTCCTTGTCGACACGATATTTTTATCCAAGAGAAAAGGAAATGATTTTGTCTTTGTTTCCATCACACACGCAACATATTAGTTAATTTGAGGATAGTACTATGTTTTGTTTTGTGGTCCCTCGTTTACTAATACTACACGAATACAAGGAGGGGATGACCCTACCCTGCCATCACTTTAGCATACATACATGCATACCATATTCATACTATTAAGTCAATGAAAGAAAAAAAGGGTTGCTGTTTTTGGTCTATTGCTCACGCAGGTGCAACAAGAAAGAAAGAGTGGTCCCTCTTGTTTTCAATGTTCAACATACCATGCCTACAAACACACAAGTACTATCTATGCACCTACATACATGATAACAGTAAGAGTATTTTTATTTGTTCATGGCTGCTACCTACACGCCACATAAAAGGAGTAAGGGTACTTGTTTTTGTCTTCAAACTTGCTTGTTCATATCTCATGCATCAATACAACGTCATGCAACAAAATATATATATGGGTCACGTTTCTTTTAGGGTTTCCTGATAGTTCGTGCGCAACTACGAAACACACGACACTTTCTAGTATGAAGGTTTAACATGGCAAAGTTCCTACACTTGTTTTCATGCATATAGTTGGTACACAGTTAACACACATCCATGTCAAGTTAGTTTCACATAAAATCATAGCATTGTATACACCCATTCTATCTAATAACGTTTCTACACGTTTCATATTGTTGTTATCACTCACACATTACTTAAACATGCAAGTTTTCTCTTGTTACAATTCGCAAGCAAGCACACATAAGGCAATTATGGTTTTTGAGCTAAAAGTGTTTTCTCCATGTATATACACATAGCATATAACAAAAATTCATCTTGGTCCCTTGTCTCTTTTCATTCATGCCTCTCGCTCTCACACACACATTCACGGTAGCATGCATTTTTCTTCATTTTTAGGGTTTTCTTGTTATTTGAGTACATGCTTTGAAATGATTTCAACATCACATTCTAGTGCTTGTACTTTGGTTCACGTATACAACATACCAAGATTACACATATAATCATAGCTTTGCAACTCAATTATAACCTAAGACTTTAATCCTAGCCGTGACTCTTGGTCTTGTTTGATTTGTTTCAAAGGTCCAAGTCATCACATACATTCCAACCGTGGCTTTCCCGCCGTCTTAATTAGTTAGAAGAAAACATGTCTTAGCTTATTTATAAAAATACTCAGGCCCTAACCCGTGACTTTGTTGTGTTCCCTTAATGTAAGTTTAGTTCTTGAAAGTTTATAGCAAGTATGATTATCAACCTAAACGAGATAGACAAGGTATTTAGAAACTTACAAAGGTCCTAAGCTAGTTGATGAAGAAGGAACCAAGAACTAGTGATCGATTACCAAACATGTACCCACGTCTTAACCGTCTTAATGTTTTAGCTTGCTTTTAGAAATCAACCCGGAACTTGTTTACTGTTGCCGTGAGCTAATCCCTACAGGGGTTGAATGTTTTCTCTTGGTGTTTAAGTTATTGAGTGTGTGTGTTTATATGAGAATATGAGTGAGTATTTATAGGCAAAGGAGGCGGGTTTAAGGTAAAGTAACTTAGTTAGGACTTAGTTATTATATTGGTTAGGATCTAACTAGCATGGAAAGTTTCATAACATTGGGAAGGAACAAAAGTCTTCCTGGGTACGCCTAGGGCAGAAACAATGAAGGTACAAGGTATTTATTTGACTAGTGTTAGGGTTTGATAAGGTTTCCATGGGGGATAACATAGAACCATGGGTTTTGTGGGAAGGGAGTGGAGACAAGATGGTACAAACATTTAATGGGGAAGTAAAGTACATGTATTTCAAATGTGAAAAGGAAAATGGAACGGGGGTTTTGTACAAAGAACCTGGGGCTGGTTCTTAGATGTAGTGACAAAAAAGAAGTTTTTATTATAAACGTTTTGAAGAATTACTAACTTAGTGTAAAAATGTTTAAATGTGTATACGTGTAATAATTTGGTTTGAGGAGAAGGTATAGGAAATTTCTAAGAGTGTCGAAATTGTATTGAGTGGAGCGTTTAAAATTTGCGTAGTAAATCTTAAACTAAATTACGTTGATGTAAATAAATGTCGATTCCTAATATAGAAATTCCTAGTACGTATTGTAAACGAATAACAGTTATTCAAGTAATGATTTTTCACGATTGTCATATAAAAAAAAATTAAATTCGTACATAAAATACGCGTAAACAATCGGGAACATCAATAGACACACAAGTCTAACCCGAATCATCGCGGTTCACGTAAATTAAATAGATTCAAAATTCACGTTTGTGACATCCGACATCCCTTAAATTGAGCTTCGACCCGAAGCTCATACTTCGATGAAACTTATCTAATTAAAAGATGAGGGTATTTAAGCTTAGATTGGTCTTTACGTTCTCAAGTAAAATTGGGTGCTCTCTATGCATTCTAACGCACTTTCACAATCGGTATATGACTTCGCCTAAGTCATTTTATTTCACGGTCTACATTTTCGACGAGTTCTTCAAACTGTTAAATTGAGTTTTACTCAGATAGCGTTTCGTTCTTCTCATTATTATTTAATATTTGTTTTAGATTTTTCCGACTCTAACCTATTTGGGTTTTATTTTCGTCAATAACAATTGCCGCTCTTAGTATTTTCGTCTTATACACGCTCTTGCATGTGATAGTGGGCAAGGAAATATTCGTACTAGGTTTACTCTTATCGCATAGACGTTCTTACTTAAGACAGTAGAAAAATTTCCGACTATTATAGCACATAACAAAAAAAATTGAAGAATAGGGAAACTTGAATATATTCTACTAATACTAATATATTTCATCTTAAGATGACTACTATGAGCATACTCGCGTTCGACCACGATCATACGTAGTTGACCAGGCTACGTATTTCTCGGGAACAACGGTTGCATCCTCCTTTTCATCATAATTTAACACTTTGAGGTTGTAATTTATGTATTGGTAGTCCGTAGTTCATTTCGTTCGTTACCATCATTCACTTTCACAATCAACAAATTAGTCGATAGTTCATTTTATTTGTTATCATTGCTCACTTTTAACAATCAACAAAATAATTTGCATACTTATTTGTACTAGTTCTCGTCAAGTTTATCAATAGTTTATGTCTTCCAAATCAAGTTGTTAAAAGAAATAGATTTTCCCAAAATTTTACATGGTAGTCCTTACTAAAAATGTTTCAACATTAGTCGCGGTGTTTTATACATTAAGTTGGTCGTCATGCCAGATTTTCCAAAACTTTGCATGATAGTCTATATCAAAACATTTTGTCATCAATTGTGTAGTTTTTGTCACTAATACCTTTACTGATTTTACCAAAATGTTTTATCAAAATTTCTAAGATTCTTACTAATAAAGTTTTTGGTGATGGTTCCTTCAAAGAATATATTTTTTTAAATGTTTTCCAAAAATATTTTATAAAACATCTTTAAAAAGTTTAATTTTTCTCCGACATATAAAAATATTGTAGGATAAAAATAATTTCTTAAGTAAAAGTTTTCACAAGATATAAAGATAACCTCTTTTAAAAATAACTGGAAACAATTTAATAAAAAGTGTTAAAATACGATTACATAACCCAATTTTTGTTGGTGGTGACATCGAAGGATGTCGAGTCATTTGATCTTCATAAAAATATTATTTAATATTTCACATCAGCCACTCAATTCTATCACAGAATTTTCCAAAGCTTTAATGATGCTTTATTACATCTCAGGCAGTTCGGTCAATTTGTTTTTGTCCCAAAATTTTTCAATTTGTATAATCCTATCAACTAGTTAATTCCATCACAAGAATTTTCATCACAAAAATTATTCATTTTATTTTTATCTGCCGTTTATTCATAATCATTTTGTAGATATGTTCGACACGCGTTATTAGGGTTTCTACGAAAATACCACAATTTACATCTAGGGTTCTCAAGCTTTGTGACATGCGATAATCTCTTTAATATAAACTATGGCATAATCCGAGTTCTTCCTTTAATATTAGCTGTTATATATCATACTTTGTAAATTTATAATAGCTTCTTAGCAATTTAGTTCAAACCCAATGGACTAGAACTTTTAGATCCGTCTTTGTACAGTTTCTCCAACATAAATTTCTCTTTGACGTGCAATCAACTTACGCTTCGGCATATTTTCGGATATTTTCATACTTTTGTAATACTAATTTATGTTTGTTCCTTATGATATAGTATGTTGTGGAGTATTACAGGAGTAATACTTTGGATAGAGTGTTTATCATAGTATGTTGTATAAAAAAAAGAGACGACGACTTTAACTATTTTATTGTTCGCACGCCATACAACTAATGGTACTAATGCATGGTACCGGTCAAACGTCAATGAGGTAATCACCTTGTCAGATCCTGTAAGTCTTATCCATCCCCGAGGAAATTCACTAAAAATCTTAAGCTGTGTTACAACTGGCACTTGACTAAGCCTCGCAACCCAATCAAACAAGAACAGCCTTGAGGTCTAGTCAAGTATTAGTCGTTAAACTTCTTAACATCTTTGGTGAATTTACTCGTCTTTAGATATTACTCACACAATTTAAAATTGATTAAACCTACACAAAACCCATCAAATATGTTATACCCTAACTATCAAGCTAATCACGCAAGATGTAAATTCATGAGTTTTACCCATCCACAAGAAAACTCATCAAAAACCCTAAGTTGTATAACGACTGGCACTTAACTTAGTCTCGCAACCCAATCAAACAAGAACAGCCTTGAGACGTTGCTAAGTATCGTTATATTCCTTAACATTTTTGATGAATTGTCTTGGTTTTTGGGTTTACTCACGACTTATCATCAACCACTGCTAAATATCAGCACGCTCAAGTACTGTTTTGGCGTATATTTTTAATTCGGCGTATATCGATATACGGTAACATAGAAACACACAAGTGTTTAAATAGTTCATAGTAGTCCAGTGGACTGTTTTAACAAAATACGTAATAGCATAAGTATGTGTATGTTTTACTCCGAATAAACATGGAACCAACCATCTTAATTCTATTTAAACATGGCACAAACCATCGTAGTTCGATTTAAACATGGCACAAACCATCTTAGTTCGATGTAAACATGGTACAAACCATTTTAGTAGCACAACAATCCAAACAAGGATGCTAATATTTTACTTCAAAATATAAGAGAAATCGTCTTAGTACACATTCCTATAAGTACATCTTACATTAGGATCGTTTATACAAGGTAGGAAATACTTAATGCTAATGACACGTAGCAATCAAGTTTTAAACTAACCTGGCAAATCACATGGAATAATCCAATTCACAACTTACTTTTATCGAAGACGCGGAGTGAAGTGGTTCTGGGAGATTTTCTAGAGTTAGTTATAGTCTAGAATTATTTTTCCAACAATTAAATTTTTGACTCACGTTTATAAAAATCGTTTTATAAAATAACCTAGTTCTCTATAACTACAGCTCTGATACCAATCTATCACACCCCCAATTTATCAGAGTAAGGCAACGTAATGGGGTGCGACGGTCATGACTATCACAAGATATAGATACAAAGAACGACTATTTTAAAGTCGTTTTAATTTAATTAAAATCATAAAATTTGTTCGGAAGCGAATTACACAGGATCAATAATAAAAACATTGTTTCAAAAGACTTCAACATTGTTTCAAATATCCAAACATTAGTCACGACCATTTTTATATAAAATCTCCCAAGCATAACCACGTCACTCCTCCGTCTTGATACCTGAGAAAAACATTGCTAAAGCGTCAACACAAAGGTTGGTGAGTTCATAGGTTTAAGTTTAAATAGTGTGATGAACCATAAGATTTTCAAGGCAACCAACATATAATCTTATAACAAATACAAGATTATAATCAAAAGTATACGTTTCAACAACCTACGTCTAAGCTCATGACACCGAAGCGTTAACCAACCAACAAGATATAATGAGAGCCCGAGCAAATGCCTATCCCAAAGCATTCGTAACGACTCAAATGTAAGTGTATCTAATTTGGTCACACAACCAACATTAGATAGGGAGGTCAATCCTAATAGATCTATCCATAACATTCGCGCTTACACAAAGTGATTAACGGTTCACGATAGTGGGCTAAAGCATCTAGGGATATCGCTACTTAGACATCATGTAGGCAAACGTATCAAGTTTTAGCACTTATGTTCATCCGTTTAAAACAAGCAATGTTCTCACCCCAAAATAGTTAAAACAATTAAAAGTGGGGCTATGAAACTCACCTCGATGAAGTAGTAAATATGATCAAGAAAGATATCTTGGAAAATCAACGCACGCAAAACGATGTGCAAACGATCTACTCGTAACCTAAGTAAATTGTCGTACTTAGGCTAAATACAAGAAATATTAATGTATAATGCATTTGGTTGATATTTTATACTTGCTATATATTTATAATATGTTTTTATACATTTTCCTCGTTCAACAATTTTAGTCACGGGGTCGACTTTGGGTCAGGATAACTCGTTAAATATTTGTCCGAAAAATAAACGGGTTCTTATTATAAAAACTAGGCCACGAGCTCTTCGATATTTGATAAAAATCTCATTTTTAGGTAATCTCTAAGTATAGAATATAATTAGGCAAAGTAGAGCACTCACACACAAAATGTCACAAGTAAAGTTCAATTATATATAAGTATCAAACAAGCGTTTTTAGAAATTAATTACGGGTTCGTTACTCAAATTCAAGAAAAACGAAAAGTCAAGTTATAAACTAGGCTATGTCAAGTTTAACAAGGTATTTTTAGATCTACGGGGCATGGCCATTTGGTCGGTTACAGGTAGGCATGAAATTAGCTCTATGAGTCAAATCTATTAAGTTATATGTAAGTATTTAGCAACTTTGGAAATAAAACAGAAGCACTAGCTTTGTGTTCACACTCCACTTAGTAATTAAAAATGATTTTGGTTTTCTTGGCTCCTTGTCGACACGATATTTTTATCCAAGAGAAAAGGAAATGGTTTTGTCTTTGTTTCCATCACACACGCAACATATTAGTTAATTTGAGGATAGTACTATGTTTTGTTTTGTGGTCCCTCGTTTACTAATACTACACGAATACAAGGAGGGGATGACCCTACCCTGCCATCACTTTAGCATACATACATGCATACCATATTCATACTATTAAGTCAATTAAAGAAAAAAAAGGGTTGCTGTTTTTGGTCTATTGCTCACGCAGGTGCAACAAGAAAGAAAGAGTGGTCCCTCTTGTTTTCAATGTTCAACATACCATGCCTACAAACACACAAGTACTATCTATGCACCTACATACATGATAACAGTAAGAGTATTTTTATTTGTTCATGGCTGCTACCTACACGCCACATAAAAGGAGAAATGGTACTTGTTTTTGTCTTCAAACTTGCTTGTTCATATCTCATGCATCAATTCAACGTCATGCAACAAAATATATATATGGGTCACGTTTCTTTTAGGGTTTACTGATAGTTCGTGTGCAACTACGAAACATACGACACTTTCTAGTATGGAGGTTTAACATGGCAAAGTTCCTACACTTGTTTTCATGCATATAGTTGGTACACAGTTAACACACATCCATGTCAAGTTAGTTTCACATAAAATCATAGCATTGTATACACCCATTCTATCTGATAACTTTTCTACACGTTTCATATTGTTGTTATCCCTCACACATTACTTAAACATGCAAGTTTTCTCTTGTTACAATTCGCAAGCAGGCACACATAAGGCAATTATGGTTTTTGAGCTAAAAGTGTTTTCTCCATGTACATACACATAGCATATAACAAAAATTCATCTTGGTCCCTTGTCTCTTTTCATTCATGCCTCTCTCTCTCACACACACGTTCACAGTAGCATGCATTTTTCTTCATTTTTAGGGTTTTCTTGTTATTTGAGTACATGCTATGAAATGATTTCAACATCACATTCTAGTGCTTGTACTTTGGTTCACGTATACAACATACCAAGATTACACATATAATCATAGCTTTGCAACTCAATTATAACCTAAGACTTTAATCCTAGCCGTGACTCTTGGTCTTGTTTGATTTGTTTCAAAGGTCCAAGTCATCACATACATTCCAACCGTGGCTTCCCGCCGTCTTAATTAGTTAGAAGAAAACGTGTCTTAGCTTATTTATAAAAATACTCAGGCCCTAACCCGTGACTTTGTTGTGTTCCATTAATGTAAGTTTAGTTCTTGAAAGTTTATAGCAAGTATGATTATCAACCAAAACGAGATAGACAAGGTATTTAGAAACTTACAAAGGTCCTAAGCTAGTTGATGAAGAAGGAACCAAGAACTAGTGATCGATTACCAAACATGTACCCACGTCTTAACCGTCTTAATGTTTTAGCTTGCTTTTAGAAATCAACCCGGAACTTGTTTACTGTTGCTGTGAGCTAATCCCTACAAGGGTTGAATGTTTTCTCTTGGTGTTTAAGTTATTGAGTGTGTGTGTTTATGTGAGAATATGAGTGAGTATTTATAGGCAAAGGAGGTGGGTTCAAGGTAAAGTAACTTAGTTAGGACTTAGTTATTATATTGGTTAGGATCTAACTAGCATGGAAAGTTGCATAACATTGGGAAGGAACAAAAGTCTTCCTGGGTACGCCTAGGGCAGAAACAATGAAGGTACAAGGTATTTATTTGACTAGTGTTAGGGTTTGATAAGGTTTCCATGGGGGATAACATAGAACCGTGGGTTTTGTGGGAAGGGAGTGGAGACAAGATGGTACAAACATTTAATGGGGAAGTAAAGTACAGGTATTTCAAATGTGAAAAGGAAAATGGAACGTGGGTTTTGTACAAAGAACCTGGGGCCGGTTCTTAGATGTAGTGACAAAAAAGAAGTTTTTATTATAAACGTTTTGAAGAATTACTAACTTAGTGTAAAAATGTTTAAATGTGTATACGTGTAATAATTTGGTTTGAGGAGAAGGTATAGGAAATTTCTAAGAGTGTCGAAATTGTATTGAGTGGAGCGTTTTAAATTTGCGTAGTAAATCTTAAACTAAATTACGTTGATGTAAATAAATGTCGATTCCTAATACAGAAATTCCTAGTACGTATTGTAAACGAATAACAGTTATTCAAGTAATGATTTTTCACGATTGTCATATAAAAAAAAAATTAAATTCGTACAAAAAATACGCGTAAACAATCGGGAACATCAATAGACACACAAGTCTAACCCGAATCATCGCGGTTCACGTAAATTAAATAGATTCAAAATTCACGTTTGTGACAGCATCATAGTGATAATATGCTGGAAACAAAAACTTTTCTTCCTTCTGCACTGGCCTAGGAGTGACAGATTCCTTTTTAATCTTCAACTCCTCTTCTATTTCTTCCTGTCTCTCAGCAGAAAGCAACCTAAAAGTGTTTTCCTCACAAACACGATTCCAAATTTGATAGGCAAGAAATTCCAACTGATCAAATGATAGCTTCCTTAGCTTTGTGTATGTCCATCCTAACTGATGACATCTAAGAAGCATATAATATAACTCTCTCCTTACAGTCTTATTCTGTGTCAATACTTTGTTTGCCCTATTATCCAAAATAGTCTTACAATCCTTTTGAACTCTTAGCAAAAACTCTAACCCCCAAATCTTCTCAGTCAAAGTTCTCTCAAGATTATTCAAGACCGCATCCTCATACCTAAAATATACACCAGGAATGACAGGTATATCAAATTCAACCTACAGCATAAGTTGCTTAAGCCTCTCCAAAGCTGCCTCTCCTTCTCCATATTCCAACCTTTTTGGTTCCTTTTCCATCTCTGCATTGGAACCATGACCACTACTCTCCTCCTCATTACTACCACACTCTTTCCTCAAACTATCAAACTCTGAGCTAACCTAAGCTTCAATATTCCCTTTCCTAATCCCTCTCTTTTCCTACTCTTGAATATGTTGAGCCAGCATAGCATCAAACTTAACCTGTTTATCATCCTTAGGGACCTTTACTTCTACCTTTATTCTTTTGCCTCTATCCATGGGATCTATAATTGGTAAAGTAGATAGGGATATCTGAGAAGAAATATCCTTAAACACCAAAGATGATTGGGATTCACCTATGGGTTTGTCAGCGGCTGTTAATGAAGTGTCTGCGTGTAAACTAGTCTTGTCAACGGTTGACCCTGTTTCTTGTTGTTGCATCAACTCTACAAATGATAACTGCTTAGGTGTCATCAGTAACACCTTGGATGAATCAAATCTCCCTTGTGCTTGTTCCTTCATCCCTGTGAGAGCAGCATCTATCTCTTTTTCACTAAAGGACCCTTCTTTTGAACTCTTGTCACTGTCAATGAAGGGTTCTGTTGGTTGTTCTTCCTCCCCTTTGGAAGAATCCTCCTCTACAAGAAATCTACGATGAGCCTCCAATAATACAATCCTCTCCCTCAACGTATTGAGTTCAAGGTCTTGTGTAGTCAATTTTTGTACAAACTTTGAATTTTGCTTTTGCAAGCTCATGAAGAGTATCGTCAATTCTAAGTTAGTTAATGGTTGCAAGCTGCCCTCATCCACATGAAGGAACTCAATCCCAAATATGGAATCATGGGGCGTGGTGGTGGACTTAACTACAGTGGACCTGACTTGACCTGTAATAGGGTCAATAGGTCCAGCCACCTCCATATCACCAACCACACTTATGGTGGTGGTTCTCTCTAATTCATGGCTAGGACCACCAAGGGAGAACACCCCAGTGGTCCTTTGTCTCTTGGCTAGGTGAAATTGTTGAGGTGGTGATTCAGAAGAGGTTTTTAGGTCTATATGGGTGGTGTCGGGGGCTATTATGGACGTGTTAGCGACTGACATAGAAATGTCAGCTGTTGCAGGAATAGGGTCAATATGTGGTTGTGGATGAGTTGATGGTGGTTGTTCTTCATGATGTAGTTCCGGAATAGGGTATGGTTGAGGTTCTGGTGGTGGTGGGGGTAAGGCTGCTTCAATAATAGTAAGCATGGGTGGGGTCAAAGGAATTGGTGCATATGGTTTAGTGTTAAGAGTGACAAAAAGCTTTTTCTTTTGGATAGGGATCTCATAAAAGTTTTCATGATCCCTTCCGTAATCTCCTTGGAGATCAAATACCATTTGCAAAAACCTAGGATAAGAAAGAGTCATCTTGCTACCCTTGATGTGTAACATGCTTTCAAAAATCATTTTAGAAAAATTATAAGGTTGCCCATTTGCTAAATACACAAGAGCACTCCTGATTTAACGGTTGATCTCATTGAAGGAAGAGCATTTGGGACTAAGACATTGTAGAAGGACATGTATTAAAAACTTCCAGGCTGGGGGGAATTGACCCTTAGAATATTTGTTAATTTTCCCTTGTGGGGGAGTCTATACCCCAAGCCTCGAAGACCATCATGTAGCAACTCCTTGGGAAGGGAGACCACACCATCAGCATCATTAAGATGCAAATCTTGGCGAACCAAAGCTTCAGTGATCACCCATTGTTTCCCATGGATGATGCCCTCTATTCTGGTCACTCCATCAACTGTTGTGGAACTAGCAGTGTTCTAAAACTGCTTGATGTGTGTGACATGGATGATAGGAGCATGAGTTAAATCATACCTTAATGGAGAAACCAACAGATACTCTATCATTTGAGTATATTGAGGATGTTCAGTATCAGTAACCAAATATACAAGCATATTGTGTTGATCCTTGAACTCCAATGTAGCTTCAGTGGTTTTAAACTTTGGCGCCATGGATGAAAAGGAAAAGCTTTGAATGAAGATAAAGGTTAATTGGTAAAATATGTAAGTGAAACAAATATTGCAAGTTTCCATGTACAAGATGTGGTGAGCCAAATGTATAGTAAAAATAAGAGAGATGTGATTGGTTGAAAAATGAGGCAAGTGAGAAAATTTCTCAAAAGTAATCATTAAAATGTTTGAAAAATTACAATTATCTCATAACAATTAAAGAAAATAACCACTCCGCAAAAATTACGACTCAAAATATCATAGAACTTACAACTAGGTAGGACCTAGTGTTTTTCAACGGTCAAAAGTTTTGTCAACGACAACGGCTATATTTGTCAACGGCTTAAAAGGCTTTGTTGGGGGCTAAAATGTGCTTTATCAGCGGATAAAATTTCATTAGTCAAAAGGTCAAAAATAAAAAGAAAAATAAAAGTAAAAGACCTAACAAAGATTATTTATCCTAAGGAGTTATCTTATCTTCACAAAGACAGAGTTTTTAGAAACATTGTCCAATCACACATACTTGCTTACACAAGATAGATATGAGTGTCCTCAAGTGTCCCTTTCTCAACAAGTCCTTAAGAAGGAAGTTACCTCATATAATATCTTTGTAACTCCCAGGTAATCCCATAAATATGTAACCAAAGCCTCCCAATCCAACCAGCCTAATTCTAGGTCAAAAGGTCTCTGCAGCATGCATGTAAAGTACATCACGTGCATGCTACAGTGCCTCGAGGTTTAGAAATTCCACCATATTTATAAAAACATAGAATCATAACTTCTAACCCCCAACTCACCTGTGGACACAATCTAGAATTGTGATAAGAGCATTCTGAGAATACCCAAGATCCTAAAAGTGATCCTAATCCCCCCCCCATTAAATCATGATGAGTATACTTTATAAGTATATGTGACAAAAATATTTATTTCAAGATAGAGATGTAAATATCTCAACCATCATAAATAAACCTTGTTGCCACACTCCTTGAATCCATAAGCTACAATGTTAGATGAAAAACCACAAAACTACCATAAAAGTTGTAGCGGCCTCTTTCCACTATGTCAGCGGATAGAATGCCTTTGTCAGTGGATAGAAAAATAATGCGGAAAATACAACTTTTACAAAAATTAATAACAGTGCACATCCTGTACATACTTTACATCAATTTCAAAAACCACATAATTTATGGATTGATCATTCCAATACTTGAAACCATGTACTGAAATCTCCCAACATCAAAAGGTTTGGTTAAAAGATCAGACACATTCTTCTCTGTGTCTATTTTATCTGGAAATATTAAACCTTTTTCAAAACAATCCCTTATAAAATGATGCCTGATTTCTATGTGTTTGGTTTTAGAATGATGTACAGGATTCTTAATTATCCTGTTATTATCTACAAAAATATTAGTATCCATAAAATTGTACCCATAATCCAAAAGTTGATTTTGAATCCATGGCACTTGCCCACAACATGCAGCAGCTACTACATACTCAGTCTCAGTTGTTGAATTGGCTACCACAGTTTGGTTCTTGCATTGCCAAGATACAAGTCTGCTTCCAAGGAATTGACATCCACCAGTTGTAGACTTCCTATCCCCATTATCACCACCATAATCACTGTCTGAATAGCCAATAAGCTCCAATGGAGAGTCTTTAGAATACCATAATCCTAATGTTGCAAAACATCAAAGGTATCTAAAATTCCTCTTGACAGCATGAAGGTGACACTCCTTGGGAGTCACTTGATGACGTGCACATACACATACTGCAAACATGATGTCAGGCCTTGAAGCTGTGAGATACATCAATGAACCAATCATTGATCTATAATGCCTAACATCAACCTCCTTTCCATCTCCAATCTTGCCCCAAGGATGTTCCCTATCCATGGGTGTGCTAGCTCGTTTCTCATGTGATGAGAAACCAAACTTCTTCAAAATTTCAGCCACATATTTGTTTTGAGAGATAAAAATGCCATCTTCTTTCTTCTGACCTTGTAACCCAAGAAAGAAAGTCATCTCTCCCATAGCACTTATTTGACATTTATCTATCATAAGCTTAGAGAAATCATCACTCATTCTTTGGTTAGATGAACTAAAGATAATGTCATCAACATAGACCTGTACAAGAAGAAAGTCCTTCCTTTCTTTCTTTGTGAATAGAGTCTGATCTAAGGTGCCCCTTTTGAAACCATTTTCCACCAAGTATGTGGAAAGTGTACCTTACCAAGCTCTAGGGGCCTGGTGAAGGCCATACATTACTTTTCATTCTATAAACTTTGTCTGGATGCACAGAATCTTCAAAACCAGGAGGCTGCATAACATAGACTTCTTCTTTGATTGTGCCATACAAAAATGAACTCTTCACGTCCATTCGGTAGACTTTGAAACCCATGGAGGAAGCATAGGCTAGGAAAATCCTTATTGCCTCTATTCTAGCAATATGTGCAAAAACCTCTTCATATTCAATACCTTCTTCTTGAGTGTATCCCTGAGCAACCAATCTTGCCTTGTTTCTAATCAGAATGCCTCTCTCATCTTTCTTGTTTCTTAGAACCCATCGTGTTCTAATAGGCCTAACATACCTTGGACAGTCTACAAGCTCCCAAACATGTTGTATTGCAAACTGATGAAGCTCATCTTGCATTGCTTCAACCCAACTTTCTTCTTTAAGAGCATCAAAAATCTTCTTTGGTTCTATTGAGAGAGGAAACAGGAAAATAAACATTATTGAATAAAAGGAGTATCATCCTTCTTGTGAATATTAGCAATGAATCCACCTTGAGTCTTCTCAGCTCCCCTTGTCTAAACAAGAGTATGAATATCACCAATTATTTGAGTGAGAGGATGAATTTTGGCCATCTTTGCAAGAATTCCTCCCCCAATTATTGTGTTGTCATGAACTGTGGATTCTAAATTTCCAAGATCCCCATCATTGCTAATTTCATGCCCACTTGAACTAGGAGACATATTGTCAACACCTGTAACATAGACACTAACACCTTCATTTGATATGGGATCTTCAACAAGTTCAAGAATATTTTTCTCAAAGGATGAAAGCCAGTTGTCAGCGGCTGAATCTAAAGTTTCAGCGGCTGGTATGGAGGTGTCAACAGATGAAGATTCATTCTCTATTTCATCAACATGTGGCTCCTCTTGTTGCTTTCTTTCCTCTTCTTTTGCAGCGTAGATGCTTAAATGAAGTCTTCACTCCAAATTGGTATGTTGATATAGTTAAAGAAAGGAGTGAGTTCATTTGCATGTGATCCTTTTTCCTCATTTACCTGTATACATGCATTATCAACAATAGGTGCTTCCAATACATCTGGATTAGTCACAGGCATATAATTCATGGACCTAGATAATTGCTCTAAATCAAATAGCCAGTTTGGTCCAGACTCAGGGTCACTTGGTTTACTCTCCAAGAAGTCAACATGCATGTTTTCTGTGAGAATTCTAGACTTCTTGTTATAAACCCTATACCCCTTTGCTATTCAAGGAGTATCCCATAAAAATTCTCTCATCACCTTTTGAGTTAAATTTGCCTAGGTTATCACTAGTATTTAATATTACTACATGACATCCAAAAGGTCTAAAGAAGTCTATATTAGGCTTCCTATTCCAAAGCAATTCATAAGGAGTCTTATTATAGAACTTATTGACTAAGGCTCTATTTTGAACATAATTGCAGTGTTCACAGCCTCATCCTAAAAAGCAATGGGTAAATTAGCATTTGCCAACATGGTTCTAGCTGCTTCAATTAGAGTTCTATTCCTTCTTTCAGCTACACCATTCTGCTGTGGAGTTCTTGCAATGCTAAACTCCTTAGAGATTCCCTTATTGACACAAGAGGCATCTAAAAGGTTGTTCGCAAAAAAAAAAAAAAAAAAAAAAAAAAAAAAAAAAAAAAAAAAAAAAAAAAAAAACTATTTTAGGGTTTCGTTATTTTGTTGTATACGAAACTTTCTTATCAGCTCTTTTAATTAATATTGATATACAGATTCATTGAATAGAACGTCTAAGGTGATGACTGGTTTTTAGGGTTTCGGTTCTGTGCTGTGCGCCGCTGCATTTTTTAGGGTTTTTTTGTTATTATTTTAATCGGTATGGAGATTGGGTAGGTTTATTTAGGTACTGGTATAAAACCCTAATTTGTTAATTAGGGTTTTTGTGATATTGTGTTTGATTAGTTTCATGATTAGAGAGATGGATAACAGTTTTGTTCCGGTTGACATGGATGCGTTGGCAGCTAGGATGATCAGATTGAGAGAACAGATGGGTGTTTCATCTCCTAGTAATACGGATAGCTCACCTGCTGTGGTGCATGCAGCAGGTCTTCAGTCGACACAAGAGGGTTCTGAGTCGCATGCGACACTTGCTGATTCGACACAAGATGCTGTTCCTGCTGATTCAAGACTTGCTGATTCGACACCTGCTGTTAATGCGGGTAAGGAGAAGGGTTCACTGCTTCAGGGGTGTGCTAACTTGTATACTAATGTCAATAGTCCACAGAAGGGTTCGTTTGCCTCGATATTTCAAAATGAGGGTGGTATGAACCAAACTATTCCTAAGACGGTGAAGATATCAGAATTACGATGTGATGAGCATGTTGAAGGAGCACGAGTTGCACTTCCATATGCTGCTGTTGAAGAGGTTGAATCCAGATTTAAGCACACGTTATACGGGCAGTTTATTGGTAAACGTTTAGCTTTTCCATTGGTGGAAAATTATGTTAAAAATACGTGGGCACGATTTGGCTTGATACGCGTTCAATTACATGAGGATTTTTTCCTTTTTCAATTCAAGACGAAGGAAGGAATGGAAGGAGTCCTTGAAAATGGCCCGTGGTTGATTAGGATGGTTCCCATGATTTTGAATATTTGGTCGCCTACTACTGATCTGAAAAAGGCGGAGATTAAGAAAGCACCAGTTTGGGTTAAGATTCATCATGTGCCGATTGTTGCTTATTCAGAGGTTGGTCTTAGTCTTATCACGACCCAAATTGGCACTCCTATTATGTTGGATTCTTACACGAGTAATATGTGTGTTAACTCGTGGGGTCGGAGTACATATGCTCGGGCGCTCATTGAGGTTTCAGCTGAAATGGAGTTATTGGATTCGATGGTAATTGCAGTCCCTAAAGGTAGTGGAAAAGGGCATTCATTGGTTACTGTTGATATTGAGTACGAATGGAGACCTCCAAGATGTGCTACATGCTTGATCTTTGATCATAATAGTGATATGTGTCCGAAAGTGCATAAGGAAGTGGTTACTCATGTTACTAAAGATTTGGTGAATGATGGATTTGAGGTGGTCAAAAACAAGAAGAATAAAGGAAAGAAGAAGCAACCTCAAGTTGCAGGTATTAAGTTAACAAAACCAGCCCTTAATCTTCAGTTCCGTAATGTTGAGAGAGGTGAATCCTCTAAAACAAATGTAACGGGTCAGAATCCTAAGAAGGCAGATTCTTTGCTTAAGAAGGGTTTCCTGAATAACAGAACCTCGAGTTTTGTAGCTAAGACTAATGATAAGGATAAGAGGTCTCATAATTCTTTTGGTGCTCTTTGGGATAAGATGGATGATGGTACAGATTGGGAGGATGGTCTTAAGACCAAGGAAGGTGTAGTCAATGAGAGTGATAGTGAGGTTGAAGAAGTCATATCGATTGATGATCGGCATGGTTCTCATCAGCCTGGTCCATGATGATGTTTTACTTTCATTGTTCATGCACCTTTAGGTGGTTTTTTCCTATTGGTGTTATTTGTTTTGTAATCGTTTAGTAGGTCATATGGCATGTCATATGATGTAGTGGTTGTTCAGGCATTTGCTTGAGGTTAATGTAGCATTGCAGCTACATTCCATTGTACTTCAATGTTTTTGGGAATATATTTTACCGGGGTTAGGATTCCCCTTTACCCAAAAAAAAAGGTTGTTCGCAAATTCACCACTATTATCACTTCTAAGAACTTTAACATCATGTCCTGTTTTATTTTCCATTTGAGTAATGAAATTGATTAAAGTCTTAGCAGTGTCACTTTTCTGAGCTAAAAAGAAGGTCCAAGTAAACCTAGAATAATCATCAGTGATGAAAAACAGTAAGATTTACCATTAAGACTTTCTATATTGGTTGGGCCAAATAAATCCATATGTACTAAGTGAAGTGGTTTGGAACAAGAATGCACATTCTTAGACTTAAACGAGGCCTTGTGCTACTTGCCTTTAAGACATGCAACACAATTATAATCATTGTGGAAATATTTTAAGGGCAAACCTTTTACAAGACAATGCCTCACAAGTCTATTCATGTTTTTAAAGTTTATATTACCTCTTGTGCCATAACTTACTCTCATCTACTAAAGCCTTAACATAAAGACATGACAAATTGTTGTTCATTTTAATGCCATTCAGATTAACATTATAAACGTCTTTATGTCTAGGTGTTCTAAACTCAATGAACTTATCAGCAGGAATCTCAAAATCTTTACTTAACACTAAACATTCAGTGTCAGTAAAAAGAACCTTATTCTTGTTATCACATACTTGTGACACACTAAACAGATTATAATCAATTTCTTTTACCAGGAAGACTTCCTCAAACCTTAAGTTGTTGGTGATAAGAGTTACTTTGCCAGAGATGTTTCCATAGCTGCCACCAAAGTACACTTTGTCACCATCTTTAATGGAGATGAAATCTATTAAGTAATCTTCCTTACCGGTCATGTGCCTAGAGCATCCATTGTCCCAATATCTATGATCATTGACCTGCTTATGAATGCCCTGCACATAAAGAAAACAAATTAGTTTTCTTTAGGAACCCAAGCCTTTGTAGACTTGGATTCATGTGGTTGTTCAACAAGAATTGACTTATTCCTTGTAACAACCCCTAGTTCATCCCTTTGTGCCCTAAACAACCAATTTACTACAATAGGTTTAGTAATGACCTTGTCAAGAAATTTAAATTTGTTACAAGTCATAGAAACACCATTAAAATTAGGGTTTTGTTCTTGTTTAGGTCTTCATGTTAAACTGGATGAAGCTTTAGACCCTTGTCCCTTAGGTTTCAAATACCTATTGTTACATGGTTTAACATAAGGTGTGACAGAAGCTAGTTGTGGCATTTTCATACCAAACCTAGATTTGTCAGTGATTTGTTTTGTCCTGTCAGCTGATAGATTGTTCCTGTCAGTGGCTAAATTAGGGTTTGCTACAGGAACCCACTGTCTATTAGACCAAGTGTTGGTCTTTTGAAAGGGCCTTTGTCCATGGATATTAGCTCCCTTAGAGAAGAAAGGAGCTGGTCTTGTGGCATATGGCCTTGGTTGGACAAAAGGTCTATGGTTGACCTATTATTAGCGGATGAAATGTATCCACTGACACAATTATAGGCCAAATGTGAGAAGCTCCCACATGAATAACGAGCCTTTTTGGACACAAAACTAGGCTTAGACTGATAAAACCGTGTTCCACTAACATTTGCTTGACTTTGACGTGACCTAGGTTACTATACATCTTTGCATATTTAACACTAGGTTTACTTTTAGTTGTTGATTCAAGGATAATAGTTTTGTTAGTATTAGAGTTAGTCACAACAATGGGTTTTAGGTCAACAGGGTCATCATTAAGCAGTCCACCCTTAACAAATAGAAAAGGGTTGGCTGCTTTCCATTGTTCTAAGTCTGTCACCTTCTTCTTATACTCCTCAACTGGGCTAAGAACTCTAGGCAGAGGAATAAATTCTTCCACTTGGAATTCTGGCAAGCGTCCAAGAGAGGTCTTTCCCTTGAGTAACCCCATAGAAATTTCTTGTTGGGGGTGGAACAACAGCAAATTCTTTCATCCCAATGCCAGATATGTCCCTAGGGTCTCTTTGTTCACTTGCACATTTATCTAAGAGAACACTGGCTTGATCAAACTTCTCAATTTTAAGCCCTACATAATTTTTAGCTGTAATGGCCTCATATAATTTAAGTTGTAATTCAGCCTTAGATTTGATGAGAGAATCCCTGGCATCATTACTCACTTTTAGATCTCTAGTTAAAACAGTAATTTGATCTTTAAGATTAAATTCCATTTTCTTATACTCTTCTACCATCTCATCAGATTGTGCAAGACCCCTTTTATAGTTTGCAAGCTTGATTTCTACATCAAAAACATTTGATTTAAATATTAAAACCTCTTGATTAAGTTTTTCCAGTGTTTTGCCTGCAACCTTTACTACAAAAAGCATCATCATATACCTCACTATCTGATGAAGACGAAGAGGAAGATTTAGCCATGAAAGCATATTGAACATGCTCTTCTTCCTTCTCAGCTATCAATGCTTGATTCTGCTCGACGTCATTTTCCATAAATCTCCAATCCCATCCAAGTCCATCAACCCCTTGCATGGCAATAGCTTTTGGCTCAACATCTTCAACCTTGATAATTTGGTTTGAGCTCTTTCCAGCATCATTTCTACGTGGAGAACTACAATCCCTCGTAAAGTGTCCCATCCTATGACAGTTATAGCATTCAACTTTGGATTTATCAAATCCAGCAGTCTCTTTGCTATTAAATGTCATCTTCCTACCAAACCTCTTGTTCCATCTATTGGATCTTATACTGCTAAGTGCCATATTCCATTTGATATCCATCTCTTCAAGATCAATATCACTGATTTGCTCAAGATCTTCAAAAGAAACTGGAGAACCATTGGGCAAAGCATCATATTCATTCGTATTATTAATGGTGAAAAGAAAAACCCTAGTTCAATGGTGATTTCCGGCCACCAGGCTTTCTTTTTCCGATCAGCCTAACTCCTTAATTTTTTCTCTTTACTTTGCATCATATTCATTCGTATTATTAATAGTTGATCTATATCTTTCTGTTTTTTCGAATCTCTCTTGGGTAATCGTATTAAATCCACGATTAGGGTTTTCCTAAATCTTTTGATTTTGGATTAATTCTGATTTAGGTTTTTAATCGGGTATCCACTAGGGTTTGATATATTCGTTAAGACATCGATCTCCTGTTCATGATATATGATTGGTTGTGACGTTTTTTAATGAGAAATAGATTAGGGTTTTGTACTGTTCGGAATTAGGGTTTGGTTGTAATCGTTACTGCTACATCTATTAGGGCTCGGCTGTTATCATTGTGACTGCTTCATGTTTATCTTTATCTAGGGTTTCTGTGTTCTAGTTGGCTGCGGGGTGTGAGAGATGGAAAAAGGTTTCCTTAACAGTCCACGTAATTTGAATGCTGCTGTCAAACCTAAGGTGACGTTGAAGGAACTGGGCAAACAAGGTCGTAATATTGATGGTAAGATTATTGCTACATCAGGTAAATTACAGCAGGCTAGGCGTGTTCTTAATACGCCTACTTCTGATAATGTTGATACTCATCTTAAATCTGATGCTGAGCCTCATTACCCGAAACTTGTACCATTGAAGTCTATTCTAAAACGTGGTGGTAATGAGGCTACTACTCCTGGTGTAGTTGTTTCGAGTGTTTCTGATGGGAAGGAAGGGGTTTCGCAGCTTGATAAAAATGCTCACAAAGATACGTTTGTTGTTGAATCTACGTCTAGTATGGTTCAGCTTAAGTGTCTTTTTAATGATAATGTGGTATCCGGGGCTGATATTGAAATTCCAAGAGAAGTGGTCGATGAAAAAGCGGATAAACTAGCTAATACTCTTTATGGCTATTTTATTGGGAAGAGACACGCATTTCCCATTGTTGAAAACTATGTCACTAATGCTTGGGCTCGCTACGGTATCAAACGAACCATGTTTCATCATGGTTTTT
The DNA here is from genome assembly GCA_025667525.1 of Glebionis coronaria. Lineage (NCBI taxonomy): Eukaryota > Viridiplantae > Streptophyta > Magnoliopsida > Asterales > Asteraceae > Glebionis > Glebionis coronaria. The sequence goes on along the minus strand of JANFOE010000238.1, from coordinate 402,369 downwards.
TCTTTTTTCAGTTTTCATCAAAGACAGGTATGGAGCAAGTTCTTGCAAATGGTCCATGGCGGATTAGGTCGATACCTATTATGCTTAATATTTGGAATCCAACTAAAAAGCTTATTAAAGATGACATCAAGAAGGTACCAATTTGGGTCAAATTCCATGATGTTCCTGTTGTTGCTTATTCTTTTTTTGGGTAAAGGGACTCCAATCCCGGTAAAATATATTCCCAAAAAGCGTTGAAGTACAATGGAATGTAGCTGCAATGCTACATTAACCTCAAGCACACAGCTTGAACAACCACTATATCATATGACATGCCATATGATAATTACATTACAAAACTAATGACTCCTATAGGAAAGAACCACCTAAAGGAACATAAACAATGAAAAAACAAACATAATGATTAATGAGAAGTGCGAGTATCCGGCTGACGAGTTCCATGGCGATCATCAATCACAATGTCTTCATCAGTCTCACTATCCGCATTAAGCACATCATTAGAATGACCAAAGCCATCCTCCCAATCAGTCCCATCATCCATTAAACCACTCAAAACACCAAAAGAGTTTTTGCTGCTCGTACCCGGTTGACTAGAATCAAGAGCCAAAGACTTGTTATTAAGAAATCCACGCTTAAGAATAGAACCAGCTTTCTTAGGAGCATTCTGAACAGTAGTACCTGTAGAATCATTTTTCTTAGGCTTATTCGCCTTAGAACTATCCCCTTTCTCAACAGCACGGTAATAAAGATTAATAGGTGGTTTAGTGAGTTTAATACCAGCAACCTGGAGTTGCTTATTCTTACCCTTTTTCTTTCTATTGTTCACAACCTCATAACCCTCATTATCAATCTCATTAGCTACCTTATTATCGTCCACATTAACAATCGTATTAATGACATCCTTAGGCAATTTCGGACATTCAGCATCATGATGATCAAATATACAGCACATCGAGCAGCGGGGGGGAGTCCACTCGTATTCTATACCAATATTAGCCATCGTATGTCCCTTATCCTTACCAATAGGAATAGCAACAACTAAAGAATCCTTAGGAGGATGATCAGCAGAAATCTCAATTAAAACACGTGCATAGGTACTCCTTCCCCATGAAGATAGGCACATCTCACTTGTATAAGAATCAAGAAGAATAGGCCTCCCAATCTGAGTAGTGATTAGACTAAGACCCACCTCCGAATATGCAACTATGGGAACATGATGCAATTTGACCCACACCGGTGCTTTCCTAATCTCCTCCTTCACAAGTAAAGAATCCGGAGACCATATATTCAAAATCAGTGGAACCATACGTATTAACCATGGCCCACTCTCTATAACTCTTTCCATTCCAACTTTAGAATCAAATTGAAATAAAAAGAACTCACCATGAAGTTGGACACGCTTGATTCCAAATTTCGCCCACGCTTTCTTAACATAGTTTTCAACCAAAGGAAACGCCAATCTCTTCCCTATAAAATGACCATATAATGTATGCGTCAATCGTGCCCTAACCTGATCAACCACATCGAGAGGAATAGTAACCGCTGCCCCTTCAACATGTTCTTCATTACGGAGTTCTTTTACACGTGCAACTCTTTTAGCTTGACCATGTAACATGGACACAAAAGAGGGTTTTGGAACAGCAGTTGATGGTGCAGGAGCCCTACATGGAGTAACAACCCTTGTATCACTCTGCTCGGATGGAATCGTATCAGCCATACATGGAGTAACACCCCTTGTATCATTCTGGATATCATGATCATTAGCCATACTAGTCGTTCCAACCTCCTTCAATACTGGCTGCTTGAGTGAACTTGCATCCGTATGTATCTGGTTTGAGCATTCTGTCCCATCACCATCATGTATCTCGATCGATACATGTTTGGGCTCACCATCTGACCTTTCTGTAGTGTCACCCCCAAACGATGGAAGAACACCACTCGATTCATAATCATTAATCATGACTCCATCCTGACGCGACGAGGTAATGGAAACCCTAGACACCTCAGAAGTCTTGTCAGGACTATTTATGTGATTCGCTTGTTTTAAACGCGACATGCGCGCATGTAACCTGTCCATGTCGATCGGCGTAACAGCGATCTTCTTCTCCATGACACATTAACCAGATCGAAACACCTCTCTCTAATACACAAAACAATCAATCGAAACAGAAAAACTACCTAGGGCAAACGAAACCCTAGATCAAGGACCAATCACAGCGCACCAAACCAAACCCTAATACATAAAATAATAAGAGATTAAAAAAACCCTAATTTCTTAAAAGGTAATAAACGGCGGCTACCAAGAGTTTTATCACTAAATCAAAAAAACCGATCATAATACGAATCAAATCTTTCAACCAATCAAAGACCAGTCCCACGCATTGAAAGGATTCTGTTTGGACAACTGATTTAAATAATCAAGAATCACAAAAGAAAACAAATCCAATGGATTAAGTTTGATCTTCACTAAGGTTGGTACCCCTATTATGTTGGATGCTCATACGGCTGAAATGTGTAAGAATTCATGGGGACGTTGTGATTATGCGCGTGCACTTGTTGAGGTCAATGCGGATAGGGATCTTGTTGATTCCTTTGTTGTGGCTATTCCTATTAAAGGTGAAGAGGGGCATTCTTTTGAAACTATCACTGTCGAATACGAATGGAAGCCTCCTAGATGTAGTACATGCAATATTTTTGGGCATGTTGATATGGATTGCCCTAAAAAACCACAGGTTAGTAGTCAGGTTACAAATCTGGAGGACGATTTTGTAGAAGTCAAAAGGAAGAAAAAACAGCCGGCTAAGCCTAAGCAAATTGAAGGAATTAGGTTTACAAAACCTAAATCTGTATGGGTAATGAAACCGACATCTAAATCCTCTACGGGTAAGAATTCTACTTCGTCTACTAAACAAATACAAGATGATATTTCGAGTTTGAAGTTAAAGAATTCTTTTGAGAAACTTAATAGTATGGATGCGGGTTTGGAAGAGGCTGAAAAGGTTGTAGCAACGAATAATGATAAGGTTGATCCAAAGAAGGTAAATGCAACATCTCCAAGTACTTCCAAGGATATTGGTGTTATGGAGAAGGTTGAGTCATCAAGTAAACAAAGTTTAGAATATTCTAATATTCTTAATCCTAGTGATTCTGATGATGATGAGGTTTTTGCATCTCCTGAGGAGTTTGCAGCTTACATGTCTTCTATGGGAGGGGGCCACCAGCATGAAGATGAATTTGACATTTTTAGTGAAGAATATGCGGACCAGATCAATGATTTGCCTGGAAAACGTAAGGAGTTCCGTGACTTTTCTCTTCAGCATAGTGGTAGGAAGTAGTTTGATAGTTGTCATAAGAGGGAGTGTCCTTTTATGTAGGTGTTTGGCTGTTAGCAGTTGTGCTTGGTAGTTGCCTATGTAATGGGCTTTGATATAGGATTCACCTATATCTTTTGTACTTAATGGTTTTTTGGCGTAATATATTTTACCGGGGTCAATTCCCCTTTACCCAAAAAAAAAAAGCATCAATGTATGCACATACAATATCCAAATCAATTCTAGCTGGTTTGAGACTTAATGAGCCAACATTGTATGTGTCACTGGCTGATGAGGTTAAGCCGCTGACATATGAATTCCATCCACTGACATATGAAGCATTGTCAGCGGCTGAGGAATCATTATGTGAGATGAATTCCATGCTCCCTGATGTTGACGTGCTTCCTTTTTTGAGCATAGCTTTAGGTTCCATAATCTTCAGTTGATTATATATGTCATCAAATGAGGAATTCTTGTGAGCCTTGGTAGCAATAATTGACTTAACATGAATTTCCCAAGCATCACCAAGAGCTCTGAGAAAGGTAGCAGTAATATCTTCATCTTCAAGGGATGTTCCCATGAATGCCAACTTGCTGGTGATATTCTGAAGACGACTTCTTACCTCACTTAGCTTCTCATTAGGATGAGCTTTGAACATAGTGTATTCAATCATTAGCTGTTTTTTCCTTTGTTTGACAGTTTCCTCATTGCCACCATAAATGGTTTCAAGGGCTGCCCAAAGTTCCTTAGCAGATTCATACTTTCTGAATTTATGTTGCTGCTTAGGACCAAGAGCCAGTTTAAGAGTACTTAAGGCTTTCATGTCATTCCTTCTTTCTGCTATCCCAGCAGCAGAAACGACCCTTCCATCTTCAGGTTTTGGAAATATTTCATCTCCAGTCAGTCCAAATGTTCTTCTTGCTTCTATGGAAAAAGTAATCTTTTCTTTCTTTTTGAATTGATTACCATATTCAATAATGTAGAAGTGTGATAACCTTTGTATTTCAAGAGGGTTGATGTTTTTCTAGAGAGAGAAACAAGAGAGAGAAGTGAGAGAAACTATGTGTATTATCTTAAGAAAAATAAACAACCAACACCTCTTTCCATGGTGGAAAGAGGTTTATATACCCAAGTCCTTAATGGACTTGGGCCTCCGGCCCATGAACATGCTCATGGGTCGGGCTATTCAATAAATGTTACTTAAACACTACTACGAGCCTATAACTATATTGTTGGAGTGACCGAGACTTTCTTTATACGAAAAACGTATTTCCAACAATCTCCCCAAAGGGAGGTCACTCCAAATTTACAAAGTCCTAATCTAGCATGTTAGATCTTGTTCTTGAGCTCGTAGTCCACTTTCTCTTTCCTTCTTTAACTTTTCTTCTTTTTGTGAATATGTGTTGAATAATATCAGCCTTTTGCTTGGAACACGTTCTTTTGGCCTTTCACGTGTAATCTTTATCTTCTTGTGATGTTCGCCTCTTCGTGACTTCATGTCCCACACACTTATCCTTTGTTGAATTCTTGAAAGTTTCAGAGTCGATACAGCGGAAGACTTTTAGGTCATACTTTCTTGAATTTGGAGAAATATTTGATGCAGAAGGAATAAGTATGTGAGAACGACTTCAACAGGTACACCGCAACGCCACCGCCTTCGAATGCAGCAACATACTAAGACACGAATAAAATGGCTTTGACATTTTATTCTAATTCGGTAGCATTTTACCTCCGGTCGGTGAAGACCGTTGGACGATATTAGATATCGTACTTGTGACGGATAATTTCAATTAAGTAACTTCCTGACAGGATTTCGCGGGTAAACCCGTTCTCTTTATTCGACCGTCCAAAGCTGACTGCGAACATAAAGAGTGAATCATTTGGATTAAAAATCCTTATGATTGAAGCCGTCAATTCATGAAACCTGGAACAAGTGAATTTCAATTAAGATTTTCACCATCGTTGCTTTCCAGTTGTCACGAGCTTGATTCAAATAGAATCTTGCTTGTCACCTACCAAGTGATGTTTGATGTTAACACTAGAAGGATTTCCACTCGTCACTGTGAACACTAAAGAGTGTCACTCTGAGTGTTCTGGCAAGATCATACGATAACGCGTAGAGGCCTGGAACGAGTTTTAATTCAATTAAGAATTAAACTACTGTTTCTTTCCAGTTTTCACAAGATTGGTTCTTAAAGAACCGCACGTGTCACCTACCATGAGCTTGTTTGATGTTGGCTCAAGCAGGATTTCAATCTTCATTGTAATACTTGCGTATCACTCGGATGTTCTGGCAATATTACAAGAATACTGCGTAGGACTCATAAAGATCTCTTACTTTTCATAGTGTGTGAAGAAGCAAGGAATAAATGGAAAGTGTCCTAATGAGACTTTTGATGATCTCGTGGCTCTAGACTCGATAATGCGTTTTGATTTAGTGAGCGATGGCTGGAGAGGATTGCCACCTATTCAATATCAGTCTATTCGGAGTGAATAAATCAATAGATAACGTGTTGAACTCTGTGTGATTAAAACAAATATCTTTTGAGAGATATTTGAGTTAGATGGGATGGGCTGTGCATTGCATCACTGGGTCCATGATGTCTATCTTCAATATCGAGAATCATTAAAAAAATGATCTCAATAGCATATGTATTGACTCGGTTTCTGCCTAAGGTTGTAAGGAGGGCTTCTTTCCTTACACCCTTTATCTTTACAATTCTTTTTCATTCTTCAACCCCTTCAATGCTTACCAATACATCCTAACTAGCACCTTGTTGTGATTGTTCCAGTGCTAGCATAAGTACATGGTCGGCATTTAGCTACATTCACAATCTTTCTCCATCTTTCCTAGGAATTCTAATTCTATCTAGGGAATTGTCCTTGGGAAGATTCCATCGGTTCTGATGAATCATTGGACTAATACCTAATCCCACCATCCTTATGTCACCACAATCTTCACCGTCGTGAATAGAGATGTTTTGGGTAAGTGTATGTCACCATGAAATCCATTTTGAAGTGCAAATCCATTTTGCTCCCCTTAACATATGCCACGATATCCGAAAACATTTCGCACATGTCGGGATGAGCTAGCACATTAAGTCAAACCATTTGTGATTAATCATTTCCCATATTAATTCACGTTTTCTCCCCCATATTAAAAATATTAACCCAATCGATGTTTTTAATATCAATTGATTTAATAGCATTTTAAGAAAATTTGGGAAGAAAAATGCAGATCCAATTATCTTCATGAATTACACAAGCTCCCCCTCAAATTAATGAGGGTGTACTTGAAACGTAAATTAAATACCTTTTAAACACAAGTGTAAGGTATTTATCACGTGCAAAGATCATATATGATAATGTATTCACAAGAATAGCAATTTACGAGGTTAGACCTGAATGATAACATCATATGATAGAATCACATGGTTCTTGTTCACGAATGTTGGTCGCCTCGTCACGTCTGAAGTTATCTATTGACTCCATGTGTATGATTGATATCGTTGTCTTGACACTAATATGTGAACTTGGAGTCTCCTTTACAAGCGAAAACCTTCTATTTTCTCTCTAGCTTTATCAATGGTGTCTCCTTTTTTCTTTTCCTTTTGATTTCCGATCTCCCTTGCTTCAGTAATCTTGTGATTAATTTGTTTTTGTTTACATTAAAAGTTTCATCTCTTGATTTGTTTATTGTTTACATAAAATGATTCTTCATTTGTTTATTAATTCAATGATTGGTTATCAATCTGGTTACTTTAATCCTGCGTCCCATTAATTTTTGATTACTATACTTATTTCGTTGATTAAACTTGTTTAATTAACGTCATTTGGTATCTTGATCTTGAAATTGATTGAGATCCGGGTTCCAGTAATCTAGGAGTTGATTAGGGTTTCGTTTTTGATTAAGTTAAATAGGGTTTTTGTGTCTGTTCAAGCTATTATTTTATTATTATTTGATTAGGGCTTGGTTTGAGTGTGGCGGCTGGATTTGTCTTCTAGTGGCGGCTAGGGTTTTGGTTATTGCTGTTGTTGTGTTGTTTCATGATTGTTTTGAGAGAGATTGTTCTTCATTTGAATGGATAACACAGATGCATTTTCAGTTGATCTTGATGCGCTTAGAGATCGAATGAAAAGACTTAAGGGTGATTCTCAGGATTCGGTTGATGTATCTCAATTACAATCAAGTAATCAAAGGGAAGATGTTGATTCGCTGGAACACCAAAACCCATTGACTGATTACCAGTCGGGGTTACATGATGCTGGTATTCATGGGACGGGATTTGTTGAGCCTCGTAAACATGATCATACTGGTCAATCACCGGGGGTGAACCCCATTGATGATTTGACTAGGACTAGTAATGCGGCTGAGGTGCAGTCTGTTGCTGGTAATGACAACAATCATGGGAGATCTCTTTCTCATGATCGATGGAATGCTGTTCAGGGTAAGCCGATTCAAGAACTAGGGCCTGTTGGGATACGCCCCAATGCTGCTGCTACAACCTCGGTTTGGGATCATATAGGGCATGGAAACATGTTAAATGTTGCTGCTGGAACAACTCAAAGTGGGCAAACTTTGCATTTTAGCCAAGGCACTTACGTGCACCCTTCGGTTCAGCCTAGAGGTGAGGAGAGCTCATCTAATCAGAATGGAAAAACGTTTGCGTCAATAGTGCAACCTGCATTCAATAAGACGATTCATATCCAAGAGTTGCATAATGACGAGAACGTAACAGGGGCTGCTGTGGCCCTTCCATTTGATGTTGTTGAGGAGGTAAGATCACGCCTTAGTAATACATTATTTGGGTATTTTATCGGAAAACGTTTAGCGTTTCCGCTAGTCGAAAAGTATGTGAAGAACGTTTGGTCCAAGTATAGATTGAAAAGAGTGAAACTTCATGACGAGTTTTTTCTATTCCAATTTGAGACTAAAAATGGTATGGAAAGTGTTTTGGAGAATGGCCCGTGGCTGATTCGTCAAGTTCCATTAATTCTTAATGTATGGTCGTCTGTTACTGATTTGCATAAGGCAGAGATTAGGAAGGCTCCGGTTTGGGTCAAACTGCATCGTGTTCCTATAGTTGCGTATTCTGAAGTTGGTCTAAGCTTGATTACATCTCAGATTGGTCGACCGATCATGCTAGATTCTTATACTAGTAGTATGTGTATCAATCCATGGGGTCGAAGTACGTTTGCTCGTGCACTTATTGAGGTTTCTGCTGCGGATGTTCTTAAAAAATCCATGGTTGTTGCTATCCCGATTGAGAAAGATAAAGGGCATAATTTGGTGACTATTTATATTGAGTATGACTGGACTCCTCCTAGATGCTCTACTTGTCTCATTTTTGATCACATTGATTCTAAATGTCCTAAGTTGTCTTTGGTTGTCCATAGTGAGGTTGCTACACAGGTTGTTGATGTAGATGAAGCTCGTATGGATAATGATAATGATGGTTTTGTGGTAGTGAATAATAAGAAGAAGAAGAACGGTAAGAACAAGCAACATCAGGTTGCTGGGATTAAATTAACTAAACCGGCTCTTAATCTTTCTTATCGTGTTGTTGAGAAAGGGGGTAGTTCTAAGACGACTAAACCAAAGGAGTCGTTAGGTACTTCAGTTCCGGCTGCTCCAAAGAAGGATGGGTCTATTCTTAAGAGGGGTTTCCTTAATAATAAGGTTTTGGCTCCTGATTCTAGTCAAACGGGGACAAGCAACAAGAATTCCTTTGGTGCTTTGAGTGGTATGATGGAAGATGGCACTGATTGGGAGGATGGTGGTGGCCCAACAGATGATGTGTTGAATGCTGATAGTGAGACTGACGAAGATATAGTGATTGATGATCGCCATGGAACTCGTCAGCCGGATATTCGCATTTCTCACGCATCATGATGATTTCATTTTTTCATTGTTTATGCACTTTTAGGTGGTTTTTTCCTATTGGTGTAATTTGTATTGTAATTGTTTGTTAGAGATCATATGGCATGTCATATGATTTAGTGGTTGTTCAAGCTGGTTAGCTTGAGGTTAATGTAGCATTTACGCTACATTCCATTGTACTTCAACGCTTTTTGGGAATATATTTTATCGGGGATGATGCACTTTTACCCAAAAAAATATGTGAACTTGGCACTTTCGGCATCAAAGATTCTGAATGCTGGACAATTGCTCCCCCTCAATAGTTGACCCGTGTTCTATTGAAAGAGTTGTAGTCAATGATTTTAAAGAAGCAAATATGCATGAAGACTTTTTTTAGTTTAGTGATTGGTTGGAACGATTCTGGTGGCAATAAGATTTCTCTTATTTTTACAAAATAAGTGCACTGAAACGTACACTAATTTGTGTTAGACCAAGTTATAAAGTAAACTTAGTCCCTTACAAGGTTTTAAAGTAAACCTTTCCCGAGAAAATTAATTCCCGTTGTGAGCCAACGTTTTCATAAGAAATACGTGACTTTAATGTGAAAAGCGGGTTACAGTCTGAAATAACTACAAGCCATAATGGGCATGTTTTAAAAGATGTACAACTTTTATACGGACTCTATTTATGGCGCCGTGTCAATTTTAATCGACATTTCTAAGGCCGTAAATATTACCGTACTAAAAGACATGCCCGATTTAAAATGAAAAATATTTTTGGATTTCTTGATTTTATATTTTTTTATGGTTTTTTGTATAATTTATATTTTTGTATTTTTCTTTTGGTGGTTTAAATATATATGATAATATACAAGATCACGATCAAAGGATACTCTAGAATAGTTTACCACCACTATTCTTCAGATTCTTCTGCCAACTCCTTAAGTGTCGCTGGTGAGAATGATTTCATGTCTAGCTTTTCGATCAAAAACTCGATACGTCCTCGATCTAAGGCCTTTGTGAATATATCTGCCAGCTGATACTCGGTATTGACGAAGTATAGTTCGATCACTCCATTTTCCACTTGCGATTTGATGAAGTGGTAGCGTATGTCAATGTGCTTCGCTCGGGAATGTTGAACGTAGTTGCAGCACAGAGCAATTGCACTTTTGTTATCACAGTCCATCGGGATTTTGTTGAATCCAAGATCGTAGTCAGTTAATTGTGATCTCATCCATAGAACTTGAGCACAACAACCAGACATAGCAATGTATTCAGCCTCTATACTTGATATCGCAACGCTTTTCTGCCTTTTAGATGCCCAACTAACAAGTCTATCTCTAAGAAGTTGCACACTGCCAGAAGTGCTACGTCTAGTATCTTGACACCCAGCATAATCCGCATCTGCATATGAGATTAGTGCAATAGAGGAATCCTTTGAATACCACAGACCACGATTAAGTGTTCCTTTAAGATACCGAAAGATCCGTTTCACAACATGCAAGTGCTTTTCGGTAGGTCGAGCCTGATAGCGGGCACACATGCATATAGCAAATTGCAAATCAGGCCTGCTAGCAATCAGATAGAGAAGGGTGCCGATCATTCCATGGTAAAGTTTAGGATCGACAGCTATCCCTTCCTTATCTTCATCTAACTTGGATCTCTCCACCATTAGAGTATCCACGGGGTCACAATTTTCAAAATGATACTTCTTTAATGATTCAAGAGCAAATTTGGATTGATTAATGAAGATGCCTCTGGGATTCTGAGAAATTTGTAACCCTAAGAAAAATGAAATTTTTTCCATCATCGACATCTTAAAACGTATGGACATAATTTTCTCAAAATGGCCAGACAGTCTTTGACTAGTAGCAGCAAATATTATATCATCAACATAAATTTGTACCAGTATCATGTCGTTGTCCTCCTTGAGAATAAATAATTTTGGGTCCACTTTGCCTTTGGAGAAGCCTTTCGAAATGAGATAAGACGATAGGAGATCGTACCACGCGCGTGGAGCTTGTTTCAACCCGTAAAGAGCCTTCTTGAGCTTGTACACGTGATTAGGATACTCCGAGTTGACGAATCAATTCGGCTGGCTTACGTAGACATCTTCCCTTAATTCACCATTGAGGAATGTCTTCTTAACATCCATTTGGTAGACGATCATGTTCATGTGAGCAGCATAAGCAAGGAATAGTCTAATTACCTCCAATCGTGCCACAGGAGCAAAGGATTCTTCAAAGTCAATACCCAAAGCTTGTTTGTAACCTCTAGCAACCAAACTAGCTTTGTTCTTCAACACTCCACCTAACTCATCGATTTTAACCTTGTATACCCACAACAATGTAAGGATTTCAACGTTGCTGGGTAAAGGAACTAATTCCCACACTTCAAGAAATTGAAATTCATTAAGTTCCTCTTGCATGGCTTCGATCCAAGATGATTTAGTCATGGCTTATTGCCGATTTTTTGTTTCAGTATCGGAAAGAAATGCATCAAAGTAGCAATATAATGCATGTTCTTGGAGTTGGTGGCGTGTTAAGACTTGTCGATTGATGTCACCAATAATATTGTGGATTGGGTGATCCTTTGTCCATTTTGTGTTGTGAGTTTCAATCTGTGGTGGTCGGGATGAACGATTGCAGGAGCTTCCTCTGAGGTAGACGCACCGTTAGGGTCTTCAGGTATTTGTGAACCAAAGAAAGGAAGCTCTTGTAAGTGAGCAAATTCCAAATCGTGATCATAGGGATCCTCTTCAACATCATTTGGAACAAGTGGGGGTGATGATTCAGGTGTAGTTTGTGAAGTTGTGGGGGATGGGACATCTGGTTCAATAGTAGCAGTAGATGTCTCGAACTGATTTCCATTGTCTTGAGCAACAACTTCGGGAATCGGAGCTACTTCTACATGTGCTGGAGAATCATTACTAGGTGGATCAAAGAATTCATCAAACATCGGTTGAAATAACTCATCCCACTCGGGCCTTGTAGGTGGTATAAATGATGGAGAAGTAGGATTGTTGGGAGTTAATCCGGAACTAATCGTACCGGTTCCCATCTCATGTAATGTGGATTCTGAGCTGTGTTGCTCAGAAGCCATCGCTGTCAGCTCATCAAAATCGGCATCCAAAGTTTCTACTATCTTGCCAAGACGACGGTTATAAATTTGGTAAGCTTTCTTTGTAGGTGAGTAACCAATGAAAATTCCAATATCAGCCTTCGGTTGAAGTTTACCCAAATTCTCACTATTTGTATTTGGATAACACAGTGCACCAAACACATGAAGAAATGAGATATCGGGTTTGTGTCCATGAAGTAGCTCATATGGAGTTTTACCATGACGTTTACGAGTGATGGAGCGGTTTTGGGTATAACATGCGGTTGCCACTACTTCAGCCCATAAGAATAAAGGAGCATTCACATAAATCAACATAGTTCTAGCAGCTTCCATAAGTTTACGGTTACGTCTTTCCACGAAACCGTTTTGTTGTGGAGTGCGAGCAATAGAAGTTTCATGTGAAATACCGACCTTTTCATAATAGTCCCGTAGAGTTTGATTAACGAACTCAGTTCCATTATCAGTGCGAATGCGGCGAACAGTAGCATGAAGGCGTACTTGGATCATCTTTAAGAAAGTAATAATATACTTTGGTGCTTGATCCTTGGATGCTAAAAATTTTACCCATGTAAACCTTGAGAAATCATCCACCATGACAATGATGTATTTTCTACCACTCACACTAGCCGTACGCATTGGCCCGCAAAGATCCATGTGCAAAAGATACAGTGGTTCTTGGTTGGTTTCTTCAGCTTTAGGTTTGTATGATTTCTTGGTGCTTTTTACCCAAAGAACACGCGGAACATAAATGATCCTTGTCGAACTTAAGTTTTGGAAGACCACGAACAAGTTCGTTTTTAGTTAAATGGTTTATAGCATCAAAGTTAAGATGAGATAACCGACGATGCCACAACCATGACTTGCTCTTGGATGCTTTGGAGAGAAGGCATACAGGAGAGGCGGCCATCATGTTTTGAATGGACAGTGTGTAGAGATTATGCCCTCGAGAACCCTTTAACAAATCATTTCCTGCAAGATCGCGAATAAAGCAAGTAGTTGTCGAAAAGCCACCTCAAGGTTTGAATCGCAAAGTTGTCCCACTGAAAATAGATTGTGACCAAGTCCCTCCACATAATATACCCTTGAAATCCTAACATTCCCAACTTGATATTCACCATAATCCATGATCTTTGCAATATGGTCGTTGTTGAATTTAATCGTTCCTAGAAACTTGCTGACGAAATTTCTGAGCATCGAGCGATCTCCGGTCATATGCTTTGAGCATCCAAAGTCCAAGTACTAGAGGATGATTTGGACCACCTGAAAATATCACCAGACAAAGATGATGTATCGGAATCTAGTAGTTCCTCTATGTTAGCAGGTACAGATATAACTATCTTAGATTTGCTAACCGAAGAATTCTTAGGCTTCCAAATTTGCTTCCTAAATGCTGGCTTAGATTCTAGTTGTCTAAGATCCTGAGGTACTTCTTCACTGGTAGGCGCAATAGTGGGGGCAGACCTAGTTAAAGGGCGCTTTTTCCATTTCTTAGTGCTAGTGTTCCTATTTAAAGGACGTTGAGACCTAACTTCTGTGGATGTGATCCTAGTTAAAGGGTACGTAGTTCCATTAGCAGTGAAGGTCCTACCAGTGGGTTTCCATTGCCAACCAACTTGGGTGAATTTCTTCCCCGTTGGAATCCATTCAAGATTGTTCCTAATTGCATACATTTCATTCACGTGATCAACAAGGCATAAATCGTGACGCTGAGAAAACATGCATTCATTACAATTCCAACATCGCAAATTCGAATTCACATTTTGCTTAGGCTTCTACATAGAGGCAGTGTTGGGAATAAATTATGGGTCAGTTCACTAGACGCTGATAAGAAGAGTTCAAGCGCTGATAAGATGACATTGGACGCTGACAGCCAAGCGTTGACAGTTAGGAAAGTCAGCGCTGATAGCCTGGAAGACAAGCACTGATGGAAGTTATCTTATACGAATCTTTTGTTTCTTTATTTGTATATGGTAAAGATAAACTCGACATTGTATTTTTCATTATTATCTTTACCTAGAATAGTTGATTCGTAGCTTCTTGTACAAGACTTCTTAATCTATAAAAGAAGATCTTTTAGGTTAATGTTAATCATCAGTTATTATAAGTTTTCACAAGTATTCGACTGTTAATCCTCTTTCATTGTAATCAAGTTCGATTATTCTAATACAAGTGAAAGTTTGTTTAACATCTTTGTGTTCTAGATTAAGTGTTAATTCCGCATAACACTTAGTTACTTTATTCATAAGCAAAGGTTTCTCTACGTGTATCACTTGATCTAATCTCGTATACACAAAGCTTAATCGATCTAAGTTTGGGATCAACAAGTGGTATCAGAGCTTGTTGAGAAACTTTTGATCTTTAAGTAACGCAAGAACCCTAAAACACCAAAAACCCTAAAACAACGAAACCCTAAATTTCTCAAAACCCTAAAAACATCATGTCTGGCTCAGAACAACCTCCTGCTCCTGTTTTGCTACAAAGCAACACCACAAACCCTTGTATCAAAATTCCCATGTTTGATGCCAGGAACTTCGAGCTTTGGAAGTCCAATTTTGAGCAATATGTAGCCATCCATGACTACACTCTTTGGGAGATTGTTGAATATGGGAACACATTCAACAAAGCTCAAAAGATTGCTAATGCTATTGCCACAAGGTCAGCTGTTCCTAATTGTCCTGAAGCTGATAAGAAGGAAAAGCCTGAAGATGGAAGAGCTGTATCTGCTGAAGATATAGCCAAGAAAAGGGTGGACATGAAAATTTTGAACATCATGAAACACGCCTTGGGTCATGAGAATCAGCACAAGTACAAACGCTTTGAGTCTGCAAAAGAGCTTTGGGAAGCTCTTGAAGTAGCACATGGTGGCAATGCTGACACAAAAGAAGAAAAGAAGAAGCAACTCATGCATGAGTATGCTGTCTTTAAGGCTCAACCCATTGAGAATCTCAACAGTGTGAGAAGTAGACTGCTTGACATTACAAGTCAACTTTCCTTCATGGGAACACAGATTGATGACCCTGACTTGAATGCTACTTTTCTCAAAAGCCTTGGTGATGTATGGAAGATTGAGGCAAGATCCATTCTTGTCAATAACACCCACAAAACCTCTAGGTTTGATGACATCTTCAACAAACTAAGACTGTTGGAGAATGAATGGCTTTTGGAGAGTGATAATAAACCTTCTAGTAGCAACATGGCCTTCTTCTCACAAAGTGAAGGTCAATTTGATTCCATGAACTCCTATGGACATCCAGTCACTGGATCTGCATGTGTCAACGCTGGATCACATCCTATCAGCGTTGGAACACATCATGTCAGCGCTGGATCATATCCTGTCAACGCCTCATACTCAAGCGTTGACACTCACAACTTTGGCGCTGATGGAATTAAACCTGCTGGTTTAGATCTAGATACTGTGTGTGCATTCATTGCTTCTTTGCCCAGTGATTCAAGGATTACATATGAGGATCTTGAGCAAATAAGTGATGAGCAATTGGAAGAGATGGACATCAAGTGGACTATGGCTCTTGTAAGTTTAAGAGCAAACAGGTTTAATAAAAGGTTCAAGAAGAAGATGACCTTTGATGCTAAGGATGTTGCTGGATTTGACAAATCCAAAGTTGAGTGCTACAATTGTCATCGTTTGGGGCACTTTATGAGGGAATGTAGATCTCCAAGAAGATCTGATGCTGGTAAGCCTTCAAGCCAAATGGTTAAGAGCCAAGATTCCAAGGCCATGGTAGCTGTTCAACAAATTGATGGTGTTGGAGGATGGGACTGGAGCTGGAACTTTTTGGCTAAGGACGAGGAAGAGGACAAAGCATTGGTTGCTGAAGTTAAAGAAGAGCATGTTGAATATGCTCGCATGGCACACTCCTCCTCTTCATCAGATAATGAGGTATATGATGATGCTTTCTGTTCTAAGGGTTGTCGTTTAAATACTGAAAAACTAAATCAAGAGATAGTAAAATTATTAGATGAGGCAAGTGCTGAAAGATGCAAAGTATCTAATTATCAAATTGCTCTCACCCAAACAGAAAGGACAGTAGCTGAGTATAAGAAAATGGAGTTTGATTTAAAGGATAAAATAAATATCTTAAATCATGAGTTACATCAAAGTAAAGATATTCAAGATATCACAAACAGGGTTAATCTTGATTTGATAGCTAAGTTAGATGAGGCTAACAAAAATAAAGATAATGTGAGTCTTAAAATCCAGAGATTTGATAAGGCCACACAAACCCTAGGAGAGTGTGTTAGTAAACAAAGAGACTCTAAGGACATGAGTGGGATTGGGATGAAAGATTATACTGGTGTTCCACCACCAGCTGGGGATTTCTATGGTGTCCAATCAAAGGACTTATCTTGGACTGGCTTGCCAGAACTCCAAGAGAAGGAATTCATTCCTCCACCTAGAGTGACTTCCCCAGTTGAAGAGTATAATCAAAAACTGACTGACCTAGATGAGTGGAAGAAAGCTAACCACACTTTGTTTGTTAAGGGAGGGTTGTTGTGTGAAAGTCCAAATGAGCCCACACCAATCACGAGCCATGATCCTACACCTATTAAAATCACACACCCAACCACTGGCAAAGCTGTTGACCTTGGCTCACACACTGTTAGAAAACCTAGTGTTAAGTATGCAGAGATGTATAGGAATACTAGGTCACCAAAAAGCCAAGGTGGTAACCATGGAACAGGCTTCTTTGCTTCTAGACCTAAGACCATGTCTAGAAAAGCCTGTTACACTTGTGGTAGCTTTTCACATTTGGCATACAAATGTGTCAACGCTTCAAATGTCAACGCTGACAAGAACCATTTCAGCGCTGACAAAAGTCAACATAGGTCAAATACTGTCAGACACAAAACCTTTGTGAACAAAAGTTCACAAGTTGTTAGACCAGCCCCATTCTTTTCTAGAGGGTCTAACACACATGGCCTAAGACCTTTCCAAAAGACAAACACTTGGTCCAATAGGCAATGGGTTCCTGTAGCAAACCCTAGGTTCAACGCTGATAAAGGCAATCGGGGCGCTGACAAGATCAATTTCAGCGCTGACAGACACACTGCCAAACCTAGGTATTTGCAACCACAGGGAAAGGGGTCTAAAGCTTCTACTAGCTTAACATAGAGACCAAAACAAGACCAAAACCCTAATTCTACTGGTCTTTCTATGACATGCAACAGGTTTCATTATATTTCAAAGGTCATGTCAAGACCAATTGGGGTTAACTGGGCATTTCATCCAAAAAGGGATGAAAATGGGGTTGTTATGAGAACCAAGTCTGTTCTTGTTGAACAACCAGATGAATCCAAGTCTTCCGAGGCTTGGGTTCCCAAAGAAAACTAATTTGTTTTCTTATGTGCAGGGCATTCAAAAACCGGTTAATGACTATGGATATTGGGACAGTGGATGCTCTAGGCACATGACTGGGAAAGAAGATTACTTGAGTAACTTCACTCCCATTGAAGATGGTGATAAGGTTCTCTTTGGTGGTGGATATGGAACTATTACAGGCAAAGGAACTCTTCTCACCAACAACTTACGTTTTGAAAACGTATTTCTGGTAAAAGAACTCGACTATAATCTTTTTAGTGTATCACAGGTGTGTGATAACAAGAATAAAGTTCTTTTTACTGATACTGAATGCTTGGTGTTAAGCAAAGATTACAAGCTCCCTGAGGAGAAATACATAGAATTTAGAACACCAAGGCATAAAGACATATATAATGTGAATCTTAATGGAATTAAGATGAATAATAAAATGTCATGTTTTTATGCTAAAGCTTCAGTAGATGAAAGTAATCTTTGGCACAGGAGATTAGGGCACATAAACTTTAAAAATATCAATAGACTTGTGAGACTTGGTTTAGTTGATGGTTTGCCTGAAAAGGCTTTCCACAATGACCACTCTTGTGTTGCATGTCTTAAGGGCAAGCAGCACAAGGTCTCATTCAAATCTAAGCAGGTGCACTCTAGTTCTAAACCACTTCACTTATTGCATATGGACCTCTTTGGTCCAACTAATATAGAAAGTTTGAAGGGTAAATCATATTGTTTTATCATCACTGATGATTTTTCCAGGTTTACATGGACTTTCTTTTTAGCCAAGAAAAGTGAAACTGCCCAAATTTTGATTGATTTCATTACCCAGATTGAAAAGAAGAGTGGTAATGAGGTCAAAATTCTTAGAAGTGACAATGGGGGTGAGTTTAGAAATCAGTTGTTAGATGATTTTTGTGCCAAGAAAGGGATTACTAGGCAGTTTAGCATAGCTAGAACCCCACAGCAAAATGGGGTTGCTGAAAGGAAGAATAGAACCCTAATTGAAGCAGCCAGAACCATGTTGGCTGATGCCCACTTTCCTATAGCCTTTTGGGCTGAAGCTGTTAACACAGCTTGTTATGTTCAAAATAGGGCATTGGTTAACAAAATACATAATAAGACACCTTATGAGTTACTTTGGGGAAGGAAGCCAAATATTGGCTTTCTCAAGCCTTTTGGTTGTCATGTAGTTGTTTTAGAAACTAGTGATGACCTAGGTAAATTTGATGCAAAAGGTGATGAAGGCTATTTCATGGGTTATTCAGTGCAGAGCAAAGGATATAGGGTTTACATTAAAAAGAAAAAACGTATACTTGAAAAAGTACATGTTAGGTTTTTAGAGAGTAAACCTAGTGATCCTGAAAGTGGTCCAAATTGGTTGTTTGACTTGGAACCTTTATCTAGAGCTTTAAATTATATGCCTGTTACTAATCCAGACATTGTGAAGGTAACTTCAAGTGTTTTGGAAAAGAGAATTGGTAATGTTTCAGGTACACAGGTTGCTAAGAAGGATGGACCACCAGCAGTTTAGTCATCTCCCACACAAGAATATGTTACATTTCCTATATGGACAGATGAGTATTATGCTGCTGCTGCTGCTGCTAGAAAGGATAAAGGTGGTTCTTCAATACCACCAGTTGATAACATGCATGGTCATTCAGGCGCTGACAAGAACAATTCAAGCGCTGACAAGACCAATTCAGACGCTGATGGCTCAAACGTTGACAACAATGATTCTGGCGCTGACAAGAGTAATTCCAGCGCTGACAACACTCATGAGCATTTCGTATCTTCCAATTTTGAACAAGGTGAACCTTCAAGAATAAATGAAGAGGTTCAAGATGGAAGAGAGTCTGAAGAAGATATTAGCAACATGGAGGATGATATTGAAGACAACAGAATTCTTGAAAATGGAATTCCTAGATCTACCTTGAAGAATCATCCTCCCTCTCAAATCATTGGGAATATCATGACTCCTGTTCAAACCAGAAGATCTCACCAGACTCATGATAGCTTCATTGCTAATATCCACAAGAAGGTTGATACCCCTCTTGTACAAGCATGTTTGTTTGCCTATTTTCTGTCACAACAGGAACCCAAGAAGATTTTTGATGCTCTCAAAGAACCTAGTTGGGTGGAAGCAATGCAGGATGAGCTTCACCAATTTGCTATACAGGATGTTTGGGAGCTGGTTGATTGTCCTAGATATGTGAGACCAATTGGGACAAGATGGGTTCTAAGGAACAAGAAGGATGAAAGGGGTATTGTGGTCAGAAACAAGGCACGTTTGGTAGCTCAGGGATATACACAAGAGGAAGGGATAGATTATGAAGAGGTCTTTGCTCCTGTTTCAAGAATTGAAGCTATAAGAATTTTCCTAGCTTATGCCTCTTGTATGAACTTCACTGTTTATCAAATGGATGTGAAGAGTGCTTTCCTCTATGGAACAATTGTTGGGAGGTATATGTCATGCAACCTCCTGGTTTTGAAGATCCTGAGAATCTAGACAAGGTTTATAGAGTGAAGAAAGCTATGTATGGACTTCATCAGGCCCCAAGAGCATGGTATGGTACTTTGTCCACCTACTTGGTGGAAAATGGTTTTAAAAGGGGCACCATAGATCAGACATTGTTTACAAAGAAGAAAGGTAAGGATGTCTTACTTGTTCAGGTCTATGTTGATGATATCATTTTTGGATCCACAAATCCAAAGATGAGTGAAGACTTTTCCAAGCTTATGACAGATAAATTCAAGATGAGTGCAATGGGTGAGATGAACTTCTTTCTAGGATTACAAGTTCAGCAGAAAGAAGATGGTATCTTCATCTCCCAAGACAAATATGTAGCTGAAATCTTGAAGAAATTTGGTTTTTCTCCACATGAAAAGAGTGCTTCCACTCCTATGGATAGGGAACACCCTTGGGGAAAAATTGGAGCTGGAAAAGATGTGGATGTTAGGCACTATAGATCAATGATTGGCTCATTGATGTATCTTACAGCCTCAAGACCTGACATCATGTTTGCTGTGTGTGCTTGTGCACGCCATCAAGTGAATCCCAAAGAATGTCACCTTTTTGCTGTGAAAAGAATCTTTAGGTACCTAAGATGTTATCCAGATCTTGGCTTATGGTACCCAAAAGATTCTCCATTGGAGCTTATTGCATATTCGGACAGTGACTATGGTGGTGACAAGTTTGATAGAAAGTCCACAACTGGTGGATGTCAATTTCTTGGGAGTAGATTGATATCTTGGCAATGCAAGAAACAAACAGTGGTGGCAAACTCTACAACTGAAGCAGAATATGTGGCTGCAGCTGCTTGTTGTAGACAAGTCTAATGGATTCAGAACCAGCTGTTGGATTATGGGTATAATTTCATGCATACCAAGATTTTTGTAGACAATAACAGTACTTTATGCATTATTAAAAATCCTGTACATCATTCTAAAACCAAACACATAGAAATTAGGCATCATTTTATAAGAGATTGCTTTGAGAAAGGTTTAATACAACCAGATAGGGTAGACACATAAGATAATGTGGCTGATTTATTAACTAAACCTTTTGATACTGGAAGATTTCAATATTTGGTAACAAATATTGGAATGGTTAATCTCACTTAATATGTGTTTTGGAACCTTTTTGTAAAAGTATGTACAGGATAATGCATTGTTATTGGTCTTTGTGATGATTTAGATTTTTCCACTTTATTTTTCTAACACTGACAAAGGTAAATTTAACGCTGACAAGTGTTATTTTGCCGTTGTTAGAGATATTATTGTCTAACGCTGACAAGTGTTCCTTCAACGCTGATAAGTGTTGTCGGGGCGCTGTCAGCAACAATGTTAGTTTTGTGGTTTTCAATCTAAATGTGTAGGTGGTGTTAGCTTTATGCCATTGGATACAGAGTTGCTTATGGATCTTTGAAGAGCTATTTGGACATGTTTTTGTTTATGGATGATGGTTGGAATATTTATATTCCTATCTTGACATAAATTTTTAATGTTCATATATATTTTGAGAAACTCATGTATCATAGTTTAAGGGGAGGTTTAAGGAACCTTTAGGACTCTTGGGTATTCTTATAATACTCTTATCACAATTCTAGATTGTGTCCACAGGTGAGTATGGGTTAGTTTTACTAAACCATGAGGCACTGTAGAATGCAAAGTTGACAAACTATGCATGCTGCCAAGACATTTTTGGCCTAGAATTGGTTGTGGTCTGTTGGGAGACTTGGAAATATTTTTGTTATGGGTTTACCTGGGAGTTACAAAGGATTTTATGAAATAACTTTGTTGGTAAGTATTTTGGTTAGCAAGGGACACTTGAGGACATTTGTGTCTATCTTGCTTAAGCAAGTGTGCATAAGTGGACAGTGCTTGCCACCCAGTAATTATTATCAACTTGCAAGATATTTCTCTTAGGATAAATTACTTTGTTAAGGTCTTTTTCTTTTTAAATATTTTTATTTTTAGACGCTGACAAGTTTTTCTCCGAACGCTGTTACGACCAATCGTGACGCTGACAAGGCTTTAGGCAAACGCTGACAAGAAGATGGGCTATTTTTGACCGTTGACACCTCGTGGGCCCTACCCAGTTGTTATTTTTGACTAATCTTTGGCCGTAATTTTTGGGGATTTGTTACTTTTAATTAATGCATGAGATAAGTTATATTTGATTCAATATTTTCATCATTACTCTTTGAATATAACTGCCTCATTTTTGACCAATCATAATCATGCATCTCTCCTATAAATTTGGCTAACTTTTCATTCTGGGTATTCATATTCTCTTGTCTAACATTTTTCTCCTAGATTTTTCCCATATCACATAACCTAAACAGCTTTCCATATGGCACCAAAGTTCAACTCAAACAATCTGACATTGGAGTTCAAGAGCCAACATAATATGGTAGCTTACTTGGACGCTGATAATGATTTGTTCCCTCAGTATTCACAAATGGTGGCATTTTTAAATGCATCCTCCATAAGGTATGCACTTTCTCATGAACCACTAGTCCCTGTCGCACACATTAGACAGTTTTGGAATAATGTTAGTTCCACAACAGCTAATGGAGTGACTACATTAACATCTACTGTTCATGGTAGAACCTGGGTGGTCACTGAAGCTTTGGTTCGCCAAGCTTTGCGTCTTAATGACGCTGATGGTGTGACTACCCTTGCCATTGCAACAATAGAACAAGGTCTTAGGGAATTGGGTTATCCTATTCCTGCTGCTAAAACTTTAAATAAATATCATAAGCAGGAATTTCCCTCAGATTGGAAATATTTGATACATGTCCTTCTTCAATGCTTAAGTCCAAAATGTACTGCTTTTAATGAAATAAACAGGTCCATTGCAAGTGCTTTGGTTTGTATGTCACGTGGGCTTAGGTATAATTTTTCAAAAATGATTTTTGAAGGGATGTGTAAAAATAAGGGAAGTAAAATGACTTTGGCTTACCCAAGATTTTTGCAAATGGTGTTTGATTTACAAGAATATTGTCTTAGGGATCATGACCATTTTTATGAGATCCCTAAGCAAAAGAAAACCATTTTTGACAAAATGATCTCAACAAACAGACCTATACCTCTCACCCAAGCCATGCTTGAAGTAATTCAGGCTGACCAACCACAACCAGACCCTGCACCTCAACTTGAGCCTGTTCTTGAACCATTACCTTCACCTGAAAACATGGACGTTGACCAAGCCAATGTCAACGCTGACACTCAAAATGTTGGCGCTGACACAACCAATCCCAACGCTGATGACATCCCTGAACAATCCCAAACACCCCTTAACCAACCAACACCCACACAATCTACCTCATCTTCCACCCCATTACAATCTAGGTTGAATAAACGCCAAAGGACTACTGGAGTGTTCTCCTCTAGTGGTCCTAGCCTTGTTGCAGAGAGAACCACCTCCACAAGTGTGGCTGGTGACATGGATGAGGCTGGGGCTATTGGCACAGGCTTAGATGCTGGTCAAGACAGTCCCAACATCATTAAGACCTCATCCATGCCCCATGATTCTATTTTGGGAGGTCAAATCCCCATTATAGCTGAGGGCAGATTGGAACCTATGACATTGAATGAATTGACGGCTGCTGTCATTAGCTTGCAAAAGCAAAATGTCAGCCTTGTACAAATTGTCAATAATCAGGGCCGTGAACTCCAAGCATTGAGGGAGCGGGTAACTGTTTTGGAGAATCCTAGTAGCAGGAGTAGAATGGAGGAATCTTCCAAAGGGGAGGATGAAGAGGATGAGCTGATTCATACAGCCAGTGAGAAGAGTTCACAATTTAGTGAATCTTTAAATGTTGCTGAAGCACTCACCAACTTGAAGAAGCACCCTGTCATTGATACATCCAAGGTAACTCCATTAAACTTGGAAGGATCTTTCACAGCAACAATGGGCGCAGATAAAGGTAACTTGAACGCTGACAAAGTTGCAGGTGGTGTTGATGTATTCCAGTCATCAGCAATCATCAAAGATGTGTCCACACAGGTTTCTTCTTCTACCTTAGCAATTATTGATCCAAAAGACAAGGGTAAGGGGCTTATGGTTGAAGAAGATGTTCCAAAGAAGGATGCAGCACAAATTGCATTTGATGAACAGTTGGCTGCACAACTTTTGGAGCAAGATTTGAAGAGAAGTGGGACATCACCATTTGTTGCCACTTCTGAGAGTGAGGAAGAGAGTGATGATGAAAAAGAAGGAGCTAGCTCAGATTCAAGTGTTCAAATTATTGAAGATCCAGAAAGACTTGAATATGGGGATGAGTTGGCAAAAGAAATATTGAGTGATTTGAAGAAGCAGGTTGATTTTGATCTTCCAGAAATCACCAGAATGTACCATGCTTGGGAAGATAAGGTAATGGACAACCCAGGGATGAGTTTGTCAGATCAAATTTGAGGGTTGGAAATTCTTCTCAGGGTACAAGATGATATAAAGGTGATTTTGAAGTATAATGCACAAGAGGTCAAGACTTGGCTTAGAAGAGATAGAAGGCAATTGTATTACAAGTTGCTTAGATGCCATCAACCTGGATGGACATACAAGAAGTTGGTGGCTTTATCTTTTGAGGAGCTAGAGTACAGGGCACATCCTATTTGGAGGCATGTGCAAGAAAATAATGTCTTACAGTTTCTTTCAGAAGAAAGGAAACAAGAGCTTGCTGAGGAAATGCAGATTTAAAAGGAGATGAGGATTGCTCAAAGACCAGTAAAGAAAGGAGATCCTCTCCAATTTCCCAAAGATATGGATGTGTATTATCCAAATGAAACTGTCATAAGGAAGCATCTCAAGCTTTCTCCATTGGAAGCTTCAGATTTGGTTAATGTAGTATCTCTAGATGCCAGAAATCCAATCATAAGTTTTGATGAAGATGAGTGTGGTTTTTGGAAGATTGGCAGATTTGGGAAGGAGGTACACACTTTCACTTCGATTATTTCTATCTTTGCAAGCATAGACAGAGAAGACTTGGTGCATCTATGGAGATTGATAGAGGCCAAGTATACGGCTGAAGCACCTACTTCAGCAAATGGAATAAGACTATGGCACACATTTTTGACTTTGTGTGGTCCAAGGGAAGCAGATCCTGCTGTATGGAAGGATCTTGAAGATGACCTCAGTGGTCTTCATTGGAGGCTTTATTCTACTTGTGGTGTGTTTCATTTGAGCTCTACAAAGTTTTCAGAGTATCTACTTGTGGATGCTGACTATTTCTTGTCCAAAGAAGTATTGGAGAAGATGAAGGAGACACCCTTGGAGATTGATTATACTAGTGACGTGGCCAAAGACTTTATTAGATATGTTTATCACCAACATAAGAAGTTTTTGTAAGATTCCTCCTAAGCCTTAAGTATTTATTCAGAAACTTGATCATTGGAATAGATATCAAGTTTAGGGGAGGATTATTGGGAATAAATTATGGGTCAGTTCACTAGACGCTGATAAGAAGAGTTCAAGCGCTGATAAGATGACATTGGACGCTGACAGCCAAGCGTTGACAGTTAGGAAAGTCAACGCTGATAGCCTGGAAGACAAGCACTGATGGAAGTTATCTTATACGAATCTTTTGTTTCTTTATTTGTATATGGTAAAGATAAACTCGACATTGTATTTTTCATTATTATCTTTACCTAGAATAGTTGATTCGTAGCTTCTTGTACAAGACTTCTTAATCTATAAAAGAAGATCTTTTAGGTTAATGTTAATCATCAGTTATTATAAGTTTTCACAAGTATTCGACTGTTAATCCTCTTTCATTGTAATCAAGTTCGATTATTCTAATACAAGTGAAAGTTTGTTTAACATCTTTGTGTTCTAGATTAAGTGTTAATTCCGCATAACACTTAGTTACTTTATTCATAAGCAAAGGTTTCTCTA
Source organism: Glebionis coronaria (assembly GCA_025667525.1). Lineage (NCBI taxonomy): Eukaryota > Viridiplantae > Streptophyta > Magnoliopsida > Asterales > Asteraceae > Glebionis > Glebionis coronaria. The sequence continues at coordinate 376,358 of JANFOE010000238.1, read as the reverse complement.
CGTGTATCACTTTATCTAATCTCGTATACACAAAGCTTAATCGATCGAAGTTTGGGATCAACATGCAGATCCTTTTGTCTTAGATACATGATTCTTTTTATTTGAAACTGAAATAACATTCCTAGGGTGAACTTCTACTTTCTTCTTGGCAGTCCTACTAGTGGAAGGCTTGATCCTATCTTTCTTGTCTTGAGATCCTTTAGCCTTAGTAGACATAATTACTCTTGTAGAAGCCATGGGAACATTAGTGACAGATTTTGATGTAGCCTTGGTGGGTGTGTTTAATATAGGCTTAGATCCTGGATTCTTATTAAATGGAGTAATGGTAATGGTGGGGGTTTGTTGTTTCGGGGTACATATATCGGTTGTCCAATGTACTCTAAGTTTGCTAAACAATCCTGAACGCGATCCACATATAATAAAAGCTCATATAGAAGATGACTTGTGGGATCTAGTTCACGCATGTCATCAACGATCTCTCTAGCTAGATCTGCATGTTCTAAGGCATTTTTCATGTATGTGGCAAACTTAGTTGGACTATTCTTAAATTTTGGGTTCCGATATAGCACACGTGGGTTGGGTTTGGGAGCACTAGAGGTCGAGGCAGAGATTGGAGTTGGATTATCAACAACTTCTTGTCCTTTGAGTTGAAGTGTCTCCTTTAATTCAGCCAAAACCATGTTTTTGTCTATGAGTTGAATATTTAAGTCAGAGATTTCCTCACACTTATGGTTCAGTTGGTCAACGAGTGACTTTTGCTCTGCCGCATTAAAAGCGAAGCGTTCTTCTAGCGAACCATAAATATATGAGAAACCCTGCTTTACTTTATCAAATTTCCCTAGCATAGAAGTAATTCTATCTTCTAGGGCATGATTTTTAATCTCTGCATCCTCTAGTTCCAATTTCTCTGCTACTGATTCTCTCTTAAGTCTCATAATTTCTTCCTCTAATTCCTGAACCACCTGAATCATCTTGTCACTAGTCTCAACGGAGTTTTCACAATCATTTGCTTTTGAAAGAGTTTCATTTTTAGATTGATTTTCAATTTCAAGAGATATACAATGTTGTTGAAGCTCATCAAAACGTTTTGAAAGTGAGTTACAAGAATCTTGAAGCTTTAAAAACTCAGCGTTAGATTCATGACAAGAATGATTATCTACATGATTCACAGGTTCAACAATATTCACAGATATATCTTACACATCATCACATTTATTCACATTAGATGAAATCTCATGAGCATATTTAATAGTAACAACTTGCATCACTTCGAGAGACACTATATGTTCTAAGAATCGGTCATATTCGGATAAAATCTTTTCTTTCTCAATTAAATGTTGTTCATAAACATCATCCATTTCATAGAAAACTTTTTGAACTTCACCCATTTCAAAACTTATATTTCCCGCTAGACTTCCTTTTTAATATTGTTTACAAACGGATCGATCTCTTTCTCAAACATCGTTTTCATGTGTTCGAAAGCCCATTCTCCAGTGGTTTGAGCCTTTGAAGTCGTGCATTCCAGGATGACCTTGTCAAACTCGGTAAGGTATCGCTCAATCTCTTCCAAGCTTAGCTTTACCGTACTTACCGGTGGAAGATTCTTAGGAATTTCCTTAGGTTCGTCCGAGTTGACAAGTGTAGGAAGTATACTAAGGCTTTATCTAGTAGGCATGTAAGCGGGTGTATGGATAAATTCCTTTTGCATATTAAATCGAGTTCTAAGATCTATTTTTGCATAAGATGCATTCATTTATGCATAATCATACTCAAGATATGTAGGAAGTAATTTTAACCAATTCTCTTCATGTAGTGACATGCTCTCAGATTCATTTAAAAACACAATCGGATCTAAGACCAATCCTAACTTGGTTGCATCATAAAGTCGTGGGTTGTGGTGAAATGCTTGCTTTGCATACCCTGGGTTAGGTGGTAGGTCTATTAGACGCGATAGATTGAACTCTTGAAAAGAAGAATGAAACAAGTGTACTAAATGTGAAGTAGAGTATTGTTTTTAAAAGCAAAATTTCAGTCTTTTTAACTTTCTCAGACGCCTTAATTTCCGTTTCAACCCTTTTAGACTCGAGAATTTCAAAATCCGTTTGTAGTTTTTGAAAATTATTAACGATTGACTGTTTTTCTTTAAGTTCTTTCGAAAGATTTGCTCTTAAACTCTCAATTTCTAGCAGATTATCCATTTGGACTTGCCTAAACCTATCAAATTCAGGATTGGTTAAGGTAGTGGACACTAGAGTTAATTCCAAGGTTTTAACCTTTTCCTTATGCAAAGCAAGCTCGGGAGATAAAGTCTTATTAACACTGAGGGTTTCAAGGACCGCATTATTCATTTGGCTAAGCATAGATGCCGAGACCATAACCAAATCAGGTTGAGAAAACGAATTTGTAGTTGTAATAGCTCTCGGTTGTGGTTCACTCAAAGTCTAGGGACTTGCATTGATATTGCTATCATTGTTTGTCTCCTAGATTGAGTTACTAACCATCAGAGGCTGTTCCGGATACTTAGACACTTGCTCAACTTGATAAGGTACAATACTAGTATCCGTAGCAGTATTTGGTACCTCAGAAATTGTGTCAGCTCCATAAAGTGAAAGATTTGCCATGAGAGCTGCTTTGGCGGTATTGAGATCATCACAGTCAGAGTCGTATGCATCCAAATCATCACATTGATATGCGGCATTGTTTGTGATGGCTGTTGTGAGACCGTTGGTGTTCGCGACTCCCGAATCTACGAGAAATGCCAACTCTTCTTCATCGAGCTCACATCCTTGGGCTTGAGCATTCACCAAGTAGATGTTCTCCTGAAACCATGTGCTATCCCTTTTCCTCTTGGGCTGCTTACACTCTCGGGCCATGTGCACTTCCCCTTTGCAGTTATAACATATAATCATCTTCATTTTTCCAGTTCTATTACCCCTTGGAGCAACAGTGTTAGATGAACGTGCACCAGCAGTAGATGAATTGGGTCTCCTCTGAAGTGGTTGCACCATTACTCTGTCATCCTGAATTGTAGCTTGTTGTCGAGAGTTAGAAGAGTTCCTTAACTGATTGTTTGTTGTAGCTGGTCCTCTGTAACCTCGTTTGTTCAATGTTTGAGTGAGATAAGCAGACATTTGAGCAAGTATATCAGTAGGACTATCCCCTTGTCTAAACTCAGGGACAGGAATCTCATCATTACAATAAATGCTGGTGCTGATTGAACTACAAGCTGATTTGAGGGAACACTAACATTTTGTGAGTAATGGGGTTGAGGAGCCTCAAGTTGTTGATAGGTTATAGCAGGGTTTGTTGGAGGTTGATAAGGTGAATACTGTTGTGAAGCAAAAGTTAATCGATGTGAATCTCTTTGTGATGATGTGGCTGGTTGCTTGTATTGTTGGTGATAAGATGTAGGCGATTGTGGAAAGATCGAATACTGTGGGAAACTTGGTGTTTGATACAATGGTTGATAGGAAGATTGGTGTCCCAAAGCAAACGGAGAGTTGTGATATGACAATGTTGGATGGTTTGCCATTAATGCCAATGGTTCTTGATAAGATCCCTGAGAGATGCGTTTTTGGATCAGGTGCTTCTCGTGTTGTTGTAAGAAAGCATAGAGTTTATCTAAATTTGACTTGTACAAATCTCGAATCATCTTAACATCGGTGACATATTGAATCCATTCTTGGGGTAACGTGTTCAAAAACTTTGTGTTTAGTTGAAACTGAGCAATCCTTAGATTATACACATTCATATCATTCATCAAAGTAGTGAAACGCAAGTAGTAATCGTGAAGAGTCTCCCCTGGAATGTATGTAAACCTATCAAACAAGTCATACAATTGACACTCTCGTTCTTGCTTAGTTAGAGAGGTCCCTTGTAACAAAACAGCTAATCGATCCCAAAGATCCTTTGTCACTGTGTGTTCACTTACAATTCTATAGATATCGGGTGGAAGGGCTTGAAGTATTATCTGAACAGCCCTTCATCAGCATCGGCAATGAGTTTGTTAGCATTGGTTAACTCATGATACAACCTTGTCCGCGTCACATTGTTGACAGTAACTTCTCCCCAATCTAGTGGACCTTTTTCAATAGATTGAAGCATAAGTCTACCATTGGGTTTGCCCATGATGTAAGTTTTCATACGACCTTGCCATGCTTCAAATCTTTGATGAGCAATGGTGGGCGAGTGTCGGTACCCGAGATGATTGAGATATTGGTAAGCGAAGTCATTGTTGGCATATATGAATTTGAATTCATTTTATGATCTCTTGAATAAAGATTATCAAAAATGACCAAGCAATGAAATAAGGTTATGTGTGTTTGTATTGTTGAATGAAATATGTTGTTATCTTTTTGTTGTGTGTGTTTTTTGAAATTTACCAAATTACGAAATTAATGCATGATAGAAAAATCCTCTAAGTTATGCAACTTTTATCCAAAAGCAAATTCTATCGGAATGTGTCAAGTGTCAAAATGTAGATTTTGTCGGAATACCCTTACTATCGGAATGTTGCAAGTATCGGAATGTTGGTTCTGTCGGAATACTTCTTCTATCTGAATGTCTCAAATATCGAAATGATGGTTCTATCAGAATATCCTTTTATCTGAATGTCCTTCTATCTAAATGTGCTTCTATCGGAATGAAGGATCTGTCGGATAGCAATAAGTATCGTAATGTGATACTACCGGAATCCTGATCGCAATATGGCTAAAAATATTTGGATAGAGTAACGTCTCAATGTCCCTTAAAAACCGCCGCAATAATCGATCGCAATGAGCGATCAGAATAGTCGTCGGAATAAGGTGTCTGAATCCTTGTGATCGCAAAGTAAAACCCTTGGGTTATTGCGATCGAGCCTTACTTTCTTGTACTTTCCGATGGAATCAGTTGCAAGAATTTCGGAAAGTTGAAAACAAGAGAATACTTATTTTTTGAACCAAAAGATTTGTGTTTTAACCAATCCAAGATACTCAAATCACTAATACATGAATAAAGAAGGTATACGACTTAAGACACTAAAAAAACACGAAAATTTTTTGAAGCTTTGGTATAAAACAATCAAAACTCACGTTATGCTTAAATAAGCATGAACAACACAAAGACAAACCTATATTTCATCCCATGCTCTTGATACCAATTGTAGAAGTGTGATAATCTTTGTATTTCAAGAGGGTTGATGTTTTTCTATAGAGAGAAACAAGAGAGAGAAGTGAGAGAAACTATGTGTATTATCTTAAGAGAAATAAACAACCAACACCTCTTTCCATGGTGGAAAGAGGTTTATATACCCAAGTCCTTATTGGACTTGGGCCTCCGGCCCATGAACATGCTCATGGGTCGGGCTATTCAATAAATGTTACTTAAACACTACTACGAGCCTATAACTCTATTGTTGGAGTGACCGAGACTTTCTTTATACGAAAAACGTATTTCCAACAAATAACTTCCCAGAGAACATAGTTATCTACTTGGAGATATTGCTCAAAGTTAAACTTTTAAAGTTCAAAGTTATCAGGATCAAGTATAGGAATTTTAAGATTGTGATTTGATGAGTGTGAGTTTTCAGTAGGCATGGTGTTTTAGGGTTTTTAGGGTTTTCAGCGATTTAGGGTTTTTGTGTTCTTTAGATCAAAAGTTCCTCAACAAGCTCTGATACCACTTGTTGATCCCAAACTTAGATCGATTACCCTTTGTATTATCGAGATAAATCAAGAGTAATACGTAGAGAAACTTTGTGTTCTCAACAATCTAAGTGCTATGCGGAATTAACACTTAAAATAAAGAACAAAATAACAAAGTATGTAAACCAAACTTTCAACTTCTATTGATAATAACGATGAACAAAGTGATGAAAGTATATAAAACATAAACCTAAAGGCCTCCTTTTATACACACAAGGATCCTTGTAGACAAAGTTATCGTGTCAACAATTCTAGGAAGATATATTAGGATAAACATACAAAATATAATATTCACGCATATCTTCCTATCATTATAAAACATGTTGACTTCTAAGTCTTGACATCGACTTGATATTTCTTGTCTGCGCCTATTCTGTCAGCGTCTTGATCACACTATATCAGTGGCTTGATGTAATGTGTCAACGGCTAGATGACTATGCTGATTTTATTCCCAACAAAAAGATGGGCGACAAAGATTTCTTCTAGCTTTCGATTAGAACTAGACATCTAGCCTTGTGTCAGGAAATGGTAAAGTAGGCAATATGTGTAGATTTGTCCTAACTAAGATTAGGTCTCGACATTTAGCTTAGTGTCGAAAAATAATGTAAGCGACGTTGTAAGGTTTTCTCCTCCAAGAAGGGATCTTGTTGATATAGTGGAAATATCGAGTAAGGTGTACTCGAGGAGTGGAGTAAGAACGAAGAGGGAGATTCATTTTCGAACCACTATAAATCTTGGTGTCTTACCTAAGGTTGTTTCTTTCCTTACTCCTTACTTATGTTTACATTCTTGCATTACATTTCATTGTCACTAGATATTGTTAATGCATTAAAATTGAACCTAACAACTATGAAACTAGTTTTCTCGTAAAAGGTAATTTTGGGACAGACCTAACTGAAAGGATTTTTAATTAGGACCATTGCAAGAGAAACTATTCAACCCCCTCTCCCCCCCCCCTCTAGTTTCTACACCATTTTTATGTTTGTAGCATTGTACAAAAATACATGAGTTTAGAAAAAGACTTGTAGTAATGTGAGAAGTTACATGTTTGACATCAACAAAACAAACAAGAATGTATAGATTAAATATCGTTACATTTACTCAAACACAAGGTTTTCTTTATTGAACAATTAATAACTACATAGATGTTTATCATACATCTATGCTAACAATATCGTGTTTCTAACTCTTAGAATCTCATTCGGGAGTTCTAACTCTTACTGGATACAACTAACTAGATGCCACTGCCCCTCTTTATATACTAGAGAGAATAGGGGTTTACAAGAAAACCTAGCTTCTTATGAAAGTTGGCTTAATATTACATATTAATTCCTTGTTGTTTTCTTTTTCTTCATTTGTGCATTTGTAGTTTTGTAATCATCAAATCTCAATTCCAACACATTAAATATGTCATTATTTGATGTCATCAACCGTGCTACTCACGTGATCGCCAAGGATATCTGACACTTGGTCTTATTCGAGACTGAATAGTACGTTATAGTGATTGATTGCCAATGTAAGAACCTCACTAGCAGTTATGGTATCAGTGTAACAACCTAATTGTTATAAACTTGTTGTGACGTAAAAAACTTCGTTGAAAACTTAACAGATTCATCGGAATGGAGGATACTCATTGGAATGCCAACGACCTCTACCGGATATGATAATGGGAGCTTTGATACCAACTGAAACAAAGTAATCAAGAAATCGATAAAGATATGCATATTATAGCTTAATGGAAGCAAAGGCTCAAAAACTCATAAGCTAAGAATAAAGTTCATAAGTAGGGTGTGAATGATTTATTGAATAAGTAGGATTACAAAGCAAGCCTAAACATGAAATAAACACCAAGAAATAGTATTTATAATGGCAATTGATATGTACACGGAACAAATTACTTTGTATAGATAAATTCAAGATAAAAATACATTAATACCCTGAATAACCTTTTGACCTTACTTTTTTTAATATCTTCTACCTTTTTCTTTTACATTAAAACGTACAACAAAACCTGCAGCACCACTAGCATGATCTAATTAATAATCGATGTAGTAAAAAGATGATATCTCGTATAAAGATGTTAAAATCGATAGCTTAAAGATTCACACCTGACCTTTTTGGTCCATTTGTGTTTGATCTTAGTATTTTATTTGATGATAAGGATTACTACTATTTAGTCGAATACTAATTCCACCTCACCCTCTGGCAGTTCAATTATATCGATATTAATTGACACGCTGGCGTCTAAGCGCCACCCATAGTTACCAAAATGGATTGTAGTATATTGAACTAATTGGGTGTCTTTTAAATGTAATGTCGAATTCGGATGGTTCCCGAAATTATCAGGGAAAGTAGAACATTTATAAGAGGTTCAAAACGGTGACAGTTAAGTATCGCTTCGAAAATTGAGTTAAGTATGGCTTCAAAAATTGACGGAATACAACAGATAGTGAACTCGATGTCAACTACAGGGAGAAGTCTAAATATTGATCGATGGTGGAACGAATGAAAGAAACTCATATCATGCTTATCTTTTTGCGGGGAGTTTATAAGCTATTGGACGAATATTTATTAGACGAATTTTGTGGTTTTACTGATCCAGTTTAATACAATACCGACTCTTATTTGTTGAATGCAATTGATGTGAAATGTTGCATGCGAATATGTGAACATTGGAGAAACTCTACTCTGATATTTGGAAGACAAAGGTGAAGCGAAGTTCATCCAACAGAAATTAAGAAGTAAAATACACTTTTAAGGAAAAAATGTCATTTCATCCTAAATTTTTGTGTGCAAAGTAATTGGATGCTTGTACATATCATCTCCCATTTATAGTAGAGTTGCGGTGGAATGAGTTTGGTAGAAAATTTGTTACAAAAGTTGCGTTTAGTTAGAGGGAAAACACCTGTTTTCTACAAAATGTTTTTTGAAAAACAAGGAAACATAAATTTCATTCAAATCAACGTTTTCCAAAAAATATCTCTAGAAAACACAAAGTTCATGTTTTCCCGTTTTATACACAAAACAAGAAAACAACTTTTATTTGTTTTCCGTGTTTTCCCTTTAACACATCAAATTTTATTTTCTCTCTTATTTTCATAACAACACTCAACCAAACCTTAACACCCTCTCACCACCATAACGAAAATGGTTTTTATTCGAATTTTACGTTTTCGTCGGTATTTTACGTTTGCGTCACTATTATTAAGTTTTCGTGAGTATTTTTATCTTTTAGTCAGTATCTTTACGCTTTTGTCAGCATTTTACGTTTTCTTTAGTTTTTTTAATATCTTTACGATTTTGTCAGTGTTTTGACGTTTTCATCAGTATTTTCACGTTTTCCTCAGTACTTTTATGTTTTCGGCAGTATGCTTATGTTTTTGTCAATATTTTTACGTTTTCGTCAGTTTTTTACGTTTTAGTTAGTATCTTTACGATTTTTCAGTATTTTAAGGTTTTCGTCAGCATTTTTATGTTTTCTTCAGTACTTTTATGTTTTCGTCAGTATGCTTGCGTTTTTGTCTGTATTTTTACATTTTCGTCAGTACTTATACATTTTCGTCAATATTATTACATTTTCGTCAGTGTTTTTACTAAAACGTGAAAATGTTGACCAAAACACAAAAATATTGACGGAGAAGGAAAAAAAAGAACAAAAATGTAAAAAAACTGACTAAAAGGTAGTAAATCAAACGAAAACTTAATAAATCGAACGAAAACGTAAAAACTATCAAAAATGTAAAAATACCAACAAAAACGTAGTAAATCGAACAAAAACATAAAAAAACTGACAAATACGTAAAAATACAGATGAAAAGGTAAAAAACCTGATAAAGATAAAAATAATGACGAAAACATAATAATCTAAAAAACGTAAAAACTGAGACAAAAACGTAAAAATACTGATGAAAACGTGAAAAAGCTGACAAAAAGTATAAATACTGACAAAAACGTAATAAATCGAACGTTAACGTAAAAAATGATAAAAACGTAAAAAAGCTGACAAAAGATAAAAAATACTGACGAAAACATAAAATGAGACAAAAACGTATAAAAACCAAAGGAAAAGTAAAATTATTTTTAGAGACGAATTTATTATGTTTTTGTTGAATCGTAGTCGTTTGAATATTTTTTACATTTTTGTTGATGTTAAATTTTACTTTTTGAATTTTTTATTTGCTCGCTTTTTCATTTTTGTTGAGGTTAAATTTTACTTTAAAATTTTTTACCTTTCTCGTATGAATTTTTTTTTAATTGTTTTATTATTTATTTGGCTAGTTTATGATGAATGTTGTAAGTTTATGGACTTTAATTTTATTAGACGTGTGTTAGGATCAAACTCGAGATTACGTGATTGCACACAATACGTAAAGAGTTAATTTATTAATAAATATCTTTTATATATTTATTAATTAAAACAAGATTTGAACATTTAATGGTCCTTAATTTTTAAACGTTAAGGACTAACGATTAATATGGATAAATAACAGAAGAGAAAAGAAGGTTCTGGAATCCCATTAGAGGGTGATTTCTGATCAGATGGAGTCAAAAAGAAGGAAAAGGAAAGTGTTTTCCTTTGTGGATTAGGATTACTAAACTTGCTCTTTGATATGAGCTTAAACTCATATCCTTTTATCAACAAATAACCCTAAAACATGAAGCAAAATACCAATTTATCTTGCAAAAACAGTATTATGTGGTATGTTTGTGTTTGTGTACACTTGTGTAGGTAAAAGGATACATTTTGCAAGCAAACAAGGAAAAATCAAGCTTAATTTTTTCTCTCTCTTTTTGGTGATTTCCGGCTGCCTCCACCATGGTTTCCGTTCATCTTAATTAAGCAAACTGTCTAATTCCAATCTGTTTTCCACCTATCATAACCGTACCATTGTCTTGATTTGTTTTCTTTTGTGATTCTTGATTATTTAAATCAGTTGTCCAAACAGAATCCTTTCAATGCGTGGGACTGGTCTTTGATTGGTTGAAAGATTTGATTCGTATTATGATCGGTTTTTTGATTTAGTGATAAAACTCTTGGTAGCCGCCGTTTATTACCTTTAAAGAAATTAGGGTTTTTTTAATCTCTTATTATTTTATGTATTAGGGTTTGGTTTGGTGCGCTGTGATTGGTCTTTGATCTAGGGTTTCGTTTGCCCTAGGTAGTTTTTCTGTTTCGATTGATTGTTTTGTGTATTAGAGAGAGGTGTTTCGATCTGGTTAATGTGTCATGGAGAAGAAGATCGCTGTTACGCCGATCGACATGGACAGGTTACATGCGCGCATGTCGCGTTTAAAACAAGCGAATCACATAAATAGTCCTGACAAGACTTCTGAGGTGTCTAGGGTTTCCATTACCTCGTCGCGTCAGGATGGAGTTATGATTAATGATTATGAATCGAGTGGTGTTCTTCCATCGTTTGGGGGTGACACTACAGAAAGGTCAGATGGTGAGCCCAAACATGTATCGACCGAGATACATGATGGTGATGGGACAGAATGCTCAAACCAGATACATACGGATGCAAGTTCACTCAAGCAGCCAGTATTGAAGGAGGTTGGAACGACTAGTATGGCTAATGTCCAGAATGATACAAGGGGTGTTACTCCATGTATGGCTGATACGATTCCATCCGAGCAGAGTGATACAAGGGTTGTTACTCCATGTAGGGCTCCTGCACCATCAACTGCTGTTCCAAAACCCTCTTTTGTGTCCATGTTACATGGTCAAGCTAAAAGAGTTGCACGTGTAAAAGAACTCCGTAATGAAGAACATGTTGAAGGGGCAGCGGTTACTATTCCTCTCGATGTGGTTGATCAGGTTAGGGCACGATTGACGCATACATTATATGGTCATTTTATAGGGAAGAGATTGGCGTTTCCTTTGGTTGAAAACTATGTTAAGAAAGCGTGGGCGAAATTTGGAATCAAGCGTGTCCAACTTCATGGTGAGTTCTTTTTATTTCAATTTGATTCTAAAGTTGGAATGGAAAGAGTTATAGAGAGTGGGCCATGGTTAATACGTATGGTTCCACTGATTTTGAATATATGGTCTCCGGATTCTTTACTTGTAAAGGAGGAGATTAGGAAAGCACCGGTGTGGGTCAAATTGCATCATGTTCCCATAGTTGCATATTCGGAGGTGGGTCTTAGTCTAATCACTACTCAGATTGGGAGGCCTATTCTTCTTGATTCTTATACAAGTGAGATGTGCCTATCTTCTTGGGGAAGGAGTACCTATGCACGTGTTTTAATTGAGATTTCTGCTGATCATCCTCCTAAGGATTCTTTAGTTGTTGCTATTCCTATTGGTAAGGATAAGGGACATACGATGGCTAATATTGGTATAGAATACGAGTGGACTCCCCCCCGCTGCTCGATGTGCTGTATATTTGATCATCATGATGCTGAATGTCCGAAATTGCCTAAGGATGTCATTAATACGATTGTTAATGTGGACGATAATAAGGTAGCTAATGAGATTGATAATGAGGGTTATGAGGTTGTGAACAATAGAAAGAAAAAGGGTAAGAATAAGCAACTCCAGGTTGCTGGTATTAAACTCACTAAACCACCTATTAATCTTTATTACCGTGCTGTTGAGAAAGGGGATAGTTCTAAGGCGAATAAGCCTAAGAAAAATGATTCTACAGGTACTACTGTTCAGAATGCTCCTAAGAACGCTGGTTCTATTCTTAAGCGTGGATTTCTTAATAACAAGTCTTTGGCTCTTGATTCTAGTCAACCGGGTACGAGCAGCAAAAACTCTTTTCGTGTTTTGAGTGGTTTAATGGATGATGGGACTGATTGGGAGGATGGCTTTGGTCATTCTAATGATGTGCTTAATGCGGATAGTGAGACTGATGAAGACATTGTGATTGATGATCGCCATGGAACTCGTCAGCCGGATACTCGCACTTCTCATTAATCATTATGTTGTTTTTTCATTGTTTATGTTCCTTTAGGTGGTTCTTTCCTATAGGAGTCATTAGTTTTGTAATGTAATTATCATATGGCATGTCATATGATATAGTGGTTGTTCAAGCTGTGTGCTTGAGGTTAATGTAGCATTGCAGCTACATTCCATTGTACTTCAACGCTTTTTGGGAATATATTTTACCGGGATTGGAGTCCCTTTACCCAAAAAAAAAATTGATGAAAAAGACAAAGAAGGATCAAAAGTGACAAGACTTTGAAGTACAAGGACCTATCTTGACAAATTGCCAAAGATAAAGGACTAAAGTGGAAATATTGTAAAAAGTCAAGATCATAGTCAAACAAGGTCAACTTTCAAGTCAACAAAGTCAAAGGACCAGTTCTGCTCAAAGATGAAGTTGGGAGGACTAAAAATGCCAAATAAATGAAGTTACAAGCCTTAAAGTGCAATCTGCCAAAGTTCAAGGGTTGAAACTGCCAATGTTGGAAAGTTTTACAAGTTTAATCCATGTGAACATGTTTGGGCCAATGAGAAGGCATCATATATTGAACACGGATTGCCAAATATGTGCATTTAATACCCACTCAGCCGCCACATTAAATAACAATATCATAACAGTGCAATCCGTGTGACCTCATTTCAACCAGTCAGGCAATGACACGTGTCATCTTCAAGCAACCAAATTTTTCCCAGGATCGTTTTTGAGCTAGACTGAATTTCATGAAGAGTTGTAAACACCAAAAATGCTTATTTTTGAGAGACGAACACAATGGTAAACATCAATTAACAAGAAATCAACTCTAGAAGAAAGCCCCAATTCATGTTCATACTTTGAAGATCAGTTTTGCAGAATCATGCCACGTGGAGACCTGGGATTGGTCTCAACACGTCATCATCTCCAACAAACTTCTTCTTCAAGCCTATAAATAGCTGTTAGGTCCTCATTTGTAAGAAGTAGTTAAATTTGTAAAAAAACACACACTTTTCAATTCCTTTCATCTTTCTTCCTTTTTAGCCTAACTACTCAAGAGTTTGACACACTCTTGAGTTAGTTAGTTAGTTAGTTAGCAGCCTTTTAACAACTTTGTAACCAATTTCCATGAATAAAATTTAAATTCTCCATTTCCCGCCAAATCTCATCTTCACTCTACTGTTCATATCTTGCTTCTATTTGATCATTGTGTTGCTGCATTGAGTTTGTTATGATCATTCATTGATCATAACTGACTTAGAAGAAGAATTGTAGCTGTTTGAGTAGTTTCAGTTCAAGCCTTAGCCTTTTTGAAGAATTCATGCCATGATGATGATTTCTAGTGATTTGTAGCTGTTGATGATAGTTGATTGATTGATCTAGTGATAAGGTGGTGGTTATCACTAGGATAAGAGAGTTCAACACTCCTCTTCTTCCCAATGGTTACTACAAAAGGTTTCAAAAGTTCTGATTTTGGTTCACCTCAATTTGTAAACTGCATGCTATTTTTCCTAGTGTAAAACTTAATGATTGCATGATCAAAGTTGTTTAGTTTGGTTGTTGATTGATTGTGTACTTGATTGTAGTTTAAGTCTTGATTTACAGCTTTTAATTTTGGATTGTGTCTAGTTATAGCTTATTTCAGTCAAATTTCAGTCTTTGCATCTTAATTGAGTATTAGTTGTTTTCATTGCTTGTTTGTAGTCTTGAAACATCTCATTTGGAGTATCAAGTTTGGTTAGTCTAAGGATTTCATTCAGTTTAAACCAGCTCTTTAAAAGTCTTTGAAAATTCTCATAAATCTCAAATAAAGGAGTGTTTGGTATTAGCTGTCAAATGAGTTTTCAAATATTGATCCTTGGCAAGTTAGTGCTCAATTTCAGTCATTAGGTCATTACTAAGTGTTTTAAGTAAGTTTCAAGTCAAATTACAGGTCAAACAGGCAATTGGCCATAAAAAGTGTGGGTTAATTTTCATTCAGTTTAGCTTTCAAAAAGTTATCATTTTCATTTAGCTAGCAATTACTGATTTCTTGATGAAATCTCACCAAACTTGTTCTGATTTGTAGCTCAATATATGAAATTTCAGATTCCAAAAGCATTTTATACAGTTTTCATTAAGCATTGAGAAATAAGCTAAAATCAGAAAGGCTGAGATAAGCCAAGTTTCTATAAATGGAAACTGGTTTTTGAGATCTTTTGATTCTATTCATTAACTAAGCCATTTTCTTTCATAAAACCACTTAGTATATGGTATTACATGAAATTTGAGAGATTTAGCTTTTTGTCAAAATTTGTGGTCAACGCTTGGTCAACGATAAGCCAATTTTAGCTTAATTCGAATTCCCAGCTTAATACTTGATGAAATTTGTTGAAACTTGATTTCTCGTTCATCATTTGAGTATCTTAATCAGTTTTGGCAAGAAAATCAAGTTGTGCTTATTCAGATTGTTCTAGAGCTTAATTTGGGCTTATTGTGGAGTGCTTATTTGCTTATTTTACACTTTCAGTCAAAATCCTCTTATAGGTCTAGCTTAATTTGAATTCTAAGTGTTTTGAAACTGGATTTACTGAATTTGGTTCAGTAATAAGCTCACACGAGCTTATTTGTCTTCATAACCCGTTTTTGGCTTAACAAGTTTTAAAAATTGCATTTTGGTCCTTGTTGTTTTAAGCAGTTTCTAAATCTGGCTAAACTTCCATCTTTTTAGGGTTTTCAAAAGTTAGTCCTTTCAGTTTTGAGTTTGTTTAAAATCAGTTAGCAAGTTTGGTATTTGGTTACAATTTGGTTAGTTTGTTACAAGTTTTACATTTTTGATCCTTTTAGTTTACTGATTTGCATTTTCAGTCCCTAAACTTGTTAGAATTTTCATTCTAAGCATTTTACTTTCATAGAATTTACATTTTCAGTCCTTTTAGTTTTAAAATTTACATTTTGAATCATACTTGAATAAAAATTTGGTAATTGCACTATGTTTTACATATAAGTAGGTAATAACTTTTCAGTTTTGGAAGGCTTTGTTGAATTAGCAAATAGAATATCCAAAAAAGATTTACAACCAAAAACAGTTAAAAACCCGATATTGGTTGGACTTTCAATTAGCAAGAACTGAGAGAAACGAACTGCATTATACACAATTTCAAATGGCGCCGCTGCCGGTTCTTTGACTTTACGAGAGACTATCAATTGACGGTTTTCATTGGCTTTTGGGATCCGTTCACCTTGTGAACGTTATTTTTACGTATCATAAATAAAAAACAAATAAAAAATCAAATATATAAAAATATATAAAAACTAAAAAATTAACAAAACAATTCTTTTCCTAAAGAATTGACCAAAAAAATTAAAAAATCCAAAAAGCAATCTTTTTCCTAAGAGATTGCACCCAAAAATATATATTATTGGATTCTCTCGGTTTTTATGTACATATAGTATTTTCTCTTAAAAAACTCATAAATACAAAAATATTTTCCATATGTTATTATAAGTAAATACGTATACGTATAAGAACAACCAATCTACATATTCTCCATAAGTATTGCCAAGGCAATACACCGTGTTGAGGGGCGTTCCGGTCCTTGACACGTGTATCGATCAAACAAAATAAAGCAAGAATAGATAAATACTCTCAATAAGCAACAATTCGAAGAATACGAACATTTAAGTGAATAGAAAGGCGATGTGCTATAAAATGCCATCTAAGGGTCAATAGGTACTTAAGTGCTTCGCGCCACCTAACCCCCCGTTCACTTGTAAGTATTCTAAGAAGGAAGGCTTCATTGGGGGTCTTGCACCCAAGTAGTATATACGTATATTGTTATTTCCTTGTGGATATTTAATATTGAAACTCGAAGAGGATAATCCATTTCTCTTCAAAGTCACACGAGAGCTTCTCTCTCATTCCTCGTATTGAGTTGCATGCTCACTCGCGGGCGTGCACAAATACCGATTGGTGTACAACCTCTTCCTCCGAAAAGGAAGAAAAAAAGAAAGAGTAAGACCACCACCGTCCACCAAGCCGACCACGAGAATCGTGCTTTGACTCCTCCACCACAAGAAGCCATGGCTATTGATAATCGCTCTTTGTTGGAACGTATGCAAACCAATATTCATGGATATGCTAGTGCTATTAAGATTCCCGACTTTCCCGCAAACACATTTGAGCTACACACATCTATGATTACTATGGTTTCACAATCACCTTTCTATGGTAACAAGAATGAGGATCCTCATGATCACCTTAAGAGATTCCTTTCTCTTTGCAATACCATTAAGCATAATGGAGTTCCACATGAGGTTATTAGGATGATGTTAGTGTCATTTTCACTAGAGGGACCCGCTAAGCATTGGTTAGACACCCAACCACCCGATAGTATCACCACATGGGATGGTTTCACCACTAAGTTTTTGAACAAGTTCTTTCCTCCACATAAGACCATGGCCTTGAGGACCTTAATTATAGGCTTTCAACAAAAACATAGTCAATCCTTTAGTGATGCTTGGGAAGAGTATAGTGAGTTATTGAGGCGATGCCCTAATCATGGATTGGATGATGTTCACCAAATCAATATCTTCTATAATGGCCTTAAATCTCACCACCAAGATTCACTCAATGCTTCCGCGGGAGGGAATATTCTTCTTAAATCCATGCAAGAGGCCTTGGACATCATTGAGACTAAAGCAATGGTTCAAACAAACAATCAATTTGAAGAAAGGGTTCATGTTATCCAAAACAATTCTCAAACCCCTTGTGACAACCAACTCCTCAAGTTTCAACAAGAGATCCTTCAACAAGTCAAACAAGGACAACAAGAAATGCTTCAAGCTTTTAAGACCATGTCATTGAACAATTCTTCAAATAATGTGAATGCCATTACTCTTTCTTGTGTTACTTGTGGAGGTCCCCATTCTTATGAACAATGTGATAAGGTGCAAGTGTATCAAGGGGAATGCTATGCTTACCAAGAGGAACATCGTGAACACTTCAAGCCAAATATCAATCCAAATCACCTTTCTTACAAGTCCCAAAACTACCTTACTCCACCGGGATTCCCACCCCAACCACCCACCCAAATTCAACAAAATCCTTCTCAAATTTTACCAAGGAATCAAGGGCAAAGACCACCTTACCAAGGAAATAACTACAAGGCAACCAATCATTTTCAACCTCAAGGAAATCAATTCTATCCACCAAACCAAGGGTTTAATCCACCACCTCAATCTTTCCCACAACAAGGTTTTTATCAAGGAAATGTGCAACCTAACCCCATGGATTTGATGCTTCAAAAGTTTACTTCTTTTGAGAAACAATTGAGAGATAATCAAGAGGAAAATAACAAGAAATTTGCTCTTCTCCAAAACCAAATTATGTTTAATCAAAGACCACAAGGGGCTTTACCTTCCAACACACAAACAAATCCAAGGGCCAATGTCAATGCCATTACAACAAGGAGTGGAACAACAACAAAGGATCCTTCACCTCCTAAACCTACCATTGTTCAACCCACTTATGCTCCTACTTGTGACAAGCCTTCTACCTCTACTTCACCTCCTCAAAATGCTCCCATTTCTCCAACTTCAACACCTACTCATGAAACACTCAATAAGGAAAATCCTTCATCAACCACTCAACCACAACCAAAACTAAGTCTTCCTTATCCTCAAGATTTAGAAAAGAAAAGCTTAAGAACAAGGATGATATCCAAGTTTCTAACTTTTTGAGGATGTTCAAGCAACTTAACATCAATATCTCCTTTGCGGAAGCTTTAGCCAATATGCCTAAGTTTGCTAAGATGATTAAGGACTTGCTTTCTAACAAGGAAAGATTGGTGGATTTGCCTAATGCTTCTTTGAATGAAAATTGCTCCGCGGTTTTGCTTAAGAAGTTGCCTACTAAGCTTGGAGATCCGGGGAGGTTTTTGATTCCTTGCAATTTCCCAGGGGTGGAAAATTGTATGGCTTTAGCAGATTTAGGAGCAAGCATAAACCTCATGCCATTATCGGTTTGGAAGAAACTTTCACTTCCCGAGCTTACTCCTACTAAGATGACTCTTGAGTTGGCCAACCGTACTATAGCTTATCCGGTGGGAATTGCGGAGGATGTTTTTGTGAGGGTTGATAGATTTACATTTCCCGCGGATTTTGTGGTGGTTGATTATGATATGGATCCTAGAGTGCCTTTGATGGTTGGTAGGCCATTTTTCAGAACGGGTCGTACTTTAATCGATGTGGCGGAAGGAGAACTTACAATGCGGGTAGGAGATGAGAGAGTTGTGTTTAACATGGGGAAGTTTTCTAAAAAGTCTAATGAGCCCGAAGCGGTAAAACATATTGATGTTGTGCATGAGGAGGAAACACAAGATGATCTTCTTGATGAAGTTTGTGATGAGTACTTTTATGAAGCTTGCTCAAGTGGAGATTATGATTTACCTCATATTGTGACCATTGCTTCCATCACTTCATTTTTGGATTGTCATGCACATCAAGAGCTAAACCTTAGTGAAATCCCATATGACACTCCACTTTTCCACAATGATAACCATGTTTATAAGAACTTCAGTGATGGAGAATCTTCTCTTTGTGATTCACCAACATATGATGACTATAGTGATGATGAGCTTTCTACTTGTGACTCTCCATTTGTTGATGATCATACTTCCTTTGGTTTTGAGGGATCACCAATTTTTGATAGTCCAATCTATGATGTTTATGATGATGAGGAGGATTCTATCATTGATGAGATTGATGAGTTTTTAAGGTGGATATACCTTTTGATTAAATTCTTGGTTATCTTGATGAGGAGGGGGACATACTCTATTTAGAATCTCTATTGAATGAAGATCCTTTACCTTGTTCCTTGCCAACCTCAACTTTTCAAAGTGATAAAGGAAAACAAGTCATGATGGTTCCTTCCAAGAGCTTGTTGTTACCCATGCCTTCACAACCTTTCTCTCACCATGTGACCTACAAAGAAGAGTCTTCTAAGGCAACCAACACTTATTGTTTTCCCATCAAGGAACGGATTTTTGATCCTGGCATAGAGCTTGCTAAACCATCTCAGTATCCACCTGATGCAACAAAAGGAAACCTTATGAAAGCTTTGAGAGCTTTACACTATTACCTTGGGAAGAACATATGGGAAACCATTTTGGAGAACTACACCTCATTATTTTCACCATTGCTTGGGAAGCTAGTTGTTGAATTGTGTTATAAGTGGGAGGGTAATTATGTATTTGATCCTGGGGGATATTTATGGAGTTTTGATAAATGAACACTTGTTTTACCTCATCATGGAGATTTTTCTTAAAAAGGGCAAAATTTTTCTTCTCCATGATAGGTTTTTGACACTTTTAAGTGTGGGACGAGTCGAGCTAGAGACTCATTAACTCAAGCATCGTATAACTAGGTTTAGAGTGTTATAGGTTAGAAATAAAGGTATAGACTTGGAGATAAGTGTAGGGGAGACCTTCTTTTGTCTTCATGATTGTTTGTAGGGTTGCTCACTCATCTCATGCTTTGGAGCTTATGGAGGAGGCCCTTGTATCCGGTTCACTTTGTTACTATAGTGATTTCTCATTGACACCTTGTGCTTAAACATGATTTCACTAATAGTTGTCCTTTCCTTAACTTGGGTTAAGCAAAGTCTATTCATTGTCATAAGTGTAGGGGAAGTTTTTTTATACTTCCATGCTCTTAAACATTGAGGACAATGTTTAGCTTAAGTGTAGGGGGGCCTTCTATCGAAGTGACCTTACCTAGAACTTGTTATTGTCTTGCATGATAACATGGAAAATTGATTTTTCGACATTTTTCAAATTTTTGATCTACTTTGGCCAACAAAAATATGCATTCATAATTTTTTTTGCATTAATCATTTTGCATAACACATTTGCATTGTATATATCTTTTCTTTTATTTTTCATCAAAAATATATAAAAGGAAAAAAATAAAATAAAACATGGTTTTAACAAGTTTAGACTTCTTTGACATATTAGGCCCGCCATGGATATTTTGACTCAACCCGAGTTTGCTTATCTTAGCACTCTCTAGATAGTATCCTTAACCATGTAGTCCTTCATTGGTCTATTAGGCTAAGCATCCACCAATTTCATTCTTTGAAATTTTAAATTTGTGGAGAATGGGAAATGATAGAGTTGAAGCAAGTATAAAAGGGCTAGATAAACTTCATGATAATTACTTGTGGCTAAACCCTTCTCTTCTTAACCTCTATTTTCTTCGCATGTATATAATTGTTAATAAATAATCAAGAACAGTTTTAATTGGTTTGTAATCTCTTATGCATTTTTGTCTAATCATTCATGGTTGATATGAGTACGTCTTAAGTTTCTAAGTTAGAACGTTTTATGTGTACTAGACTTATGTCATGCTCAATATTTAGCGGGTGTTTTTCCTTTTATTCTTTTCAACTTTCTTTGTGAGGAATAAAGAAAAATAAGAGCGGCTTATGAAAAAATGAGTGGCTAGAAAAAAGAAGAAAAAGAAAAAGAAAAAAAATAATAATTATACAAGACTCCCAAGAGGGGCAGTGTGGTGTTAATTATAGTGACTATTGAGTTCCAATATTACCTTGACGGGTTACGGGGATTCAATAGATTGCTCCAATCCAATATTACCTTGACGGGTTGCGGGGTTGAAGATCCAAAGTCTCAAAAAGATGGCGGATGTAAATTATTGCGTGAGTTTTATTTTTCTTTCCATAGCGAGTGTGTAGCTACTTATGAAAGCATGACATGAGGATTTTATACATAAGGCGAATGACTTATTACTCTTGAAACGGACTTGTACTAATTGTGAGCGGTTTTTCAAATAATGGATGAGAGGATTACTTAGGATTAAAACCGTGCTTCCTTATTTTTGGATTTTACACTTCTTATACTTCACACTTGAATAAATGACAAATTTGCCCACAAGCAATTTGCTCAAATAATAACCGGTTCCACATTTAATTGTCATGAATAAGTTGATGCACTTTTTACTTGTGAATGCAATGATCCCATTTTTTAAGCTTGGTATGGGGAAAGTGAAACTTGAGGGTGATAAATGTCCATGGTACCCAAGCCCTAATCTAAGCCATTGAATTCTTTATGAGTTATTTCCATCAAAACCATTTCAAGAAAAAATCAAAAAGATATAGATAGAATTGTATTTTGTTCATTGCATTATTAAAAGTCAAAATCATGCATCATGTAGTTTAGAGTAGTGTAGATGCATCCCATATGGCCAAGGTGGGTTAATTATGAGGAGAATGTAAATTTGTGCTTTAAAATATATATAATTGCATGAGGACATGACAATGTTCAAGTGTAGGGGATTTGAAATGAGCTTAAACTCATATCCTTTTATCAACAAATAACCCTAAAACATGAAGCAAAATACCAATTTATCTTGCAAAAACAGTATTATGTGGTATGTTTGTGTTAGTGTACACTTGTGTAGGTAAAAGGATACATTTTCAAGCAAACAAGGAAAAATCAAGCTTAAATTGATGAAAAAGACAAAGAAGGATCAAAAGTGACAAGACTTTGAAGTACAAGGACCTATCTTGACAAATTGCCAAAGATAAAGGACTAAAGTGGAAATATTGTAAAAAGTCAAGATCATAGTCAAACAAGGTCAACTTTCAAGTCAACAAAGTCAAAGGACCAATTCTGCTCAAAGATGAAGTTGGGAGGACTAAAAATGCCAAAGAAATGAAGTTACAAGCCTTAAAGTGCAATCTGCCAAAGTTCAAGGGTTGAAACTGCCAATGTTGGAAAGTTTTACAAGTTTAATCCATGTGAACATGTTTGGGCCAATGAGAAGGCAGCATATATTGAACACGGATTGCCAAATATGTGCATTTAATACCCACTCAGCCGCCACATTAAATAACAATATCACAACAGTGCAATCCGTGTGACCTCATTTCAACCAGTCAGGCAATGACACGTGTCATCTTCAAGCAACCAAATTTTTCCCAGGATCGTTTTTGAGCTAGACTGAATTTCATGAAGAGTTGTAAACACAGAAAATGCTTATTTTTGAGAGACGAACACAATGGTAAACATCAATTAAAAAGAAATCAACTCTAGAAGAAAGCCCTAATTCATGTTCATACTTTGAAGATCAGTTTTGTAGAATCATGCCAAGTGGAGACCTGGGATTGGTCTCAACACGTCACCATCTCCAACAAACTTCTTCTTCAAGCCTATAAATAGCTGTTAGGTCCTCATTTGTAAGAAGTAGTTAAATTTGTAAAAAAACACACACTTTTCAATTCCTTTCATCTTTCTTCCTTTTTAGCCTAACTACTCAAGAGTTTGACACACTCTTGAGTTAGTTAGTTAGTTAGCAGCCTTTTAACAACTTTGTAACCAATTTCCATGAATAAAATTTGAATTCTCCATTTCTCGCCTAATCTCATCTTCACTCTATTGTTCATATCTTGCTTCTATTTGATCATTGTGTTGCTGCATTGAGTTTGTTATGATCATTCATTGATCATAACTGACTTAGAAGAAGAATTGTAGCTGTTTGAGTAGTTTCAGTTCAAGCCTTAGCCTTTTTGAAGAATTCATGCCATGATGATGATTTCTAGTGATTTGTAGCTGTTAATGATAGTTGATTGATTGATCTAGTGATAAGGTGGTGGTTATCACTAGGATAAGAGAGTTCAACACTCCTCTTCTTCCCAATGGTTACTACAAAAGGTTTCAAAAGTTCTGATTTTGGTTCACCTCAATTTGTAAACTGCATGCTATTTTTCCTAGTGTAAAACTTAATGATTGCATGATCAAAGTTGTTTAGTTTGGTTGTTGATTGATTGTGTACTTGATTGTAGTTTAAGTCTTGATTTACAGCTTTTAATTTTGGATTGTGTCTAGTTATAGCTTATTTCAGTCAAATTTCAGTCTTTGCATCTTAATTGAATATTAGTTGTTTTCATTGCTTGTTTGTAGTCTTGAAACATCTCATTTTGAGTATCAAGTTTGGTTAGTCTAAGGATTTCATTCAGTTTAAACCAGCTCTTTAAAAGTCTTTGAAAATTCTCATAAATCTCAAATAAAGGAGTGTTTGGTATTAGCTGTCAAATGAGTTTTCAAATATTGATCATTGGCAAGTTAGTGCTCAATTTCAGTCATTAGGTCATTACTAACGTTTTAAGTAAGTTTCAAGTCAAATTACAGGTCAAACAGACAATTGGCCATAAAAAGTGTGGGTTAATTTTCATTCAGTTTAGCTTTCAAAAAGTTATCATTTTCATTTAGCTAGCAATTACTGATTTCTTGATGAAATCTCACCAAACTTGTTCTGATTTATAGCTCAATATATGAAATTTTAGATTCCAAAAGCATTTTATACAGTTTTCATTAAGCATTGAGAAATAAGCTAAAATCAGAAAGGCTGAGATAAGCCAAGTTTCTGTAAATGGAAACTGGTTTTTGAGATCTTTTAATTCTATTCATTAACTAAGCCATTTTCTTTCATAAAACCACTTAGTATATGGTATTACATGAAATTTGAGAGATTTAGCTTTTTGTCAAAATTTGTGGTCAACGCTTGGTCAATGATAAGCCAATTTTAGCTTAATTCGAATTCCCAGCTTAATACTTCATGAAATTTGTTGAAACTTGATTTCCCGTTCATCATTTGAGTATCTTAATCAGTTTTGGCAAGAAAATCAAGTTGTGCTTATTCAGATTGTTCTAGAGCTTAATTTGGGCTTATTGTGGAGTGCTTATTTGCTTATTTTACACTTTCAGTCAAAATCCTCTTATAGGTCTAGCTTAATTTGAATTCTAAGTGATTTGAAACTGGTTTTACTGAATTTGGTTCAGTAATAAGCTCACACGAGCTTATTTGTCTTCATAACCCGTTTTTGGCTTAACAAGTTTTAAAAATTGCATTTTGGTCCTTGTTGTTTTAAGCAGTTTCTAAATCTGGCTAAACTTCCATCTTTTTAGGGTTTTCAAAAGTTAGTCCTTTCAGTTTTGAGTTTGTTTAAAATCAGTTAGCAAGTTTGATATTTGGTTACAATTTGGTTAGTTTGTTAGAAGTTTTACATTTTTGATCCTTTTAGTTTACTGATTTGTATTTTCAGTCCCTAAACTTGTTAGAATTTTCATTCTAAGCATTTTACTTTCATAGAATTTACATTTTCAGTCCTTTTAGTTTTAAAATTTACATTTTGAATCATACTTGAATAAAAATTTGGTAATTGCACTATGTTTTACATATAAGTAGGTAATAACTTTTCAGTTTTGGAAGGCTTTGTTGAATTAGCAAATAGAATATCCAAAAAAGATTTACAACCAAAAACAGTTAAAAACCCGATATTGGTTGGACTTTCAATTAGCAAGAACTGAGAGAAACGAACTGCATTATACACAATTTCACTCTTCAAGTTTAGTACCCTATAAATACCCATGGGATTATTGATATCCCTCATAAATTTTCACCCTTCCCTCTCCTCTATCTTCTTGCGATCGGCCGAATACCCCTAAGGGTTTTGGTTTGATTTTTTCCACTAAACATTTTTAATCGTTTTATACGAACTAGTTTTTCGGTTAACTCGTTATTATACGTGTGTACAAGAGCGTAATATAATCTCACTATATATTATATCTTGGATCGATTAACAAAACGGTAAGGGGTTAATCATTGATCCTCATAAACCCTAAATTGGAGATTTTTTCTTGTTCGTTGGAATTACATTGCAAAATTTATGTAACCCTAATCGATTAATTATGAATGTGTTATTGTATGATCTTGTTTAAACCGCTTCCTTTATTTTGTGCTTTGATCTTTACTTGTGTTTTTATAATTATTATGAATGAAATAAACCTTTAGTGGTATCAGAGACATGTTTTAACATGTTATAATTATCGATATTTAAAGATCTTCAACTAATAATTGTTTTGAGTTAAAACTACATGTTTTTTTTTCGTTTTCATAAAAAAATTAGGTTTTGTTTTTGGCCGATTTTTTTTTATCGATTTATTAAAAACAAATTGAAACCCTAAAACTAAATGTTATGATCTTTGATTAATTGTTATGTCATGCAAATAAGGTTACGATCCGTTGAGATTTTATTAAATTATTAAGTGATTTGGGTGGATCCATGACGAACATGCATGTTGATTGGTTTTACATCCTTTTTCATCCTTTTTCAGTTTCTTTAGCTTGGGACTCCATTCGGGATAGGGCTTTGATGGTTGATTGGTTTCATGCTGTTGGGTTTTACATCCTTTTTCAGTTTCTTTAGCTTGGGACTCCATTCGGGATAGGGCTTTGATGGTTGATTGGTTTCATGCTGTTTGGTTTGCTCATTGTATTCCTCGTCACTCTATCCACTTATGGTTAGTGGTTAGAAGAAAATTGAAGACACAAGATCGGCTTAGGCAATGGGATGTTGGCCCTTTGGTAGATCTAAGCCTTCTACGATGTCCATTGTGTAAATTGGTGCCGGATTCTCATGACCATCTTTTCTTTGAATGTTCTTATTCTATGCAGGTTTGGTCTAACGTTCGGGGCCTATGTGATATGGATAACATCCCCCCTCGGATTGATGATATTTTTGCCTATGTTATTCCAATTTCTAAGGGAAAGTCTTGTCCTAGCATCCTTGCCCGTCTTGTGTTGGCTGCTACTGCGTACTTTATATGGATGGAACGTAATTCAAGACTTTTCAAGAAAAAGCTGTTGGCCGTGGATCAGATTGTTCAGCTTATTTGTGATACTATTCGGTTGAAGTTGATTTCATTTCGTTTTAAGAAGTTGTCTGCCAGGTCGAGTTTGCTGCTTGACAAATGGAGGGTGCCGAGCTCTAGAGTTCTTCATGATGGGAGTGCCGGGTGAGGGTTGTACTCTTTTTTCCTTGTCCAAGGTTTTTCCCACTGGGTTTTCTTTGACAAGGTTTTTTAAGGAGGAAGGCTCATTTGGAAATCATTTGCTCCTTTTGTGCTGTTGGTGGAAGCTAAAGACAATGTGTGACTTCATGTTTGCATCTTGGTTTCTTTCTAGTTTACTTTCATTTTAGTTCTAGATTAGTTTGTGTTTATGCCATAACATAATCACGTGTTTACATGCTGCCTGTAGCATGCGGTTAATGTGGTATCTTAGCCACATTCCTTTGTACTTCAACGCTTTTTTGGTTAATATATTTACCGGGGAAACCCTTTACCAAAAAAAACATGCATGTTTTTCATGGATCATATGATCATATATATGTGGTAATTGCTACGTATATGTGCTACTTGTTTATTTGATTCGATAAATCTAGAATTAGGGAAGACTTTTATATAAATATAAAAACCTAGATTTGTAATTTTATTGAATAAAATCGTATGCATGTGCCTATTTGATATATTTATTGCATATTTAAATTGTTATTTTATGTTTATGATTAAGTTTTTTTGCCTTTTTTATTTAAATTACATGAATTGTTGTTAACAAGGGTAAATTTTTTTTAAAAATAATACGGACTAAATCATATAAAATTAAGAATTGTTTTGAGATCTAAATTACGTTAATTTGCGTTGATTAGTAATTTTACAATAATAATTAAAAAGGCTCATCCAATTTTGACAAACTATGGGGTGGGTATAACGCGTCGTTGGTAGAAACCGACTAAGGAAGGAGGTTACGTCATTTGTCGCTGGCCAAATTCCCGGCTCGCTTGTGCGTCAAATTGGAGTTACCTACGATTATTAATTTTTATAATTACTTTAAGGTTTATTGCCGCAAATTCACATCCGAAACACAATGAATAAGGTTATTGCTTTGTGCTTTAGCCGAGTTCTAGAAAAAGTACGGTGTGAATTTTGTTACGGGTAATTCTTTAATTGGTTTAACCAATGCCTCAACGATAATTTATGTATATTTAATCTTGCTGAAAAGTTTACTAAATCTTTTATTAAACTTATGTTATGGAGATGTATGCATGCTTCTCCTTGATTTTTCACATCAAAACCTAATACCCAAAAACTTAATACAAATGCTATCTAATTGAGGAACACTTGAAGTTACAATGTCGTCATGTAGACCATGGAAGAGATTGTGATAGAAAGAAAACTTTCATGATTGAATGAGACTTCACATGAATAGTTTTACCTTCTTTAGATTGGACGACTTAAATAAGTTACTTAGTGAGATCTAGAAACATAATGCATTAAGAGGGGATGAAACATGTTTACATTGCAACTAGTTTGGCAATGTAAGTCCCTAAAGAAATCTAGAAATTGAAAATTGTTTGTCAATTAATTATTTGACAAGTTACCATGTTAAATACATTCATTACTAGCAGATCAACTGATGTAATGGAATTATGTTAATATGTATTCTAGTTTTCAAGAAAATACTATGGTTAACTTTATTTACCGGGGTAATTTTATTTTCTTGAAAGTATTATCGAAAATACTAATACTTGAACTTATTTCTGTAGAAATGGCTCAACCTGAAAACAAAAACGCATTAAGTCGGCATTTAACACTTTCTTTGAATGTTAGGAACTGACTGGTCAAAACTTCAACGATTGGTACCGCTCACTAAGAATTGTCTTGAGGGTTGCGGGTACTTATGACTACTTGTTCACGCCAGTTCCTCCACAATACCCTGAGGAAGCTTCCGACACTGATAAGCTAGCATGGAAAACTGTATACAAGAAGCATACTGATGTGGCTTGTATAATGCTTGGGAAAATGTCACCTGCTCTTCAAAAGCAGTTTGAGCATTATCCTCCACAAATCATGCTTGAAGAACTCAGAAGAATGTTTGAGAAGCCGCAAGCTGTGGAGATCTATGATTTAGTGGATGCTTTGCACAGTTGCAAACAAGCCCTAGGAAAATCCGTAAGTGCTCACTATTTGGAAATGAAAGGTTTCATGGACCAACTACATGCACTTGGGAAATCCTACGACAATGATATGGCTATTAACTTAATCAATAGGTACCTTAACAAGGACTTTGGCGATTTTGTTAGAAATTTCAATATGCATTGCGCGAGGAAGACAGTGACTGATTTGCACACAATGCTCATTGACTTCAAAAATGGTTTATAGGACAAGACACCGACCTCTACTCCTGAAGTACTTAACATACAAAAGGGTAGAGTGAGTAAGCTAAACCCGCAATCGAACAAAAAGATGAAAGGCAAAGGCAAAGGTGATAAAGGCAAGCAAGTTGTGACTTATCAAAAGCCTAAGCAAAATCTTTCTAATAATCAATCTCAAAAGGATGAGAATTGTCACCACTACGGCGACAGTGGTCACTGGAAGAGGAACTGTCCTTTGTATCTCGAAGAGTTGCGAGAAAGTAAGAACAAGAAGTCTGAGCATAGTGCTACAGCTTTAGGTAACTTATTTATGATTGAATTATTTAATTTAACGTACAATTAAATTACTGGTATATGAAACGGGATGCGGTATTAACATTTGTAATACGCTTCAGGGGTTTAAGATGGAGAGGAAGCTATCCTATGGAGAGCGAAATCTGCAAGTGGGCAATGGTGCACAAGCAGTTGTTGAAGCCATAAGCGTGTTTAATTTAGTTTAACCTTCGGGTTTAGTATTGATCTTAAACAATTGTCATTATGCACCTTCTATTGTTAGAGGTGTCATTTATTTTTCTTGTTTGTTGGATCTATGATTTGTTCACACTATTGATGATAATGGAATTTCTGTTTTCAAAATTAGTATTTTCTATTTTAATGCAGTTATGTGAATGGTGTGTTTGAAATTAACATGTGATAATGTTTCCAAGTTTAATAATAATTTTATCGTTACCATGAATAAGAAGAGAAAGTTAGACTTGAAGTCTTTTTATCTTTGGCATTGTAGACTTGCCCATATTGGGACGACAGGAATACAAAAGCTTCAACTTGAAGGTCTTTTGGAAAATATCAATGATGATTAATTTGATAAATGTAAGTCTTGTATCTCTGGAAAGATGACCAAGAAACCTTTTTAATAGTAATATTGAAAGAGCTACAGATCTACTTGGCTTAATACATACAGATGTGTGTGGACCACTTAGACACGTGTCAAGGAAAGGTTCTAGCTACTTCTTAACATTTACGGATGATTTCAGCCGTTATGGTTATGTTTATTTACTTAAGCAGAAACATGAGGTATTTGAAACATTTGAAGTGTTTAAAGCTAAAGAAGAACTGCAACTAGGAAAGAAGATTAAAGCTCTTTGTTCTGATAGAGGTGGCGAGTACTTAGAGTTTAAAGATTATCTAAGTGAGAATGAAATTGTTCAGAATCTTACTTCTCCTTATACTCCACAAAAAAATGGTGTATTTGAATAGAGAAATTGTACATTATTAGATATGGTATGATCTATGTTTAATCTTAAAACTTTACCATTATCCTTTTAGGATTATGCCTTAGAATCTGTTGTTCGTATTCTAAATATGGTTCCTAAAAAGAAGGTAAATAAGACACCATATGAGATATGGCATGGCAAATCGCCTAACTTGTCTTATTTAAAGGTTTGGGGTTGCAAGGCGTATGTGAAACGTGACTCAGCTGATAAACTCCATAGCGATCTTTGAAATGTATCTTTGTAGGATACCCTAAGGAAACTATGGATTACTACTTTTATTTTCCACCTGAAAACAAAGTTATTGTTGCAAGGTATGGAGATTTTCTTGAAAGAGATCTCATATCT
This sequence comes from Glebionis coronaria, assembly GCA_025667525.1. Lineage (NCBI taxonomy): Eukaryota > Viridiplantae > Streptophyta > Magnoliopsida > Asterales > Asteraceae > Glebionis > Glebionis coronaria. The sequence continues at coordinate 346,099 of JANFOE010000238.1, read as the reverse complement.
CAAGAATTCATTGGGAGAACTTATGATCTTGAAGAGGATCATATAGATACATTACCTTCTGAAAGCACTAGCGAAATTACTGTAGAACCAGAAAGTCTTGGAGTTCCATCGGAATTAGTTCATGTCTGTAGATCCGAAAGGACTATACATGCACCCAACCGTCTATGTCTTAACATAGAGGATGAATATGATGAAGTAGGGGATCTTGGTGAACCTACTAATTATAAGTCCGCCATGCTTGATCCAGAAAAGGTTAAGTGAACAGGTGCAATGGATGAGGAAATGAACTCCATGAAAATAAATGAAGTTTGGATTCTTCTAGCTCCATCTCCAAATGCTAAAGTAGTGAAAGTATGTAAATATTCAAGAAGAAAACTGACATGGATGGCAAAATACAATCCTATAAAGCTCGTTTAGTAGCTAAAAGTTTTACTCAAACTTTTGGCATTGACTACGAGGAGACGTTTTCTCTAGTAGCAGACATAAGAGCTATTAGGATTCTCATAGCTATAGCAGCATACTATGACTATGAGATATGGTGAATGGATGTTAAAACTGCCTTCTTGAATGGTCGCTTAGATGAAGATATCTATATGCAGCAACCGGGAGGGTATGATAATCCAATGTATCAAAAACGCGTGTGTAAACTTCAAAGATATATTTATGGTTTGAAGCAAGCATCACGCCAATGGAATAAGCGATTTGATGAAGAGATCAAAAAGTTTAGATTTGTTCAAATTCGTGATGAGCGATGTGTATATCGCAAACCTAGTGGGAGTGATGTAGTGTTCTTAATCTTATATGTCAATGGCATATTAATCATGGGAAGTAACATTCCAAGACTTAAGAAGTTAAGGACTATCTTGGCAAATGTTCTTCTGTGAAGGATTTAGGAGAAGCTGCATACATACTGGGAGTTGAAGTCTATAGAGATAGAAGTAAGCGGTTAATTCGTCTTAGTCAAAGTACTTATCTTGACAAGATATTGAAGAAGTTTAATATGCATAGCTCCAAGAAAGGGTTTCAACCTATGGAGGTTAAGCATGATTTAAGTCATGAGATGGATGCATCAACACCTGAAGAGGTGGAATACATGAAGAAAGTGTCTTATGCTTCAGCTATAGGATCTATCATGTGTTATGTAAGATGCACAAGGCCAGATGTGGCGTTTGCTCAAAACTTATTCAATTCATTGTAGGATCATCAATGTGGTTTGTTAAAAGTTTGAATTACATCTCTCGTTAATACTTCGCGCAACATACATCATTGTGGTTGTAAAATGGTACACCATACATCCCTGAGGACTGATGGTGCAAATATATTTCGTTAAAGGTTAAAACTGTTTGTTATCTTAGGGGTGTTTTAGTTCTTTTACAACCGAAGGATGATTTTTGCACTTAACTTTAAAAAAAATTGAAAAAAAAATTTTGTGAAAAAAAATCAAAAATTAATTTTTTTTCTTTCAAAAAATTTTTGAAAAAAAAAATTTCAAAAAAATTCAAGAACGTATTTTTTTTAAAAAAAAACTTAAAGAATTTTTATTTTAATATTTACTTTTTTTGAAGAAAAACATTTATAAAAAATTCAAAAGATTTTCACAAAAAAACTTTTAATTTTGAAAACAGTTTTTTTAAAAGGAAATTTAAGAAATTTTTTATTTTTCAAAAAATTATCGAAACATTTTTTCACAAAAAAATTTTGGAAAAACTTTTCGAAAGTGCTTTTTCCTAAAAAAAATTTCGAAAATGTTTTTTTCTTTCAAAATTTACTTTTTAAAAAAACTGTTGAGAAAAATAATTCTCGAAATTTTTTTAGAAAAAAACATGTTCCAAAACTTGTTCCAAAAAGTTTTTGCGAAAAGCATTTTTCGATATTCGAAAAACAATATTTTTTAAAATTTCTTTTTAAAAAAAACTGTTTTCAAAATTAAAAGTTTTTTTCGTAAAAATCTTTTGAAAAAAAAATTTCAAAAATGATTTTCTTAAAAAAAGTAAATTTTAAAACAAAAACTTTTTAACTTTTTGGATAAAAACATTTTTGAATTTCTTGTTGAAAAAAATCTTTTTTCGAAAATATTTTGAAAAAAAAATTAATTTTTTAAATTTTTTTTCGAAATAAACTTTTATCAATTTATTTTTTTAAAAGTTAAGTGCAAAAATCATCCCTGGGTGTAAAAGGACTAAAACACCCCTAAGATAACAAACAGTTTTAACCTTTAACGAAAAAATATTTGCACTATCTGTCCTCAGGGATGTATAGTATACCATTTTACAACCACAAAGATGTATGTTGGGCGAAGTATTAACGAGGTATGTAATTTAAACTTTTGACAAACCACAGGGATGATTTTCGCACTTTACTCTAAACATATTCTTAAGTACTTGAGGAGTACACGAGATATGTTTTTGGTGTTAAGAGCGAAGCCAGATACAAAACTGAATGTGGTTTGGATTAGGAAGTTTATTGAAGATCTTGGAGTTATGCTTTCAATAAAAGAACCTATTAATATGTATTATGACAATTCTACTGCAATCATATTCGCAAATGATCCTGGAGTCATGAGGGGCGCTAGACACTTTAAACGTAAATATCACTATGTTTGAGAACAAGTCGATGCTGGTGAAATCAGATTAATAAAAGGTCACACAGATAATAACTTAGCTGATCCTTTTACTAAGGGTTTGCCTAGAGGAAAGGTCATTGAACATGCAAATAGAATTGGGCTTCATTTAGCTACATTATTGTTAGCCTCAAAATATTGAATCAAACAAGAATGTTCGGTCATAGGTTTTTATTGTAACATTTATTAGAACGTTGTAATAGTTCGTTAAATAGTCGTGACATTACGGGCTTGATGGCTAGCTTAAAAGTCCTCTTTTAAGGTACTAAGCATTTTATTCAAGCCCGACCCATCAAACAATATATCCCATTATGGTTACATGTAAGTTCGGCTATATAAAGCCCTTCCTAGCATGTTAGGAAGGGTTGGTTGGTGATTCTTTTTCTGAATCTAATTTCACATAGTTATAATCTCTCTCTCTCTACTTTCTCTCTCTAGAATTCATCTATTTTTCATCTTTACTTCTTTTTTAATCATCAAATAATACGGGACAACAATTGGTATCAATCGCTATGGGGTAGATTAGTGATTGGTGTTTAGTTTTGATTTGGTTCGTGTGATTTCAACATCAAAATCATCTCGGATCAAAATTGTTTTAGTGTTTTTCGGGCTCTAAATCTACATATAAATCTCCTACATAGTTGTGGTAGGGATTTGGGTTAGTTATTGTGGTTAAAATCGTGAGATTTTAGGGCGTTTGGATTGATTTTGGTGGAGTTTTCGAAGAACAACAAACTCGGCTACGAAGTATATTTTTTTTTCTTTTCTTTTTCGGAATTTTTTTGCTTATTGCGAAGCCCTTACGAGGGTTTCAGATTCCGAAAATCTTTGGTACAAGTTGCATTCCGAAAATCTTTAGCACTTCATTATTCCGAAAATAAAATCCAATATTCCGAAAATCCCAAACAAAAACATTATTCCGAAAACCAACAAGAAAATCACATTCCGAATATCATTTCCAAAATCTATATTCCGAAAACCACAGGGAGAAACATTCCGAAAATCTTTGAAGGTATTCCAAAAATCCAAAAGTGCAGATACTCCGAAAATACAATCCATTTTTCGGTTTCTATTTTCCTAAAACCCAATTATATTCTGAAAATCAAAACCAATACCTTCAGATTCCCAGAATCTCAAGGGAAATTATTCCGAAAATTAGAAGGAGAATTTTTCCAAAAATTGGTTTGACCAATTATTCCGAAAATCAGAAGGAGAATTTTTCCAAAAATCATTCTTAAAAATTGCGAAAATTTGGTATTGGAAGTTTTGGTTTCTCAAAAACACATTTTTAGGGGATTTTAACGTCTTTTCTCGACAACAACAATAACAACACATCTACTTAAGATCCTATTCACTTCAACACTTCAGAGATTATCGAGATGGATTCTACTGCTGAGTATCGTGTTACAGTTAACAACATCATGGTGGCGGGTAACAAAGAGAGACCACCAATGCTTGTGTCCGGTCGATATCCTCAATGGCAATCACGTTTTATTCGATATCTTGATACTAAAACAAATGGTGATGTTCTACGCCATTGCATCAAAGAACGACCCTATACTCTCACTAAAATCACCATTCTTGCAACTCCAGCAACCGACACGAAGCCAAGTGCAGATGAGCAGAATATTAAGGAAACATAAGAGAATACTACAAAAGAGAACCGTGCTTGGATTGATGAATAGAAGGAAGCCATCTATTTGATTCTAAGTGGGACTGTGGATGATTTTTACTCAACGGTCGATGCATGGTCTACTGCAAAAGAAATGTGGTTTGCCATTGAACGCTTGCAACAAGGAGAATCACTTAACAAGCAAGATGTTAAAACAAACTTGTTCTAGAACTTTGGAAAGTTTACTTTATTGGATGGAGAATCAATTGATTCATATTACTCTAGATTCTACTAGATGATGGACATGACACGAAACAACTTGTAAGTCTCCACCATGCAAGTCAATGTGCAATTTCTACATCAACTTCAACCAGAGTGGACACGATTTGTAACTTTGGTGAAACAACAAAATAAGTTAGACGAGGTCAACTATCACACGCTCTTTGAAATTTTGAAATAATTTCAGAATGAGGCAAATGAACTTCGAGTTGAACGGGTAGCAAGGACTGCTAATCCACTTGCTTTGGTGTCTACCACTCAACATTATCAAAATCATCGTTCTCGGGCTCCAAAGTCATACTCTACTCAATCATCATCACCAAGATACTCAACTGCATCCAAGACATCTGCTCCCACAAGATCAAGAGATAAAGAGCCTAGAGCACCATCACCACCATCTGAGCACTCATCCGCAGAAGATAGTGATGAAGAACAAGCTCAGAAGGATAGGGAAATGGAGCAACAAATTGCTTTCATCATGAAGTCTTACTAGAAGATTTATAAACCCACCAACAACAATCTCCAAACTTCATCTAACACACGGAACAGATATGTTGAGAGCCATCCAAGGTATGATACACGTAGGTGTGGGGAGTGTCCTTCAAGGTATGATAGACGTAATCTAACGCATGTTGAGGGTTCTGCACGTTATGATCGACAACCTGGTACATATGATAATCAGAGGGTTGTTACTGTTACTGGGAATAGGGAAACGGTTGGTACTTAATGAAAGTTTATGGACTTATATTTAATAGCCGTGTGATAGGATTGAACTCAAGATTACGGGATTGCACACAATACGTAAAGAGTTAATTTAATTAATGAATCTATTTATTATATTTATTAATTTATTTAATAAATATATATTATATTTATTAAATTATAAAGAGCTATATAACTATGTAACTTTAACGATCGTTAATTAATTAAGAGTTAAGTATTAACAAGTGTTAAATAATATATATAAAGAGGATTAAAAAGGAAGAAGGACGGAAGGTTCCGGAACACCCCATATGGGGGTGTTCGAGGGTCGGTTAGGGCACAAAAGGGGAAGGCAAAAAACTTGCCTTTTATTTGTTTGTGCTACATGTATTCTAGGCCTATAAATACATCTCCTTACCCCTCATAATCAACATAACTTGAATCTCTTCTCTCTCCTCTCCTCTTGGTCGATCGCAACCCCAACCCACGAAGGGTTTTTTTGTGGTTTTTCTTGGTGCTCGGTTTTAGTTTAAATCTGGTCCTAGCCCCTCTCTACGGTTGTTGGGTAGATTTTATATTATCGATATAGCTCGGTTTACACGTGCTAGAATCACGGTTAGCTCGTTGTAAGTGTGTACAAGATCGTAATATAGTCTTACTTTAGACTATATCTTGGTGATATACGGTATAACCCGAATTGTGATTCGTTCTTAGTCTTGTGGATTTGCTTTAGTGTAAAGGTATGTAACCCTAATTCGATTAATTATAATTTTGTTATTATTATGATCTTGTTAAATCGCTTCCGCTATGTATGCTTTGATCTCGTTTAGGGTTTTATATAATTGTTATGATGTTAATAAACCTTTAGTGGCATTGAGAGCCGTTTTAACATGTTATAATTATCGAAAATCTAAAGTTTATTAACTAATAATTTTTTTGAGTTAAAACAACATGTTTTTTAGGTTTTCTTAAAATTAGGGTTTTGTTTTTTTAAAAATCAGGGTTTTGGCCGAATTCTTAATAAAAAAAGAATTGTTTTGAAACCCTAAATTACATGTGGGATTATTTAAGATTAAATTGCATGATTAATTATTATGTCATGTATGGTTACGATCCAAAGAGATTTAATTGTTAAGATTTGTGGGGAATGCATGATAACGTGCATGTTTTCATGGATCGTAAAATTATATGTTTATATGATTTTATGTGCTACATGATTATTTGATCTAGAATTAGGGAAGACTTTTATATAAATATAAAGACATAGATTTGATGATTATTGAATAAATCGTATGCATGTGGCTATTTGATTCATTTATTGCACATATAAATTGTTATTATGTGTTTATGATTTAGTTTTTTTTACTTGTTTATATTAAAAATTGTTGAATTGTTGTAAACAATGTTTTTTTATGAAAAGAAATAATATGGACTAAATCATATTAAAAATAATGATTTGTTAGAGATTTAAATTACATAAGATTATGTTGATTGGTGAATTGCAATAATAATCTAACGACCTACTCCTTTTGACAAACTATAAAGTGAGTTTAACGCACCGTTGGTCATGTACCTGGTTAAGGAATGAGGTGTAAAGCCATTAAGTTACTGACCAAAGTGCGTCAAATTGAAATTACCTACGATTATTAATTGAATTTTACCTTAAGGGTGATTTACCACAAATCCACATCCGAAACACAATGAATAAGGGTATTACTTTGTGCGTAGCCGAGTTCTAGCAAAAGTACGCTGTGAATAGTTGTGGGTAAATTCTTTAATTAGTTTAACCAATACCGCAACATAATTTATGTAGAAATTTAATTTCGTGAAAAAGTTTACTAAATGTTTTATTAAACTTATGTTATGGAGTTGTATGCATGCTTCTCCATACATTTATTTTGACATCAAATTTATACCCTTATAGTTTAAGTCGAATGCTCCTAATTGACGAACACTTGAAATTACTTCGTCATCAAATGAAATTTTTGGGTGATATTGTGATGGAGAGAAAACTTTTCGTAGAATGAGAATTCTTATGATGGTTTACGTTACTCAGATTAGACGACTTAATTAAGTTACTTAGTGAGATCTGGAAACTTAATGCATTCAGGAGGGATGAAACATGTTTACAATGCAAAACGTTTTTTTGGCAATGTAAATCCCTTAAATAAACTAGAAATTGAAAATTGTTTGTCAATTGAATTGTTCGACAAGTCGCTACATTGAGTACATTCATTACTAGCAGATCAGTTGATGTAATGGATCTATGTCAATAAGTTTTAGAATTCGAGGAAGATAATATTGTTTTTATACCAGGGTAATTTTATTTTCTTGATAGTGTTTTGTTATTGAAAATACTAATATTTCAACTTATTTCTGTAGAAATGGCTCAACCCACCAATAACACTATAAGTTCTGTGTTGAAGGCATTCTTTGAACATCCCGAAGTTAGTGGCCTAAACTTCAATGATTGGTACCGCTCGCTAAGAATTGTCTTGAGATCAGTGGGTACTATTGATATCTTGACTACTCCCTATCCAGAGGATCTTGCTGAAGGAGCATCTGATGCGCAAAGGCTTGAATACGCTGCTAATGTTAAGAAGCACTCTAAGGTGGCTTGCTTAATTCTAGGTAAAATGGCTCCTCCACTTCAACAGAAGTATGAGCTATTTTTACCAAAACGAATTCTTAATGAGCTCAAGGCTATGTTCGAGAAGCCGCAAGCTGTGGAGGTCTACGACTTGGTAGATGCTTTGCATAGCTGCAAGCAAACTCCAGGAAAGTTTGTAAGGGCCCATTACTTGGAGATGAGGGGTTATATGGAACAACTCATTGCACTAGGACAACCCTATGATCATAATATGGCTATCAACTTGATCAATAGGTCCCTTAACAAGGACTTTAATGATTTTGTTCGAAACTATAATATGCAATTGACTATGAAAAGGGGTTAAAAGACAAGGCATCTACCGCTACGCCTTCTGTACTAACCATACAAAAGGGTAGAGTGAGTAAGGCAAAACCGCAAGCGAACAAGAAGAAAGGCAAACGCAAGGGTGATAAGGGCAAAAAAGTTACGACTTATTCAAAACCTAAGCAGAAATTTGTCAAGAAGAATAGATCTCAGAAGGATGAGACTTGTCACCATTGCAAGGCAAGTGGTCACTGGAAGAGGAATTGCCCTTTTTACCTCGAAGAGTTGCGTGAAATAAAGAAGAAGTCTGAGCAGAGCGCTGCAACCTTAGGTACTTTATTTATGATTGAATTGTTCAATTTCACATATAAATTAAATTTTTGTGTATATGATACAGGATGCGGTATTAACATTTGTAATACGCTGCAGGGATTTGATTTGGAAAGGAAGCTTTCCTATGGGGAACAATTTCTGCAAGTGGGCAATGGCGCATGAGACAAGGCTTTTACATAGTAAGAAAATATCGTTGAACCAATCTCTTCGAATTGAATAATGGATTAACTATGCGACTCAGTCGTTCTTTGGTGAAACAAAAGTTGTGTCGTTGTAGTAATTAAAAGTGCAGAACAATTAATGTAAAAGGGCGTTAAAGTAAATCTAAGTCTACTTAAAAATAAATTGTGCAGGTATTTAAAAGCGTGACAAAAAGTAAATGGGCACTAAAAGTAAATAACGCAAACTTAAATCTAACTAAGGCAAACTTAAAACGCAACTAAAACTAAAACTTAAACTAAGGCAAGGATAAAATAAATCTAAGGCAAATAAACTTAAAGTGCAACTAAATAAAAAGGCGGGAAAAATAAAGCTTGAAAATTAAAAACAGAAATTTAAAAACAGAAACTAAAAATAACCTGAAAACAGCTCATCCGGAATAGTACCCTCATTCGGAATAAACATTCATCCGGAATGTCACCTTCGTTCGGAATGTTCTTCTTCACTCGGAATATTTACCCAAAACTTTGATCCGGAATAAAATGCTTACTCGGAATATGTCACCTATCAGGAATAAACTTCTTTATTCGGAATGTAACTTTGATCCGGAATATTGCCCTTGATCCGGAATAATATTCCGAATAGAACTCCTTGATCCGGAATGTGAGGTTGATCCGGAATATTCCCTTGATCCGGAATATTCTGTTGATCCGGAATGTTTGGTTGATCCGGAACTTTTGGTTGATCCGGAATAATTGATTATTCCGGATGAAGAACCTTGATGCGGAATAATAACTATTCTGAATGAACTCAATTGATCCGGAATGTCCAATATTCCGGATGAACACCCTTTGAAATCCTTCACACAGAATGACTGGCTTGATCCGGAACTTTTCCTGGGAAAGATCAGTAACAGAAACACGCGAAGAACAAGGAGAACAAGAACACACGAATCTAAACCATTCTAAACAAAATCAACCACAAGATTAAATCAAACTAAACACAAAACATCTACTAATGATAATCAAACAATCCAAAACAACAAAACTAACAATAATGATCAAGATTCCCTTAAGGCGAACAAGGCAAGCCAAAGAAGAATAGGCAAGGTACCCTTAAGAAAAGATGGAGCACGGTGGGAGCAAGGGTGAAGTGGTGCAAGCAGATTTCCATAAGTTCCAAAGATATTTCCTTTTATTTCATCAGGTGGATACTGAGATGGCTGAAGAATATCAATATCGGGGTCGAACACCTTTTCCTTTAGGGGAAAATAGCACTCAGGCTCAGCAGAATGTGAAGAAGATCCGCGAAGAAGATGCACAACCTCGTCCTCAGAAGGTGGACAAAGAGGTGTTAAATCATATGTGCTGCGGATGTTGGTGTCGACCGGTTGCTTCTCCTTTGAAAGATTTTTCTTCAAATACAAAGTAGGATCAAGACGATAATCTTCAAAGTCTAAAGGAGGAGCATCACTCTCATGAGGGAAGTATGTATTGAGAAAAGTAGAGAAGTCTTCCTCAAAAGAGTAATCATCCAAAGTAGGATTAAGTGATGGCGGAGGATCTTCATCATGAGAAGAATCACTCGAAAGAGTATCGGCCTCATCAAAATCATCATAAATGGGCAGGTCGGGATACTCGGAAGTAAGGTCATCATAATCATCCGAATCTGAGCTAGAATCATCATCATAAGCATCAAAGATCGGTGGAGAATCATAAATGGGAGAAGGTTCCAAATTGGAGAGAGAATCATCCACATCATCATCAAAAAGTGGATTATCAATGCAAGACTCGAATAGAGGATTGTTGTAGATGACAAAATCATCGAGCACATTGATCATATTCGCTGATTCTCGTCCAAAGGATTTTCTTGTAAGCTTCCCCATTTTAAAAACTTGTGCATCATCCCCGACTCTTAAGATTAACTCACCTTCGGCAACATCAACTAAAGCTCGTCCGGTTCTCAAGAATGGCCGACCAAGTATTAAAGGAATACGAGGGTCCATTTCATAATCAACAACGACAAAGTCGACCGGGAAAGTAAATGTGCCAACTTTAATGAACACATCTTCGGCAATACCAACGGGGTAAGCGAGAGTGCGATTTGCAAGTTCAAGGGTCATCTTTGTTGGAGTAAGGTCGGGTAATGATAGTGTTTTCCAAACACTCAAAGGCATAAGATTAATACTGGCCCCGAGATCAGCAAGGGCAGTAGATTCTTCGGTTTTGTTGAAAATGCAAGGCAACACAAAACGATCGGGATCTCCAAGCTTTTCTGGAAGTTCTTTAAGAATAACTGCAGAACAGTTTTCATTTAAGCGTGTGTTGGCGAGCTCAATCAACTTCTCCTTCTTGTTAAGCAATTCCTTGAATGCTTTGACAAATTTCGGCATGTGGAAAAGTGCTTCAACAAGGCTAATGTTGAAATTCATTTGAGAGATCATCTTCAAATAATTCGACACTTGAATGTCATCCTTTGTGTGCATTTTGGTCTTGCCTAAGCGAGATGGATAAGGAATGCTTGGGTTGGGTGGTGGAGGTGTAACAGGTAAAGGTTAAGATGTTGAAGGGTTCTTCTGGAGTACATCGTCATGACGAGGCGGAGACGGTAATGGTGCACTAATACTAGGTGTAGGAGGAGTAGGGATAAATGGTGGTGGAGGAGGTGTAGATGATGGGGGCGGGATAGGTGGTCCTACGATGGTAACTCCACTACGAGTAGTAATAGCACTCACATTCGCTCGCGGATTGGTGACGGTGTTAGAAGGTAGAGAACTCGAAGTAGAAGGTTGAGTTGTGGGCAAGAAACTAGCCAGCATATTCTTTATATCATTCGTTTGATTGCTGAAGGAGGATTGAATATTATCTCGAAGCTCAGATCTAATGTCATTTCCTTGCTTGGTAATATCTCCTTTCAAATTGATAATTTGGCTCTGCAGATTCTTGATTTGCTCACCTTGGGTTCTTATTATGGCTTCAACATTCAGGTTAATGGGTGGGGTTTGTTGAGCGGGTGGGTGATAAGGATTAGAAGCTCTTGGTGGGATTTGGTTGCTTCTATTGTAGTTGTTGGCGGGGTTTTGGTTTTGAGGAGAAAAACCGGGTGAAAGGTAGTTGTTTGATCGGTAACTCAACAAATTTCGATCCCCTTGAGGTCGAGCTTGGTAATTTTCCGGTGAATAATTACCATAAGCTGCATACACATTTTCCGGATTTCCTTGAGTAGAAGGACAATCAGTGTATGAGTGTGGACCGCTGCATGTTTCACAAGAAGGTGCAACCGCTTTAACTTTTTGTTGTTGGTTTGTAGCGAGAAGCAAGATATTTTTGTTCATTTCAGTCATCATGCGGGTGAATTCGGTCATATCAGGGCTTGCTGAAGTGGAAGAAACATTGACTCTCGGGTTTTTCCTTGAAGAAGCGGAGGAATCCCAGTTTTTATGATGAGTAGTCATGTTTTCAATAATCTCTCTACACTCCTCGGGTCTCCTTTTCATAAATGTGCCACCGGCGGCTGGATTAATCGTATCACGATCACGAAAAGTCAAACCGTTGTAGAAAGTATCAATTAAGGTCACAGGGCGCATGTTGTGGTTTGGACAACGATCGATCAAGACATTATATCTTTCCCAAGCATCAAAGAGAGATTCATCGGGGTCTTGCATGAAACCGCTGATTTGATTGTGAAGGCTCGTGACCATGGATGGTGGAAAGTAGCGCGGCAAAAAGCGTTGAGTCATGTCATCCCAAGTGTGAATTGAATTCTTCGGGAGATGATCAAACCATTTCTCGGCGTGGTGTGATAAAGTATGTGGGGAGAGTTGTAGGCGTAGAACATCCATTGTGGCACCAGGCAACTTCATGCTTTGAGTGATTGTAATGAACTTGTCGAGGTGTTTGTTGGCATCATCATCAGGCATTCCGGCGAATGGATTAGTTTGCACTTGCTGAATCATGTGGTGCTTCAATGAAAACTCTGGAGCCGTGATTTGCATCGGCGTAATCGGTCCTCCTCGTCCAAACATGGTAGGTTGACAAAGCTCCTCCATTGTCCGAAGATCGGGCTGTGGAAGAACATTGTTGTTATTGTTGAGGTGCGGTGGATTATTGTTGTTGTTAACACCTGCCATACTTAAATCTTCTCGAGTCTCGGGCTCTTGATAATTAGAAGATCTAGTATGCATACACCTACAAAGGCAAAAGAAAAAGAAACCAAACACAAAGAAAATATATATACACAATAAAAATAAAATCTTTTTGGATTTTTGAAATTTTTAATTTTTATGGATTTTTATCAATTTTAATTTTTATGGTTTTTTGAAATTTTTATGCAAGAAAAATAATGCTCACAAGTGAACGGATCCCAAAAATCAACGCGTCTCTCACAGAAAACCGTTAATCTTTATGAAAAGAGCCGGCAGCGGCGCCATTTGATACAAGGCTTTTACCTAGTAAGAAAATATCGTTGAACCAATCTCTTCGAATTGAATAATGGATTAATTATGCGACTCAGTCGTTCTTTGGTGGAAACAAAAGTTGCGTCGTTGTAGTAATTAAAAATGCAAAACTTAAAAGTAAATGACGTTAACTTAAATCTAAGTCTAATTTAAAGTAAAAGGCGAGTATTTAAAAGCGTGACAAAAAGTAAATGGGCACTAAAAGTAAATAACGAAAACTTAAATCTAACTAAGGCAAACTTAAAACGCAACTAAAACTAAAACTTAAACTAAGGCAAGGATAAAATAAATCTAAGGCAAATAAACTTAAAGTGCAACTAAATAAAAAGGCGGGAAAAATAAAGCTTGAAAATTAAAAACAGAAATTTAAAAACTGAAACTAAAAATAACTTGAAAACAACTCATCCAGAATAATACCCTCATTCGAAATAAACATTCATCTGGAATGTCACCTTCGTTCGGAATGTTCTTCTTCACTCGGAATATTTACCCAAAACTTTGATCCGGAATAAAATGCTTACTCGGAATATGTCACCTATCCGGAATAAACTTCTTTATTCGGAATGTAGCTTTGATCCGGAATGTTGCCCTTGATCCGGAATAATATTCCGAATAGAACTCCTTGATCCGGAATGTGAGGTTGATCCGGAATATTCCCTTGATCCGGAATATTCTGTTGATCCGGAATGTTTGGTTGATCCGGAACTTTTGGTTGATCCGGAATAATTGATTATTCCGGATGAAGAACCTTGATGCGGAATAATAACTATTCCAAATGAACTCAATTGATCCGGAATGTCCAATATTCCGGATGAACACCCTTTGAAATCCTTCACACGGAATGACTGGCTTGATCCGGAACTTTTCCTGGGAAAGATCAGTAACAGAAACACGCAAAGAACAAGGAGAACAAGAACACACGAATTTAAACAATTCTAAACAAAATCAACCACAAGATTAAATCAAACTAAACACAAAACATCTACTAATGATAATCAAACAATCCAAAACAACAAAACTAACAATAATGATCAAGATAATCAAAACCCACTTTAATCAAATCAATAAAAATAAGAACATGAACATGAACAAATAAACATAAAGATTAAAGAAAGGAAGATAGGAGATCAAACAATAAAGTAAAGATTGACAATAATTAAAAGGAAACTTACTTGAAATTAAATGTATTTAAGGTGCAAGACAAGGTATTTAAATGGACATGAAAATTAAAGGTGCACAAAATTAAAGTGGAAGAAATAGTTTGTCAAGCTATCCAACAAAAACTAGTGAAATGAAATCCTAAACTATATATAGGGGAGGATTAGGGAGTGCTTAGGAAGCTTCCTCCCCTCTTTCCTCTTTCCTTAATTGCGCACTTAAGTCCTTCATCTTCTTTAATCTTTGTTAATATTCTTAATCTTTTGACTTTAATGACTTTGTCTCGGGATTTCTTTGAACTCGTCTTGTATTTCTTCAATAAATTAGACTTGAGTTCTTCGGCGTTTGCTTAGAACTTGGTCAGTAGATACCAACGGAATCCAGGGAAGCTCCATTGGAATGCTTTTAAACATAATCTAAAGTATTTGAGGAGTACGAAAGATATGTTTGGTATTTGTAGGGAAACCAGACACAGAACTGAATGTGACAGATTTCTGTGATGCATCCTGGCAATGTGATAAAGATGATACAAAGTCTCAGACGGGTTACGTTTTTGTTTTCAATGGAGGAGCAGTTGACTGGCAGAGCAAGAAACAGACAACGATTGCAATGCATGTTACTCAATCTGAGTACATAGCTGCTTCAGAAGCTGCAATGGAAGCTGTTTGGATTAGGAATTTTATTGGAGATCTTGAAGGGATGCCTTCAATTAAAGAACCTATAGATATGTATTGTGACAATTCAGTTGCAATATATTCGCCAATGATTCTGGAGTCATGAAAGGTGCCAGACACTTTAAACGTAGACATCAAAGCTCGTGAAATCAAATTAATAAAAGTTCACACAGATGATAACGTAGCTGATCCTTTAACTAAGGCTTTGCCTAGACCAAAGGTAGTTAAGCATGCCAAGGCGATTGGGCTGCAACTAGCTAGCAAACTCATGCAATAAATCTGTGATTAATATTTAGATAAAGGATGATAAGACATTATTAATTAATAAAATAAAGATTGGGTTTCATTTATTCTTATTATTTAATTTCGTATCCTATTTTACATGTTTTAATCCATGAATAAATGTTATGCTAAATGTCCGTTGTTGATTAATAATACAGGAATATTATTAAACTAAGACAAATCAAAATAGCGATAAAGTATACTTGAAAGTATATTGATCGATTTTGGATGATATTCGATGAATTGAATATTGGACTTATCCCAACTATATGATTTAACTTTATGGATCTTTGTCATCAAGTAAATCATAAATAGTGATCCTTAGACTTGAGATATCAGGAAACTGTTATGAATCTAGTGCATCTCTATGGAATAATCTAACGCTAAACGTAACTGGTAGCTATAAGGATTATTTTCGGAAGTGTTACAAAATTCATAAGTTTTGCTTGTAG
The DNA here is from genome assembly GCA_025667525.1 of Glebionis coronaria. NCBI lineage: Eukaryota > Viridiplantae > Streptophyta > Magnoliopsida > Asterales > Asteraceae > Glebionis > Glebionis coronaria. The sequence goes on along the minus strand of JANFOE010000238.1, from coordinate 330,458 downwards.
TCAATATGGGATTTATTTCCTCCAATTTTGTTTTGGAGTTTAATACAGCTGGGCCCCTAGTGGGATTTTTTTTTGGGTAAAAGAGAAAGTTATTCCCCGGTAAAATATATTAATCACCCAAAAGCATTAAGTACAATGGAACACGGCAGAGATGCCGTGTTAACCTCAAGGAACTCTTGAACTACCAGATTATATGACATGCCATATAATCAATGCATAAAATAAGCTAAAACACCTATAGGAAAGAACCATCTATAGGAACATGAACAAAATAAACCCTCCATAAAGAAAAACTAGCTAACCAACCGAGCCGATAGCCTCCATTTCTGTACCAAAGCTGAGACGCTCCGAGAATGTCTCCAACGGCAGGACATGAGTTTGTGCCGAACAGAATTTTCAATAACCTCAACAACCTGGGCGACCGTCCTCTTAGAATTCTTAAAGATTCGATTATTTCTCTCCTGCCATAGAAAATATGTTGTCGCAGCCAACACAAGTTTCGCTACAACACTTCGGGTAGATTTCTGATGAGCAAACGGAAATAAAGCTTGTACCACATCTTCTATAGCAATCATGGAAAAAGGAAAGTCAGCAACTCTTCTAATTGTATTCCAAACTTGAGTAGAAAACGAACATTCAAAAAACAAGTGCTCGCGTGAATCATGCGTCGTCTCACAAAGAGCACAACTTAACGTAGATAGATCAACATTATCCCAATCCCTCATTCGATCTTGGGTCTTCCGCCTACACTTAATAATCAACCACAACGTAAATGCATGCCGAGGTATACACCCTGTGAACCAAACAACGTGATACCATGCAACCTTAATCTCCCTAGGCCTCAACAAATTCCACACAGCAAGTGTAGAAAATGGTTTTGGATTCCCGTCCCTATCCCTCCATTCCAGAACATCAGCATTACCTTCAAATAAAGTTAGAACTACAATATTGAGTAACAAAGGGTATTTATGCGCCCATTCATTAGGCCAGTTGAACTGCCCCTCTGTAATAAGATCCCGGACCTTAGTCTGTTTATTAAATCCCGATCGAAAGATGTCCCGACTAGAAATAATATTAGCAAGTGGACTAAGCGAACACCAAGAATCATACCAGGCCAAAGTAGTATTACCATCACCAATTTTATGCCAAATTGAGGAACGCAGCAGCGGCCTTAATTAGAGGATTTTACGCCAAGCCCATGTCATGTTTCCACGAATAGGAACATCCCAAAAACTCCAGTTCTTAAGCTTATACGTATGCACCCATCTCACCCACAAAGAGTCCTTATTCGAAAAAAGTTTCCAAACATGGGACACCATAAGAGCTTGATTAAATGAAGAAAGACGACGTATACCAAGACCTCCTTCTTTCTTCGGGAGACACACCATATCCCATGAAACTTTAGACTTCCCCACACCCGACCCACCTTGAGACCATAAGAAACATCTCATATGTTGCTCAATATTCGTAAGAATTCTCGCGGGCAGAATAAACACAGCAGCCCAGAATACATGAAGCGAACCCAAAACCGACTTAATAAGTTGCAAACAAATGTTGGTGTGGCCACACCCAAATTGGTTTTGGTAATCTTGCTAAATCTGTGAACGAGAAACAAAATGGTTAATGAAAGGAATTACTGAGATCTATATCCTTATTAACGTTGTATTGGAATAAAAGGATAATAATAATGATGAATCATTAAAAGGTTTTATCTAGGAGACCATACTCGAGTTGTACTCGAGACATTGCTAAGTGTAACTAGACGCTAGTAAATGTAATCACGATATTCGAAATATGTCCAAGTGGGAGCTGAAAGTTTATGAACTTATATTTAATAGTCGTGTAATAGGATCAAACTCGAGATTACGGGATTGCACACAATATGTAAAGAGTTAATTTAAGTAATGAATATATTTATTGTATTTATTAATTTATTTAATAAATATATATATTATATTTATTAAATTAAATAGAGCTATATAACTATATAACTTTAACGATCGTTAATTACTTAAGAGTTAAGTATTAACGAGTGTTAAATAATATATAGAAAGAGGATGAAAAAGAAAGAAGGACGGAAGGTTCCGAAACACCCCATATGGGGGTGTTCGAGGGTCGGTTAGGGCACAAAAGGGGAAGGCAAAAAACTTGCCTTTTATTTGTTTGGGCTACATGTATTCTAGGCCTATAAATACATCCCCTTACCTCTCATAATCAACATAACTTGAATCTCTTCCCTCTCCTCTCCTCTTGGCCGATCGTAACCCCAACCCACGAAGGGTTTCGGTGTGGTTTTTCTTGGTGCTCGGTTTTAGTTTAAATCTAGTCCTAACCCCTCTCTAGGGTTGTTGGGTAGATTGTATACTATCGGTATAGCTCTATTTACACGTGCTAGAATCACGGTTAGCTCGTTGTCTTACGTGTGTACAAGATCGTAATATAGTCTTACTTTAGACTATATCTTGGTGATATACGGTATTAACCCGAATTGGTGATTCGTTCTTAGTCTTGTGGATTTGCTTTAGCGTAAAGGTATTTAACCCTAATTCGATTAATTATAATTGTGTTATTATTATGATCTTGTTAAATCGCTTACGCTATGTGTGCATTGATCTCGTTTAGGGTTTTATATAATTGTTATGATGTTAATAAACCTTCACTCAAGTGTTTCAGCAAAGTGGGATTCAGTGCTATAACTGCAACGGATTTGGGCATATGGCAAAGGAATGTAGAAAGCCGAAACGGGTTATGGATTATGCATATCATAAGGAGAAAATGTTGCTATGCAAGAAGATGGGTGCAGGGGTCAAACTGTCGCCAGAGGAAGGAGTAGTGCTTGATGACACTAATGATGAAGTCTCCGACCAAGAACTCAAAGCACATTACTCGTACATGGAAAAGGTTGAAGAAGTTCTCAAAGTCACTGAAGATGACAATGGTCCTATCTTTGATACTGAGCTAATCGATAGGGTACACACTAACGAAGAATATAATGTGTTTGGTGATACTCATGAGCATAGTGAGCTACCCACAACCATTGACATGTATGATGGAATAACAATACCACACCCGATTCATCTGACATGTGCAATAATGAGTCTGAGGATGATCAACATGCAAATGAGTATAATGATGATTAGGAGCGTATTGCGCTTGCTAATTTAATTCCTACTTTACAAAAAGATGTCAAAGAAACTAGAAAGAGTCAAAAGCAATTAAAGAAGGCAAACGCTACGCTTACTCAAAACTTTGAAGAAAGCAAAGTTGTAGTTATAAAATCTAGTGAGCTTCTTGCAAGCTGCAGGGCTGAGCTTATTCAAAAAGACAAAGAGCTTGCAAGGTACAAAGGGGTGTCATTACTACTATAAAGGATGTTTTTTAAACTAAATACAACGAAACTCTTAAGCTTTTAGAACAAGAGAAATGTAATTATAACACCTCTTTAAGTACTGAACGACACAAAACGTATCTTGCTACCACTAAAGTGAATGAGCTAACTCAAAAGATTGGTTTTCTTCAAGAGGATAAAACTAAACTTGTCACTGCCAAAACGGAAGAGGTTGCAAACTTGCAAAAAGCTTTTAAAACTAAACAAGCTAAAGACATTGACAAAGTCGTGGAACTTGAAACGCAAACTGATTTTTATAAGAAAATTGTTTATAAAACAAATCAATCTATTCAAACCATAAGAATGTTGGCACCTCGTTAGTTTTTCAAGGATAAACCTAGTTTTGCTAGTCCTAAGTACCTCGAGCAAAGCTCAATCTGAGAACCAGCGCCTATATCTTGAAGCGTCCCAATTGACCGATATTGATTGTCTTATTGTTAGGCCCGATAGTGATGAGTCATTAATTTTTGAAGAGGAGAGTAGATCACAGTAAATAAAGACTTTATGAAACCATATAATTATGCTTATGAAAATAGTCTTTATGAAATTTTCAACCCACAAAAACATAAGTCTCGTGAGCAAATATTTTTCGAATATGAACAAATAAGAATTAAATGGAGACAGGTTTTTGCCACTAAGAAAACTAATGTTTTAAAATATATTGGGTACTTGCCGCATCAAGCTTCTATAAACAAGAGTAAGCAAGCACTTAGTATTCTTAGGAGTAACATTGAAATATTCAAAAAGGTTGTTGACGATGACCAGAAAAAACGTGAACTTTTGAAAGGCGATAAAGAAATTCCTCACGATATAACTGTGCTTGTGAAAACTATTTTGATTCCGTTTACGAAAAGAACAAAGAAACATGCTTTGGAATTTGAAACGTTGATAGAACAAGAAATGTTTGACGATTTCAAATGTGTGGAATCTCTTGAAAAAGAAATTGACGACCATCAACATGAAAGAGATGAGTTTTCTATAGCATATGATATACTCTCGCAAGAATGCCTCTCAAAAGATATTATGTGTGTTTATGTTACATCTTGTGCTGATATTGATGAATATTCAGATGTTGCATGCAAATATCTTGATAAAGTCAAAGAGTGTGAACATCTTGAAACTGAGCTTTCAGAAAAGGCTAATAACAAGGAGTTTATATTAATTAAAAACCGATGTGATTTTCTTCAAAAACATTGTCACTCACTTGAACTTGCTTTGCAAAATAAAGTTGGAATTTTTTCACATGATACACCTTTGGAAGTAAAATTATCTGAGTCATGTCGATTATTAAACGAATAAATATTGACATTACAGATTTGAAAGCTCAGTTACAAGAAAAAGACATAGCAATTCAAGAGTTGAAGAAACTCATTGCTAAGATGGGTGGGAAAATTGTGGAACCTAGAGTTGTGAAACCTGTTGCTAGACAACCCAATGCGTACAAGGCGACTAAACCCTCTGTCTTGGGAAAACCCTCAGCTTTCTCAAATTCTTCATTTGCAACATCTGGGTTTTCCCCAAGACAGATGGGAAGGATAGGTTACCACATATTCGTCCCAAAATGGTTATTCAAGCACAAAACACAAATGTGATCAAACAATGGATGTATAGATTGGCCACAAAACAAAGATAGTCAATCGCCTCAGACTTATAGAAACACTAATAGACGTGTGTCTTTTACTATAGGAGTAGTCCTCACTGCTAGTGTTAGCCGGCCTCAGCTTAAGAGCACTCAACTGAATGATAAGGTCTGGAAATACAAGATTCAAGGGAAGATGAAGAAAGTAGAAGACCACCCTAGGAATTTGAATGTTTCTAAGAATAAAACGTCTGTAATCGCATGTAATGACGATTTGAATGATTTGACTAATTTGAATGCTTTGAATGTTAAGTTTGTTTGTGTGAAATGTGGAAAATGTGTTGTTAATGCTAATCATCCTATGTGTGCTACGAATAATGTCAAAGGCGTATATACTAGACCTAAGAAGCAAACTGCGATGCCTATTATTGCTAGTAAACCCAAACGTAAAGTGAACCATTCTGGTGCAACCCCGCCTAAGAAAAGTACTACGTCAGACTCTACTACTCAGAACACTAGAAGCCGAAATAGGGAATTATATGAGTCTGCTAGCAAGTCTTAAAAATGGTGGTTTGCTAATCAATGTCCTCCAGGATATAATGGGTGCCTAAGGTTAGAACAGAAAATGTGACAACGAGCGTTAGTGTGCCTTTAAGTGTTGAATCTAGGGAAACTAATGTTTGGGAAATCACAACTAACATGGAATCAAATTTAGCAAATGCTCCATCGTGTTCTAGTTCTTCTGAAGGTGATCAAAATAATTCTCTTCATACTGGACTCCGGGTGCACCAAGCACATGACCAGGAATCTCAAGCTTCTAATTAACTTCGTGGAGAAATTCCTAGGTACGGTCCGATTCGAAAATGATCAGTTTACACCGATCCTAGGATATGGAGATTTGGTTCAGGGGAATATCACGATAAAAAGGGTATACTACGTCGAAGGGCTCAATCACAATCTTTTCTCGGTTGATCAATTCTGTGATGCAGATTTGGATGTTGCTTTCAGAAAGAAGACATGTTTTGTTCGTGATTATGATGGTAATGATTTACTCACTAGTTCACGGGGTACAGATCTTTACACTATCTCACTTCAAGACACAACTTCTACAACTCCAATTTGCTTCATGGCTAAAGCTTATTATGGCATCAACGTCTATCTCATCTCAATTTTGATACCATCAACTTGCTTTCCAAGAAAGATATTGTGAGAGGTCTTCCTAAGCTTGAAATTCATCAAAGATCATCTTTGTTCTTCTTGTGAGCTTTGTAAAGCTAAACGAAGTAGTTTCAAGACAAAGACTACACCAAGCTCTAAAGGACGGTTAGATCTTCTTCATATGGATTTGTGTGGTCCCATGCGTGTTCAAAGTATTAATGGGAAGAAATACATTTTGGTAATTTTCGATGACTACTCAAGGTACACATGGAGTCAGTTCTTGAGGCCCAAGGATGAAACACCCGAAGTTCTCATCAACTTTCTTAAGCAGATACAACGTGGTCTTCAAGCTCAAGTACGAGTAGTTCGCACCGACAGAGGAACAAAATTCTTGAATTCAACTTTGAAGAAATATTTTGAAGAAGAAGGGGTTGAGCATGAAACATCTATTGCTCGAACACCCGAACAAAACGGCGTTGTTGAAAGACAAAACCGTACTTTAGTTGATGTTGCTCGAACATTACTATCCGCTTCAAAACTATCACTATTCTTTTGGGCCGAAGCCGTGTCAACCGCATGCTAAACACAAAACCATTCCTTAATTATTCCAAGACACGAAAAGACACCATATCACATAATTCATGATCGAAAACATTCACTCAAACACCTTCACGTTTTTGGATGTACTTTTTACATAATACAAGGTGGTGAAAATTTGGATAAGATGAAAGAGAAAGGTGATGCATGTATTCTAGTGGGATATGAAACTCAGTCTAAGGGATATAGAGTTTACAACAAGAGAACAAAATTGATAGTCGAGACTATTCATATCAGATTTGATGAATTACAAGAAATAGCACTTGAACAAAACAGTTCAAGTCCCGATCCACAACGACTAAATACATTTGTGCACAACCGCACGGAACTCGGAACTCATGACCACAACAATTAACCGTCAAGTTCAAAGCTGGTTCAACAAAGTGCCCCAAGAGCTGATATGACAATGGACACGACAATTGAAGAGTTGGAAATGTTATATGGAATAATGTATGATGAATATTTCACGGGGAGAAACATGTTGTATCGAAGTCTTCCGTTGTCACTCATGATAAAATTGATGATACCGATCATCGTCAACAAAAGGATACAACTTCATCTACTTCAACACGGGTTGTTGCAGTTTTACCTCCTCATAATATCACATCAACAATCGATCCTACAACATCTACAACTACTGTCATTGCTCTATAGAACACAAATCAAGCAAACAATGCATTATCTGACGATGAAAATTTTCATAATCCATTCGGTACATCGGTACATGAAACTGGAGAGTCTTCTACTCGCCATGTTGATCCATCAAATATGCATACTTTCTATCAACGACATCCTTCAACACATCACTGGACCTGAGATCACCCTTTGGTTCAAGTAATTGGCAACCCTTCACAACCCGTTCGTACAAGACGACAACTAGAAACCGATAGCGATGTTTGTATGTTCGCGCTCGCCGTGGGTACAGCTGAACCGAAAAACATCAAAGAAGCCATGATTGATCATGCTTGGATTGAATCGATGCAAGATGAACTTCTTCAATTTGAAAGACTTAAATTCTGGGAACTTATTGACAGACCATACAATGTGATTCCATTAAATCTTCGTTGGATCTGGAAAAACAAGATGGATGAATAAAACACAATCATCAAGAATAAAGCTCGGCTAGTGGCTAAGGGGTATGGCCAGAAAGAGGGTATTGGTTTTGAAGAATCATTTGCACCAGTAGCTCATATGGAAGCGGTCAAGATTTTCCTTGCTTATGCAGCACATAAGGGATTCACTGTCTATCAAATGGACGTAAAGACGACATTTCTTAACGGTCCTTTGAAGGAAAGAAGTCTATTTTTTTTTGGTAAAAGGGTAACAATGACCCCGGTAAATAGAACCAAAAAAAGCGTTGAGGTACAAGGAATGTGGATGAGATACCACATTAACCGCAAGCTACAGGCAGCTTGTTAAACAAAATGTTTATGACAGGCCATAAACATTAACTAGTCTAGAATACTGGAAATATATAAACTAGACAAAAACCAAGACGATAACATAAAGTTACGAGGAAAATAATAAACTATCAACATGGGATCAGCCAGTTGGAGTGCTTGCCCCTATATTAGTGTTGAGAAGATTCACCGATTCATCAAAGACGACCTCGACTCCCTCCTCCTCCACCTCATTGTCTTCCTCACTTAATTGAACCCCTTCGTCAATACCAGGCATGGACAAAGAAGAAAATTTATTAGATGTAGAAACACTGCTCATTTGAGCTTTACCTTTGTTCGGACCATAAGGATTGCTAGACTGCTGCGACTGACCAGATTTAGTATTCAACTTTCTACTATTATCACCACTCGTACTTGTAGTATCCAAGCGAGTTTTTGGACGAAAAACAACCGTCTTTCCTGTTTGGGAACCCTTACTCAATGGAACACCTCTCGGAACTTGATTCCCTAAATTACCTTTGAACTTCTTCCTCTTACTTTGCACTTGTTGGAATCCATCATTATCAACATGGGTTGTTACATTTTCAACCGTTGTAGGTTTAACATTTTTCGGACAAGAATCAAAAGAATGACCAAAAATATTACAAGTATGACATCTAGGCGGTTTCCATTCGTATTCAACACGAATTGATTGCTTAGTACAACCAGAGCCTTCAAGATCAGGGACACCAATAGTAACGTTATCTAAAAACTCCGAATCAGCATTCATCTCAATAAGACAACGAGCAAAACTACAACGACCCCAAGACTCTTTGCACATATTATCAGTATAATTATCGATCATAATAAGCTTACCAAGAAACGAAGCAATTAAACTAATACCTTCCTCTTCAAATACCTGTAGCGGGACATCATGAAACTTGACCCATACCGGAATACGAGTTAGTTCCTCCTTTAGAAGATTTGTTTTCATAGTCCATTTCTTAAGAAAAATTGGTGAATTACGAACCATCCACGGACCACCTTCCAGACCGCATTAAGACCCTCACTAGACCCGAATTGAAAAAATAAAAAACCTTTCTCATTCATCATGATACGCTTAAGACCATGTTTTGCCCAGTGATTCTTAGCAAAATACTCAACCACAGGAAATGCAATCCTTTTACCAAGAAAGTAACCATATAAAGTGTTGTGGTAACGAGTATTTACTTTCTCAACTACCTTCCTAGGAATATAGATATTAACCCCTTCACAAAGATTTTCAGAATTAAACGAAGAAGAGACTGCATTAATACCTCTATTAGTAGACGTAACCATATCAGCTTCAAATTTGCAAAGTAACTCCAGAATTTCTTTAGCACGATCATGTGAGATCAATTCCCATAAAGGATGTTTCTTCATTTTTAACTCATGCATAAATTCACCCGCATCACCAACCGTGCGAATCGTTACACCAAATAATTTCAAAACCTCATGTAGATTACACGGTTGCAACCCATTAATGGTTGCAGCCTTAGCTGCAAGGTCCAAAAATACATCACCAGAAGAGGAAACATTAGTAATATCTGTTTCCTTAGCCATATGTGCAGAGTGCACACTCGAACCACCTAAACTGAGTGAAGAAATGCTTCTATTTAGATTCTTATGGCGTTCACACAAAACTTCATAATAAAACATAGTGGTCTCCTTAGGTAAAGTAGACCATTTAGGAAATTTGTTTGCCTTAACACCATTTGCAAACACTTCAATGTCACGCATAGTATTCAAAGGGATAGAAAACAAATTAGATATCTCCTCTAACGTTACTAAAACCTCAAGAGTATACACCTTAACCGCATCATGCCAACCTGTAAACAATGGCTTATCACTTTTATTGCTCGAATCAACCATAGCTTCAACAAAAATACGACACAGAAACACTCGAACCACAAAATAATAAACCAAATACAACCGACCACTTTAATTCAGCCAACCACTACCCACGTGAATAAGGTCAGCCGCACTAAATAATTGCACCACTTAATTTAATGAGAACCTTAAATATTAAGGTCAGCCACCAAGACCAAGAAAGGTCAGCCGACAATCCACACCGGACCCACCAATCAAAGAATGAATTAAGTGTTTGCAAAAAAGTGGTCAACGAGATATCTTACTGCTACAATCAAACGAATCTTATGCCACAAACTGGGGTCAACTAGATTAAATTCAATGTGATTTGTTTAATGCGTAGCACTACAACCAAAACCCTAACACAGTAACAACCGAAACCCTAAAAACACTTAATGCGACACACTATTAAACCAATCAAACGAATTACTTTGTCCAGGTAGCACCAACAGATAAAGACAATAAACCACCGACGAGAGAAACAAACAATCGCACAAGAATGACGGCCAAAAAACGAAAAATAAAACCAATTTAATTTACCCTAAAATCAATCAACCAAATAAAGACTTTGTTAACTCAAGAATAATCAGTGATTATTCGAGAAAACAGCATCATTATAAGGTATTTGGATTAAAGGAAAAAGAAAATTAGGTTATGAGAAGAAGGGATTTTTTGGCAGCCATTGATGTTTTTTAGGGTTTTTTTTGAAGGAAGAAGTCTATGTCAAGCAGCCGGAAGGATTCATTAATCCACATTATCTTGACAAGTGCATCGTCTCTACAAAGCACTATATGGACTTAAGAAAGCTCCAAGGGCGTGGTACGATGAGCTCTCGAAATTTCTGGTATTCAAAGGTTTCTCAAAAAGTCCATTGATCTTACCTTGTTCATTTATAAAAATAGGGATGACATTTTGCTTGTGCAGATTTATGTTGATGACGTTATTTTCGGGTCTATGAACCCAAAACTTTCAAAATAGTTTGAAAAAGTAATGCACATCAAATTTTAAATGTCTATGATAAGTGAACTAAATTTCTTTCTAGGAATTCAAGTTCACTAATCCCCACGTGGTATCTTTATAAACCAAGCTAAGTATTATCAAGAGATAATCAAAAAGCATGGTATGGGACCATTATCAACCACATCCCTAGATGCTAACTTGGAGGGAAATGCCATAGATCAAACGAGATATCATTCCATGATCGGCTCCCTCATGTACTTAACAGCAAGCAGACCAGATATTACACATGCAACATGCTATTATGCACGATATCAAGCCAGACCCACTGAAAATCACCTCAAGGAGGTTAAACGGATCTTTCGGTACCTTAAGAATACCATTCATTTGGGACTCTGGTATCCGAAGGAAACTGGCTTCTTTCTAACGTCCTATTATGATTCTGATCACGAAGGGTGTCTTGATACTCGAGAAAGTACTTCTGGTGGTGCACAATTTCTAGGACAAGATAAGCTCGTGGGATGGTTTTCCAAGAAGCAGGATTGCACGTCACTTTCATTAGCCGTAGCGGAGTATGTGTCTCTATCTGCGTGTTGTAGTCAAGTTCTTTGGATGAGAACACAACTCACGGATTATGGCTTCCACTTTGATAAAGTACCTATGTATTGTGACCCAAAGTCAGCCATATCCAACTCCTGCAATCCGGTACATCATTCCCGTACGAAGCACATTGATGTCAGATATCACTTCATAAAGGAACAAGTTGAACGCGATATTGTTGAACTATACTTTGTTGGAATGGATTACCAATTAGCCGACTTGTTTACGAAAGCTCTATCGAAAGATAGGTTTGAGTACCTCGTTAGGCAAATTGGTATGAGATGTTTGACTCCAGCAGAACTAGAGATTCTGGCGAAGTTGCCTGCTTGATTCATCTATCAAACATCTACATGTAAATATCATTGAAAAAGAAAAATACAAAAATATAAAACATATAAAAGCAAATCACAAAATTAAAAATCTTTGAAAATTCAAAAATATTCTTCTCGACATGTCTTTCAGTATCGATAATATGGACGTTCCTAGAAATGTCGCTCAATAACGACACGAGTGTGTACATAAAGCTCGAATGAAAGTTGTAAATATTTTTCAAAACATGTCATTTCTATTTTTAATAAAGGAAATTGTCTCTTTTGGACAATATTTCTAACAACGGGTAGAGCAATCTATCACGGGTTGAGCTTGTCATAAAACATTCAACGTTTTGAGCTCAACACAACGGCTTGTAATCACTTTCAGATTGCAACCCGAGTCTATATTCACGAGGGAGTGTACGATTTAGTGCGCTTACCCTCAGCAAAAGAAGAGAAATCTTCTTACACTTGAGTGGATTTGTCAAGACATTCAAAGTCTATGAACTCAAATGTATGCTTTAGAAAAACCTCTTCGCCAAAAAGAAAAAAGCGTTGAACACAATTTTTCAAGAGTTTTTCAATGATTATTCAAAATCCTTCAAAAATTGTGTGTTCAACAACTCCTATCCTCAAAAGTTTAACGTGGATCATATCCTCGTAATAAAAATTCAATTTGGATCAATTTTTGAGGGGGAGCTTTCCAAATTCATGCTAAGTATGACACATTTTTCTCCCGAAGATTTTCAAGACTATTTTTATTCACAATATATTTTAATCAAATTTGGTATCTCCAATATCAAACGAGTTTATATGTTAGAGATAGGGGAGAAAATGTGATCTGAAGACTCAAGCACTTTAACTCTTACCCACATGTGCAAAACACTTTTGATTATCGATGCACATGTGAAGGGGGAGAATTTCTGAATTGACTAAACTAGCAAGGGGTGTTAAATGTTTTTCAAACACTTTGTTAGAATTTAAAGTAGTTTATCGTTACGATCAAATACCCACAACATCTTTAATCCACGACGTTATTGGTGTCAAAAGGGTGGTTAGGTATATGTCCTATGATCCAACTAGAACCGGAGGGATCTTCCCAGGGACAATCCAATAGATTCTTAGAAGCCCTTAGGAAAGATGGAGTAGAATGTGAACGCAGTTGAATGCCGACTAAGTACTGAAGCTAGCACTGGAACAATCAAAACAAGGTGCTAGTAATGATGTCTTGGTAAGCATTGAAGGGGTTGAAGAATGAAAAAGAAATGTAAGGATAAAGGGTGAAAAGAAATTAGCCCTCTATACAACTTAGGCAGAAACCGGGTCAACACATCATGAAGACAACGCATCATGGACCCAGTGATGTAATGCACAACCCTTTCCCATCTGACTCGGGCTTCTCTCAAAAGAAGTTTGTTTTATTGTCACGGAGATCAACACAACTTATATTGACTTTCTCACTCCGAGATAGTTGATATTGAATAGGTGGCATCTGCTCTAGCCTCCGACCACTAAAAGTGCACTAATCGAGTCTAGAGCGAAGAGATCAATCAAATCTCGTTTGGGACACACGGAATGACGAAGAAGAAGAGTCCTACGCTATATCCTTGCGATATTGCTAGAACACTCAGAGTGATACTACCTAGTATTCACAATGATGAGTGGAAATCCTTCCAGTCTTAACATCAAACACCACTGTCGTAGGTCATGTGTAAGACTCTTTATGAATTGAACATATGTAAAACTGAAAAGCAACAGTGGTTTGTTTCTTTATCGATTCAAACTCGTTTTAGGCTTCTACGCAATATCTGTATGGCCTTGCCAGAACATTCAGAGTGATATTCATTAATATTCACAGTGACGAATGGAAATCCTTCTAGCGTCAACATCAAACAGTGCTATGGTAGGTGACTTGTGAGATTCTTCATGAATCAAACTTGTGTCAACTGGAAAGCAACAATGGTATGATTCCTTATGAATAAAACTTGTTCCAGGAATTTGAATTGACGACTTTAATCAAGCAGATATTTATCCAATTGATTCAGTCTTTATGTTCGCAGTCTTGCTTTGAGACGGTCGAGTAAAGAGAACAGCTAGTACTACCGAAAAACCCTGTCAAGGAGGTTCTTAATTGAATCTACCTAATTACAGGTACGATATTTAATATCATGTATCGGTCTTCACCGACCGGAGGTAAAACGCTACTGATTTAGGACGAATGTCAAAGCCATTCAGTTCGTGTCTGTGTTTTGTCTCGAGAAGGTGGCGTTACGGTGTACTCAGCAAAGTCAAAGATTCTAAACCACATACTCATGCCCAAAGACATCAACAATCAAGAAAGCGAAAGACTTCCGTAACTCTGATGATCAAAATCTTTCTTATCAATTAATGTAGATGAATGACCTCTCTTCAAAGGAGATCGTTAGCAAGCTTTCAAGATGGTACAAAGTATGAGCATGTGAATGAAGAGACAAGATTGCAAGATGTCAAAGACAAGTGAAGAATGATTTGAAGATCTCAAGATAAAAGACAAAGCCGAAAGACAACGACAAAGGATCAAAGATCACAGCATGAAGGAACAAGACTACTATTACACGTTCAAGACTCATTTATGACGAGATTAGTAATCTCCATAAATCTCCAAATGTCGAAAAGGAATGTCCTCACATTGGGAAAGATTGTTAGCCTCAAAATATTGAGTCAAAGAAGAATGTTCGGTCATAGGTTTTTATTGTAACATTTATTAGAACGTTGTAATAGTTAGTTAAATAGTCGTGACATTAAGGGCTTGATGGCTAGCTTAAAAGGCCTCTTTCAAGGTACTAAACATTTTATTCAAGCCCGGCCCATCAAACAATATAGCCCATTATGGTTACATGTAAGCCCGGCTATATAAAGCCCTTCCTAGCAAGGGTTGGTTGGTGATTATTTTTTTTAATCTAATTTCATATAGTTATAATCTCTCTCTCTACTTTGTCTCTCTAGAATTCATCTATTTTTCATCTTTACTTCTTGTTTAATCATCAAATAATATGGGACAACAATTATTATTTAATGAAATAAAGTATTGGTTATGTTTATTCTTGTTATTTAATTTTGTGTCATATTTTATATGTTTTAATCCATGAATATTATATTATTCTAAATGTCTATTGTCGATTAATAATATGGGAGTATTATTAAATTAAGACAAATCTAAATTGTGATAGAATATACTTGAAAGTATATTGATGTGTTTACATATCAAATTTAAATGATATTCAATGAATTGAATATAGGACTTATCCCAACTATATGATTATACTTTATGGATCTATGTCATCAAGTAAATCATAAATAGTTATCCTCAGACTTGAGATACCCGAAAATTGTCGTGGATCTAGTGCATTTCTGTGAAATAATATAAAGTTACACGTAACTTGTGGCCATAAGGGTTATTTTCAGAAGTGTTGCAAAATTCATAAGTTTTGCTTGTACTCATTATAGGATTTGTTTCCTCTAAATTCATTTTGGAGTTTAATACAAATGGGCCCCTCGTGGGATTAGTAAGATGTTTGTGTGACCGGACCTAAAGTCATTCTCAACTATGTTTAGAAGTTTTGGTAATCTTCCTTAATAAATAAACAAGAAACAAAATAGTTAATTAAGGAATGACTAAGATCCATATCCTTATTAACATTGTATTAGAAATGAAAGGATAATAATAATGATGAATCATTTATAAGGTTTTATCCAGGAGACCTTACTCAAGTTAAACTAGAGGAATCAGCGTGTAACTAAACGCTAACCAATGTGATCACACTATTAAAATATGTCCAAGTGGGAGCTGTAAGTTTATGGACTTTAATTTTAATAGACGTGTGTTTGGATCGAACTTGAGATTACGGGATTGCACACAATATGTTAACAGTTAAATTATAATAAATGTATTTTATATATTTATTAATTAAAACGAGCTTTAAACAATTAACGATCGTTAAGTTTTAAACGTTAAGGACTGACGATTAATGTGGATAAATAATAGAAGAGAAAAGAAGGTTCCGGAATCCCATTTGAGGGTGATTTCCGATCAGATGGAGTCAAAAAGAGAAAAAAGGAAAGTGTTTTCCTTAGTGGATTAGGATTACTAAACTTGTGCTTTAAGTTTAGTACCCTATAAATACCCATGGGGTTATTGATATCCCTCATAACTTTTTACCCTTCCCTCTCCTCTCTCTTCTTGCGATCGGCCGAATACCCCTAGGGGTTTCGGTTTGATTTTTTCCACTAAACGTTTTTACTCGTTTTATACGAACTAGTTTTTCGGTTAACTCGTTATTATGTGTGTGTATAAGAACGTAATATAATATCACTATAGATTATATCTTGGATCGATTAACAAAACGGTAACGGGTGAATCATTGATCCTCATAAACCTTAAATTGAAGATTTGTTCTTGTTCGTTGGAATTGCATTGCAAAGGGTACACAACCCTAATCTATTAATTATGAATGTGTTATTGTATGATCTTGTTTAAACCGCTTTCACTATTACGTGCTTTGATCTTTATTTGTGTTTTTATAATTGTTATGAAGTACATAAACCTTCAAATGTTTCGTATTTCGAACATATTTTTATAATTAAAAAAAATATATATAAATAATGGAGATAGAAAACAAGAACACCTTGAGCATGTTTTTCTAGCTTTGCAAGATGAAAAATATAAACACGTGTTTTTCTAATTAAACGTTTTTTTTTTAATTTTCATGTGTTTTGTGATAATAAAAATCTCTTTCCCTTTTTCTACAAAACAAAAAAAAAATTAAAAAAAAATATTTTTTAACTGAACGCAACTAAACTTTGGAGTTGCTTTGAATTTTGACCCGAAACATATCAGATATTTTTGTTCCAATGTAGTTTGTTACCTTGAGTGGTCATGTCCAAGTGAACCCATAAACTCAAATAATAATAATGCAAAAGATCAAACTAACAAAACGAAGTCTAAGCAATTTGCAAGAAACTCAGAAATCCATTTTAATTGACTCTGGTTTTCTTGTTAAATCATGTCTCCATCATTGCAAACAAATTCAATCCCGCCGACTGTTCGACGAAATGCCTCAAAGGCTCCAAAAAGCCTCTAAAGCTGTTAAGCTCATTCATGCTCAATCTCTCCTTCATGGCGCCTTTCTTTCAAATGCCAAACTTTCCAATGCCATTGTCGATTTACATTCCAAATGCGGCCATCTCGACTTTGCTCAAAAAGCTTTTCATCAGCTTCCGTATAAAGATACATTATCTTGGAACTCGATTTTATCAATGTACTCAAGGCGAGAAATGGTGGAAGACCTTGGACATCTTTTTCTTGCTATGCAGGCGTCTGGGGTCTATCCGAATCAGTTTACCTATGCCATTGTGTTATCGGCTTGTGGAAGATTGAATAATATTGAGTTGGGTAAAGTGGTGCATTGTCATGTTGTAGAAACAGGTTTTATGTGTGATTCGTTTTGTGAAGGAGCGCTTATTGACATGTATGCAAAATGCGGACTTGTGGATGATGCGCGTGTGATATTTGATGAGTCTGTATATCGTGATACGGTTTCTTGGACAGCCATGATTGCTGGTTATGTTCATGCTGGTTTTCGGAAAAGGCGATAACATTATTTATGGATATGTTGGAACTTGGTCATGTACCGGACCGTGTAGCATTTGTAACTGTAATAAGTGCATGTTTTGAATCAGGACACTTTGATGATGCACATCGTTTTTTTAATGGGATGCCCAATCCAAATGCTGTAGCGTGGAACGTCATGATTTCAGGGCATGCACGTGAAGGTTATTATGATTTAGCTATTGATTATTTCCAGAGGATGACTACTTCTGGGGTTAAACCCACAAGATCCACTCTTGGAAGTGTTTTGAGTGCCATTGCGAGTACTTTTGATCTGAAGTATGGGTCACAAGTTCATGCACAAGCAGTTAAACAAGGGTTATCTTCGAATGTTTATGTGGGAAGTTCTTTAATTAATTTGTATGCTAAGTGTCAAGAAATGAATTCTGCTAGGACTGTCTTTGAGGCGTTAGATGAGAAAAATATTGTTTTATGGAACACAATGCTTGGAGGTTATGCACAAAATAGAAATGCTGGTGAAGTCATTGGTCTATTTGCGAACATGAGAAACTTTGATTTCCAACCTGATGAATTTACTTACACCAGCGTTCTGAGTGCGTCTGCGTCTTTAAAAAATCTGGAAATAGGGAAGCAGTTGCATTCACTTGTTATCAAGAACAAATTCCATGTGAACTTGTTTGTAGGAAATGCCTTGGTGGATATGTATGCAAAGTCCAGTTGTCTAGAAGATGCTAGAAAACAGTTTAACATGATTAAGAATCGAGACAATGTTTCTTGGAATGCAATGATAGTTGGGTTTGTGCAGGAAGAAGAAGAGGAGTTGGCTTTTAGCATGTTTCAGAGAATGAGATCAGTCGGTATTACCCCTGATGAGGTATGCTTTGCTAGTATACTGAGTGCATGTGCAAATATCCGATCTTTAATTAAAGGAAAGCAATTACATTGCCTATTACTCAAATTCAATATGGGAACTAGCCTTTATGCTGGAAGCTCTCTTCTTGATATGTATGCCAAATGTGGGGTCATTTCGGATGCACAAGAAATTTTCTCGTCAATGCCAGAGAAAAGTGTAGCTTCTACTAACGCTTTAATCAGTGGGTATGCTCAAAATTCCGTGGAAATAGCTTTTAATTTGTTTAAAGATATGATGGTTCAAGGAATTAGTCCGTCAGCGGTTACATTCGCCAGCCTATTGGATGGCTGTAATGAACCATATAAATTGAATATTGGAAGACAAACCCACAATTTAGTGATAAAATACGGTTTCTCTTATGATGATGAATTATTGGCTGTATCTATTCTGGGTATGTATTTTAAATCTCATGCACCATCAGATGCAATGGCTGTCTTCTCAGAGTTGCCAAACCAAAAAAGTACAGTTTTGTGGACTTGTGTTTTATCAGGACTTGCCCAAAATGATTGCAGTGACGTAGCACTAGAAATATACCAAGACATGAGGAGAAATAGTTTGATGCCTGATCAAGCAACATTCGTGAGCATCCTTAAAGCATGTGCTGCCTTAACATCTGTACAGGATGGTCGTGTGGTGCACTCGTTTTCCACACAGGTTTTGACTCAGATGAGTTAACTTGCAGCGCTCTTGTAGACATGTATGCAAAATGTGGTGACATTGATGGTTCTTCACAAGTTTTCAGGGAAATACTCAACAAAAAAGACGTTATCACTTGGAACTCGATGATAGTTGGTTATGCGAAGAACGGGTATGCTGAGAAAGCACTTCAAATCTTTAACGACATGAGTCAGTCGAATATAAAGCCTGACGATGTCAAATTGCTCGGAGTACTCACTGCATGTAGTCATGCTGGAAAAGTATCCGAAGGACGTCAAATATTCGACACTATGACTAATCACTATGGGATTCAACCACGTATGGATCATATTTCGTGTATGATAGATCTCCTTGGACGGTGGGGTTATCTCAAGGAGGCGGAGGAATTCATTGACAAGTTGGAATTTAAACCAAATGCTATGATTTGGGCTACGTTTCTTGGGGCATGTAGAATACATGCTGATGAAACAAGAGGAAAACGTGCGAGTGATGAGCTGTCTATTTTGGAGCCCGGAAGCTCCGCTTCGCATGTGTTGCTTTCAAATATATATGCAGCTTCGGGTCGTTGGGACAGGGCTAACCTTGTAAGAAGGGAAATGAAACGAAAGGGAGTTAAAAAGCATCCGGGATCTAGTTGGACGTAGTTAGGATAGAAGAGACATGTATTTGTTTGTCACATTCTAGTTCTAGTTAAATATATGAACTTTTGAAGGAATTGAAATCATGAATTAAATATGAAATGTGTGTTTCTGGAACTGAATCTTGTGTTCATGACATTAGATCTGTGAACAGTTTAGGGTGATTATCATATGAATTCTCTTCTTTCTGTGATTAGTGAACATTGGCAAGGAGTATACCTCTTGCTTCTTGTGGGTTTTTAACATGTCACTGTTTTTTAGTTTGTTTCCGGTAAAGCAGAAAGTACTAATAGGCATCCTTGTTTCCGGCTATACACATGTTTCTCAAGAAGAAAGTGATACGAACCTATCCCATACTAGGCTCGTATCGGTTCATAAGTCCAAGTGTAGAACTCACTCAAAAAGCTAGCTTGAAGGAGGAGGCACCTAGAGATTATAAACCATAGACCAATTCCATACTTGGCCAATGTGGGATCGTAACAATACCCCGGGTTTGAAGAACCAACGTCCATGTTGGTTGTTGAACTTCAAAAATTAGGGTTGTCTCAGACATCAATTGATATACTCTGTACTAGAAATTACTTTAGAAATGAAATACTGTTAACCAAACAGTTAAGCGAATCGAGATAAGAGCACCAAAGTAGTTTGATATTAATAATTTATAAGACAAGTGTAGACACCAATTGATAGGAGGGACACCTAGACATTATAAACCATAGACCATAGACCAATCCCATACTTGGCCGGTGTGTGATCGTAACAGAAAGTTGGAAGCTACATGATGAAATATATGATCTTTTTCTTTACCGGCACTAAAATTATGTACAACGCAACACACTCTAAGACTAAACTTGCAAATACAGACCCCGTGAACTAACACGACATTATCGAGCTAAAACAACATCATATAACCCGATCAAATAAATACAATATCACAACTCAAGGCTACGGCTTCAATTCACAAAGGCGTATGTCTGTAGAATTTATTTCCTGCTTTTAGCGGGATTAGGTATCATTGTTCTTGTCTGTAGAATTTGAGTCGACCGACGAGCAACAAGCTCAAATAAACAGTCTTAACAACCTTACACGATCCATGGAAACCCTAATCCCCACGTACATCTTCTTGTCGCCGGCTACTCTAATCTCCTTTCTAATACGTATTTGCCTAAACTTTTCTACTAATTCATCCTAACGTTTGTGTTTTGCTTATGAATCTCTGATTCATATGTTTAAACACTAATTTTATTGTGATCTAGAGAGAAGATCTGGGTTTATTCGTTTTACTAGGGTTTCTTTAGGGTTTTCTGTGCTAAGATCTATTAGGGTTGATTGTATCGTTTCCCTTCACGATTTGTGTTTGCAACGTGTTGATTTATTAATTTGTTGTTCATAAACATGGATATTGGTTGACGGCTGGTGCTGATTCGCTAACCCTAGCTTGCTAGGGTTCATATAAAAGTGGTCGGGTTTTATTTGTAAAGGTCGTTTTTACATTGTATTGTGTGGTGCGTGATGGAGGGTGTAAAGGAAATTGATGTGGATGAATTAATAGCGTTTATGCATAGATTGAAGGAGGCTCATGGTATGAATGACGGTAATATGTTGTATCCAGCTAGGGTTTTTCCAACTGATGTCCAGGGCAGTGGATTAACAGCGACAGCTGATATTCAATCAGCAGCTGATGTTGGGCGTAATGTTCAGGTTATGGCTGGTCATGGCAGTCCTATAACTGATGTGCAGCCTGTGGTAAATGATGAACCCATGGTACCTGCTGGTTCGAGGTTGGGGCCAAAGACAGGTGTGGATGAGACCTGCTTTTCAGTCTATTCTGGACGAACAGGGACATGATGATTCTCAACAACCTTCTAACACGCAGGACACGAATAATGTTGGTAATGTGGTGGTCACAAATGATCAGGGTGTGCCCAAGTCGGTTGATCAGTCAAAACCTACTGCTCCAACGACTACTATGGCTGCTGGTGTGCATGTAGTAGCTCATATGGTTGCTCGTACTCCTAAGGCGAATTTTCGCTTTGTTGAATCAGTGAAACCTGGTCCGGGAGAAAGTGTTTCATTTAATATGCCAATGAAGGTTATTAATGAGGTAAATTCTCGATTTGAGCATACCTTATATGGTTATTTTCTTGGCAAACGTCTTACGTTTCCCGTGGTTGAATATTTTGCCCGGCAGAATTAGGGTAAATTTGGGCTCACTCGGATAATGTTGAATTCGAAAGGGTTTTTCTTTTTTAAATTCAACACTAAGAAGGGAATGGAGGATGTGTTAGAGAATGGGTCCTGGATGATTCAGAAAATACCGATTGTTCTTAAGCAATGGCATTTAGATACGAGGTTGCAAAAGGAGGATCTTACTCGTATTCCTGTATGGGTAAAGATTCATGACGTTCCAATTCAGGTCTTCTCGGAGGATGGACTTAGTATCATTGCTTCTCACATTGGTAAGCCGCTTATGCTTGAGTCATTTACTAGTGCCATGTGTATTGATTCTTGGGGAAGAAGCAGTTTTGCTCGTTGTTTGATAGAAATTAGTCCGGATGATGTGCTCAAGGAGAGCATATCTGTTGGGGTTCCTTTGGCTGATGGTTCTGGGTATACAACACAGACGGTTACCATTTAATATGAATGGAAACCCCCTCGGTGTGAGCATTGCAAGATTTTTGGTCATGATCATGCATGATGTATGTCCCAAATCGGTTACTCTAGTTTTAGGGGAGCACACATTTGCTGAAGAAGCCAATGATGGTTTTCAAAATGTGACTCGTAAGAAGAAACGAGGTAAGAAGAAGAAAGGTGGTATTCAGGTTGGCACTAACACGTTGTATGTGCCTAAGGTTAATATACCACCTAAAGTTTATCCAAAGAAATCTACTAAGGCTGCGGATATCCCTTCGTCGTCTACATCTGTTCCTAAGCATACGAATAATCCTTGGGATGTTAGGGGTGTTAATACTTCTAATGCTTATCACGTGTTGAACGAATCAGACGAGGAAGAAGTTGAGAATATTTATGATGAAACTGTTAATTTGTTCTATGAAAATAGGGACAAAGCCAAAGTTAAGTCATGATGTTTTTATTTTGCCTGAAGAGTATGTTTGTTTACTTTTCTAGTTGTGTAAGTGTGTATGGCATGTCATATACACTAGTTTAGGTGTTTATCAAGCGATTGTGCTTGAGGTTAAGGTTAATGTGGTACTTCCGCCACATTTCATATGTACTTCAATGCTTTTTTTGGTGTAATATATTTTACCGGGGTAGTAGTCCCGTTTACAAAAAAAAAAGAATTTGAGTCGACCCGAACAAGTACTGTATTCTTTCAACATGATGAATGCAACTAATGGTAAGACTATAAGATAAAGTGATGTTGGATGTCATTTTCAGAAAATAAAAAAATATGAAAGCTTTAGAGTTTGAAGAAGTGTTTTGCAATACAATCATTGTATATTGAATTCTAGGGCTTAAAATATGCACTAAGTCTATTGATACTTGTAAAGTAATAACCACCTCTCTGTTCTTTGCAAAATATCAATAACCATCTTACAATCAATTGCTTACAACATCTGTGGCTTCTCTTCAAACTCAACACTATTTCCTTTACTTTTCTCCACCACCATCTCTCGCTGCAACGCCACCATCTCCTCATTATGAATCACCACCGCCTATTGCACCTGCTAGATCATCACAACCACCTCCAGTACCACCACATACCGTCCCACCGCCGCCACATGCCGTTATACCGCCACCTTCCCATGTCATCCCACCACCAACACATGCCGTTAGACCCCACCACCAATTGGTCCACATTTTTCACCACCTCTACCACACAACCTGCCACCACCATTGCCTCCACATATGATCCCACAGACAAATTAAAAATTTATAATTAATTAACATATGACATGTATCATGAACATTCAATGAAATTATTATGTATATTAATTAGTTACGACAAGTATTACGTATATTAATATTATTATTAACTCACGATAAGTATTTACGTATAATGCTTAAAACATGACAAGAAATAAAAACACGACATTAAAACGCGAACACACATGATAAATTATTAAGATCGAAAAACGAAACGAAACAATATAAAGGGGTGTTTGTCGACGGTCCAAAAGAAAAGAAAGAAAGGCTTGGCCCGGCCCATTAACCTATGTTTACTAGTAAATATAATAACCTCCAGGGATTTCATAATTCACCTTACAGAAAATAAACCCTAAAATCCTTTTTTTTTCTTCTTGGCCGCGGTACCCACAAACACAAGGGAAAGATTTTGCTTGTTTGATCTTGATTATATTACGGGGATTGTTCCTGGTTCCTAATCATTAATCTATTCACGTATTCGGTATATCTAAATCCTTAAATCTTATATTTATGATCTTTATTCATGAATCATTAAAAAAAATTAAGAAAACAAGTTAATAAAATATTAAAACATGGGGATTAGGATTTTGTTTGGTTTGGTTATGGTTGATACGCAAACCGAGAGTCCTATTACTCTCTATGGTGGATCTCTCGGTCAGCCGCACCTTATTTAAGGGCGGTGGCTGTTGGTCCTTGGCAGCTACAAAACCAACACGCCCAACCAGGGGCTGTTGGTTGAAAGCAGTGGTAACGAGAGCTTTTATGCTCTCAATGGGTATACTATACGTAGCAGGGGGAACCCTGGCTTAAGCCGGGGGTTGTTTTGAGCCACCAGTGGCAACCGGCAGCATCCGGTGGCTGTTAGGTTGTCGGCGACAGAAAGCCACAACCGAAAGGCTCTGGTGATTGATGTTGGTTCGAGGCAAGCCGAGACCCTTGAGGTCTGGGTGTGTCGTTGTTTAGGCTCGAGTAGAACCGAACACACCAAGGGGTGTTTGGCTAACATTTTGCTAAAATACTTTATGTTATATTTATTAATTAATTTTATTAATTAACACATGGTTTAATTTAATTAATTAAGAACAAGACTTATGTTATAGTTTATTTAAATAATTATCATGATATAATACATGGCCATTTTATTTAAATAAACTTTGGGTTATAATAATTATCAATATAATTATTTCATGTTACATTTAATTAAATAAGAACTTAGCTTAATTAATTTATTCCATTTTAACCAAGGTTTAATTAAATTAATAACATAGTTTAATTTAATTATACAATAATCAGCTAAGGTAAATTTTAATTAATATAATCATGTAATATTATTAATTAATAATTACTTATAATATCATGAACTATATTATTAATTAATAATCATATGTTAAGACTAAAGTATTATTATTAATAAACTTTACTATATTATATTATTTAATAATCATGACTTATAATATATGCTTACTAAACTATAGCTTATATCATTTACTTATTTAATACGCTTATTACTATTTATAGAAACATGCTAATATGGAAACATATTAAATATGTAAACATGCTATTTATAGAAACATACTAAATATGGAAACCTGCTATTTAAGGAAACGTACTAAATATGGAAACTTTCTATTTTTGGAAACTTACTAAATATGGAAACTTTCTATTTTTGAAAACATACTATTTATGGAAACTTGCTATTTTTAGAAAGTTATTATATATGGAAACCTGCTATTTTTGGAAAGTTACTATATATAAAAACCTGCTATTATTAGAAAGTTACTCATTACGATACAACAAGTACAATAACACATAAAACATAAAATACACTAATCAAGAACACATGAAATACTAAGAAACACGTGATTAAACATGAAACATAAAACAAGTCAAGAACACGTAAAACAAGTTAAGAACACGTCAAGTAAACTAATAATCAGTAAGTATACGTAAACAGACAACTCATTCATGTCCCTTTTATTATGTAGCAATCGTGAAGTCGGAGTAGATCTTCCGCTTTCGTTTTCATCCTCATTAATGGACATAATGTACGGATATTCCATCCTTTAGTAAGGACATTCTCTTCCTATATTTAGGATTCCCCGTTTGCAGCCATTTGTTTTCCCTAGTAGTTTACATTATGTTGTGTTGATCTCTTTGGTTGGATCTTAATTCTGTTAAGAATTAGTATAGTAGTTTGTAATCAAACTAGAACACTTTGAGCACTATTACCAATACTAAATAAGTTATGCGGAATCTAACTTATAAAGCATAGAAGAACAGAATTACTTTTAACTATTCGATTCTCTTATTAATCGACTTGAATGAGGTACATGAAAGACATTGTACCTATGTTCCTTTTATAGAGTAAGGAACCCTAGAAACCATAGAATATTCTATAAAGATAACTATATCACAGACGATATATTATCAATATTCTAACTATTTAGGTATATCACATAAGATATACTCTAACTATAACTATGACATATCTTATACAAAGATATATTCGTCCTAATCATCATAGCAGTACTTACTTTATAAGTAGCAGTACTTACTATGTACCGCGTTAATACTAACGGTACTTACATAACACTAACAGTACTTGAAATACACTAACGGCACTTGACACTTAACAAATAATTCCCAACAATCATCCCCTAAACAAGAAATGATAACTTGTTGTCTTCTTGTTTCTCTTGTACTGGATGTATAAAAATACATGTCTTCAGTTTTTCCGTCATCCTTGGATTGAACTTGGTAATTTGTATTTATATCCAACTGAATGTAGTCAAACACTTCAAATGTAGATCTTCTTCTGATAAGATAATCTTCAAACATCATGAATATCATTTTTGTCTTCAAAACTATGATCTTCTTGTGTCTTCTAAACATTCATTCATATTTGCAGCATCAGTTATTGTCTTCTTGAGTTTAATCATTGAATTCTGAATCATGAACCTTTGTCTTGATTTGATGAGACAAAACCTTCTAAGTATTTTTCTTTGAATACTTCTTTGCTTGCAATCTTAATACCTGAAATAAAATAGTTAACAACAAACACCAATCTGTATTTGCTTCATGATTTTTAGCAAATCACCAGCTATCAACGGATTTGATAAATTCTTTATTAGTTAGCCATACACTATGGAATAGCCAATACTTTATTCATAAAGAATAAGGTGTAATGAAAACCTTACAATTTTTGGTAAATTGTCAACCATCAATGGATTTGATGAAGTCTTTACCTAGTACCATTTTTCTAGGACTAGCCAACTCTTTGTCTCGAAACAAGGTGAGTTAGAACCATATAGTTTTTAGCAAACTATCAGCTTTCAACGGATTTGATAAGTCTTTACCACAAACCGTTTGCTTATGGACTAGCCAGTTCTTATGTGTGTTAGACATGGTGAACTGAGAACCATTTGTGAAGTGTGACTGAAAGTCAAACACTTAAGGCTCTTTCTCAGCTACTTCCTTATCTTTCAAATCCTTGATTTGTTGTTTAACCATTCTGATCAACTCCAAAGCATCAGCAGATTCTTCTGTAACTTCTAATTGTTGTTCTAACATCCTTTCCAACAATTTTCTTTTGAAAGGGTAAGTTTTCTCTTGCAGCATATAGTATGTAACATCATCTACATCCAAAATATGCAATCCACATGACCTGTAATATCTCTAGTAACTAGGAACCTGATTCTCTAATTCCTTCAACATTTCTTGATCATAGTTGTGTGGCTCATACATAAAGAGAAATTCCCAGTATAATAGTGACACTTCAGTTTTACCTGCACTGGCTTCTTGAACTAACCTTGAAAGATCCTGAATATCTTGTCTGTCAAGAATGTGAAGAATATCCTCCAAAAGTCTGAATACTCTTGTTGTGCCATCAGCTCTCTGAATTCCATGAGCTTCAAGTCCTTGATCCGTAGAGTAAATCCATTTAGCAATAGATGCTTTCTTTCCAAAAATCTCTGTATTAATACATTGATTTTCAAAATTTAGAATCTTCAAGTACTTCTTTAAACTCTCATCATCATCACTATCCTCTACTGTTGTTTTAGCTTTCTTGGCTTTCTTCTTTGTCTTTGTTGACCTTTTCCTTTTAACACCCTTGGAAATTCCTTCAGGTTCTGCTGAACCCTCTTCCAAGTTTGTATGTACCATCTCCTCAGTATGTACTGTTGACTGTGTATGTACTGCTTGTACATTCTCAGTCTGAGCAATGTCTTGAGTTTCAACTCCTGTATTCATTCTTTGAGCAGTCTATTCCTCCCTTGAACTTACCTTCTCCTTTCTATTCTTCCACACATAAGTGGTCTTGATAGGTGGAGATGTGTTAGTAGGTTCAGCAGTACTTCGCTCAGTTCTAGGAGCACTACCAAATTGTCTTTGTTGTTGCAGATGTCTCTTAAACTCTTCAACAGCTTTTCTATCTGCTTCAGATCCAATCTCAACAAAATTCAATTCAGTCCTCTTACTTTGCTCATACAAAGTCTTGATTTCTTCAAAATTCTTCTTGACCAGCTGAATATGAGTAAATCCCTTAACTTTCTTAAGAAAATTCATCATCTGATTTCTAATCTGCATAGTAGTTGGAGGCTTAATCTTTTCTTTTCTTCTCTTTTCAGCAAAGAATCTTTGTTGCTCCCTTACCAGATCATCAATCAATTTTGATTTCTCTTCTTCATCATATGCATCTCTCTCTTCAGCTATCAATGAGTCTGCAATAAGCTCACTTGCATGTATTTCAGCTTGAATCCTGTCATACTCTTGTATGTTCCATTCTTGCTGTATTCTTTTGGCTTCTTGTAAATTCTGCTTTGCTGCAAGTTCTTCCTGTAATTCATTTTCACAAATTTGTGCTTGCATTCTATAAGCAAATTCCTCATCATGGTCTATTTGATTAGATCTGTACATGACTTTGTTTATATCATCATCTGAATCACTTTCATGTTCAGATTCTGATAATAATTGCTTATTCCCCTTATCTTTTGGATCAATCTTAGGTAGCTTCTTCTTCAGCTTGGTAGCTTTATCCTCATTAGCTTTCTGTTGAATAACTATACCTTTAGTAGGGTGTGAAGCTTGAACTTTCTTACCTTGAATTTGATTCTTTTTGGCAAGAACTTCTTGTTGTGTCTTTTTCTCTGCCTCTCCTTGTTTAGTCTTCTTTCTTAAATCAAGCAGCAATTGGGCTAAAGTATCATCTTCTCCAAAAGGAGTTTGACTTTCTAGTGAAGGATGATCACCAGCGGTACTTGCAATCGGCTTAGTTGGCTTAGCAGTACTTGTGTCTTCAACAATGTCAGCAGTACTTGCAGTCGGCTTAGTTGGCTTAGCAGTACTTAGATCTTCAACAATGTTGATTTCACCAGTATTAGACACACTTGTTTCTTCAATCACTTGTGTATCCCCAGATACTTTTTCTTCCATAGAATCCATCATATCAACTTGCACTTCTTCAGTCTTATCTGATTTATTGCTTTGTGGTGATGGAGTAGGAAACTGAACATTAATTTCCTCCAACTTCTCATAGAAAGCACTCCAATTTGTGTGAAGTGGTGATTGAGGTGATGTTTCTAGCTGAGTTACCAATGTTACATCAACTTGTGGCTCCTCTGGAGTAGGTTGTGGTTCTTGCTGCTGAATCTTCATATCTGAAGGTCCATCCACACCAGTCTCTAAACCAGTTCCATCTGCATAAGTCCCCATGACATCTGTATCCAATTCAAAATTGATGTCATTACCAGAGATCTTTGTCTGATTATCAGAAGAAGGTGGTTGATACAAGGCTTTTGCCCGTATAAAAATTAAAGTTCGTTGTGTTGGTCTAATCGAATTGATCTAGGTTCTCTATGTGACTCTATTGTTTTTGGTGGAACAAAAGATGTGTCGTTGTAGTATATAAAAAGGTGCAAAACTTAAAAGTAAAGGTGCTCTTAAAGTAAATCTAAGTCTAATTAAAATAAGGGTGCAAGTATTTAAAGCGTGACTGAAATTAAAGGGCATTAAAGTAAAGACGTAAACTTAAATCTAACTAAGGCAAATCTTAAAACGCAACTAAAACTTAAACTAAGGCAAGTCTAAAATAACACTAAGGCAAATAAACTTAAAGTGCAATAAAAATAAAAGGCAGGAAAAATAAAGCTTGAAAATAAAAATCAAAGACAAAAGCTAATAAGAACCTGAATACAGCTCATTCGGAATAATCCTTCGTTTGGAACAATCACTCGTCCGGAATGTCACCTTCAGTTGGAATGATTCTTCTTCGCTTGGAATATTACCAAAATCCTTGATCCGGAACAAATTGATCTGAATATGTCACTTATCCAAAACAATCATTTGTTCAGAACTTTACTGATTCAGAACTTCTCAATCTTGCCTTGATTCGGAACTTTTGGTCACCCTTGATTCGGAAGGTTCCGAATGAAACCTCCTTGATTCAGAAGTTTCAGACTTCCGAATGAAGCCTTCTGATTCGGAACTTGCCCTTGATTCAGAACTTATCCTTCGTTCGGAACTTCGTTCGGAAGTTTCGTTCGGAAGTTCGTCCGGAACTTCGTTCGGAAGTTCGTTCGGAAGTTTAGTGTTGATCCGGAACTTTTGAGTTCCGAATGAATCTCATTGACCCGGAACTTTTGAGTTCCGAATGAAGTAAATTGACCCGGAACTTTTGAGTTCCGAATGAACAAAAGCTTGACTCGGAAGTTTTCCTTCGTCCGGAAATTTGAATGTTCCTGATGAACAGTCTTGGCTCGGAACTTTTTACCTGGAAAGATCAGAAACAAGGATAACCTTTCCGAAGAACAGGGGATCAAAAATAAACACGATCTAACACAAATTCAACCAAAATAAACACAAACGATTTAATAAAACTACCCACGAATCAACAGTAAACATAAACGAACAATTTAAAATCAATAAATCAAACAACTTTAACCACAATAATCAAAAACCATTTGGATCAAAATAAAAGTATGAACATCAACATAAACACATAAATCAAAGATTAAGAAAGGTAGATAAGAGATTAACAAGATAAAGTAAAGATTGACAATAATTAAATGAAAACTTACTTGAAATTAAATGAATTTAAGGTGCAAGACAAGGTATTTAAATTTGACAAGAAAAGTAAATGACAAGGTAAGTAAATGGTGGAAGAGCTAATTGTCACACTTAGCCAACAAAATGAAATGTAAACAATCCTAATCTATTTATAGGGGAGGATTAAGGAAGCTTCCTCCCCTCTTTCCTTTTCTCTTAATTGCGTCATTAAGTCCCTCCTTCTTTTAATCTTCATTAATTGCATACATAGTCCTTTTCTTCTAATCTTCTTTAAACTTGGACTTAAGGGACTTTTGGCTTCGGGATTTCTTTGAACTCGTCTTTAAATTATTCAATAAAATAGACTTGAATTCTTAGGCTTTTGATAAACTTCCGACTTTTGACTTTTTCTTCGATAAATCTTCAGAATTGGTCTTGGACTTCCATTCTTTTTGCACTTTTGACTTCTTGACTTCGTCTTTCATCTTTTTCTTCAATAAAAGTCCGTAAATGCCCGTGAATTCCCGTGTTTTCTCCACTTTTCACCTTTTTGTCCTAAATCACAACAAAAACACAAACCACGCATAATTCCGACATAAAAGACATAAAATACACATTTTGGTCCGGTTATTATTGTAATTAAGTGGTAGAAAAGATGGGTGTTTACACACCTATCAAATCCCCTACACTTGACCATTGCAATATCCTCATGCAATGCATTAGTTACAAAGCAAGTTTACATTTTTCATCATAGTCAATCCATAGTGGCCTTTATTAAAGAGATAAAAAATTTAAAACATTCAGAATAAAGAAATCAAAAGCATACCTTGGGTTTTGGAAATGTCATGAATAATCATCATCCTCAAGTTTTCACTTTCTCCAAACCAAGCTTAAAAAGGACATCATTGTTATTATAAGTTAGTAGACTAACACGAACTCATGTGGGCCAATTACTCACTTAGACTCCCTTATTCCTAGGTGTATCTCTTATATTTTATTATTGTGTTGAATGATCACGAGGATGCATTTTTGACTTATTTCGATAGTTATTAAGTCTGAAAATAAAGTGAACGATTTAATCAATAGTTAGCTAAAGGACAAAATCTTTTAAAACTGCTTCTCGGGACCTCATAAAGTTCATATCTTGGCATAACTCGCTTCGCGATTTGAGACCTTTCTTGGACCGATATTTGGCAGCGACTTCATACTTCAAACCTTGAGAGACGTTCATGAAATTATGGTCTTCTCTTCATAATAGAATTTCTTCACTTGAAGTTTTGAGAGATTCATACTTGGACCACGACTTCTTCATTTTTAACCAATCTTTATTTTGGACTTTGATATACAATGATCCGCCTCCTTTTATGACTTGGATCTATTTATCCTCATACCTTGTTAGGGTATTTTCGGATACACTTCTCCATGACTTTTGGGGAGTATTTGCTTTCCGTCGTGTGTCTCGATCCTTCATATTGATTTTTGATAAATGATTCTTCACATCACTTTGGATCTTTAGCAACAAAATATAGCCCTCATGCCTTGTTAGGGCTTTTTGGAGTCGCCAATCTTCGCGTCCCGCTTCAATAAGTTATGCCTTGGCTATGAACTCTAATCCATACCGAGCAACTTTTAAACGATCTTGGGCTAGAAGCTAAGTAACTTTTCAAATCGTACAACCTTATTTATTAGCAGATAAATTTATTAGCAAGCGATGGGAGAATAGGCTTATAATTAACTCACATAAACTCACGAAAGAATACCGAACTTATAATTGGCTCTATCATCTCTCGTTCTCCACAGTTTAAAATCTCAAGTAATGAGACTCGTGGATGCTTAGCCTATTAAATCAAAGTTTTGGGTTTTCGAGTAGCCTATAGGATCTTGCAAATTCTTAGACTTTTTCAAGTTTAGAAATCGCATTTTAAAGTTCCCTTGATAAACGACTCTCTAGGATCAATTATAGGAACTTGCGAAAAGTTCTTGTTCTTAGCCCGTTAGAGTTAAGACTTTCGCGTTTTATAGCTCCCTATATAAAAGCCTAGCAAAACTTGACTTAAACACGTTAAGGATACTAGCTAGAGCAACTTAGATAAGTAAACTCGGGTTGAGTCAAAAGATTCACAACTTTGAAAATTAAAACACCTTATTAAACATTTATTCTAGCAAAGAAAGAAAATAACTATACAAAGGGAAAAACTAATAGGCCAAAATAAATCAAAATTTTTGAAAAATGTCAAAAAACTGATTTTCCGGTTAAAATGAGGACAAATACAAGGAAAAGACCACTTAACTTCGATAGAAGTCCCCCTACACTTAAGATAAACATTGTCCTCAATGTTTAAGCATGTGGGAGTAAACTCCCCTACACTTAGGACATTGTGCACGTTGTTTAAATTTCGCTAAGGAAAAGACAACTAAAGAGATTCCTATTTTAATATTGAGAAAATATATAAAATAGTGAATCGAAAAGAGTTTAGGATAGAACCGGGAAGAAGTGGACACGGAATCACGGAGCGTCAAGAATCATCAAGAATGGACAATTGAAGCTCGAATCCCTGGTTAAGAAGTGAGGAGAGGAAAGCAAGCCAAAGGGTCCCCCCTACACTTATGATAAAGAAAGCGAAAAGATAGATGCATGGGTTGCCTCCCAAGAAGCGCTTGGTTTTTGTTTACCGAGTCGTGAGCCTGACTCGACCTTGGTCATCAACGGAAGAAGCATGAAACATATCCACCAGGATCAAAGACGTAGTTCTCATCGAGCAAATAACACAAGCTTAAGGCGAACAAGGCAAGCCAAAGAAGAAGTGGCAGGGTTCCCTTAAGCAGTGATGGAGCACGGTGGGAGCAAGTATGGTGAGGTGCAAGCATGTCTTCAATAGTTCCAAAGATTTTTCCTTTTATTTCATCAGGTGGATACTGAGATGGCTTAAAGACTTCAATACCGGGGTCGAACACCTTTTCCTTTAGGGGAAAATAGCACTCAGGCTAAGAAGAGTGTGAAGAAGATCCGCAAAGAAGCACAACCTCGTCCTCAGAAGGGGGACAAAGAGGTGTCAAATCATATGTGCAACGGATATTGGTGTCAACTGATTTCTTCTCCTTTGACAGAATGCTCTTCAAATCCAAAGTAGGATCAAGACGATAATCTTCAAAGTCATAAGGAGGAGCATCACTCTCATGAGGGAAGTAAGTGTTGAGAAATTCAGAGAAATCTTCCTCAAATGAGTAATCGTCCAAAGTAGGATCGAGTGATGGCGGAGGATCTTCATCATGTGAAGAATCGCTCGAGAGAGTATCAGCCTCATCAAAATCATCGAAACTAGGCAGCTCGGGATACTCAGAAGTACAATCAAAATTATCCGAATCTGAGCTAGAATCATCATCATCATAAGCATCAAAGACCGGTGGAGAATCATAAATGGGAGAAGCGTCCAAAGTAGAGCGAGAATCATCCACATCATCGTCAAAGAGTGGATTATCGATGGAAGAATCGAATAGAGGATTGTCATAGACGGCAAAGTCATCAAGCACATTAATCATATTCACTGATTCTCGTCCTCCAAAGGATTTTCCTGTAAGCTTCCCCATTTTAAAAACTTTTGAATCATCCCCGACCCGTAAGATTAACTCACCTTCGGCCACATCCACTAAAGCACGTCCGGTTCTCAAGAATGGCCGACCAAGTATTAAAGGAATACGAGGGTCCATTTCATAATCAACTACGACAAAATCGACCAGGAAAGTAAATGTGCCAACTTTGATGAACACGTCTTCAGCTATACCAACGGGGTAAGCGAGAGTGCGGTTTGCAAGTTCGAGAGTCATCTTTGTTGGTATGAGGTCGGGCAATGATAGTGTTTTCCAAACACTTAGTGGCATCAAATTAATACTAGCCCCAAGATCAGCAAGGGCAATAAATTCTTCAGTTTTGTTGAACACGCAAGGCAACACAAAACGACCGGGATCTCCAAGTTTTTCCGGAAATTCTTTAAGAATAACTGCAGAGCAGTTTTCATTTAAGCGTGTGTTGGCTTGTTCAATTAGCTTCTCCTTCTTGCTAAGCAATTCCTTGAATGCTTTGACAAATTTCGGCATGTGGCAAAGTGCTTCAACAAGGCTAATGTTGATGGTCATTTTAGATAGCATTTCCACATATTTCGATACTTGACAGTCATTCTTGGTTAGATCGTTGGTCTTTCCTATGCGAGAAGGGTATGGGATTCTAGGTTGATAGGGAGACGGTGAAGGTGTAGTTGGTGAAGGTTGTGATGTTGAAGGATCCTTCCGAGATACATCGTCATGACGAGGCGGAGACGGTAATAGTGCACTAATACTAGGTGTAGGAGGAGTAGGGATACATGGTGGTGGAGGAGGTGTAGATGATGGTGGTGGGGTAGGTGGATTGACAATGGTAATTCCACTACGCGTAGTTATAGCACTCACATTAGCTCGCGGATTGGTGACGGTGTTTGAAGGTAGAGAACCCGAAGAAGAAGGTTGAGCTTCGGGCAAGAAACTAGCCAACAGATTCTTTAATTCAGTCGTTTGAGTGCTGAAGGAGGATTGAATATTATCACGAACCTCGGTTCTAATGTCATTTCCTTGCTTCAAGATATCTCCTTTCAAATTGATGATTTGGCTCTGTAGATTCTTGATTTGCTCACCTTGAGTTCTCATGATGGCATCAACATCGGGATTAATGGGTGGGGTTTGTTGGGTGGGTGGTTGATAAGGGTTAGAAGCTCTTGGTGGGATTTGGTTGCTTCTATTGTAGTTGTTGGCGGGGTTTTGGTTTTGAGGAGAAAAACCGGGTGAAAGGTAGTTGTTGGAACGGTAGCTCAGCAGATTTCTATCGCCTTGTTGTCTAGCTTGGTAATTTTCCGGTGAATAATTACCGTAAGCTGCATACACCTTTTCCGGATTTCCTTGTGTCGAAGGACAATCGGTGTATGAGTGAGGACCGCCACATGTTTCACAAGGATTAGCAACCGCTTTAACTTGTTGTTGTTGTTGGTTTGAAGCGAGAAGCGTAATACTTTTGCTCATTTCGGCCATCATGCGGGTGAGTTCGGTCATCTCAGGGTTTGCTGAGGTAGAAGAAACATTGACTCTCGGGTTGTTCCTAGAAGAAGCAGAGGAATCCCAGTTTTTGTGGTGAGTAGTCATGTTCTCAATTAACTCTCTACACTCCTCGGGTCTCCTTTTCATGAATGTGCCACCGGCGGCTGCATTTATCGTATCACGATCTCGAAAAGTCAATCCGTTGTAGAAAGTATCAATTAAGGTTACAGGGAGCATGTTGTGGTTTGGACATCTATCGATCAAGACATTGTATCTCTCCCAAGCATCAAAAAGAGATTCATCAGGGTCTTGCATGAAACCGCTGATTTGATTGCGAAGGCTTGTGACCATGGATGGTGGAAAGTAGCGCGACAAAAAGCGTTGAGTCATGTCATCCCAAGTGTGAATAGAATTCTTTGGGAGACGATCAAACATTTCTCGGCATGATGTGATAGAGTATGTGGGAAGAGTTGTAGGCGGAGAACATCCATTGTGGCCCCAGGCAACTTCATGCTTTGAGTGATTGTAATGAACTTGTCGAGGTGTTTGTTGGCATCATCATCAGGCAATCCACGGATAGGGTTTGTTTGTACTTGCTGAATCATGTGGTGCTTCAACGAAAACTCAGGAGCGTTGATTTGCATCGGCGCAATCGGTCCTCCTCGTCCAAACATGGTTGGTTGACAAAGTTCCTCCATGGTCCGAAGATCGGGCTGTGGAAGAGCATTGTTGTTATTATTATTATTATTGAGGTGCGGTGGAATGTTGTTGTTGTTAACACCTGC
This sequence comes from Glebionis coronaria, assembly GCA_025667525.1. Lineage (NCBI taxonomy): Eukaryota > Viridiplantae > Streptophyta > Magnoliopsida > Asterales > Asteraceae > Glebionis > Glebionis coronaria. Next base: position 293,987 of record JANFOE010000238.1, on the reverse strand, counting down.
CATATCTAAATCTTCTTGAGGCGCGGGCTCTTGATAATTAGAAGATCTAGTACGCATACACCTGAAAATGCACAAGAAAACAAAACCAAACACAAAGACAATATATATACACAAGAAAGATATAATCTTTTTGTATTTTTGAAATTTTTAATTTTTATGGTTTTTTATCAATTTTTAATTTTTATGATTTTTTGAATTTTTTTTTATGCTAGAAAAGTAACGCTCACAAGTGAACGGATCCCAAAAAGCAACGTGTCTCTCACAGAAAACCGTCAATCTTAACGAAAAGAGCCGGCAGCGGCGCCATTTGATACAAGGCTTTTGCCCGTATAAAAATTAAAGTTCGTTGTGTTGGTCTAATCGAATTGATCTAGGTTCTCTATGTGACTCTATTGTTTTTGGTGGAACAAAAGATGTGTCGTTGTAGTATATAAAAAGGTGCAAAACTTAAAAGTAAAGGTGCTCTTAAAGTAAATCTAAGACTAATTAAAATAAGGGTGCAAGTATTTAAAGCGTGACTGAAATTAAAGGGCATTAAAGTAAAGACGTAAACTTAAATCTAACTAAGGCAAATCTTAAAACGCAACTAAAACTTAAACTAAGGCAAGTCTAAAATAACACTAAGGCAAATAAACTTAAAGTGCAATTAAAATAAAAGGCAGGAAAAATAAAGCTTGAAAATAAAAATCAAAGACAAAAGCTAATAAGAACCTGAATACAGCTCATTCGGAATAATCCTTCGTTTGGAACAATCACTCGTCCGGAATGTCACCTTCAGTTGGAATGATTCTTCTTCGCTTGGAATATTACCAAAATCCTTGATCCGGAACAAATTGATCTGAATATGTCACTTATCCAAAACAATCATTTGTTCGGAACTTTACTGATTCGGAACTTCTCAATCTTGCCTTGATTCGGAACTTTTGGTCACCCTTGATTCGGAAGGTTCCGAATGAAGCCTCCTTGATTCGGAAGTTTCAGACTTCCGAATGAAGCCTTCTGATTCGGAACTTGCCCTTGATTCAGAACTTATCCTTCGTTCGGAACTTCGTTCGGAAGTTTCGTTCGGAAGTTCGTCCGGAACTTCGTTCGGAAGTTCGTTCGGAACTTTCGTTCGGAACTTCGTTCGGAAGTTCGTTCGGAAGTTTAGTGTTGATCCGGAACTTTTGAGTTCCGAATGAATCTCCTTGACCCGGAACTTTTGAGTTTCGAATGAAGTAAATTGACCCGGAACTTTTGAGTTCCGAATGAACAAAAGCTTGACTCGGAAGTTCTCCTTCGTCCGGAACTTTGAATGTTCCGGATGAACAGTCTTGGCTCGGAACTTTTTACCTGGAAAGATCAGAAACAAGAACAACCTTTCCGAAGAACAGGGGATCAAAAATAAACACGATCTAACACAAATTCAACCAAAATAAACACAAACGATTTAATAAAACTACCCACGAATCAACAGTAAACATAAACGAACAATTTAAAATCAATAAATCAAACAACTTTAACCACAATAATAAAAAACCATTTGGATCAAAATAAAAGTATGAACATCAACATAAACATAAACACATAAATCAAAGATTAAGAAAGGTAGATAAGAGATTAACAAGATAAAGTAAAGATTGACAATAATTAAATGAAAACTTACTTGAAATTAAATGAATTTAAGGTGCAAGACAAGGTATTTAAATTTGACAAGAAAAGTAAATGACAAGGTAAGTAAATGGTGGAAGAGCTAATTGTCACACTTAGCCAACAAAATGAAATGTAAACAATCCTAATCTATTTATAGGGGAGGATTAAGGAAGCTTCCTCCCCTCTTTCCTTTTCTCTTAATTGCGTCATTAAGTCCCTCCTTCTTTTAATCTTCATTAATTGCATACTTAGTCCTTTTCTTCTAATCTTCTTTAAACTTGGACTTAAGGGACTTTTGGCTTCGGGATTTCTTTGAACTCGTCTTTAAATTCTTCAATAAAATAGACTTGAATTCTTAGGCTTTTGATAAACTTCCGTCTTTTAACTTTTTCTTCGATAAATCTTCAGAATTGGTCTTGGACTTCCGTTCTTTTTGCGCTTTTGACTTCTTGACTTCGTCTTTCATCTTTTTCTTCAATAAAAGTCCGTAAATGCCCGTGAATTCCCGTGTTTTCTCCACTTTTCACCTTTTTGTCCTAAATCACAACAAAAACACAAACCACGCATAATTCCGACATAAAAGACATAAAATACACGTTTTGGTCCAGTTATTATTGTAATTAAGTGGTAGAAAAGATGGGTGTTTACACACCTATCAGTGGTTGTCCTTCATAATTCCTCCCGTGTTTGGTTGCATTCAGTTGCCTTTTCTTGTGGTTCCTGAATCTTTGCTTCTTGATTGCAGCCTTCTGAATAGACCTATGTTGCCTCATCCAAGGTGAGACTTTGTTCCTTAGCTTGATTAGGATAGCTTCCAATTCAGTAATTTTCTTGTCTTGAACAAGCTTTTCTTTCTACAATACCTGTACCTGTTGGGACAAACTTGTACACAAAGTAGTAAAATTTGCAACATCCACCACCTCTAGTGCTTGTGCTTGTGGTGAACCACTAGCAACAATAGAAGCAGCAGGTGTGTGGATCATCTCATCAGTGTTTGGTGGAACACCAACATTGTGAGAAGAAGATTGTGAATCTTCTAGGGAATGGGAATTCTGGTGAGAAGGAGTTTGCTGAGAAGCACTAGCATTGCTAGCTTCCTCACCTTCTTGATTGGCAAGTTGGGCTAACATATGAGCAAACAATGGTGTTACTGTTCTTGTAAAGGCATTTCCTTGTTTGGTCAAGAAAGAGAAAGTTCTCATTGTGAATGTAGGAACATCCCATGTATCAGTTAGAGTTTAAGAAAACGCGTCTCCCAAACCCTAATTTCTCTCTACATGGTGATTTCTGGTCTCCCTCCCTTAATTCCGATCTAATCATTGCCTCTTTTTTTCGTGCATTCATTTAATCTTATTGATCTTTGATGTCTCTAATCTTAACTTCTTCCTACGTTTTTCTTTTGGCTTGACGACTTCTAGGGTTTGTTATTGATGATCTTTGATCGTCTTTTATCAGATCTGTGTTTCATTTACCAATAGTTAATTGTAGGTGGTTTGTTGGTTAGGATTGCTAGGATTTATTACGTTTTTTTAGTGACGGCTGATTAGGGTTTTGATCTGTTGGGTTTTGTTAGGGCTGCTGGTTATATTATCCAAAATACTCGTTTGATCCTAGGTTGGTTATCATGACGTGTGTCGTTTTCTGATAGTAAGCATTAGTGTTTGTTCCATTGTTGGCAGATTGGAGGCAGAGTATTATTTAGGGTTTGTAGGATTTCTAGGGTTTGGCTGGTATGGAGACGAGGAGTTTGGGCAGTCAGGTTGACTTAGATGCATTGGCTGCGCGAATGAAACAGTTAAAAGAAGCTGGTGCGAGGACTGGTGGTGCTCCACAGAGACGTGAGGTTCTTAGGGTTATTCGTGGACCAAATCTGGTGGCTAAGGAAGATGGAGAGGTTGATTCTTCACGGACTGACTTGGACAGTGATCTGAAGACGAGTTTACCTCAAGATGAGGGCTGCGTGAATCCTGAGCATATAGAACAGCCGCGTTCTATGGCATCGCAAGATGGTGGGTTAGGGGCTGGGGTAACGTCCTCTAAGGCTGGTAACCATAATGATAGTCCGAATACTATACATGGTTTTGCTGAGTTGTTTCATGTCCCGAAATCTCCAAGTATGAAAAGAGTTGTAAAGGTCTCTCATATTACTGAATTTGAGAATGTCAATGGGGCTGATGTGGCAATACCTAAGGTTGCGGTTGACGAGGTGAAATCTCATTTCACTAATACGTTGTATGGATATTTTCTTGGCAAGAGAAAAGATTTTACATTAGTGGAAAGTTATGTTATGAATACTTGGGCTAAGTATGGCATTGAGCGGGTGATTGTTCGCAATGGCTTCTATTTATTTAAATTTAAAACAAAGGAGGGGATGGAACAAGTGCTTGAAAGTGGTCTGTGGTTGATAAGGTTAGTCCCTATTATTCTTAATGTTTGGAAGCCTAACTCGAAATTGGTTAAGGAGGAGGTAACATCTGTCCCAGTATGGATTAAGCTCCATAATATTCGTATCGCTGCCTATTCAGAAGTGGGTCTTAGTATCATTACTTCTAAACTGGGTAAGCCAGTTATGTTGGATAGTTATACATGTGATATGTGTATTAATCCTTGGGGTCGTAGTACATATGCTCGTGCTCTTATGGAGATCTCCTCAGATCGGGTCCTTGTGGACTCGCTAGTGGTTGCTATTCCTTTAGATGATGAAGATGGGCATTCTATGGAGAAAATTGAGGTGGAATATGAATGGCAACCCCCACATTGTATGGAATGTAAAATTTTCGGCCATTCGGGTGTTCAGTGTCCGAAACGTCCAAAACCACGATTCCTAAGACTATTGGAGCATGTGCAGGTCCATCTGTTCGGAATGAGGAATTTATTGAGGTAATAAATAGGAAAAACAAAGGAAAACAGACGGAGCAACAGTGGAAACCAAAGCCGGTGGCTGGGTTAAGGCTCACGAAGCCTAAAGTGTCTTATTATCGAGGAGAAACAAAAGGTACAGAGAAAAAGCAGACTACCAAGCCTAATGTCACTAATATTGCCTCTACGTCTACTTCTAATGTATTTGATGTCTTAAGTTCCATTGAGGAAGATGATTATGTGGCGTGTGAGTAGAGAAAGAAGAGTACTAAGGAGTCGTTAGGCCATAATGTAGCATCTACCTCTACATTTGGGGAAGATGATTATATGGCTCCATAACAGGGAAAGAAGAAGACTAATGGATTTATTAATGAAGATGATGATATGTTTGATCCTAATGATAGCTATGCAGATAAATATGATTTTAGTCTTATTAATAAGAATAGGAAGTAGCTAGTTTGGTTGATCGTAAGATAGGCATGTCTATCTTATGTAAGTGGTTGGTTTTAGCTAGTTTATAGCTTGTTTTTTTGCCCATGTAACGGGCTGTGATAAGGGATTCACCCTTATCCTTTTGTACTTCAATGTTTTTTTGGCGTAATATATCTTTTACCAGGGACAGTCCCCTTTACCAAAAAAAAAACATCCCATGTATCAGTTAACTATGGTAGGTTAGGTATTTGGTCACTAACTAAAGTCTGAATGAATCTAGGATACATCAAATACTTCTTAGTCCCTTCCAAATTCCTAGTCATGCCTTCAAAAATTAATTTTGAAAAGTTAAAAACCCTGTTATTTGCTAGACAAACACCAGCTGATGCCAATGCAGCAGGAATTTGATCAAAAGATGTACTTTTGGAACTTAAATAGTGAATAATAGCATGAAAAAGCAATTTCCATTGAGGTGAAAATAATGCTTTAAAGAAAGTAAGACTTTCCCTACCACCTCCATAGCCCATGGCTGCAACGCCATCATGAATCTCTGTATTGTAAAGCATACTAAGTCCATTTTCATCATTTAATCTCAAACTTGCTCGTAGCAGTACCTCAGTTACATATATGTTTATATGATTCACCCTAGCCTTAATGAAAGGTTGATCAAACCGAGTACCTAATACATCAGTATTCCAAAATTGTTCAACAATGGAAATAGAGACAACTGGACTTACAGTGAGTGCAAAGCGAACATGACTTCGAGATAGGAAACCAAGCATCTCATGGAAACCAAGAGAGTCATCATTCATAGCAAGATTCGCAACTAAATTATGCTTAGAGATTACTTGTAAAGCAGCCATTAGTATTTTTGATGATCGAAAGATTAGAGAGAAGGTTATAGAATCAAGAGATAAAAATAAAAGATTAGGTGAATCAATTGTGTAATTGGGATAAGTATTTAAGTAAATAACAAACCCAAGCGCGAAGAAACCACCAAATTTACAAAAGAGACCCTTAACGGTACAACGGACATGTAGCGGTACATGGAACATAAGCAGTACTTGGATTTGTGCTAGCGGTACTTGGATTGACAACAGTACCTCACAATTTTGACCAGTTCTGGCAATATTGTTCTGGCAATATTGTTCCCATGGATCCGCCTCTATTTTCTTAATCTTATGTTTCATGATTCAAGGATTTGTTTCATTTATTTGTATCTGTTACATCCTATGATCAATTCCTGTTCATTAATATCTTGATGAAGGATATGCAATCGGGTCTTTAGGGATATATTTTCAAAGGTGGGGGCGCTGGAATACATTATCTTCATCTAATCTTTTATATCGCCTCTATATAACAACAGAAATCTAAACCCTAAGTTTTAGGGTCCTCGTTCATTGATTATTCAAAATGATTTCGTGTTGAGGTTGATCCTTTGGATCATATCATCAGATCCTTTTGTTATGGAACTGATGGTTGGTGACGGCCATCTAGGGTTTGTGATATCAGTCACGAATACTGTATATGATCTATCTTTTCCTAGTATGGTTTGATTATGGTTTTTGGTTGGGCGATTTGCTGCGATCGTTGAGGTGGGCGAGATCAAGAAACCCTAATTTTTTAGGGTTTATATTTATTGAAGATATGGTTCCTGATGTCGCTGGCCTATGTTATGCTATCCTAGGGCTTGAGAATCGTATAGGTATTGAAAACGTATCCATGGTGTTAGGTTTTCAAGATTTGCAAAGCTAGGATCTGTTGCGTGGTGTTCATAGGATGGTTTTTATGTTTACACTCAGGATCCAGGTTCATGATCCGTTCTGCTTAAGAACGATGTGAGGAGTTTACTCAATTCTGATCAATCCGATGAGCAAAACAGACCTATTTAGTTACCGTCTATTGATGTCGAGGGTATGTGACGGAGTGATTGTTATCCTTGTTGGAGGATCTTGTTTGGTACGACATTAACGTTGCTGTTTCTGAACTGGTGGATTATGCAGAAACTTTGGTTAAGGGTATGGGGAGAGGGTTGTTTGAAATTCGTGCATGCATGGTTTTCCATGTCGTTCACTATGCATGGAAGTGGTTTAGTACGTCAATTCAGTAAACGCTTATGTTGAGACGGAAAGATTGCTCTTGGTTTCTATAAGTTGGAAATTCGACCTTGTAATGTTTAATATATATTGGTTTTCAATTTATTTGGTAGTCATAAGAGTGGCATGTCACTCTTATGTAAGGTTTATGGTTGTGCACATTGTATATGTGCTGGTTATAGCCCATGTAACGGGCCGAGATGTTAGGACTTCACCTACATCCGATTGTACTTCAACGTTTTTTGGTGTAATATATTTTACCGGGGATAGTCCCCTTTACCCAAAAAAAAAAAAAAATTTTGACCAGTTCATGCTTTCCACTAACAATGTAACCTCTTTTATCTTTTTCTATTAACCTGCAGTCATATCAAAAACACAAAACATAGACTATACAATAAAAATTATAAAAAAAACTTATACATCTATTACCTCCCCTCAACATATGCAGCATGTTATTGGTTAAGAATTCTAATGTGTGTCACCAAGAATTCGAATCTCTTTGCATCATGCCTTGGTCAACAAATCAGCTACATTGTTGTCTGTATGAATCTTCAAGACTTGAATAAGCTTTTTGTCATAAGCATCTCTTTAAAGTGATGTCTTATTTCAATATGATTGGTCTTGGAGTGAAATACTGGATTCTTGACAATGCATATAGTACTTTCATTATCAATGTAAGTCTTGGTCTTCATCAAGTTAAACCCATAGTCCAACAATTGATTCTGAATCCAAAGTACTTGTCTACAACAATGAGCAGCAGATACATATTCAGCTTTAGTTGTAGAAGTAGCAACAATGGTTTGCTTCTTACACTGCCATGATATGAGTCTTCTGCCTAGGAATTGACAACCTCCTGTTGTGGATTTCCTATCATGATTAGCTCCAGCATAATCACTATCTGAGTAAGCTTCCAATTCAAAGGTGGAATCTCTAGGATACCATAATCCTAAATTGGGTTGACTTTTAAGATATTTAAAAATCTTCTTCACAACATGTAGATGTGACACCTTTGGATGAACTTGGAACCTTGAACAGGCACACACAACAAACATTATATCTGGTCTTGAAGCAGTAAGATACATCAATGAACCAATCATTGATCTGTATAGATGAATGTCAACATCTTCTCCATGTTCATCTTTTGATAGAGACTTCTTGGCTTCAAAAGGTGTGCTTGTACTCCTTGTATCCATACATAAAAAATTCTTGATTTCAGCAACATATTTATCCTAGCTGATAAATATTCCATCTTTCCTTTGTTTGACTTGTAGTCCCAAAAAGAAAGTTAGTTCTCCCATAGAACTCATTTGAAATCTTCTTTTCAACAAAGCTTCAAACTCTTCACACCATATCTTCTTGGTAGAACCAAAAATGATGTCATCAACATAAACTTGAACTAGAATGATGTCCTTAGCATTCTTCTTGATGAACAGAGTTTTGTCAATGGTTCATCTCCTATATCCATGTTCTAGCAGAAAATTGGATAAGGTTGCATACCAGGCTCTTGGAGCTTGATGCAGACCATAAAGTACTTTGATAACCTTGTAGACTCTATTGGGGAATTTAGGATCTACAAAACCTGGAGGTTGTGAAACATATACCTCCTCTGAAATAGTACCATATAGAAAGACACTTTTCCCATCCATTTGATAGACTATAAATCCCATATAAAATGCAAAGGCCAAAAATAACCTAATGGCTTCTATCCTTGCCACTGGTGCAAAAACCTCATCATAGTCTATCCCTTCTTCCTGTCTATAGCCTTGAGCAACAAGTCTTGCCTTTTTCCTCACAACAACCCCTCTTTCATCCTTCGTGTTCCTAAAGACCCATCTTGTACCAATTACTCTTTTACCTGAGGGAAGATCCACAAGAATCCAAACTTTTTGTAGCTCAAATTGTGTTAATTCTTCTTGCATGGCATCTACCCAACTTTCTTCATCAAGAGTCTGAGAAATGTTTTTGGGCTCTACTTGAGATAAGAAACAGGCAAACAAACAATCCTGAGTATCTTTATGATTTGTTCTCTGCTGTTGTTTGACATAACTCACAAGTGCATGAGTTTCAATATTGGTTTGTAGTTGTCTTCTGGTTTGTACAACAGATTTGGGATCTCCAATAATCTGTGTAGTAGGATAGTTGTTGTTGAATTTATGAGTGGGAATAGACCTGACTGGAATTTCTGTTTCCAAATTGTTGAAATCAGTTACTGCACCCTGCTCATCATAGGAAGCTTTAGAGAAAATTCCTTCAGCTGGACTAGCATATAAGTCTTCATCGTCCAATGCTTGTAAAATCTCTTCTAGTGAGTCAACAAATTTGGTAGATTTTGACTTAGCAGTTGTTGCAGATGAAGTACTGCTAGATATAGTATGTACTGCTGAGTGTTGTGACTCAAAATATTCTTCTCCTGAATGCTTACTAGTAGATGTAGCATTCTTTTCTTGATCTTGAAGCCTTTGAAGCTCCTAGGAGGCTTGATCATCATTTGATGACATGGTTTGCTTCTTGGGAGTTGTAGACATGGGAGTAACAGTAGGCATGTTGGGCACATAGACATGAACATCATCATCTGATGAAGAAACATCTTCTTGTGTACCTACATTAGTTGCACTTGACTCCTCACCTGCATTGTTAGTTTGACAATCCTTTTGCAAAGAATAGTAATCCATGGAGTTAGTTAGATAATCTAAATCAAACATCCAAGCATAACCTATTCCTGGGACATTGGGTTTATTTTCTAAGAAATTGACATGAGCATTTTCTTCAACCTTCTTAGTTGCCAAATTATAAACCCTATATGCTTTACTCTGCAGTGAATATCCTATAAGATATCCTGGATCAAACTTTCCATCAAACTTTCCCAAATAATCAAGAGTATTTAGTATGGACACATGACACCCAAAAGGTCTTAAATGACTTATGTTAGGCTTTACATTAGTTAAGAGTTCATAAGGTGTTTTGTTTTGAGGCTTGGTCACTAGGACTCTATTTAACACATAACATGCAGTATTGATTGCTTCTGCCCAAAAGGTATTTGGCAAAAGTGAATCAGCCAGCATAGTTCTAGCAGCCTCAATCAATGTCCTAGGATTACTAAATTGTCTCTTAATTCCTTTAGACCTACAGAATTCATCAAATTCAGCATTCTTAAATTATGTTCCATTATTAGTCCTAATGATTAAAACCTGTTTAGTGAACTGCTTTTCAACTAAAATGATAAAATCCTTTAGTAATTCTTGTTTCACTTTTAAGAGCTAAAAAGAAAACCCAACTGAATCTACTATAATCATCAGTTATGACTAGGCAAAAGGTCTTATGACTAATGCTTCTGATAGAAACTGGACCAAACAAATCCATATGCAAAAGCTGCAAAGGTTTTGTCACAGTGTTAACAGTCTTGGTCTTACAAGAGGCTCTATGTTGTTTACCTTTTTGACAAGCAGCACATGTAAAATCATTTTAAAAAGATTTGTTAGGTAATCCTCTAACCAAATTCTTATTCACTAATCTATTAAGATTCTTGAAATTTACATGACCTAACCTTCTATGCCACAAATTTGACTCATCTAAAGAAGCCTTAGCTAGCAAACATGTAATACCACCTGTTGGAGTAATTGTATGAAGATTAAAGATGTACATATTTTCTTTGCCTGGGTACTTTAAGCAGTATTTGAGATTACTTAGGCATCTCAAAGTCTTTAGATAACACAAAGCAGTCTTTGTCTGTGAATAGCACCTTGTTCTTCTTATCACACATTTGTGATACAGAGAAGAGATTGAACTCATTCAATTCTTTTACAAAGAACACATCTTCAAATTCCAACTTTCCTGTGTTGATTTTCCCTTTGCCAGTAATTCTATCTTTGCTACGCCCAAAGGCTACTGGTCCTCCTCTGAATTCTTCAAATTCAGCAAGAAAATATTTGTTTCCTGTCATGTGTCTTGAGCATCCACTATCTACTATTCCTTTATCTTTCAATTCATCAATTAGATGCCCCTGCACACAAATAAAACTCATTAGTTTTTAACAGGGACCCAAGCCACATTTGGCTCGGATCTTGTGGGACCTACACATTTAAGAGTTTGTACTGAAGCATTCTCAGTAATGCTACTTTTACTCTTATACTTCATGGTTTCATTTATGTAGTCAAAGTCATAGGGTGACTCTATGTGCTCAGACTTCTTTGACTTAAGTACTGCTTTAGCGGTACTTGTTTTAACACATGATTTATCTCTTTTAGGAACCCATATTTGTACTGGTTTGTTCTTATCCTTACTTCTAGGTGTTTTAACTTTTTCATAAACTTTCTTAGAAGTCTTGGAGAACTTTGGTTTTACAGACTTTAAACCATCAGTACTTAAATTTGGTCTAGCAGTACTTGCAGGTCTAGCCTTGCCGGTACTTGCTTTACCAGACTTTAAAGGTACTAGACCTTGTTTAACCTGTTTAACTACCCTTGTGTGATCAAACTTAGGTTTGTCATCTTTAAGTTTCTGATTCCTATAATCCTATGCATTTTTTCCCATTACTGTTTTTCATGACCCTTTGTGTAGCCTTTTGTTTCACAATTTTATCTTCATGTAGTGTACAATCTTTGATAAAATGATTTAGGCTACCACTTTTCTTCTTAAAGAAGACCTAAAAGGTTGTTTTGACTTTACTTTTTCAAAACCTAGTCCACCCCTTTTGGTTTTAGTATGTTGTACATTGTTTTCCAATATCTTCCTAGGAGTTTTTACCTGCTTGGGAGCAGAACTAGTCTTAGATTCCTCAGAAACAAAGTTGTTCATTAAAGGTGGATAAACAATATTTTTGGTCACATCAGTCTTTTCTTGGGACAAAGTACTAGAGTTAAAGACATTATTAACCTTAGGTTCTTCTAACTCTATATTAGTATCATTACAAGGGGGCATGAAAATTCCTGATAATGATGGAGGAACTGCCTTCATTCCTTCAGCATATCTATCATTTTTAGGTGTATTATCTACCTCACTAGAACTATCAAAGATTCCTTTTGATAAGTCCTTGTCAGTTAAGGTTATCCTAGGTTGGTCCTCAATATATCCTAGGCTTGTTTTTATCATAATACCCCATTTGTGAATTAATCAATTTTCTCAATCCTTTAGAGGATTTTTGCCAATGACTAATCACTTCCCTTTCATTACAAAGACTGGCTTTTAAAGCTTCATTTTTTGTTGAAATTTTTAACAGTTTTTTTTTTTGGGTAAAGGGACTCCAATCCCGGTAAAATATATTCCCAAAAAGCGTTGAAGTACAATGGAATGTAGCTGCAATGCTACATTAACCTCAAGCACACAGCTTGAACAACCACTATATCATATGACATGCCATATGATAATTACATTACAAAACTAATGACTCCTATAGGAAAGAACCACCTAAAGGAACATAAACAATGAAAAAACAACATAATGATTAATGAGAAGTGCGAGTATCCGGCTGACGAGTTCCATGGCGATCATCAATCACAATGTCTTCATCAGTCTCACTATCCGCATTAAGCACATCATTAGAATGACCAAAGCCATCCTCCCAATCAGTCCCATCATCCATTAAACCACTCAAAACACCAAAAGAGTTTTTGCTGCTCGTACCCGGTTGACTAGAATCAAGAGCCAAAGACTTGTTATTAAGAAATCCACGCTTAAGAATAGAACCAGCTTTCTTAGGAGCATTCTGAACAGTAGTACCTGTAGAATCATTTTTCTTAGGCTTATTCGCCTTAGAACTATCCCCTTTCTCAACAGCACGGTAATAAAGATTAATAGGTGGTTTAGTGAGTTTAATACCAGCAACCTGGAGTTGCTTATTCTTACCCTTTTTCTTTCTATTGTTCACAACCTCATAACCCTCATTATCAATCTCATTAGCTACCTTATTATCGTCCACATTAACAATCGTATTAATGACATCCTTAGGCAATTTCGGACATTCAGCATCATGATGATCAAATATACAGCACATCGAGCAGCGGGGGGGAGTCCACTCGTATTCTATACCAATATTAGCCATCGTATGTCCCTTATCCTTACCAATAGGAATAGCAACAACTAAAGAATCCTTAGGAGGATGATCAGCAGAAATCTCAATTAAAACACGTGCATAGGTACTCCTTCCCCAGTTCATTGAAAAAAAAAACCCTAGTTCTCTCTCCCTACTATGGGTGATTTCTGGCCGCCGCCTCTACTTCACTTTTCCGGCCATAACAACCTTTAGAATCGTATCTCTACCTCTGAATATTTGTTACCTTATCGATTATGTGTTCATGGATTTGTTTTTAGTCATCCATTCGTGGATATCTATGGCTATCCTAATCAGATCTTCGGTCAAGTTTCATTTGTTCATGGGTATGAAATCGATTCTTTAGGTTGTTTATATTTAGAGGTGGTGTGCTGTTAAGGAAATTGTCCATAGTAGATATAGTTACAGCCGATACCCTAACCTTATTTATAAGGGTTTCGTTATTGTTTTTATCTTTTAGGGTATCGATGTGGCTGGTTATGCGTTGATCCAACATAATGGTTATGGTTTATTTTTTGTGGATCGTGGTTTGGGGTATTCGGCTAGTCGTGGTTAATTATGGTTGCCGAATTGGCTATGATCAGATCTGTTTTGATCATCTCCAATGAGTTCCTTGTGTTGCTGCTCTTATGGTCGAAGCCCTAGGTTTAGGGGTTTGTTGATTTTGCAATACTAGGAACGCGTGATGTTTTGGTATTTTGTTCTTCATAGATGCGACTTAAACTCTTTCTACGGTTTCGGTGGTGACCTGTAAGCATCTGTGAGTCCCTTAAACCTTATGGTGTAAGGTTCGGTAATCGATTCATATTTTAGGGTTTGGTATGTGTAAGGGTACCATGACTGATCTTATTTGTTATCGTTTATTCTATACCGATCATCATCGCATGAAGGCAGTGTTGTGTGACTCTAACAGTTTGTAGGGTTACGTGTTTTATTCTGGTTGGTGGGTTATGGAGAGATATGGAGTGTCTTGAGCTGTAGATTAATCAGATAGATGATGATCCTAGCATCATTTTATATGCAGCATATGACTTTGTTGTTCAAGCTGATGTGGAGTTCGATTGGGATTCGGCTTGGTGAATGCTAGGATGATTGGTTCTAGGGTTTGTAAGCTGTTTGTGCTAACCTTGTGCAGGAGTACCAATAGTTTTTGAGGTTGTTTTATTATGAGGTATTCGATGCACTGGGTCTTATGTGAATCATTGCTGCACATACTTGTGTCGAGCAAGGTTCTTAATTTTGCACTCTTATGCTTGGATTAGGATATGAGTGGTGGTATTACGTTGTTTGCTGAACCAATTTGTGGATGACTAAATGACGTGAGGTGTTCCAGTGGGTTACACTATATTAATCGCATGGGGTTGTGGTTATTGGTAGAATGCAACTTCTGCCTATTTCAAGACGGTTTGACGGCGATCAAAGCAAAATATTTTTATCTCGACTTGAGTGTCCATTGGATTTGTGTTTTTAAGCTAGGATTTCAGGACTGTACTTGCAATATTGTTTTTAGAATTCTTAGCTTATTTGTTCTAGTCCAAAAAATGGCGTGTCATTTTTTGGGCGTTATTGCTGCACCGAATGTGTGCATAGTTGTGCCTATGTAACGGGCTGAGATATAGAACTTCATCTATATCCGTTGTACTTCAAAGTTTTTTTTGGTGTAATATATTTTACCGGGGTGAGTCCCCTTTACCAAAAAAAAAAAAAAAAATAGGTACTCCTTCCCCATGAAGATAGGCACATCTCACTTGTATAAGAATCAAGAAGAATAGGCCTCCCAATCTTTTATTTCCATATCTTTTTCCCTCATTTGAAGAGTCAAAATCCTTATTTTCTCTTCATAGTTTTGTTGAGCCTTTTTGTACAAAACTATATTTTCTTCTAATTTAACAACACCCTGTTTAAAAGCAGTTAATTCTATAGTGCATGTGTTAACTTTTTGATACTGTTCCTCTAGTTCTACTTTTAGGCTATTAAATTTAAGAACACAGTCTTTAGAACAAGGATGTACCTCAGTATCTCCATGTGAGAGAGCCATTAAACCAAGCTCTTCTTCTTCTTCTTCTTCTTCTGCCCAGTTCACCACTCCATCTAAGTAACCAATGCTTTGGTTCCATTTGGACTTCTGCTGTTTCCTTTTGGAAAGCTTTCAGTTATTCTTGGACTGGTTCTACAGCTGTGCTTGGACTTCTGATTGCTATCCTCAGCTTTATCTCTAGAGCATTCTCTTACAAAGTGTCCATTCCTTCCATAGTTATAGAATTTAACCTTGGACTTGTCATATCCTAATGGCTCATTAGGATCAACAATCATTTTTCTTCCAGTCTTCTTGAAAAACTTATTAGATCTTACTGACACCATAGCAGCTTGCCATTTAAGATCCATCTCTTCAACATCAGCATCATCCATTTGGAACAAGTCATTGAGTGTTAACCTTGGCCTGTTGTCTTGTCCAGCAAAGAATGAGAAGGCATCATTGTCACTAAACAATGGTGAAGACCTTCCATGTGGATTTTGAGAGACTATAGGACTGCTTTCAATACTTTGTGGGTAAGTACTGCTTGTAAGTCCTCCAACGGTATTTGTGAAGTATGTACCGCTGCTAGATCCACTAGCGGTATTATGAAAGTAAGTACCGATGTTCCCATCTGATACAAACGTCAAGTTAGACTTTGAAGTAGTTGCTATCTTTACTTCAGTGCCTTTCACATCCATCTCATATGCTCTAAGATTGTTGTAGAGATGATCAAAAGGAATTGTTTCCAAATCATCTCTTGTGATGAAGTGCATAGCCATTGCTTTCCACTCTGGTGGAACACTTCTTAAGAATTTTAAATTAGCTTCTTCATTAGGAATTACTTGTCCATAAACTGCTAACTGAATAAGCAATTTGTTGAACCTTCCATATCCACCATGTATCCCCTCTATACTGGTAATTGAGAAGTTATCAACTTCTTGCTTAAGAACAATCTTCTTAATCTTCTTAGATTTGTCATTTCCCCCCAAACCTAAGTTTTATAGCATCCCACATAGCTTTAGCATCCTTATAATGATGAAAGCTTGGTAGAATGTCTTTAGAAAGAGCCATGGCCAAGGCAATTCTGGCTTTTCTTTCTCTGATCTCTGCTTGTACCTCCTCAGCAGTCACATCAGGTAGAACATAGCATGTATTGTCTGGCAACCAGTGTAGCTTCTTTGGTGTATTCCCATTCTTGATAACTTGCCACACAGTGTGATCTGTGTGATTCAAGTAATGTTCCATCTGCATAGCCCATGTCTCATAATTGTCACCTTTGAGAACTGGGAGTTTAACAGCCGACAAAGTATGAGAAGGTGTTGGTGTAGAGGTAGCTACATCATTCACGGCTTGAACACCTTGTGCTGGTGCAGGATACACAACTTGTGGTTGTCCCTGTGAAATAAGATCAGGGATCTGAGCATCATTCAAGTGAGCATCATCACCTTCTGGTTGAGACATTGAGTTTTGGGATGTGTGAAGTGTTTGGGGTTGTGTTCTTCTTTTTTAGAGTTTCTCAACAAGCTCTGATAACACTTGTTGATCCCTTTGGTTGGATCTATATTCTGTTAAGAATTAGTATAGTAGTTTGTAATCAAACTAAAACACTTTGAGCACTCTTACTAATACTAAATAAGTTATGCGGAATCTAACTTATAAAGCACAGAAGAACAGAATTACTTTTAACTATTCGATTCTCTTATTAATCGACTTGAATGAGGTACATGAAAGACATTGTACCTATGTTCCTTTTATAGAACCTTAGAATATTCTATAAAAATAACTATATCACAGACGATATATTATCAATATTCTAACTGTTTAGGTATATCACATAAGATATACTCTAACTATAACTATGACATATCTTATACAAAGATATATTCGTCCTAATCATCATAGCAGTACTTACTTTATAAGTAGCAGTACTTACTATGTACCGCGTTAATACTAACGGTACTTACATAACACTAACAGTACTTGAAATACACTAACGGTACTTGTGACAACCGTGGTTTTGAGGATTGTCACTTGGTCTTACTTTTAGGTTATTTTATGTGTGACTACTTGATTTTTTGTGCTTACGTGTTTATTTTGTGTGAACGAGGTTGGTGTGATTATCGTTTATGAGTATAGAGTACTCATAAGTATATCGAGGAACGGTTAACTCATGTTCATGAGATCACAATTAGTGACTATGAAATGAAATGGTGATATTTTGGTGGTTACGTATACGTATAAGTATTATAGTAATAGTGTATTTTTTTAGGATTTACGGTTTAGCATTTAGAGGTCTCGGAAGAGGTAATTAGTCATATGAATATTTTTCGGGATGGTTTTAAGTCGTTTAGGACTTAAATATAAAGTTTATTTCAAAATTTGAGATTTTTTATAAAAGTGTATATTTTACGACTTTTACGGTAAAACGCGTAAATTTGACTAGTTTTACGGTTTTGAGGTTTTGGAGGCTTTAGGAGCTGAAATAAATTAAGAAAAATTAAGGTAATATTATTATTACATATATTAATAATAAAAATAAATAAAAAACGAATTTTAGGGGTGTAAGGTCGGTTTGGGAAAAAAAAAAGAAAAAGAGGAAAAAAAAGGAAACAAGTGTTATAATTGGACTAGGATTCTTGTGTACACTATATAATGTTTTACTAAACAAAAAATAAAAAACATAAATCCTTGGAGCTAATAAAATTCGTGGGTTTCACTAAAAAAAAGTTAGGGTTCTTCATAATTTTGGGGGTTTTTCATCTTTCATTAATCATAAGGTAAAACCTTCAAATCCCTTTTTAATTTAATTGTTTTAATGATTTCTTAATCATTCTTATGATGGATTAGGGTTAGGGTTTATATAAAATCAGTAAATTAATGATGTTATAATCATAATATGATGATCATATAATCTAGGGCTTGTATTAGATGGGGTTATGGGTAATTAATTAGTTCAATTTGTTTAAAACCCGTTTTTAAAAATTGGGCAGATTTTGAGTCAATTGTTTTGATCATATCGGGAGTTCTATAAACTCTTATTTAATGATCCAAGTACCCCTGGAAAGCTATTTGAAGTGGCTTTCCAATGCAAGAAACGAGAACTAAATTGGAGGTCGGGAAGTGGGTCAAAAACAGGTTACAACAGTCGGAGGTCAAAACAGTTTTGAATTCAGCCTGTTTTCTTTTTAAGTTTTGGGTTGTTTGGGGCACTTAGGGTTGCATTGGGATCTTCTCACGAATGTGAGAGATGGTTTATATATTGTAGTTAATATCTGCACTTGGACTAAGGTGGTGGTTTAGGGTAAGACCCATTAATGGTAACAAACGTTTAGTACGTTTAAAATCAAGAAATCTGGAATCACAAAAGTAGATATATATATATCGGGGCTTAACAGTAGCTTTAAGGTTAGGGCAAGTGGGAGGTGTTAGCCAACATATGTAAGGGTATGAATATTCCTTTTACAGAAACCATGGGTAGGTTTAAGTGGGCGTTTGACCTAAAGTTTTGAGACCTAAAACTGGGACTGTTTTGGGTAAAATACGAACGGGTTAGTTATTAAACTTAACCAAGTTAAGGACTTGTTAAGGAAGGGTATTGGGGTAATTAGAGCTTATTAATGAGGTATATATGTGAGAATATGCTAGAAGTCCATCATAGGTTAATGAGCCATCTTAGTGATTGGTTCGTTTATTGATTTCGTGTTTTTGGTTTGTTAGCTTGTTGCTAGTGCAAGGACGTGTGAAGGAGCTATCAGGTGAGTTTCATAGTCCCATGTTTACTATTGATTTTGACTTCTAGATGGGATGGAAGAGACACTGTGTTGAGTTATTTTCTAAATTGATGTTGTGAATGTGTTTGTGATTTGAGATGGACTTGTGTGTACATTATGTGATTAACTGCTATGTGATTTTTGATTGTGTGTGATTTGGATTGGGGGACACGTTCCGTCTCAGTTATTGTGGTTTGACAAGGTAGTGGCCTTGTGGTTTGACAAGGTAGTGGCCTTGTGGTTTGACAAGGTAGTGGCCTTGTGGTTTGCCAAGGTAGTGGCCTTGTGATTTTCCAAGGTAGTGGCCTTGGGATAGGTACATAGTCTGATCATCTATGGTACCATGTTGTTTGGCAAGGTAGGAGCCTTGGATTTTGGTTTGGAATGATTGATCTTGAATGCTAGTTGTTAATACATAATTGTAGCACATTGTCCATATGTTCTTTTGTTGATGATTGTTATTCACAGCTTGTAACTGATTTAGCGTTGGAGTCTAAACCTGTGACTCTCACCAACTTTATGTTGACGTGTTTTAGTGTCTCTTTCAGGTGATGCTTTGGTTAGGCGTGAGAACTTAAGTGGCTAGGACTTGGAGAGAGAGAGTAGGAATGCATATAGAAGGATATCCCCATTTCCTTCTTAGTTTTATTTGTTTGTTCATTTTAATAAGTGATACTGTTGGCACCTATATGTTTGTTTGTTTGTGGATTTGTTTGTCTTGGGTAAGAGGTAGGACTGTTACCTACTTACCTAGACTCCCGCATTGTTGAGATATTGTCATGACATTTGTGTCACCATTTTATGACATTTCTTATATCATTTAGTTATCTCTATAGACACGCTATTGTTGTGATGATATCCATACGTCGTGCCCCATATTCCGCCATGGTGGGGTGTGACAGAATGGTAATCAGAGACAATGGTTATAGAGAATTAGGTTGCCTAGTCGCGTAGCCTAGTCTATAGCTTAAGGGTCCCTGCATATAGGCGTCATAGGAGTATGTGTGCATTTATTATAATTGATGTGTTTGGATGTTATTTATTGCGATGTTTTGACTAGTATGAATTGAACCGTAGTATGTTCATACTTAGTCACATGTTATTTTCTTTTCGGGTTTATGACTAGTGCGGGTTGAACCATAATCGTCCACGCTAGTCACTGTTGTATTTTGCTTCAATTGTACATTATAGTACATAATTTAGTACAAGGTAGTTTCTATCTTTTATCGAGTTATTTTACATACCTGAGGTATGTTACTTTTCTTTTGATGTTTAAGTCATGTTCCCTAAGAATCGTGTGGTGGTTCGAGCTACTAGGAGTACACGGGTAGGAAGGATTTTAAGCTGTTTCCACTCTTACGGGTGACATGACTTATAACTGATTATGTTTTCATTTTGGATTTAGTCTATGCTGTTTTAGCTAGACTATGGATTTTTGTATTCCAAGAGTATTACTATGTTATTTTAATAGATGGAGTTTTTGACCTTATTGTTTATGTGGTTATGAGCTTATGTGAGTAGATGGATTTATGTGTTATATGTTGTATTGATTCTTATAGGTGTCATCATAGGAGGGAGTCCATTGGGGAAAGGGTAATTGTATAAGTATGGTGGCCAACATAGTTATGCAAGTACCACAACTTCAATGGGTTCCCAAGTATGGTTGCATGAAAGAGGGTTAGTACATGCTTATATATGATGAGATGTAGAATTTGGGTATACGTATTATATATGAGTTTATGTAATGGTTACCTACGATATGGCTATTGTTCTTTTTGTGTTATATGTTTTGGGTTATAGATGTGTTGTGTAATTTTGGGGTCACACGATATGGTTTGGTTTTGGAGGTGGGCTTTATGCCTTGTTGTGGCATGGTGAGATGGTGATTACTCATATGGAAAAACGAGTGTATGACGTGATTGGTTGATCCGACATGTATAGTAACGAGTATGTTTTGGGTGATTTAATACGTATATATATGCGGATGTATATATACTATTATGTGTTAAGTTATGGTATATGGTCGTTCACTAGTTATTATAACTTGAACGTACTTTGTGTTTGTTCGTGTTTTATGGTGCTGGAGTTTGATGGAGTTTCAATGACGTTTGGAATCTTTTGAAGTGTGTCTTGTAGCGTATTCTTTGAGTTTCGTATTTCACGTGTACATTTTAAAATGGTGTTCTTGGTTTTAAGTCTATTGAAATAACTTAGGATTTCTTTTGAGATAATGAAATCTTTTGTGTTGGGTCTTACATTTCTTTTGGTCGGTATATATTGAGAAAAAAGGGGACGTGGAAATCTATTATAGGGTTAGATAGTTGGTTGTATTCGGTAAAATAAGGGTAAGGTGTTGGAGTCGTGTTTGAAACAAGATGTAACATAAGACTTCTTTTTAATCAACACTTATAGATTTCAAATTCTAAAGGACTTTCTTTAAAATAAAGCGAAGTAAAATTTCTTTCTACTTACATAGTTTATATAATTGGGTTT
This sequence comes from Glebionis coronaria, assembly GCA_025667525.1. NCBI lineage: Eukaryota > Viridiplantae > Streptophyta > Magnoliopsida > Asterales > Asteraceae > Glebionis > Glebionis coronaria. Next base: position 272,642 of record JANFOE010000238.1, on the reverse strand, counting down.
AGCCGATTCACGTCATTTATAATTATTAATACAAGGTTAAATTGAGTTTATAAAGGTTACACATACAATTATATCTGTCATTTAAAAGGATTACATTAATCATTAAGTTTATTCTTTAGTTTTTTTTAAAACAATTAGTATAAAACTGATTTGGTCATAACTTGTTCGTTTTTAGAGCTTTTTGAGTGATTCAAAAGCCAAAAATTATGTACTCGGAACGTACTTTTCAAATATTCAAAATGTATAGTCATGGGAGGTTAGTATCTTGGCCGAAATTATTGTGCAAGTGTCGGGTTAGAGGTTGAGTTTGAATAGTAGTTTTTTTTAGATATGGGATGCACGGGATACCTTGTTTTTGAGTTGAGTTTTGAGTTCGTCAAGAGGGTTGGTTGTAGATTGTTTGAGTCATATGGATGTGGGAGTTAATAGTAAATAAAAAAAAGATATATATTCTTTTGGAAAAGTCGATCTTTTGCACGGTTTAAATAATATGTCGCGGGGCGTAATATGTATGGTTGCCATTGGGTGTTTCTTGGATTATTTTTCGTTGTCATGGGTCATTTTGAATTGATACATGTTCTGGGTTTGAGTTTTCTTTTGAGTCTCGTGGTTTTTGACTTGTTTTAATTGGTGCACATGAAATGTCGTTAGTTATCCGTTGGTTTGATTCGTTGATCGTATCTGATGGATTCAGGATGTAGTTTTGGTTTCGTATTTTTCGGGAGCGTTGAGGTAGTCGTATGAAAGACTTGGTCGCGCCTACACGCTTAAGTAGGTGACCATAAGAGAACGGTCGGAATACCCTTAGTAGGGAGGAAAGAAGTTCGTAGACGAACTAGTGTGGTCATGAGGTCTCTTAGGAGTACCAAGGAGATGAATAGAGATTTGTGGGATATTAGCACAAGTAACGCGCCATAGAGAGTGTTGGAAGGGGAAGTAATACCTCAAAGGTATTTATGATTGTTCGTAGGGCATGTAAGTTTTCCGAAAATTTCCTGAAATTTAGTAGGTTTGCCTATTACTGTGAGGTAGAACCATAAATAGAGCAAGTAGGAGAAGTGAGAGGAGTTGTAGTTAGTGCCCTTCTAAGGAAAATCGTTGATGGAGTGATTTAAAAAAAAACAAAAGCTGTTAGAGATTGCAAGGAATGCCGGATAAAAGTTGAGTTGCTTAGTAGTAGATTGGATGTGGAAAGAGGTTGAGTGGTCTGATGAGAGGAAGTACCGGTCTTTTAAGATGCGTGTAGAATTTTGCAAGTAGAACGAGGTAGGAATTTATTCGTATTGCCACTAAGAGAGGGTGCAAGGAGGACATAGTCGAAACTGCTAAGGATGTTGTATGAACGCTTTGGGTTTACGGTTATGTATTTGGCTTCACCAAAGCACTAGCGGTTTTCATGTTGTCAATGAACCAAGTGTGCATGAACGTGTATAAACGAGTTGTCATCGGGAGCGTCGACGACATCTTGAACTACTCAAATCTGAGAAGGAGAGTGAGGCGAATTATGTGTTGGTTTTGGAGTGGAGTTATACGTGAGATTTTCGAGTGTGAGTTTTTAGTATTAAGTTTACCATGATGAGTAGTTAGAGATGATGGCGTATCATGGAACCAGCAAAGGGTGAAGTGAAGAAGGATGAGGAAGCGTTTTGGAGGTTGAAGAGGTGGATTGGATAATGAGCCGATCTTGGCATTATCAGAAGGACCGGATGAATTCGCGAAGCATGACGATACGTGGAGCAAGGATTTGGACGCGTACGAGGACGACAAAGAAAGGCGATCGCTTATACGTTGCAGGAACTGAAGATTTGGAAGAACTAGATGGACTTAGTTAGTGGGGCTGGATTGTTATATCTGCCTAGAATGCTAAAGGCATTTGGTGTACGAGACGTGGAGAATGATCTATATGGATCATGAACGTCTCCAACACATATTCAATCATCTTGATTGAACATTTGGCAAAGGAGGAAACCACTAGAGTTAGTGACAAAGTTATGTAGGGAGTTTCACCCATTGTAACGGGTGGTATGTTTTGGTAAAATGGAAGAGTTGATGTAGAGTTTTGTAGGTACATTTATGATCTTTAGAAAGATCGGACCATTAGCTTATGAGTATAGAATTACCTGGGGGAAATGAGTTGTATACATGATACATTTCATGTATTGGGGTTGGTAAATGTTGTTTGAGGATGCATATTTGCATGTCCGGTTATTCAGGTTTTGTGCTAATAAGAGTCTTTGTTTTATCGAAGAGTCATTTGGGAGATTTATTGACTGTGAGGTCAAGAGTTTGGCAATGGGTTTAATTATTTTTGGTTTGTACATGTGGTATCTTGAAACTTGAACTAAAGTTCACGTGGAAATGAGAGGAGTTCATTTAGAACAAGTATCCTCGTGTGATTTGTTGTCTGTGTGTTGATCCTAAGGAGTAAATCTCGGGACGAGATTTCTATTAGGAGGGAGTGATGTGACAACCGTGGTTTTGAGGTTCGTCACTTGGTCTTACTTTTAGGTTATTTTATGTGTGACTACTTGATTTTTTGTGCTTACGTGTTTATTTTGTGTGAACGAGGTTGGTGTGATTATCGTTTATGAGTATAGAGTACTCATAAGTATATCGAGGAACGGTTAATTCATGTTCATGAGATCACAATTAGTGACTATGAAATGAAATGGTGATATTTTGGTGGTTACGTATACGTATAAGTATTATAGTAATAGTGTATTTTTTTAGGATTTACGGTTTAGCATTTAGAGGTCTCGGAAGAGGTAATTAGTCATATGAATATTTTTCGGGATGGTTTTAAGTCGTCTAGGACTTAAATATAAAGTTTATTTCAAAATTTGAGATTTTTTATAAAAGTGTATATTTTACGACTTTTACGGTAAAACGCGTAAATTTGACTAGTTTTACGGTTTTGAGGTTTTGGAGGCTTTAGGAGCTGAAATAAATTAAGAAAAATTAAGGTAATATTATTACATATATTAATAATAAAAATAAATAAAAAACGAATTTTAGGGGTGTAAGGTCGGTTTGGGAAAAAAAAGAAAAAGAGGAAAAAAAAAGGAAACAAGTGTTATAATTGGACTAGGATTCTTGTGTACACTATATAATGTTTTACTAAACAAAAAATAAAAAACATAAATCCCTGGAGCTAATAAAATTCGTGGGTTTCACTAAAAAAAAGTTAGGGTTCTTCATAATTTTGGGGGTTTTTCATCTTTCATTAATCATAAGGTAAAACCTTCAAATCCCTTTTTAATTTAATTGTTTTAATGATTTCTTAATCATTCTTATGATGGATTAAGGTTAGGGTTTATATAAAATCAGTAAATTAATGATGTTATAATCATAATATGATGATCATATAATCTAGGGCTTGTATTAGATGGGGTTATGGGTAATTAATTAGTTCAATTTGTTTAAAACCCGTTTTTAAAAACTGGGCAGATTTTGAGTCAATTGTTTTGATCATATCGGGAGTTCTATAAACTCTTATTTAATGATCCAAGTACCCCTGGAAAGCTATTTGAAGTGGCTTTCCAATGCAAGAAACGAGAACTAAATTGGAGGTCGGGAAGTGGGACAAAAACAGGTTACAACAGTCGGAGGTCAAAACAGTTTTGAATTCAGCCTGTTTTCTTTTTAAGTTTTGGGTTGTTTGGGGCACTTAGGGTTGCATTGGGATCTTCTCACGAACGTGAGAGATGGTTTATATATTGTAGTTAATATCTGCACTTGGGCTAAGGTGGTGGTTTAGGGTAAGACCCATTAATGGTAACAAACGTTTAGTACGTTTAAAATCAGGAAATCTGAAATGACAAAAGTAGATATATATATATATCGGGGCCTTAACAGTAGATTTAAGGTTAGGGCAAGTGGGAGGTGTTAGCCAACATATGTAAGGGTATGAATATTCCTTTTACAGAAACCATGGGTAGGTTTAAGTGGGCGTTTAACCTAAAGTTTTGAGACCTAAAACTGGGACTGTTTTGGATAAAATACGAACGGGTTAGTTATTAAACTTAACCAAGTTAAGGACTTGTTAAGGAAGGGTATTGGGGTAATTAGAGCTTATTAATGAGGTATATATGTGAGAATATGCTAGAAGTCCATCATAGGTTAATGAGCCATCTTAGTGATTGGTTCGTTTATTGATTTCGTGTTTTTGGTTTGTTAGCTTGTTGCTAGTGCAAGGACGTGTGAAGGAGCTATCAGGTGAGTTTCATAGTCCCATGTTTACTATTGATTTTGACTTCCAGATGGGATGGAAGAGACACTGTGTTGAGTTATTTTCTAAATTGATGTTGTGAATGTGTTTGTGATTTGAGATGGACTTGTGTGTACATTATGTGATTAACTGCTATGTGATTTTTGATTGTGTGTGATTTGGATTGGGGGACACGTTCCGTCTCAGTTATTGTGGTTTGACAAGGTAGTGGCCTTGTGGTTTGACAAGGTAGTGGCCTTGTGGTTTGACAAGGTAGTGGCCTTGTGGTTTGACAAGGTAGTGGCCTTGTGGTTTGCCAAGGTAGTGGCCTTGTGATTTTCCAAGGTAGTGGCCTTGGGATAGGTACATAGTCTGATCATCTATGGTACCATGTTGGTTGGCAAGGTAGGAGCCTTGGATTTTGGTTTGGAATGATTGATCTTGAATGCTAGTTGTTAATACATAACTGTAGCACATTGTCCATATGTTCTTTTGTTGATGATTGTTATTCACAGCTTGTAACTGATTTAGCGTTGGAGTCTAAACCTGTGACTCTCACCAACTTTATGTTGACGTGTTTTAGTGTCTCTTTCAGGTGATGCTTTGGTTAGGCGTGAGAACTTAAGTGGCTAGGACTTGGAGAGAGAGAGTAGGAATGCATATAGAAGGATATCCCCATTTCCTTCTTAGTTTTATTTGTTTGTTCATTTTAATAAGTGATACTGTTGGCACCTATATGTTTGTTTGTTTGTGGATTTGTTTGTCTTGGGTAAGAGGTAGGACTGTTACCTACTTACCTAGACTCCCGCATTGTTGAGATATTGTCATGACATTTGTGTCACCATTTTATGACATTTCTTATATCATTTAGTTATCTCTATAGACACGCTATTGTTGTGATGATATCCATACGTCGTGCCCCATATTCCGCCATGGTGAGGTGTGACAGTACTTGACACTTAACAAATAATTCCCAACATGTTGGGTCAGTATTTACTGTCCCTGAAGCAACTCTAGGATATGAATATAAAATCCCCCTAAGTGTTTCATGCTCAGCAGTAAGGCCAGTCTGCTGAAGGATGACCAGAGGAACAAAGTTCCTACAGAAGACTTTATAGCTGATGGATGTTCAGCTTTCCTCTTACAGTTAACTTAGAAGACAAAGGAGTCTTTGCTTCAAATACTAGGCGGTCTAGTTGCTGAAGAACAAGTACTGGAGAAGAGCTTTCAGTTCAGTTTGGTTTGAAAATACCAAACTGAATGATGTCGATCTCCTCTAGAATACTGAAGACTCTTCAGTATTCTCATGGTTTGCATTAGAAGGGAAAAGATAACTTTAAGTCAAAGTAGGTTGCTTGTATAGCTAGCTATAAGTACAACCTTTAACTTTTCTAGAATAGTTTATTATGTACTTTGTATTGTTTATCCATCATGGGCATCAAACACCCACTAGATAAACCCATGCATTGAAACATGCAAATGCAAACCTTAGTTTTACACTACCTATATAAGGAGAGTACATTGAGAGGGAAAGGGTTAACCAATACAAGAGTCAAAACTCTGGAAAACCTTTCTCTCTCAATACCAACTAAACCATATAGCCAAGAAGCATATGAACGTTTAGATTAGAGCTTAGACATTTAACTTTGGTTAGAAGTTTAAGTAGATGAGATCATCACCCATTGTCATTCAACCACTTTGTTCTTCCGCAAACAAAGTGGGTTATAGATTCTTTATATGATTCTAATAAGAGTCTGAAAAGTTATTGGTATTGTTGTTTTAATTGTTCATAGTTCTTATATATTGTTAAAACAACATACTTGAGTCTTGGTAAAGAGTTATTACTTAAGGTTGATAAGTAATAACGATTTACAAGGGACCAACAAGTGGTATCAAAGCAGTTTGATTAGCAAAACTCTTATTTTATTAAACTGCTCATTTAAAGTTTTCAAATCAAGATCTAAAAATGGCTCAAGTTATACCACAAACCCTAGAGTACATGGGTAGCCAACTCAATGCTGATCCTGTCCTAGAGGTAGCTAATTTCACAGATTGGAAGAAGAGGTTCATTGTCAACATGGTTGGGATTGAACCTCAGTTCCTTGGAATCACAAAAAATGGTCCATTTGTTCCCATGGTTGGGGATAATAAAAAACCTGAAGCACAATGGACTGCTAATGAGAGAAAAGCTGCTAACCTAGACAAGCGTCTCAAAAGTCTCATCATGTATGTGCTTCCAGATGACCAAATGAATTCTGTTGTGAATTGCAAAACAACAAAATCTACATGGGAGGACCTTATTCTTTATCATGAGGGGCCCTCTGATGTGAAAGAAACAAGAATAATGGACTTAAAGCTTCAATACAACACCTTCAAACACAAAGAAGAGGAAACCCTCACACAAAAATTCAACATATACAAAGCACTGATGAATGAACTAGTGAATGATGGTGTTGAGCTTTCAAAACATGAAATCAACACAGTTTTTGTTAATGCATTGCCAAAGAAGTGGCTCAGTTTCTGCCAAAGCTTGAGAAATGCTAATCACACTAAAGATTGTGATCTGGCCTCTCTTTTTGGGAAACTAAAATATGAAGAAAACCTAGTTGATAGGATTTATGAAGGCTCAAGCAAGAGTAAAGCATTAACCATTTCTACACCCTTGTCTACAGCCTTCTTTAGTGAGACTGTCATCCAAGACTACAAAGATAGTCCTGATGATGAAGAAGACACAAGAACTAGTGAGGAATATCTGAATGACCTCAAAGAGGAATTTCATGAAAGAGCACTTCTGTCCGAGTCTCGAAGGTTCTTTAAGAAAGTAGGCAAGTTCTACAGCACCACAAAAGCTTCAGTTGACACTGAATGCTACAAATGTGGGAAGACTAGTCACTTTGCTAGGGATTGCTATTCCAAAACATCCATTCCTTCTTATTCCTCACCAGCTCAATCAAGACCATCTGGGCAATCATCATTTCAACCAAAACAAATTGCTTCAACTTCTTTTCAGAAAAACAGGGTTGAACTTCGACCAGCCAAAGACTTTGAGGCAAAACACAGAGAAATCAAGGCTAGACTGGCTCTTATGAGCACTAAAAGTTCTTCCTCCAAGGCTCCCAAGCAAGATAAGAACAAAGGGCTCATTGTTGAAGCTTATGAATGGGATGAAGAAGATGTCTCTTCAGATGATGATGAATTGGTTAATGTGAAAGTGCTAATGGCACTTGCTGATGATGAAGGTTCAAACTCCAATGTTGTTGCCAGAGAAAGTGATAGAAATGGTGAATGGGTCAATATCACAATAAAAAAGGTACAAACTCTTCTTGAATTAGAAGATAAGGATGACATTAAATTTGTCTTTGATTACGTGTGTATTGATCTATAATTTGTTGAAGAACAAAGAAATAACTTGCTTGAAAAGTGTCATAAACTTGTTCTAAAACTTGATGATTTTGGAAGTAAGCTAATAGAGCTAAAAGAAATTAAACTTGATGTTCTTACTTTTCAACAATTGAACAAAGAGATTCTTGATGAAAATAATTCCCTAAGAGTTGAACTAAAATAAGCAAAAGATATTGTTAAATCTTGGCTTAGAAACTCTGATAGGGTAAATCAATGCATCAATGGAAAAATTCCTGCTCAAAATGAGGATGGTAGCTCGATCCCTAACATTGTAAGGTCAGGTGAAGAGTATTTACCAAATCATGACACTAGACGTATCCTTCTTCCTGAGTTGCTAGCAAATGCTGACACTTCAGCACCTTTTGAATCTTCAGTTACTTAAGATGACTCAGATGATGATTTAGAGAATGAAGTAAGTACCCCACTTCCTCTTTTGGAGAAGCTGGTTGGTGTTGAACCCTCTACTGGACCAAAATCAATCTAGTCAATCATCAAGTCTCACACAACACACAAGGGTAGGTCTCCCAAACATGTCAAAATTGACACTTCAAAGAACTCTTCAGCTCCTATTGAAGGTTCACATATGGGAACTACCTCTTCAGTTTCAACAAATAAACTGAAGAATGCTAGATCTGAGGAAGATGAGAGAATGTCTCTAGTCATGCAAGAGATCAATGATCTCAAATTGCAACTCAGGCAGTAGCAAACACCAACTCAATTTAGAGATGAACCTTCAAACTCTCCACATTATAAGTACAAGACACAATTTAAAAGGGCTTGTGATCTATGTGGTATAAACAACCATCTCACTGAAACTTGCCTAAAAGTGATTTATTGTACTATATGTGAGAGGACTGACCATCGCACTTGTGAACATAGTCAATATATGCTTGCTAAAACTAGTGTTGAGGCTCACAACACTGAAGCATCTCATTCTAGGTGAAATATGCCTTTCCCACCATGCATTCTTTGTGGTATGGGCAATCATCAATCAGATGACTGTCACTACTATCCTGTTTGTGATATTTGTGGAAGTTATGACCATGACACTCATGGACATAATCGAGTTATCTCTCTCATAAGGGCCATCAAACCAAGGAACCCAAACTCTATTGTCAAATGTTGTGAAACTTGTGGAAGTATTGTCCACACTACATCTGATCATAATCATATAGAGTGGTTTAGAAGAGGTGAAGCCCCTCAAGCTAAGAAAGCAAATGATGTTCAGTCCTCTCCTTCTTTTTCTGAGCAATCTTATTCATCCTCATCTAAAGGTTCATTCAGATCTAGAACACCTTCTAGGTCTAAAACACCCACCCATCAAAGGTGGGTTTTAAAACAAAAATGACCATTTCCTTAACTTGTATAGTGTGATCTCAGGAAGCCTATATGGTACCTGGATAGTGGCTGCTCAAGGCATATGACTGGCACCAAAATTCATCTGCACAAGTATAAGGAGGAACAAGGTCCTAAAGTTGTGTTTGGTGATAACTCATCAACTACTACTGAAGGATTTGGTTCAGTGTTATGCAATGGTGTAGTTTTTACAAGGGTGGCATATGTCAATGAATTGAAGCACAACCTCATCAGCATCAGTCAACTTTATGATGCAAAGTATCTAGTGTTGTTTGATGACAAAAAAGGTACAATCTTCAACTCCAGTCATGAAACTGTGATGATTTCTCCCAGAGTAAAGATGTTTATAAGATGAACATGAACTCTACTCAGGAGACATGTTTCTTTGCTAGAGCCTCTAATATTACTAACTGGCTTTGGCATAAGAGGCTCTCACATCTAAATTTCAAAACAGTAACTCTGCTGGCAAAACAAAACCTTGTTATTGGTCTTCCTTCACTTGTCTATTCTAAGGACAAACCATGCGCAGCATGTGAAAAAGGGAAGCACCATAGGGCCAGTTTCAAAACAAAGCAAACTTTCTTAATCAAGGAAAGTCTTCACTTGCTTCACATGGACTTATTTGACCCAGTATCACCTAGGGCTATTTGTCATGAAAAATATACACTTGTCATTGTTGATGAGTACTCTAGGTACACCTGGGTATACTTTCTGACAAAGAAAATCCATGCACCAGATGCCATTATGTGTTTCATCAAAAGAGTTGAAAATAAAAATGACACTCATGTCAAGCAACTCAGAACTGACAATGGCACTGAATTCAAAAATCACACACTGCTCAAATTCTGTGATGACAAAGGAATTTCCCAAAATTTCTCATCTCCTTACACACTTGAACAAAATGGTGTAGCTGAAAGAAGTAACAGAACTTTGATTGAAGCAGCAAGTACAATGCTTGATGGATCTGCTCTCTCTAAGCATTTTTGGACTGATGCTGTAGCCACTGCTTGCTACACTCAAAATAGATCCATTATTGTGAAGAGACACATGAAGACTCCCTATGAAGTCTTCAGGGGGAGAATTTCAAACATTTCATTCTTACATGTGTTTGGGTGTCTATTATTCATTCACAATCACAAGGATCACCTTGGGAAGTTTGATGAAAAATCTGATGATGGTTACTTCCTTGGATACTCTCTAGTATCTAAAGCATATAGAGTCTTCAACACAAGAAAACAATGTATTGAAGAAACTTATCACATCACTCTCAATGAAAGCTCTTAAGCTCTCAAATTTACAAATCCATCAAATGATGAACTTCCTTTTCATGAATCTCACAACTATCCATCTGATGAATTTCAACACTATGAGCCTTCTCAAAAATATCAAACTAGCAAATCAGTTCCTCATATTGATCCATTTAAAGATTTGACAAGTCCTGCAAAAGGAAATCCTTCAGTATCAAATAATGATGGCTGTCAATCAAATAATCAAAATGATCAGTCTCAAAATGATCAAAATGATCAGCAAAACAACACAAATGACCAAAATGGTCAGTTTCAAAACAATCAGCATGCTGACACACATGATCAAAATGATCAATCCAATGAAGCTGCTGATGTACAATCTGAGCCTTCTGCTCAAAGCTCTCCAACTATCTCTAGGGAATTAGGTCTTGGATGTGGTACTTCTGACCAAGAAGGAAGCCCTCCATTGATTGAACCTTTGTCTATTGAATATCCTTCAGAAGACCCTAGAGATAATCTAAGTCCAAGTCCATGTTATGGACTTCCAAGTTCTAGTTCTAATCATGAATCCAGTGCCTATTCTCCAGCTCCACAAAAATCTTAGACTAATAATAGTCACATACAGCTGGTGAACCTAATAGGCAATCCTGGAGAAGGTAGAGTCACTAGATCTATGGCAAAGAAACTGAGTGCTGCTTCATCTAGAGAACGCCTCTATGTAAACTTTCTTTCAGAAATTGAACCTACAAAGGTTTCTGAAGCACTCACACACCCTGGATGGGTGGATGCCATGCAAGAGGAACTAAATCAATTTGAAAGAAATAAAGTCTGGAAATTGGTTCCTCTTCCATATGGTAAATCAACTACTGTCACCAAATAGGTTTACAAGCTCAAAAGAGATAAAACCAATGTGGTGACCAAAAACAAAGCTAGGCTGGTGGCCCAAGGATTCAATCAAGAGCTTGGTGTTGATTTTGATCAGACCTTTGCTCCAGTTGCACGTATGGAAGCCGTACGAATCTTCTTTGCTTACGCCACTTACATGAACTTCACCATCTACCAAATGGATGTCAAAAGTGCATTCCTAAATGGTGACCTAAAAGAAGAAGTTTATGTTACACAGCCTCCTGGCTTTGAGAGTAGTAAATATCCAAACCATGTCTACAAGCTTTACAAAGCTTTGTATGGACTGAAGCAAGCTCCAAGAGCTTGGTATGAAACTCTATCAACATTTCTCATTGAACATCAGTTTGTCAGAGGAAAAATAGATAACACCTTGTTTATCTATAAATCTAAAACTGACACCATTCTGGTACAAATTTATGTGGATGACATCATCTTTGGTTCAACAAGCTTAAAACTATGCAAACAATTTGCCAAGCTTATGACCAGCAAGTTTGAGAGGAGTATGATGGGAGAACTCACATACTTCCTTGGTCTTCAGATTAAACAATCTGACCAAGGAATCTTGATGTTCGTTTGCACGTCTTAAATTTATATTACAAGGTTTAGACAAAACAAGGGACTAGAAGACAAACACGGGCAAGTATACCCTTTCGTTCGTAATATAGCTTTGTAGTGGTAAGCCAGGATCGTTCGCTGAGACTTAGTTTTGTTTTGGTAATCAAGATAACAATTGAAGAAATAAATGGTTGAAGTAATATCAATAATAACAAATATGACTAATATGGGATAGTTTGTATAAGTTCGTGATGATGATAATAATGATTGAGATATATTTATGTAGGTAAAGTGTGATAATCCTTTTTCGTCAAAATGGCGTTTACACAATTTACTTGGGTTGATTCAAGACTTACGTTTATTTAAGCGATTAAGCTCAAAACAAGTTGCCAACGAGTTCAATATTTTATCAAGTTTCTAAGAGGATTTCTCCAACCAAAGATTCATGACCATAGACAAGTTCTAGAAAACTTATTATAACAATTTGTGTTTCTCAACGCCAAACTATCGTAACAAATCAACTTAAATAAAATATGGTTTGTAGAACTAGGAGGTAAAATGGTTCTAAAACATTAGCTTGAAATCATTTATAAAGGATCATATCATAGCATCATCACTAATTATAGTCACATACCCATATAGTCACAAATAGCTTAGCCTAACATAGTAATCAAAGTAACAATTAGAAAAGAGTACGAGAACATCATACTTAGATTGGATTGAATAAACGAGTACACAAGTGTCACGATTGTATCGTTCCTCCAAGAATCAAAGAGTGGAATACTCTTATTACAAGTATCTCCCAAAAGTGGATAATACTGAAAATTTACTAAAAGGACTAAAATACTCGAGCTATGGAGTATTGAGAGAGAGATGTGTGTGTAAATGGATGGAAATGGCCTCTGTTGATAGTGCTGTCTGAGGTCAAATGTGCGCCGCACTTATCCTCAAGTACGCCACACTTTGGAAATGCGAATGTGCGCCGTACTTACAACTTTGTGCGCCGCACTTCTGAGCGATTCAGAATCTTCTTTTAATAACTTTGGCTTTATTGCATATTGAGGCCCCTTATTTGTATATCTTCACTTTGCTCCTTCGTACTATACATCTGCATATAAAACACAATATATTAAGTATCGGAAGCTCTTATTTATACTACAAAGTGGCATTATAATGATAGGTTGAATATGTATAATTAGGTCGTTATCAAATTCCTCTACACTTAGCTATTGCTTGACCTCAAGCAATCAAAGCGAGAAAACAGTTTCAATTATTAACCTTCTGAATTTCCATTACATCAAAAACTCTCTCTCTATGGGCGATTTCACAAACCCTAATTTCTTGTGCCTCCTTTTTTGATTCTGTTAGTCATCAATCATCATTTAACATTTGTTTATTGTTCGTATCATTGTTTAATGTATTGATCTACACAGCTAGTGTAGTGAGTGAGGTAGGCTACGTGATTTATTCACTCCCTATTTATCGCAATGAGCAGCGAGTCCTGTTGATTATACGTCTTCTTGATTGTCAATAAGCTCTCTTTAACTGATTCGACGTGATCTAAAGGATCCTTTCTTGGGGTTTTTTTAGGGTTTTGTGATCTGGTCTTAGGGTTTTTTTTATCTTAATATTTTATTATTGTTTTGACAATTTTTTAATGGAAGTGGGTTAGGGCTTGGTTTGCTCGTGGTGGCTGAAACCCTAATTAGGGTTTTGTTTTTTTTGTGCCTCAACATCTTGGATTTCTGGTACATTTAGATCGTGTGTTTAAAGAGAGAGATGGATAACAATACGAAGGATAAGCATGCTGGAGGGACACAAAGTTCTCTTTTGCATGATTTGACGGCAAGGTTTAAGAAGACTGATGGGATCACTATGCAGCCTAAGAGGGGGGCCGCGTTAATTGAACCTCTTAAGGATGCTCCTAAACAATCTTTTGTTGCAGCATTAGCATCAGAGCAGCCTAGGAGGACATTAAAGTTTCGTACACTACATATTACATTGCCTACTGCTAATATGGATTTTGTGTTGCCAATGGAGACTATTGCCCCTATCAAACATAAATTCGCTAATTCTTTGGTGGGCTTCTTTGTAGGAAAAGGAATTGCTTTTCCTTTGGTTGAAAATTATGTCAAAAATACGTGGTCGAAGTTAGGTTTTCAGAAACTAATGAGGGATGATGAGGGATTTTTTACTTCAAGTTTGCTTCGAATGATGGCGTAGAACAGGTACTAGAACAAGGACCATGGCTTATTCGTAACACCCCACTCATTCTCACCAAGTGGACCCCTGAGTTAGCTTTAACGAAGGGTGAAGTGACTAAGATTCCAGTATGGGTGAAGATTCACAACGTCCCAGTTCTTGCGTATTCGGAGGATGGCCTTAGTTTGATAGCTACGCAGATAGGAAAACCTATTTTGCTTGATGCATTTACTAGCTCTATGTGTGGTGACACTTGGGGGCGTATTGGGTATGCTAGAGCTCTGATTGAAGTTAGTGCTCATAAAGATATCAAACAAGAAATTGTCATGGGTGTTCCGTTGGAAGATGGTACAGGGCACAAGGTTATTCGGATGCAAGTTGAGTATGAATGGAAGCCACCCCTTTGTTCGGAGTGCAAGATCTTTGAGCATTGTACTGACCAATGTCCAAAAAGCATCAAGACTAAGCCGGTGGAATCTAATAAGGTGGCTGATCAGAATGATGGGTTCAGGGTTGTTACGCGTAGACGGAGGACGGATAAGACTAAGAATACTAATAGCTCTCGTGCTTATGAATGGATCAAAATATCTAAACCTAAGACAACAATGATTTGGGGAAAGGGTAATAAGGGACCATATAAAGATAAGATCAGCAAGGAAGAGTTAGTCACGCTCAAAAATAACTTTGATGCTTTAGTTGCTGATTATGATGTAGGAGACGGGGGAGAACCTAGTACTTCTGCGGGGATTATAAACAGTGGTGAGGATGTTCATGCAGTGGAATCTGATGATGAGAAGGTTGATGAAGAGGTAGTTCTTGAAACACCACCAAGCGCGTTCAAGGTGGCAAGCACTCCCTCACATCACGTTTCCCATGTTTAATGTCGTGTCCTGGATTATACGGGGCTTAAACCGTGCCCCTAAACAATTAGAGGTTCGGCATGTTGTTAATGAAAATAGGTTAAGTGTGTGCGCTGTTCTTGAATCTCATGTTGAAGTTTCAGTACTTTCTGATGTTTGTACGAGGGTGTTTAGATCATGGGACTAGACATCTAATGCTAGTTTATGTGATAAAGGCTGTCGTATTATGGTGGGGTAGGATATGGTTGTGGTGATGCTGATGGTTGTTGCCCAGACTAGACAAGCAGTCCATACCAAAATTGTCCATAAAATCACTAACAAAGTGTTTTTCTGTACGTTTGTCTATGCAGATAATAACTATATTCATAGACGACAACTATGGAATGATCTAGCCATTCATAAGCAGGTAACTCATCAGGAGTCTTGGGTTCTTATGGGTGATTTTAATGTTGCCCTCAATATAGAGGACACATCTTCAGGGTCGTCAACTGTTAATGCAGCTATGAACGACTTTAAAGATTGTATTAACTCTATTGAAGTTATTGATGCTGTGAGAACGGGGCTGCGTTACACGTGGAACCAGAAACCTAGAAGTGGTGGGGGTATACTCAAGAAACTAGATCGCGTCATGGTAAACATGAATTTTTGTGTCAGTTTTCCAGGTGCATATGCGGTATATCAGCCGTACCGTAATTCTGATCATGCTCCATCCGTTCTACGTATCCCTAATCTTGGAAGGTCCAAGCCTAAACCTTTTAAGTTTATCAATTTTTTTGGCTTATAAGGCTTAATTTCAGGAGGTGCTTGCTCAGAAATGGGATGGGAATAGACCTGGGCACTTTATGTATCGGCTTGTGCAAAATCTTAAGGTGTTGAAGACTCCTTTACGCAAACTCTTGTATGCTAATGGTAATATTCACGAGCGTGTGTCCCGTCGGTGTACTGAATTAGATGAAGTTCAAAAAGCCCTTGACACTAGTCCGAATGACAGCGTTTTAAGGGATGAGGAGTCAGTCTATGTTCAAGCGTTTAATGAAGCAAAATTGGACGAGGAACGGTTATTGAAACAAAAAGCGAAGGTGAACTGGTTGGAACTTGGTGACTCGAACTCAGCTTATTTCCATAAATTGGTCAAAAGCAGGAACCATAGAGTTCGTATTGAATGTATTCGTGATTCTGCCAATGTAGAGGTGACGGGCACACAGGTACCACACATTTTTGTTACTCATTTTTAGAAATTTTTAGGTATTGCTACTCCGTGTATGCCTTTGGAGTGGAATGATCTTTTCTTATGCAAGGTTCAGTCCGCTACGAATAGCTTTATGATTCGACCTATTTCTGATAATGAAATTAAAGATGCCATGTTTGCAATTGGTGAGGATAAGGCCCCGGGGCCTGATGGGTACACTCCAGCTTTCTTTAAACATGGTTGGGACATTGTTGGTGGTGATGTGTGTAAGGCTGTTAGGGATTTTTTTGTCAATGGTCAAATCCTGAAAGAGATTAATCATACTATTCTTACGCTTATCCCAAAGGTCATGACTCCAACAAAAGTTACTGATTATAGACCTATCTCTTGTTGTAATGTATTATACAAATGCATTAGCAAGATTGTTACAGTCCGTATTATGGAGGGTATTAAAGAAGTTGTGGGGGATAACCAATCTGCTTTTATTCCGGGGAGGCGTATTACAGACAACATCCTTCTTACCCAAGAATTGATGCATAATTATCATAGAAATAAGGGGTCCCCGAGGTGTGCGTTTAAGATTGATATTCAAAAAGCTTATGATACCGTTGATTGGCGTTTTCTTAAATGCATTTTATGTCAGTTTGGTTTCCATCCTACTATGGTGAAATGGATTATGGCCTGTATTACTTCTGTTTCGTACTCGATCACCATTAATGGTGATGTTCATGGTTTCTTCAAAGGTAAACGTGGCCTAAGACAGGGTGATCCATTATCGCCTTATTTGTTTACTCTGGTTATGGAGGTGTTGACATTGATTCTTAAACGTAGGGTTCGTGATTCTACTTCTTTCTGGTTTCACAAGAACTGTGAGGAGCTAGGTATTATTAAGTTATGTTTTGCTGATGACTTGTTTATCTTTGCTAGAGGAGAAGCCAATTCAGCCAGAGTTATCATAGACTCCCTTAACGAGTTTAAGTTGGTTTCGGGATTGACCCCTAGTTTACCTAAGAGTACTGGATTTTTTTTGTAATGTGCCGTTACATGTGAAACTTGCTATTTTGGATATTATGCCATTTGTAGAAGGTACATTACCGGTGAAATACCTTGGTGTGCCTCTTATTTCTACTAGGGTTTTTCCTCGAGACTGCAAAATTCTTGTGGAACGAGCTAAAGATCGTATTGGTGATTGGAAGAATAAGTCGCTATCTTTTGCGGGCAGGCTCCAACTTTGTAAGTCGGTTATTTCCTCTTTGCATGTTTATTGGACTTCAGTTATTGTTATCCCTATGGGAATTATTCATGATATTCAGCAAGCTATCCGGGGTTTTTTTTGGTGTAATGGGGATTTAGCGAAGGGAAAGGCTAAAGTTGCTTGGAATCACATTTGCCTCCCGAAAAAGGAAGGGGGTCTTGGTTTGAGGAATCTTGCTATTTTTAATGAAGCCTTAATGACTACTAACATTTGGAACCTTGTAAGTAATAAAGAATAGTTATGGGTGAAATGGATTCACATGTACAAACTCCGTGGGCGTTCTTTTTGGGATGTGCCTATCAGGTCTGATTTGAGCTGGGGATGGCACAAGATGTTACAACTACGGGAGAAGATTCGACCATATGTTTGGAAGAATATTGGTAATGGCCAATGTACTTATATGTGGCATGACAGGTGGGATATTCATGGTCCTCTTAGTAGCTTGCTAACTCCACGTGACATTACGAGGGAGGGATGTGGATTATCAGAAAGCGTGGCCGATCATACCATCCATGATACAGGGGTGTGGCCTCAATCTTGGCTCGCGAAAGCTCCTATTCTACAACAGGTTCCGGCTCCAGCCTTACTGACCAGCCGGATGCTACGTTATGGAGAGACTCTCAAGGTAATCTCCTCAAATTTTCTGTTGCTCAAACCTGGGAAGTTTTACGTGATCGAGGTGTAGTTGTACCTTGGTATAGAATTGTTTGGTTTCCTCACTGTATACCGAGGCATGCTTTTCATCTATGGCTCGTTATGAGGCGTAGTCTGAAGACTCAAGATCGCATGAGGCATTGGGACTTGGTTAATACAGATAGCAACCAACTTGTGTGCCCGTTGTGTGAAACGCAAATGGATTCTCATGAACACCTTTTCTTTGAGTGTTCCTTTGCCGAGCAGGTTTGGTTTGGTGTACGTTCATTAGTAGGTATGGAGAACATTGGACCAAGGTTAGATGATATTTTTCAGTACCTTCTGCCTATTGCAAGGCAACGTACGGCGTTGAGTGTTTTTGGAAGACTTATTTTTGCTGCTACTGCATACTATGTGTGGAATGAACGGAATGCTCGTCTTTTCAGAAAGGTCAAGTACTCCAGGACAGAAATAGTTGACATCATAATGGTTACGGTTCGTTTGAAACTCTTAACGTTCAAATTCAAGAATACAACGGCTGTTAATGAATTGTTGGCAAGATAG
This sequence comes from Glebionis coronaria, assembly GCA_025667525.1. NCBI lineage: Eukaryota > Viridiplantae > Streptophyta > Magnoliopsida > Asterales > Asteraceae > Glebionis > Glebionis coronaria. The sequence goes on along the minus strand of JANFOE010000238.1, from coordinate 254,266 downwards.
AAGATGAATGCTTCGTTTAGGCTTTATGTCTAGATTGATTCGTTTGTGTTTTGTTTTAGTTCTGCGTTGTAGGGCATGTACTACACGCTCGTAATTCAATTTTTGCTTGAGGTTAATGTGGTACACAACCACATTCCATTATATTTCATACATTACTTTTTTTATTTTTTTAAGAGAACATCATAAACTTTATAACTTGACAAGTGGTTAGGCATAACATATAAGGATATTGGCGCAATGGATAATATAACATATGCGTATGAGTGCCACATATTTTAGTAAGCCATTGTAGCTTAACTAAAATGATATAAGGGTGATTTTATTTTGCTTCCTTTCGAAAATATCTATAAATTAACCTCACTGCGGTTTAGTAAATGATGATCAAGCACAAATTCTGAAGCATACTAGATTCTCGGCTTTCACACAAAATAGAGAAATATAAGGCTAAGTTTTTCTCACATATTTGGGAAATGGGTTTTTGTGCTAAATTATAGTGTCAATCAATGAGATTTTTGCTTTGCTAAAAACTTATTTATTTACAAAACATATATATTTTTATTGTTTTTCAAAAAGGGTTTCATGTGGAGAAATTTTATTATATTTTTTTTTTATTTCATTTTTTCTATTTGTCACCTCCTCCACACTTAAGTTGAACATCGTCCTCGAGGTAATAACTAATAAAATATTAAAAATAGGAAAAATGCAAAGGGAAATGAGAACTTCCCGGGGCTTAGTAGAAAATTACGGGATTTCGAGAGATGAATCCAGCTTAGAGCTCCAATTTGCTGTTTTCCTGCATGCTACAAAACAAAACAAAACAAAACACATGCAATATATACAAGGATTGTGACAATCCGTCAATTTATGGTTGATATTTTATTCTCAAGTATAATTTAAAAACATTATTTTAATGTTATATTATGAACTCACTCATTTCTGGGAAGAAATTTGGATTTACGTCTTGAAGTAGCATCGACTACGTCTAAACCGGAGGATTCTACGATTACGTGCTTACGTTTACATATACCGTTTTGGTGACAGTCCGACACCTCAAAAAATAAATTTATCCGTGAATATTATTTTGGAGTTTAAAATTTGTGTTGGTTCATAAACTCACAAATTTACGAGAAGAGATTAGGACTTACGTGAATAATTTAACGTCATTACGACTAAACCGGAAACCTTAGGATTACGTATTTACGTTTTTGAACTCCGTTTTTGATGAGACAATTTTTATTAGATTCGTTTTGTGCCGTTGATTCATAATTTATAAAAACGTTTTTCGTAAAACGACCCGAGGGCACGCAAATCGAGGAAATTAGAATCGAGGAATACCCATAAATTAGCGGGATGGGACAAAACAAGTTTATCCCACCCCACTCATATGGGAAGGCCAAAACTTGACACCACAACATGTGATGTGTCCAAGTTGTAGCTAGTTGCTTAAACTTGTTAAGCAAAGCTTAACAAGTAAGCTAACTTTCCACCCAAAACCACAAAACCACTACACACTTACCATTTGCACATTTCACTCATGCAAACCACTCACCAAACTCTCTCCTCTCTCTAAAATTCGTCCAAGAACCACCCCTAGACACCCTCATTTGATCAAATTTAACCATGAAATCATATGTTATTCACACATATGATGAAGCCCTTTTCAAGCTCTATTGATTGGTGGTGATTTTAACATCCAAGGAGAAGATTTGTTGGTGTCATAGGGCTGATTTCTACAAGAAGTTTACAAGTATTGGTGGTCTTGAAGATTGGTGTTGATCTATCATAAGTTTTGCCATCAAAAATCTAAGCCTTGATCATAACCTACACAACCTTGGTGGTATAAAGATTGTTCTTCCCATCCTCTTGTTATTTTGATTATGTAATCTTGTAATTTCTTTATTTATGTATATGTATATGATGATGAATGATGATTAAAAATATTATGTGGGGATTTGGTTTTGATAGATTTGATAAATATGGTTAAAAAGATGGAAAACCATAGGTAACAAGGTTAAAATCTTGCTAAATATGATGGCTGTATAAAAACAGTAAGTAACCAAATGATAAACTGATAAAATGGCATGGTGGAATCAATTTACAGTAAGTATTAGATTACATACACATGTGAGAGTTGGCCATGCAATGGAATCATCAAAATGAGTAAGATATGATCAAAACAAAATTAGTATACCAATCTGAATAGTCTGTATTGTAGGGACTGTTAAGGATACTTAGACATGGATTGAGCAGTAGCTATAACTAACCTATTTGTAGCACATAATATGAAGTTTATGTCATCCAAAAATGAGCTTCTATCTCCTTATAGAACTCAAGATATGATAAAAATGGTGAAAGTGAAACTAAAAATCAGATTTTGTGAAATTAAAGTTTAATAGTATTATATAAGCACTCAAAATAATATAGTATAAAATGTGAAATTAAAACCCACTAACTTATATATTTCATTTATATAAATATGTATAAGGATAAATAAATGGACATTATATAAAAATGGTAGTTTGGTAAGTTATATAAGTTATAAAAACTATAAACATGATTTTTACGTCTTTTCGGCTAGTACCGTAAAATTAACATTTTTCGTATATTAAAACTTAGACGATCAGACCCGTCTAATGTAAACTTTTTAAAAGTCATATACTGATATATAAGTACTTAATACAAGTAAAAAATCGATAAAACCCGAACTAAATAACATATGGACATTAACGGGCTAAGTTAGCATTATTGGACTATTAATCCAACTAAATGGGCTAAACACTTATAAATTTTGGTTTTGGTTTTCATCCTATGATGGTTTCTTGGATTATGGAATGTGTTACCACGGCTTCATTCTCGATTAGTATTAATGGATCGATTCATGGCTATTTTCTAGGCAAACGTGGTTTACGTCAGGGTGATCCTCTTTCTCCCTATTTATTTACGCTTGTCATGGAAGTTTTGACGTTGATTATTAGAAGACGGGTTCGAGAGTCTGATTCATTTACATATCATAGATATTGTTCGCGATTGGAGCTTGTAAACCTTTGTTTTGCTGAAGACTTGTTTCTTTTTGCCCATGGTGATGTCCATTCAGCTCAAGTGATTATGGATGCTTTGGAGGAGTTTAAATTGATATCGGGGCTTGTTCCAAGTTTACCAAAGAGCACCGCTTATTTTTGTAATGTGGTCTCTCATATTAAGAGCTCTATCCTTCAAGTTCTTCCGTTTGAAGAAGGTAAGCTTCCTGTTAAATACTTGGGAGTTCCTTTGATCTCTTCGCGGTTAGTGTTTCGGGATTGTAATGAGCTTATTCAGAAAGTTCATGATCGAATTGATGATTGGAAGCATAAAGCTTTATCCAGGGCTGGTCGTGTTCAATTAATTCAGTCGGTTCTCAGTTCGCTTCATGTGTTCTAGGCGTCGGTGTTTATCCTTCCTACTCGAGTTTTACATGAAATCGAGCAAATTCTTCGTAGTTTCCTTTGGTCTCATTCTGGTTCGTGCAAGGGTAAGGCTATGGTTTCATGGGAGGTTGTTTGCCTCCCTAATTCAGAAGGTGGTTTGGGGATTCGACGTTTGGGTTCTTTTAATCAAGCGCTCATGGTTAGGCATATTTGGAATCTCATTACTCGTAAGGATTCTATGTGGGTTCAGTGGATTCATGCTTATAAGCTTCGTCATCGAAGTTTTTGGGATGTTCCGTTGCGAGGGAGTTTAACGTGGTGTTGGCGCAAGATTCTTCAATTACGGCCTATTATCCGAGAACTTATTTGGCATAAAATTGGGAATGGTAACAACACTCTTGCGTGGCATGATAACTGGTGTGAGGTCAGTCCTCTCTCTAGGATTATAACGTGTCGTGATATTCATCGTGGAGGTTTTCACAAACATTCTAAGGTGAGTGACTTGTTGATTAATGGCCATCTTGAATGGCCGGATGGGTGGTGCCACAAGTACCCGTTGCTTTCCTCGATACCTGATCCTATCTTATGTGATCGTCCGGATAGCATTAGCTGGAGGGATAATATGGGAGCTGTTCAAGAGTTCTCCACAAGTGTTGTTCGGAACGATATAAGGCCGCGTTGCAGCAAGGTTCTGTGGAGATATGTTGTTTGGTTTGCTGGTTCCATTCCGAAGCATGCTATGCTGATTTGGTTGATTATCAAGCGTCGTTTGAAGACTCAAGACAGGTTAAAAGCATGGGACCATGTTGATGCCTCGTTGGTCAAATGTTCGCTGTGTGGCGACTGCCCTGATTCGCACGAGCACTTATTTTTCGAGTGTGCGTTTGCTAGACAGATTTGGAATGATATTAAGGTGTTGGCGGGTCTCTCCGATTCAGGGTATGAGTTTGATAGTGTTTTGAATGATATTATTCCTTATGCCAAGCTTAAAAATTCGAAGAGTGTCATTGCAAAGATTGCATTAGCGGCGACTGCCTATCATGTTTGGATTAAGCGCAATAACCGGTTATTTAAAGCGGTTAGGAGGTCTCCAGGTCAAGTTATAGACGTTGTGAAGAATGAGATTCGGCTTAAGCTTATGTCGGTCCGTTGGAAGCAATCTCGAAGTGTGAATCATATGATTCTAAGATGGCGGTTATCAGATTCTATTTTAGTTTCCTTATGATTGGTTGTATCATTTGTCTTTGCACTTGTAGGTGGTTTTTCCCTATAGGTGTTATTGGTTTTGTAATAGGGTAAGATCTATGGTGTGTCATATGATCTTGTAGTTCAAGCTTTGCTTGAGGTTAATACGGTACATCTGCCGTGTTCCATTGTGCATATTGGTTGGGTTAATATATTTTACCGGGATTAGTCCCTTTACCAAAAAAAAACACTTATAAATTTACTTATTGGGCTTAACCCACTTGGGCCCAACATGTAAATTATAATACTGATAATAAAAGTATAAAATGGACTAATTTAAAGTATTGGGCTTATAATAGGCTTATTGTGCCTAAAACATGTAAATAAGTAAAACTAGTAAACTAGTATAAAAGTTACCAATACATAACACTAAAATGAGTAAATGCGAATGTATAAACCCACTTGATCATCATATATATAAAATCATCATATGTATACATAATTGTTATTTTGATAAAGTCATTGGACAAAAGTCTAAGACGAGTATTATTTGTCTAGGTTTCCGTGATTGAAGCACGTACCGTACATCCGAATTGCCGATAACCCGCTTTCCCACATCAACGTGAGTTCATAGCCTCGCACTCTTTTAAATGTTTTTATGAAATATTTTATAAACCCGCGAGGGAGATAACATGTTAGTTTTTATGAAATAGGACACTAGTTGTCCCAATTGTTTGTTTATCGATTTGGACCCGAATGATTGTATGACCCGATGAATGATTAAATGACCCGATAGATGAAATGAAATGGATTATTAAAGTTAGGTTATGTCACTAAAAGTCCCATTAGCATGAATTGTGAACTACCGGGATTTGGTAGACGCTTATTGTTAGCCGTATTTAAAGTGATGGTCATATAATATACCGTTGCGAAGCTCGTGAAAAATACTATTCAACGGTGTCGAGAGTTCTTAGTTATTAATGTTGATGTAACGGGAATTAGTCCCGAACACACAAATGAGGAAGGCCTCCTAAACACTTAGTACTTAGTATAAAAGGCCTCCTAAGCCTCATTTGTGTGTGTGTTTTTCCATTTGATTAGTTTTAGAGAGAGAAAGATGTTTGTTTCTCTCACTAGGAAAATCACCATCTTTGTTTTTCTTTTCCCTTCCTTAATCTAATCTTTCTTTTTTAGTTTAATCCTTGCTTAATCTTCATCTATTTCATCATCTCTTTTAGTTCTTCATTTTCTTTACACTTGTTCTTTTATCTAGTTCGTCATCTCTTCATTTTGATACATAAAGTTCAAGACTTTACGTATTTGGTTCGTGTGTAAACATCCTACAAGTGGTATCATTCGCCAAGGGATTCGTGGGTAGCATTTTGGTGGTTTTTATAGGCTCAAAATCCTTCAAAATTTCGGAAAAGTGTGCTATTTCTCGTCCTTGTCCGATATCCTATTTTTTAGGAAAAAGTACCAAATTTCGCAATTGGGTCTCTATTGCGAAATTGAAATTTCACACTGCTGACGCAACTCAACAACATTCTCAGCAAATTCCTACTCATGTTCATTTTCAGAATGAAATAGTTGCTGAAAATGCAAACAATGCGATGCTCAACGAACACGAGTTTGTTAATCCATTTGCGGCTTCCACAAGCACTACTCAGCCTTCAACACCGTATGTGGATCCGTCGAGCTCGCATCAAGTTTCTCATACACTTCCACATGAATACAAATGGACTAAGAATCATCCTTTGGTTCAAGTGATTGGCAATCTCTCACGACCGGTCTCAACACGAAATCAGCTGCGTACCGATGGTGATATGTGTATCTATGCACTATCAGTTAGCACAATGGAACCAGCAAGTGTGAAAGAAGCAATGACCGATGCATCATGGATTGAGTCTATGCAAGAAGAACTCAATCAATTCATCCGACTTGATGTATGGGAGTTAGTACCTCGACCGGACAATATCGATCCGCTTACCCTGAAATGGTTATTCAAAAACAAGATGGATGAGGAGCAAACGGTCATTAGGAACAAGACTCGGTTAGTTGTGAGAGGTTACAAACAGCAGGAGGGAATTGATTTCGCTGAATCCTTCGCCCCGGTTGCTCGGATGGAAGCTATTAGGATTTTCTTGGCATATGCTGCACACAAATCGTTCACTGTGTATCAAATGGACGTGAAGACGTCTTTCTTGCATGGGCCATTAAAAGAAGATGTGTATGTATGTCAACCTGAAGGTTTCGTCAATACTGAACATCCAAGCCATGTCTACAAGTTGAAAAAGGCAATTTATGGTTTGAAACAAGCACCGAGGGCATGGTATGACGAATTATCATCATTTCTTCTCCAAAACCACTTTAGCAAAGGAACTATTGATCCAACGTTGTTTATCAAGCACTACGGCAACGACATCTTGGTGGCTCAGGTCTATGTAGATGATATTATATTTGGTTCTACTAACCCAAAATATTCCATATTATTTGTCGACCTTATGAAAAGTCGATTCGAAATGTCCATGATGGGGGAAATGACGTTTTTTCTTCGTCTCCAAGTTCACCAATCCCCCCGTGGAATTTTCATAAATCAGTCCAAGTATGTGCTTGAGATTCTAACGAAATTTGGTATGGATAACTGTGATCCTATTGGTACTCCAATGGACACTAAACACAAGCTTGATTTGGATAAGAAAGGGACATTTGTAGATGCTACAAAATACCGAAGTATGATCGGGTCCCTTATGTACTTAACCTCAAGCAGACCGGACATTGTGCATGCTACTTGTTTATGTGCTCGGTACCAGGCTATGCCAACCGAGAAGCACCTCAAGGAGGTTAAAAGAATCTTTCGTTATCTCCGGGGAACCATTAACATGGGTCTCTGGTATACGAAGGATTATGGTTTTAATCTCACTGGGTTTTCAGATGCCGACCATGCAGGGTGTCATGATACATTCAAGAGCACTTCCGGTGGGGCACAATTCTTAGGCGAGAAGCTAGTGAGCTGGTCATCAAGGAAACAAGACTGTACAGCGTTGTCAACCGCGAAAGCAGAATATGTGTCTCTATCCGTGTGTAGTGCTCAAGTCCTCTGGATGAGAACGCAACTCACGGATTATGGCTTTTTCTTTAACAAAGTCCCTATTTATTGTGATTCACAATCAGCCATAGCCATATCCTGCAACCCGGTCCAACACTCCAAGACCAAGCACATAGCTGTCCGATTCCATTTCATAAAGGAGCATGTGGAAAAAGGAACGATCGAACTGTTCTTTGTCAAGACGGACTACCAACTAGCCGACATCTTCACCAAAGCTCTTTCTCAAGACAGATTTGAATTCTTGGTTCGTCGACTTGGTATGCGTAGTTTCACACCTGATGAACTTGAACGTCTTGCACATTCGTAGTAATCTTGTATATATTTATCAGAAAATCAAAATACAAAAATATAAAACCTATAAAATCAAAATAAAAAATGAGAAAATCTTTCAAAAATACCAAAAAATATTCTTCTCCGACATGTCTCTCAGCATCGATAATATGGACGTACTTAGAAATGTTGTTCAATAACGACACGGGTACGTACATAAAGTTCGAATGAGAGTTCAAAGGTTTTCAAAACATGTCTTTTCTCCTTTCTTCTCATAATGGCTTATAGTCACATGTCAGACTATAACCCAGTCCCTAAATAAAGGAAAGTCTTTGACTTATCCTCAACAACGAGAAATTCAATTTTCTCGGTCATGAGCTTATATCATAACATTCAAAGTTTAAGCTCATGAACACAATTTTTCTCGGACTTTTGAGCACAATTTTTCAAAGTATTTCAAATCAATGTGCTCATATACTCCCCTATTTAAATAGAATCTCCTTTTGAGGGGGAGTATAATGATTTTATAAACATTTGTTCCAAAGTTTCATGACACATTATTCTCTCCATGTTTCATCACTAGTTTCACAAAAAATTCAATTTCATGCAATTTTTGAGGGGGAGAATAGTGATTAAAATGTGTTATCTTGTATAAGATCTTTGATATAAGTTCTTTCTCTTCCTAACATGTGAAAAAACCTTTCAGTTTATGATGCACATATGCAGGGGGTGCGTCTTTGGTGATATAGAAAACTTTCAAGGTGTAAACATTGATTTCGTCAACACCTTGACTGCATTTTCAATTGATTTTTCTGGTTACGATATCTATACCCTTCAACACATAAATTCACGATGGTATTGGTGTCAAAAGGTGGTTAGGTATTCGTCCTATGATCCAACCAGAACCGGAGGGATCTTCCCAGGGACAATCCATTAGAAAATAGAAGTCCTTAGGAAAGATGGAGTAGTTGAGTGTACGGGAATAATGCCGACTAATGACTTAAGCTAACACTGGAACAATCACAACAAGGTGCTAGTTATGACGTCTTGGTAAGCATTGAAGGAGTTGAAGAATGAAAAAGAAATGCAAGGATAAAGGGTGTAAAGAAAGAAGCCCTCCATACAACTTAGGCAGAAACCGGGTCAATACATCTATTATCAGAATCACTTTGATGATTTCTGATACTGAAGACAAAGCATCATGGACCCAGTGATGCAATGCACAACCCTTCCCAGCCTACTCAAGCTTCTCTCAAAAGAAGTTTGTTTTATTGTCACGGAGTTCAACTAATTTCTATCAACTGTCTCACTCCGAGATAGTAGATATTGAATAGGTGGCAGTCTGCTCCAGCCTCCGATCACCAAATAAACGTGCACTTATAGAGTCTAGAGCCAATGAGATTCGACAAAAATCTCATTAGGACACTTATTCCATAGATCAATTGTTGTTCATCATTAGAACACAAGCGATGATTTACAGAGTCCTACGCTCTATCCTTGTGGTATTGCTAGAACATTCAGAGTGATACTCTTTAGTATTCACAGTGATGAATGGAAATCCTTCCAGTGTTAACATCAAACAGCACTGCGGTAGGTCATATGTAAGATTCACTTGAATTAAACATATGTTAACTGGAAAGCAACAGTGGTCTGATTCTTAATTGATTCAAACTCGTTCCAGGTCTCGACGCAATATCTTTATGATCTTGCCAGAACATTCAGAGTAATACTTTTCAGTATTTACAGTGACGAATGGAAATCCTTCCAGTGTCATCATCAAACAACACTGCGGTAGGTAACTTGTGCGATTCTATATGAATCAAGCTTGTGTCAACTGGAAAGCAACGATGGTTTGATTCTTAATTGATTCAAACTTGTTCCAGGAAAGTGAACTGACGACTTAATCAGCAGAATGGAACTGCATGATTCACTCCTTACTTTGAATTATCTTTCAATATATTCAAGTATTGAGAACGGCTACCACAGCTGGAAATCCTGTCAAGGAAGTTCTTTGAACTTACCTGATCACAGGTACAATATTCGTACTGTATAACGGGAAACCGGTGGAATGCAAACGGTGGCGTTATCTCAAGAGTCGCAGTTCAAGGCCACATATTCAGGATTATTGAAGAAAGCTCAAGAACATCTAAAGACAAAGACTTCCGCTACTCTGATGATCAAGGGAGATTGTTTACAAGCTTTCAAGTCAACACAAAACATGAGTATGTGGAGAAAGACACAAGAACACAAGCTGGCAAAGCTTCAAGATCAAGTCAAGGCAAAGATAAAAGATCCAAGATCACAAGTCATGAAAGGAACTATGAAAGAACTCTCAAGGCAACGAGCATCAAAGTCTACAACACCAACGAAGTGAAGTCACATATTACATGACCACCCCTTAGGGGGAGATTGTTAGCCATATTTAAAGTGATGGTCATATAATATACCGTTGCGAAGCTCGTGAAAAATACTATTCAACGGTGTCGAGAGTTCTTAGTTATTAATGTTTATGTAACGGGAATTAGTCCCGAACACACAAATGAGGAAGGCCTCCTAAACACTTAGTACTTAGTATAAAAGGCCTCCTAAGCCTCATTTGTGTGTGTGTTTTTCCATTTGATTAGTTTTAGAGAGAGAAAGATGTTTGTTTCTCTCACTAGGAAAATCACCATCTTTGTTTTTCTTTTCCCTTCCTTAATCTAATCTTTCTTTTTTAGTTTAATCCTTGCTTAATCTTCATCTATTTCATCATCTCTTTTAGTTCTTCATCTTCTTTACACTTGTTCTTTTATCTAGTTCGTCATCTCTTCATTTTGATACATAAAGTTCAAGACTTTACGTATTTGGTTCGTGTGTAAACATCCTACACTTATGCATATAATAGTACTATTTGGGGACGATCACCCCAGTTCGCGCCTTGACGGTTGATCCCCGTCGTGCCACATTGATTGGTAAGCGAATTTATGTATGAGAAGATTTACCCAAGCGTGATTATTGTGACGACACGCTATTTTAGATGGGCAAATTGAGTTTCGGGCTAGCTACCCGTTGTTTGTTGTAGTAAGGTAATAATGTCATGCGGCTTATAATAATCCAAAAATAACGAAATACTGCTGTACGCACTGAATTACGATATATTGCCTGACTAGCAATACGGGGTCTTATTATTGATATTATGTTCGTGTTTTGGTTTTATATAACCATATTCATATAACGGTTTTTATTTAATCTATACAACGTTATAAAACGTATTGTATGATGTTTTTACGACAATGGTTCGTATAATGATTTTTAAGGCAAATGCCTATATTATGATTTTTGGTAAGGATTTGTATAAAATGACTTTGGCTATTTATGGCCTATTACAAAGATTTGTACAAAATGATTTTCGGTAATAATTATGTACCGATGATATATTGATGGTTTTATTAAACTCTATGAATTCACTCGGTGTTATCGCTGACCTTTTCTTTTAACATGTTTTATCTCAGGTACTTGAAGGTAATTCTCGGGAAGACAACAAGGATTCATGGCCCGCACTTAAATAACAATTTCCATTCAAATCTTTTGTAAAACCTGCATGAAATACAATGACTTGGGACCTATGTAAATTTGATATTTATGAATGGAAATGATTTATTATTAAACGATGCGATTTTTAAGCGTTGTCTATGATGTGAGTAATGTGCTATCCCGTAACACCAACGAGTCTTCCGCTGTATTGAATTGTATAAATTTAGGGGTGTTACAGTTTGGTACCAGAGCTCTCGTTATAAAGAACGAAAGATTTTTAAAACTAAGGTTTTGAATAAAACATTTCAAAATCTTTTAACTATAAACATTGTTCACAAAATGTCTAATAATCTTTTGACTATAACGGTGCCGAAGAATTCTCGAGTTACCGACATGGCCAGACTGAGAAGTATTATTTTAATATATATATAACTTGGATTATATATATATATATATATATATATATATGATGTAATTTTATTACATGATTGTTTGATGATTATTTTGATATTTATACGAGGTATTTATACGACGTAGATTGTCACAAGGAACCCTAAATCCCCTAGTAAATTAATCGAAGATATTCCCGTAGGAATTCTAGCTATTCTTGATCTAAACCAAGTTGCGGATATTTATGATCCCGAATAAATGGTTGATATTCGTAGAAATGTAGATATTAGTTGATTGTGATATTGAAGAAGAATTGGCGAGATTAAAACTGATATCGATGTCATGACGATCTTTCCTTATAGAGTGGAGTTTAACAAAACTTACCACCTGGAAAGGTGTCATCTGATTCGTTGTTACCCAATTCTTAAATTTGAGAATCGAAAGGGTGAATGTTGCACTTGAGGCTGTCATTGGAACCATTACCCAAAAGCCTCATGCCACTAGTACCTTTCCGAGAATTCTAGTTGAATGATCAAGTCATTTCATATTGGTGACTCATTTGATAATTATTGATAAAGGAGTTATAGGATTAGAAATTAAGTATTGTTCATATCGAGCTTTTATTGCCCTATTAAGGTCTAAGAATAAGGATGAAAGTATTGGAAAATGAGGTAGGATATCGAATTGAGTTTAAGTTGGTTGAAACTTGAATGAAGTAAAATTTAACTTATATGGAATATGATATTGTTAAGAGGAATCCATTAAGTCCTGTGATTGAATTATAAGGTTTTAATTGATTGTTGATTCGTGTTAAGGGTTGTTCCTAGGCCATTGTCCAATGACGAGGATGCATAGTGTCCAATAAATAAATTGAAGAAATCTTCTTTTGAATTAGGACCGATGGATCTTCCGGGACAGGTGGGATACCTAATGACTCTTGTAGATTAGTATTTGTTGTGGTATCTTTTAAAAATCCCTAACTTAACTGAGACATCAGTTGGTAGGATGAGTTCTTGGAATTGTATGACATAGTGACATGTAATGTGTTACGGTACAATTTTGACTTGTTTGTGATTAATGAAAAGACTACCTTTGACTGCTAAATCCTACATGTATCGATGTTATCTATCTTTTCTTGCTTCATCCTAATGTTTGCATTAGTGATGCAACCATTGAACAAGTAATCATCTCGATTTGAGTTACGTTGTTAATTATTATTTTTGAGTGCCATCGAGGTCATGAACCTCATGATTAAGTGGCTAAGCTCATTTCCTAATATATTGAAGTTAGTTCTTGGTGAACAACTTTTCATCACTCTTTTGCAGATCACTCATTGTTTTTATAAAGATAAACAGTATCCCTTAAGAAAAATTGAATTTTCATCACTATAAGGATTATTCAAAGTGAGATTTATAAGTGATTGTTATCGAAATGAAGTTGTTTAAACACCTTGGAAAACTTAATTGTTTTCATAACAAAGAAAATATTTTTTTTGGGTAAAGGGGACTGTCCCCGGTAAAAGATATATTACACCAAAAAACGTTGAAGTACAACGGATGTAGGTGAAGTCCTAACATCACGGCCCGTTACATGGGCTACAACCATGCACTCAACACGTGCAACAACTCGAATCCTATCTAAGGGTGACAAACCACTCTTAGAACTACCAAATAAGTTGAGAAACAAGAATAGATAAACAAACCATAATGTGTTCCTAACTTATACAACCACGTAGTAGTATCCGGCACATCAGACTAAACAAGCAGCTGGTAAAGTCCAGAACTGATGATTATGTAGATGACAGCAGAAACCCTACAATATTGATGAAGACCCACCACGCAGATCCACACCACATACCAGTAAACGATGCACGCACTCCAGACCTGTATTTGTATAGATGCAAACCAATAACGTGCAAAAGAAATGACATGAATACGCAAAACCCTTGAAACGCACCAGGTTATCACGTATCAAACAACCATAACATGATGATGATCTACACCGGATCCAACATCATGATATCGAACCGAAACCCTAACCAGACTCGGGTTTGATCGTCAGCCACAAACCCTAGCCTACGATAAAGCATCACAAATTCCCCTCTCCCCAACCCTGACCTCCACAATCATCACCAATCTGACATCCACCAACAACGAACGCCATCATTGACCAGCCACCCACACACCAACCCATAACTGAGTAATCATCAGGACCGAAGGTCCCCGTCGTCATACATCGAAACCCAAAATAGGGTTTAGAATTGATCTTAAACGAGATAAACCCGTTGCCACCAACAGGTAGGATCATGTTACCTCATAATAAGCCTTTATAATGATCAATGTAACCCATGACAACGTGCTGAAAACCCAGGACCCTTACGCTGAAAAAAAAAACCCTAACCAAATTAGGGTTTCATCGTAATCCTGCAGCGTCAAGGAACCAAAGGACCGACCAAGTGAATGAACATCACAGGCCACCCCAATAGCAAAGAAGATCCAAGTAAATATAAGCATTACCCCTCCGGATCCATCACAGACCACCAACCGTCGCATCAAATCCTGAAAAATGAAACCCTAAAAAAGTAGGGTTAATGATTCAATACTATAAAAACCATAGAACGATTTCTTTATTATATAATAAAGATAGATCGACGCCACCACCACAAAAAGAACACAACCCAATTAAAACTATTGCATACCATTGTTAATAATAGCAAATCTAAATAATATCAATAGAACCCGAAAAGGGAGACCAAAGACATCACCAAGATCAGACTATACGTTAACAGGTAGATGCGTTAGTTTGAATCGGTTTGGCCGGAAAATAATGGTGGTGGCGGCGCCGGAAATCGCCCCATAGGGGAGAGAGAACTTGCCAACACGCAAGCAGTTTTTGGTTAACAAAGAAAATATTTGTAAAGTTATTTTTTATTCTTATTTAAGAATTAAGCATGAAAATGTTTTTATTATAAACATGATGATAAAATTTTGACGAACTTAGTATTGCATTGTTAATCTTGAAATTGTATATAGTTGCGCTCCTACATACAATTTGGAATGGACTATGCAAGGCTGATTAGTAGTCACCATAAAACTGAATAATAAACACTACATTTTCTTTGAAGATTGTGAAAGATTAAATTTTATGAGATCTGCAAGAAGTGAAAAATCGGGACATAGTGTTAGGGACACCTACATATGTGCCTATAGCATCTATTCTTCTGAGTCAAATTTACTCATCTGTGGAAATTGTCTTATTTGACAATTGACAATTCTTTCTTGTCCAATTCTCCCGTAGTGAGATTCTTAGGAAAAGTATCTGATTACCGAGTGTTGATACCCGACTGGATGTATCGACGTTCCTATCATTTCTTTTGATTTGATTTCATTTGAATGACCTGGGTAATGATCCGAGGAGCTTTCGAATGCGTACTCAAACTATGAAAACATGGGATATATTCATATTCGTTAAATGTTTCTGTATCTGAATTGAAATTCTCTCGCATAGATTATGCGTTGACCTTACTCTTTTAATGGTAGTTGTGTCTCCATATATCCTTGAATTTGTGAAGGATTATGAGTCATTATTAGTCTTTTGAGAAGTTCACATCTTATCAACGGTAATGAAACTGGAAAGTTGATAAGTGCCAGTAGAATGGATTGATTGATTATGACATGACGACATTGTCTTAATTGATGGGAACTCGAGTAGAATTCCCCTAAATGATAAGATGTTGATTATCAAAAGTGATCTAAATAATTCTTGATGGATGACCATATCCTGCATTTAGACTTGAAATTATACCATGAATGGTTATAAACTGATCATAGATCTCGTAATCTAGAAAGAACTTAAAGTAAATCTATGAAAAGATGTTTCTATTATCTGAAACTTTGGGAGGTATTTACTGGTGAATTACCTAGACTTTTGCCGTTATGGCAAGTTGAAATTCGTATTGATTATATTCCCGGTGTTGCACCTGTGGCATGTGCACTGTACATCAGCACCATTTGAATTAAAAGAATTACCGTACAACTGAGAGAGTTGTCGGAGAAAGATTTTATTCTACCGAGCTCGTCATCATGAAGAGCTATGGTGTTATTATTTCTTATATTTATTAATTACCGTGAACTAGGTAAATTGACGATTAAAAATCTATATCCACTACCCAAGATGATAGATTTGTTCGATCATTTACAAGGTTCTAGCGTATATTCAGGAATTTGATCCACGACATGGTTATCATCAATTTCGCATCCGCGAAAAAGATTATCTAGTCCAATCACTACATCCAAAACTTGTAATGAACATTATGAGTTTCATGTTATGTCGTTTGGATTGACCACTACACATGTAGCATCCATAAATTTGGTGAATCACATGTGTAGGCTGTAATTTGATAAATTCATGCTTGTGATCATTAAGGACCATTTGTTTGTTTATAAGAATAAGAATGAGTTAATAATTAGTTATAGACTGCCCTAAATTGGCCGAACAATGAAAACCTGTACCTTGAATATTTAACAAGTGATTTAAGACTTAATCCTTTACACTATTTGACCGTGTGATTAATAAGATAATGGAATCTATATTGACTCTTCAAAAATTTAGAGCCCTTTTAAGACTTTGGGTTTTACCAAAAAGAAAATGGAAATATGTTTTGACAAATGTTTTAACAAAGGATTTTTAAGGGATTATTCCCTTATACACAAATCATTTAACTAAACTCCTGTTTAGGGGTAAATGTTCGTGTATACCTCAACACAACCTAAGAGGGATTGAGGAAACCATTTAAACCATGACTTGAAATTTGAAACGACACTTTTTGCTTTTCAATTAAGAAAATTTTTACCAAAGAATAAACGAAGGTTTTTCGAACATTTACGGATCTTACTAATTATTTCCGATAAATCAACAAAAATTGTGTTAATTAAATTCAAATTTATTTTGAACATTTTTATATAATAGGACAAACTGAGAAAATTTAAAAACTTTTTGCATTTACGTTTCATAAAAATTAAATCTTTATTATTTAATTACTTGTAGTAATTATCGACGCTTTAAACGTCGGATTGAGAAAAACTGGTAAAAACAATGGTTGAGATAGAACTAAGACTTAGAAAATGTGAAGAAAGAATTTTCGAATAAATACGGTAATGATATTTATTCCATCTAGGAAAGTGAACGTAAGTACTGACACATTATATAGAAAAGATAAAGAACCAATTACGAGATGTTCCTTAATAATGAAGGTGCAAAATAAATTGCCGAACAATTTAAATATGAACGATGTTTGTAAAAAGGATAATATAGATAATAAAAAGTGGTTCGCGGCTAATATGAACCATTAGAATTGAGGAGCCGATGGCGTTAAATGTATAAAAGGCCACTTGTGGTTGCCTAAATAGGGAGATTTTGAGATGTAGTCATGTTGGAATCTCGTAAGTATAAGTATTCTATTCCTGTCATTTCTGATTTGATGTATCATTATCAGAAGAAGTTGTACTAATGGAAAATTATGAACGCAAACATCGCCTCATACATTAGTAAACGTCTAGCTATTACAAAGGTCATCATCTGAATTTGATTCGATTTGGGTCATCGTCGACAGACTGACCAAATCTGCTAATATCATTCCTGTTAATGATAGATATTTGATGAAGAAATTGACTCTTTGTGTTTAAAAGAGTTGTGTAAACATAGTGTGCCGTATCAATCATCTCTATCAAGATCCTCGCTTCGCATCGAATTTCTAGAGATTTGCTCAGAAGTCATTGGGAACGAACCTTGATGAGAGTACTATTTACCACCCCAATCGAAGGGACGAGGCAAAGTAACGATACAAAATACTAGAAGCACTATTTTATGCTTGAATGATTGACCTTTGGTAATGAACCGTATAATCGCTTTCCTTTGGAAAAATTATCATTGATAATTATCGTATTAGGATCGAGATCGAATCTTGTTAGGATCTAAATATAAGAGCATCTGTAAGCAGGAGTTAGGATGAAGACACCCGACATACACCCATTGTGAGTTGGACATGTCTTTTAGGTTTAAGGTTTTCTATGACGACAAACCTAACCTTACAAAATACCCGACCCGCGAGACCTGAAGTGATTGTTGAAATTAGGATCTGATTATTGACTGCCATTAGTGGGCAGAAGGTTATGTGAATATGAAATGTAGATCTTGAAGTGCCAGATGGGTAGCGAAGTTATGCCAAAAATTTTCACCTTGGAAAAATGAATAGACGATCTGAAAGATCATGGGAATTAAGTCCCCGTTATATAGGACCATTGAGATGTAAAAAGATTGGTTTGAAAGGCATATAAGCTGGATCTACCCTAGGACTTCAAGGGCTGCGTAAATTATGATTCGTATATCTAACTTGATGAAATGTCTATCAAGTGAAAATCTGACTATTCCTTAATGATGTTTAGATCGGCGAAAAGTTGCATTCATCAAAAACCCGTGAACATCATGGATAGAGAAAGTAAGTCAACATTAAGCCTGATCTTATTTCTGTAGTTATGTTTGATGAAACTCGCGTATTGTAATGAATTACACTTGTGAGAAAAGACAGAATGTGGAGGAAATACCCACATGGCTTTAACTCTATAAGAAGCGAGTAGTAAGATGATCTTTGAGGACAAAGATCCTGTTTAGGGGTAAATGCTGTGACAATCCGTCAATTTATGGTTGATATTTTATTCTCAAGTATAATTTAAAAACATTATTTTAATGTTATATTATGAACTCACTCATTTCTGGGAAGAAATTTGGATTTACGTCTTGAAGTAGCATCGACTACGTCTAAACCGGAGGATTCTACGATTACGTGCTTACGTTTACATATACCATTTTGGTGACAGTCCGACACCTCAGAAAATAAATTTATCCGTGAATATTATTTTGGAGTTTAAAATTTGTGTTGGTTCATAAACTCACAAATTTACGAGAAGAGATTAGGACTTACGTGAATAATTTAAAGTCATTTACGACTAAACCGGAAACCTTAGGATTACGTATTTACGTTTTTGAACTCCGTTTTTGATGAGACAATTTTTATTAGATTCTTTTGTACCGTTGATTCATAATTTATAAAAACGTTTTTCGTAAAACGACCCGAGGGTACGCAAATCGAGTAAACTAGAATCGAGGAATACCCGTAAATTAGCGGGATAGGACAAAACAAGTTTATCCCACCCCACTCATATGGGAAGGCCAAAACTTGACACCACAACATGTGATGTGTCCAAGTTGTAGCTAGTTGCTTACACTTGTTAAGCAAAGCTTAACAAGTAAGTTAACTTTCCACCCAAAACCACAAAACCACTACACACTTACCATTTGCACATTTCACTCATGCAAACCACTCACCAAACTCTCTCCTCTCTCTAAAATTCGTCCAAGAACCACCCCTAAACACCCTCATTTGATCAAATTTAACCATGAAATCATATGTTATTCACACATATGATGAAGCCCTTTTCAAGCTCTATTGATTGGTGGTGATTTTAACATCCAAGGAGAAGATTTGTTGGTGTCATATGGCTGATTTCTACAAGAAGTTTACAAGTATTGGTGGTCTTGAAGATTGGTGTTGATCTATCATAAGTTTTGCCATCAAAAATCTAAGCCTTGATCATAACCTACACAACCTTGGTGGTATAAAGATTGTTCTTCCCATCCTCTTGTTATTTTGATTATGTAATCTTGTAATTTCTTTATTTATGTATATGTATATGATGATGAATGATGATTAAAAATATTATGTGGGGATTTGGTGTTGATAGATTTGATAAATATGGTTAAAAAGATGGAAAACCATAGGTAACAAGGTTAAATCTTGCTAAATATGATGGCTGTATAAAAACAGTAAGTAACCAAATGATAAACTGATAAAATGGCATGGTGGAATCAATTTACAGTAAGTATTAGATGTCATACACATGTGAGAGTTGGCCATGCAATGGAATCATCAAAATGAGTGAGATATGATCAAAACAAAATTAGTATACCAATCTGAATAGTCTGTTTTGTAGGGACTGTTAAGGATACTTAGACATGGATTGAGCAGTAGTTATAACTAACCTATTTGTAGCACATAATATGAAGTTTATGTCATCCAAAAATGAGCTTCTATCTCCTTATAGAACTCAAGATATGATAAAAAGAGTGAAAGTGAAACTAAAAATCAGATTTTGTGAAATTAAAGTTTAATAGTATTATATAAGCACTCAAAATAATATAGTATAAAATGTGAAATTAAAACCTACTAACTTATATATTTCATTTATATAAATATGTATAAGGATAAATAAATGGACATTATATAAAAATGGTAGTTTGGTAAGTTATATAAGTTATAAAAACTATAAACATGATTTTTACGTCTTTTCGGCTAGTACCGTAAAATTAACATTTTCGTCAATTAAAACTTAGACGATCGGACCCGTCTAATGTAAACTTTTTAAAAGTCATATACTGATATATAAGTACTTAATACAAGTAAAAAACCGATAAAACCCGAACTAAATAACATATGGACATTAACGGGCTAAGTTAGCATTATTGGACTATTTCCAACTAAATGGGCTAAACACTTATAAATTTACTTATTGGGCTTAACCCACTTGGGCCCAACATGTAAAGTATAATACTGATAATAAAAGTGTAAAATGGACTAATTTAAAGTATTGGGCTTATAATAGGCTTATTGTGCCTAAAACATGTAAATAAGTAAAACTAGTAAACTAGTATAAAAGTTACCAATACATAACACTAAAATGAGTAAATGAGAATGTATAAACCCACTTGATCATCATATATATAAAATCATCATATGTATACATAATTGTTATTTTGATAAAGTCATTGGACAAAAGTCTAAGACGAGTATTATTTGTCTAGGTTTCCGTGATTGAAGCACGTACCGTACATCCGAATTGCCGATAACCCGCTTTCCCACATCAACGTGAGTTCATAGCCTCGCACTCTTTTAAATGTTTTTATGAAATATTTTATAAACCCGCGAGGGAGATAACATGTTAGGTTTTATGAAATAGGACACTAGTTGTCCCAATTGTTTGTTTATCGATTTGGACCCGAATGATTGTATGACCCGATGAATGATTAAATGACTCGATAGATGAAATGAAATGGATTATTAAAGTTAGTTTATGTCACTAAAAGTCCCATTAGCATGAATTGTGAACTACCGGGATTTGGTAGACGCTTATTCATATAATAGTACTATTTGGGGACGATCACCCCAGTTCGCGCCTTGACGGTTGATCCCGTCGTGTCACATTGATTGGTAAGCGAATTTATGTATGAGAAGATTTACACAAGCGTGATTATTCTGACGACACGCTAATTTAGATAGGCAAATTGAGTTTCGGGCTAGCTACCCGTTGTTTGTTGTAGTAAGGTAACAATGTCATGCGGCTTATAATAATCCAAAAATAACGAAATACTGCTGTACGCACTGAATTACGATATATTGCCTGACTAGCAATACGGGGTCTTATTATTGATATTATGTTCGTGTTTTGGTTTTATATAACCATATTCATATAACAGTTTTTATTTAATCTATACAACGTTATAAAACGTATTGTATGATGTTTTTACGACAATGGTTCGTATAATGATTTTTAAGGCAAATGCCTATATTATGATTTTTGGTAAGGATTTGTATAAAATGACTTTGGCTATTTATGGCCTATTACAAAGATTTGTACAAAATGATTTTCGGTAATAATTATGTACCGATGATATATTGATGGTTTATTAAACTCTATGAATTCACTCGGCGTTATCGCTGACCTTTTCTTTTAACATGTTTTATCTCAGTACTTGAAGGTAATTCTCGGGAAGACAACAAGGATTCATGGCCCGCACTTAAATAACAATTTCCATTCAAATCTTTTGTAAAACCTACATGAAATACAATGACTTGGGACCTATGTAAATTTGATATTTATGAATGGAAATGCTTTATTATTAAACGACGCGATGTTTAAGCGTTGTCTATGATGTGAGTAATGTGCTATCCCGTAACACCAACGAGTCTTCCGCTGTATTGAATTGTATAAATTTGGGGGTGTTACAAGGATGGTTTTATTTATTTACAGGTCCTCCTCCACACTTAAGTTAACAGGTGGGGATAAAATATAGATTTCCTTCCGAATAGCGCTAAGTTTAGAGTCTTCAGCCAGACTCGTCTACTCGGATCTTTTTTAAGAAGCAAGGAATTTCTTCTCATTCGATTTCATTACAGTGTTCTTCTTCATGATAGAGCTTAAGTCTATGCCCATTGACTATAAAGGTGGTATTGTTTAGACCGTGTAATTCAACATATCCGGATGGATATTCGTGTTTTACTAGATAGGGTCCACTCCATCTCGAAGTAAGCTTAGGTTGCTTGAATTTATATTTCGAGATAAAGAGAAGTACTTTGTCTCCTTTTTTGAATTCTTTTCTTTGTCGTAATTTACGATCATGCCAAACTTTGGTTCGTTCTTTATATAATCATGAACTTTCATAAGCGTGATGTCAAAATTCATGTAACTCGTGAAGTTGAAAGTTATGTTTTTCACCGGCTGCAATAAGATCTGGGTTGCAGTTTTTAAGTGCCTAATATGCCCGGTGTTCAATTTCTATTGGCAGATGGCATGTCTTTCCATACAACAGTTTGTACGGCGTGGTTCCAGTTGGTGTTTTGAATGCGGTACGAAAGGCCTATAGAGCATATTCTAATTTTTTAGACCAACAAGCAGCGTTGTTTTGAATGGTCTTTTCAAGTATACGTTTGAGAGCTCTATTAGTGTTTTCAACTTGGCCACTCGTTTGAGGGTGGTAAGATGTGGAAAATCGGTGGTTCACTCAATATCTTTTCATAACTTTTCCATGAGTTTGTTACAGAAATGAGTTCCTCTATCGCTTATTAGTGCTTTTGGCATTCCAAAACGACAGAATAGTTTTCTTTAAGAATGTGATAACAACTCTAGCATCGTTTGTTTGTAAAGCTTGAGCTTCGGCCCATTTCGATACATAGTCGACGGCGACTAAAATGTATTCACATTTGTAAGATTTAGGAAATGGTCCCATGAAGTCGATACCCCACACGTCAAATATTTTGCAGACTTGGATGTTATTTAGAGGCATTTCATCTCTCTTTTAGAAATATTTCCAGTCCTTTGACATGCTTCGCATAGTCGTACTAAGGTATAAGCTATACGCATAATAGTTGGCCAATAAAAGCCAGCGTCGAACACTTTTTTAGCGGTGGTGTTCGCGGCGTAATGTCCTCCAGTCGGTCCGTAGTGACATTCATCGAGAATTTTTCGAGATTCAAATCCGAAAATATAACGTCAGATTATTCCATCAGAACAGATTCTAAATAAGTAAGGATCGTCCCAAAAGTATTTTTTTAGTTCAGAGAAAAATCTTTTCTTTTGTTGGTGCGTCATTCTCTTTCATAAAATACCTACAGCCAAATAGTTTGCAAAGTCTGCTAACCATGGTGTTTTGTTAGTACTTACTTGCATTATATGCTCATCGTGAAAATCGTCGATTTCATCATCGCTAGAATCATCATTCACTATGCGAGATAAATGATCGGCAGCAACATTTTCAGCTCCTAATTATCTTTAATTTCCAAATCAAATTCTTGTAAAAGCAATATCCATCGTATTAGACGAGGTTTGGCGTCTTGATTTTTGAACAAGTATTTCAAGGCTAAATGATCGGTGTAAACTATCGTTTTTTACAACACGAGGTAGGAATGAAATTTGTCAAACGCGTAAACTACAGCCATGAGTTCTTTTTCCGTAACTGTATAATTTTGTTGGGCTGCGTTAAGAGTTATACTTGCAAAATAGATGGGATGAAATTGTTTACCATCTTTTGTCCAAGGACGGCTCCAAGGGCATGTTCACTAGCATCGCACATAAGCATAAATGGAAGGTTCCAATTAGAGCTTGTAATAATGGGTATGCATGTAAGTTTTTCTTTAAGTATTTTGAATGCTGAATAACATTCGTCGGTAAAATTGAACGTTCTTTCTTTTTCTAGAAGTTGAGTTAAAGGTCTTGCGATTTTCGCAAAGTCTTTGATAAATCGTCGGTAAAAACCGGCATGACCTAAGAAACTTCTAATGCCTCTAACATTAGTAGGTGGTGGGAGGTTTGCAATTACGTCTATTTTTGCTTTGTCAACATCAAGGCCGGCTCCAGACACTTTGTGTCTAAGCAAAATTCCTTCTTTAACCATAAAGTGACATTTTTCCCAGTTTAGCACAAGATTTGCTTCTTCGCATCGTGCTAACATTTTATCGAGATTGTTTAGACATGTGCCGAAAGAATTTCCAAAGACGGAGAAATTGTCCATGAAGACTTCGACTGATTCTTCAATCATATCGTGAAAGATTGCAATCATACACCTCTGAAAAGTAGCAGGTGCATTGCATAGGCCCAAAGGCATGCACCTATAAGCGTAAGTTCCAAATGGACAAGTAAACGTAGTTTTCTCTTGATCCATAGGGTCGATTGGGATTTGAAAGTATCCAGAAAAACCATCGAGGAAACAAAAGTATTCATTTCCTGCGAGTCTTTCTAACATTTGATCCATGAAGGGTAAAGGGAAATGATCCTTCGCGGTTGCATCATTTAGTTTTCGATAATCAATACAAACTCGCCATCCGGTGATGGTTCATATTGGTACTAATTCGTTGTTTTCGTTAGTTACTACAGTGATACCTCCTTTTTTAGGTACACAATGAATAGGACTAACCCATGGGCTATCGGTGATTGGGTAGATTATTCCAGAGTCTTGGAGTTTAAGGATTTCTTTTTTAACAACATCCTTCATGTTAGGATTTAATCTTTGTTGTTTTTCAACAACTGGTTTCTTGTCATCCAAAAGTTGGATTTTGTGTTTGCAGAACGATGGAAATATGCCAAGAATGTCAGAAGTTTTCCAAGCAAAAGCTTGTTTATGCTTCTTGTGAATATCAATTAGATCGTCTTTGTGTTCTTCCGAAAGTTGGGATGAGATAATTACAGGTAGTAATTTTTCTTCGTGAAGAAACGCATATTCCAGATGTTTAGGAAGAGGTTTAAGTTCTAAATCTGTAGGAGGTTTTTCAACAGATTTCTTAACTTTGAAATCGTTTTCGAAAGTTATGGTTTCAAATGGGGTTTCGATTTCTTCTTCGATTTTTAAGATTGGTTCATCATCGGTATGGTCGGCTATGAAGTCATCAAATTCAGCAAAAAGATCTTCTTCGATTATAGTTCCTTCGAGACAATGCAAAATTTCGCATCCTTCGTCAAGAAGATCGTCAAAATCGGCTTCAGCGATTTTTCAACGACGTCGATACTAAAACAAGTATCGTCATTAGAGTACGGGTGTTTCATAGCTTCGTCGATAGAGAAAGAAATTCTATCTTCTCCAACTCCAAGGTTGAGTTGTTTTTGCTTTACTTTTATTATAGCATCAGCTGTGTGTAAGAAAGGTCTACCAAGGATAAGGGGTACCTAGCTATCTTCTTCCATTCCTAAGATTACAAAGTCAACAGGAAAAACAAATTTTCTGACTTCGATGAGCATGTTCTCAGCTATCCCCATTGGGTATTGGAAAGAACGGTCCGTGAGTCGAACGCTCATTTTTGTGGGTTTTAAAACGTTTTTAGAGAGTTTAGCATACAAAGAGTATGGCATGAGGTTGATACTTGCGCCAAGATCGACCAAGGCGTTGCAAGAGTATGAGTGAGGAAAAGTACATGGGATTAGGAAACTTCCAGGATCTCCCAGTTTTGGTGGTACTTTGTTTTGGATAATGGCAGAACATTCATCGTTTAGAAAAGTTGAAGAGACTTCTTTAAAATTATGCTTGTTCTTGATAAGTTCTTTGATAAATTTGCCATAACTTGGCATTCCAGCCAGAACATCGACTAAAGGCATGTTAATTCTAACTTCTTGTATTATGTCGAGAAATTTACCATACTTAGCTTGCATCTTTTGCTTGTGTAAGCGTTGTGGATATGGTACTTTTGGTTTAAATGGTTTGGGTGTTGGGTTTTCAGTTGGTTTGGTATGGGTTGGTTGGGCTTCATCCTCCTTTTCACTATCAAATGGAATTTCGATTGATGTATCTTGAGTAGGTTTGGTAGGTGATTCGTAAGATAAACTGCTCCTCGTGAATACAACATTCACTTGCTCGTTACGAGCTTGTGGGGGTTGATATTTGTTGTTGTTCTTGGGATTTGGGTTGGTATTGCTTGGTAAAGAACCAGAAGCGCGATTCGATTGTTTATCGGCCAAACGATCAAATTTAGCTTCAAAGTTTTGAATGGAGGCTTGGTGGTTTTTGGTTGTGGTTTCGAACTTGGTTTTGAAGTCAGTGAATGTCTCTCGAACAAAAATGTTGGTTTTTCTTTGAGATTCTATAAAGTTTTCGATTTTGCTTTCGAGGTTGTTTTTGTTTTCGGTTTGAGTTGGTTTCTTGTCGTCTCGATCATAACTTGGTTTATCATTCGATCTCGAATTATCGCGGTCGCGATTCCAATAATCGTTATAAAATCGAGTTCGACGAAAGGTATTCATAAAGTTGGCTTCTTCTTCCTTCGTCATGGGTGTGTCATCGTCATCACATTCACTAGAAGGATGGTTTCCTCCACAATGTTTGCAGGTTTTGTGTTTAATCTCTTCAATCTTAAGAGACATGGCATCCATTCGAGCCATAATTTTCTCGGTGTCGGTTGGGTTGTTGCTTCCTTCGGCAAAAGCTACGGTTTTTCGTGAGTTTTTGTTTTTGTGATTTTTGGACCAATCAAGCTTAAGTAGGACTTTGTCATCCAATAATTGGTAAGCTTGGTTAGGGGTTTTGTAAAGGAAAATTCCGGCCGCTGCGGCGTTCAATGCATCTTGGGTAACATCGTCAAGACCATGATAGAAAATTTTAATTATTCCTTCTTTCTTAAGTCCATGACCATGGCAATTCCTGAGTAGTTCTTTCATTCTTAACCATGCGTCAGTGAGAGTTTCTCGTTCTTGTTGAGAAAAGCTTCGAATTTCTCCAAGGAGTTTTTCAAATAGGGCAGGAGGAAAGAATCGGCTAATGAAATCAGTTCTAAGACCTTCCCATGTTCTAATGGTTCATTCGTTAAGTTCATCGAGCCATGACTTGGCTTCTCCAGTCAGGGATGATGGAAACATCATGAGTTGGACGGCTTCGGCTTGTCCTTCTCCATAGTTGAACATTTTACAAATTCCGCTAAATTCGTGGATGTGTTTGTGAGGATCGGTTTTGATTCGACCATCAAATTGGTTATTTTTGACAAGGGTTAAGTGGTTCCCTTTGATTACAAAATCGTTTGCAGTTTTAGGTAGAACGATTGCAGAGCTAGGAGTTGGTGCGACAACTCTATCGGCTGACCACATAGGTTCATCATCAGTGTCCGACATTGGATCGTAACGGTTGATGAGTTTGGTGAGCAATAGGATTTGTGAAAGATTGTCAAAAGGTTGGTTAATTATGCGAGGTTGAGTTTGTTCGTGTCTCCTAGATAAAGGTACACGGCGATGAAGTCTACGTAGCCTTCGGTTAAGGGTACATTCACGTTCAGGTAACGGTGATTTTGGTGGTGTTCCGGATGAACGGCTGTGCATCCAATAAGGTTTTTGGTGTTTTCAGTAGAAATGTGCGGCGCACTTTTGGTTTTATGCGGCGTAGTTGGGTTCGCTACAGGAAGTGCGGCGTACTTTCTGTACTGCAGAAACTTTTTTGGTTTAAAATGAGTAGCAATGGTTCAATTTCTTCAAGGATTATACTAATTTGGTTACAAATCAGGATTGTAAGTCCCCGGCAGCGGTGCCAAAAACTTGATGTTCGTTTGCAAGTCTTAAATTTATATTACAAGGTTTAGACAAAATAAGGGACTAGAAGACAAACACGGGCAAGTATACCCTTTCGTTCGTAATATAGCTTTGTAGTGGTAAGCAAGGATCGTTCGTTGAGACTTAGTTTCGTTTTGGTAATAAAGATAACAATTGAAGAATCAAATGGTTGAAGTATATCAATAATAACAAATATGACAAATATGGGATAGTTCGTATAAGTTCGTGATGATGATAATAATGATCGAGATATGTTTATGTAGGTAAAGTGTGATAATCCTTTTTCGTCAAAATGGCGTTTACACAATTTACTTGGGTTGATTCAAGACTTACGTTTATTTAAGCGATTAAGCTCAAAACAAGTTGCCAACGAGTTCAATATTTTATCAAGTTACTAAGCGGATTTCTCTAGCCAAAGATTCATGACCATAGATAAGTTATAGAAAATTTATTATAACAATTTGCGTTTCTCAACGCCAAACTATCGTAACAAATCAACTTAGATAAAATATGGTTTGTAGAACTAGGAGGTAAAATGGTTCTACAACATTAGCTTGAAATCATTTATAAAGGATCATATCATAGCATCATCACTAATTATATTCACATACCCATATAGTCACAAATAGCTTAGCCTAACATAGTAATCAAAGTAACAATTGGAAAAGAGTAAGAGAACATCATACTTAGATTGGATTGAATAAACGAGTACACAAGTGTCACGATTGTATCGTTCCTCTAAGAATCGAAGAGTCGAATACCCTCGTTACAAGTATCTCCCAAAAGTGGATAATACTAAAAATTTACTAAAAGAAATAAAATACTCGAGCTATGGAGTATTGAGAGAGAGAGAGAGGTGTGTGTAAAATAGATGGAAATGGCCTCTATTTATAGTGCTGTCTGGGGGTCAAATGTGCGCCGCACTTATCCTCAAGTGCGCCGCACTTTAGAAATGCGAATGTGGGCTGCACTTACAACTTTGTGCGCCGCACTTCTGAGCGATTCAGAATCTTCTTTTAATAACTTTGTCTTTATTGCATATTGAGGCCCCTTCTTTGTATATCTTCACTTTGCTCCTTCATACTTTACATCTGCATATAAAACACAATATATTAAGTATCAGAAGCTCTTATTTATACTACAAAGTGGCATTATAATGATAGGTTGAATATGTATAATTAGGTCGTTATCACATCTCCATCAATCAAGAAAAATATGTCAAGGATCTGCTGAAGAAGTATGATATCAATTGTGCTTAAGTAAAAACACCAATGGTACCCCCTAACAACTTAGGACCTGATCTCAATGGACAATTAGTCAATGAGACTCAGTATAGAGGTATGATTGGGTCACTCATGTATTTAACTACAAGCAGACCTGACATTCAATTCTCTACATGCCTTTGTGGAAGATACCAAGCAAATCCAAAGGAATCACACTTTACTGCTGTAAAGAGAATCTTTAGATACCTAAAAGGTACACCAATTCTAGGTCTTTGGTACCCAAATCCTCAGGGTTTGATCTAAAGGGGTATCCAGATTCTGACTATGTTGGATGCAACATGGACAAAAAAAGCACTTCTGGTGCTTGCTAATTGCGAGATGGCAAACTTGTGTGTTGGAGTGCTAAAAAGCAACAAACAGTTGGCATGTCTTCAACAGAAGCTGAATATGTGGCAGCTGCTAGATGTTGTGCCAACATTCTTTGGATGAAAAGCCAACTGGTTGATTATGACATAGAATATGAAAAGTACCAATCTTTTGTGATAACACTAGTGCTATTGCAATATCTAACCATCCAGTCCTTCACTCAAGAACAAAACACATTGATATCAGATATCACTTTTCAGAGATCATATTGTGGAAGGGGACATTGAATTACATTTCATCCCCACTCAGTATCAATTGGATGATATCTTCACCAAACCACTGGATGAACCAACTTTCAAAAGATTGATAATGGAGCTTGGTATGCTGAACATTGATGATACAAAACCTGAACCTTCGGCATTCACTAAAGAAGCTTAAAGGTTCAGCATTTCTTAAAAGTTTTCAGTAATGCTAAGTAGCAGTTTCTGAGTAAAGGAGTGTGCAATGTCATGTGTCTATCTCACTTTATGTGATTGTGTATATGATGTTTTGTCGCCTTATTTGATTCACTAAAGCTGAACAAATGATCACCAGTCATCAAAGTTTTTTCTTTAGCAAAATCTGAACAAAATTTTAATACAACTGAGTAGCTAGGCCTGAGTAGAGGAGCGTGTAATGTCATATGTTTTGTTCACTTATATGAACATGTATATGGGGTTTTGTCGCCTCATCTGACGCACTGAAGCTCACAAGTATTGCCATCAGCTTTAGCATATCTGAGCAACAGGTTTTATAACAAATCAATCATGTGATGAAAAGTATTAAATGACATTGAATTTTCTTGTGAATAAAACAAACATTCTCTCAAAAGGTGTCATTTGTTAATTAAGGAAATTTCAAACATCCCCATCCATAGTCAACAACTCCCAGACACATGGGGCGTTTCACTCTTTAAAAGCAACAGAAAATCATACCTTTTTGTAGAACATTAATGAGAGAGTTTGTGCCAAATGTTCAAAAGAAACCCTAAAAGATTTATAATTTTTTCAAATGGTTTTAAAAACTTTTTACAAATCAGTCTAAGTTTTTATATAATCCCTTACAACTGGATTTCATTCCACCCTTACAAATCTTTTTCAAAAACACACACACAAACTCTCTCTCTTTCAAAAAGAAACACACACACAAAAACAACAATGGCTGAATCTTCTTCCCAAAAGGTTACAGAAATCACACTCAACCCATCCACTCATGTCACTTTTCCCATCGAAGATATCTTTTTCAAACCCAACAATGTCACTCTAATCAAACCAGATACCATTAAATATGTTCACGGGGATCAAGTAATGACTTACTTATCCAAAAGTGTTTTGAGAGATGCATTGTTTAAGGATCCTGGAATGATGTTCAAGAATGTTCTAAAAGAGTATTGGTTTATACCACAAGCTTCTCACAAAAAACCCATTTAGTTTGATTCTACTACTGCTGGGATCCATGGTAAATTTGGTTTGAAATTACTTAGAAGGGTTTTGGGTCTAAATTATTTGGAAAACCCTAGTGACTATGAAGCTATACCTGATGATTTTATGATTGTTAAAAATTTCTTTAAAGAAATTAGGTATACTGAAGAGATCACTGAGAAGGGGGGTTTAAAAAGAAGTTGTTTGACACCAAGGTGGAAATTGCTGATGACTATTCTCATCGAATGTTTGAGGGGGGGGGGGGGGGACTGGAGGCCTTGACCAGATAAACCAAAAGGATGCTATTATTTTATATTGTCTGGCCAAGGGAATTAAAGCTAATTTTGGGAGACTTATCTTTGAAAATCTCCATGGGAGCTAGAGAAAAAGACAAGAGAGAAAAACGTTGTTTATACCAGATTTCTATCTCTCCTCTTTGTTGACCATCTTGGTGATGACTTTTCTAAAATCAATGGAGATAAACTGAGTTTTCGACCATTTGATCTTACTCGCTGGAACATTCCAGTCAGCACCATTGATCCTCCTCTTACACAACCCATGATGGATATCTACTCAGTAGATGCTCCAGTAGTGTACAAAGCTCCACAAGACACTTCTCCAACTAGAGAAGGGGATCTGAAGGGCAAAAAGCCTGGAGCTTCATCGGGACCTCGTTAGAAGCACACGTCTATTAATACTGAGAAGGTTAGACGTGAGTCAAAAAAGAGGAAAGCCCTCACACAATCTTCCTCGAAGAAGGTTGCTGATGATCCCTAAGGCCAAGTTGTGAAGAAACGTAAGTCCTCGGCCAAGGACGAAACCCAAGCCAGCTGTCACCTTCAGTCTCTATTGGAGGTGACATGCATAAAGAGACCCAGAAGGCAACCCCTCTCTCAACTTCTTTAGGAGAGAAAGGTGAAGATGGAGCTCACCCTCAGCTCAATAGTGTCGGTAAAAGGGAACAAGGTTCCCCGATAAAATATATTAATCACCCAAATCATTAAGTACACTGGAATACGGCTGAAGTACCGTATTAACCTCAAGACAATGCTTGAACTACAAGATTATATGACAGGCCATATAATCACAACTACAAAAACAAGAACACCAATAGGAAAGAACCACCTAAAGGTACACAAGCACACCAAAGAGTCCATCATCTTCTTATGAGTAACGAATCAGCCATCTTCCATCTTTGAAACAGCTGAAGAACGTTGGTAGATTGCTTCCAGCGACACGACATAAGTTTTAGGCGAACAGTAGACTTGATAAAATCAGCCACTTGACCAGCCAATCTCTTTTCCTTCCGAAAAATGCGATAATTCCGTTCTTGCCAAATGGAATACATAGACGCCGCATGATCGGTTGCTCAGCTGATTGATTGCATTGTCACGTGTGTTCTTTCCAGGCTCATGTCATGTCGCTTTAAGAAGACGAAGGCTGGTACCCGTTTGTTTCAAAGGTGGAATATTTCGGATGAAATTTTGCTCTCATGATTATGTTTATATATCATTCGTGTCTGTGTAGGTGGTTTTACCCAATTGGGGTTATTGGTTTTGTATTGTTTAGTTTAAGTTACATGGCGTCCATGTGACTTTAGAGGTTCAAGCGTTTAGCTTGAGGTCAATGTGGTATTTCAGCCACATTCCATTTGTACTTAACTATGTTTTTTGGTTAATATATTTTACCGGGGTTGTTGCCCTTTACCAAAAAAAGATTTAGATTAGCAAATGGAAGAATATTAAGTAAAATAGCATCAATAGATGGTAACGAACCAGGAAGCCCAACAAGGTCTTTCACTTCATTCCAAACCTGTTTAGAAAAACCACATTCGAAAAACAAATGTTCATGACTATCCGGTTGTAACTCACAAAGAGGGCATTTCACTGACACGTCCACATGGTCCCAAGTGCGAAGCCTATCTTGAGTCTTCAGCCGACGTCTAATAATTAGCCAAAACAAGAACACATGACTGGGAATACAACCTGGAAACCAAACAGCAAAATACCACGGGAAATGAGGGTTCCTAGGGCGCAACACATCCCAAACAGCATGAGTAGAAAATGGCTTAATATTGCCATCAAGATCACGCCATTCCAATGTATCCCGTCTGTTAGACAGAGTAGGAGTTGGAATAGTATTCAACATAGGATATTTTGACCTCCATACATCTGGCCAGTTAACAATATCATCCCGCAGTAAGTCACGAACCTTGGTATCCTTATCAAAACCAGCACGAAAGATATCCCTAGTAGTTATTATAGTAGACAGCGGACTCAAGGAACACCATTTATCATACCATGCCAGCGTAGACCTACCATCACCAATATTATGCCAGATAAATTCCCGTAAGAAAGGACGTAGAAGAAGAATCTTACGCCAACCCCACGTGATATTTCCTCTAACTAGAATATCCCAAAAACTCCTCCCACGGAGTTTATAAGCATGAATCCAGTGGACCCAAAGCGACTCTTTATTCATGAGCAGCTTCCAAACATGTGAAATCATAAGGGCTTGATTAAATGGTTCAAGCTGTCGAATGCCTAAACCACCTTCCTTCTTGGGGAGACAAACATCCTCCCATGCCACCTTGGACTTCCCCCGACTAGACCCTCCTTGACACCACAGAAAGGCTCGCAGTTTTTGCTCAATATCCAATAAAACACGATCAGGAAGTATGAAAACCGAAGCCCAAAATACATGAAGGGAGCCGAGGACTGAATTGATAAGCTGCACACGACCAGAATTCGAGAGGGCTCTGTGACCCCACCCGTCAATCCTGGCTTAGATTTTATCAAGCAACTCCTTGCAGTCCCTGTATATCAGCCTCGTTGATATTAACGGCACACCGAGGTATTTAACCGGAAGTCTACCCTCTTCAAATGGAAGAATGTGAAGAATGGCAATCTTAACATGGTTTAAGACATTACAGAAGTAAGTTGTGCTCTTGGGAATGCTAGGCAAAAGTCCCGATGAAAGCTTGAATTCATCAAGAGCATCCATGATAAGTGTAGCCGACCTGACATCACCATGCGCAAACAGAAACAAATCGTCAGCGAAACAAATGTTTACCAATTCTAACTTGGAGCAGTAGCGATGGTAAGTAAATGAGTGATTCGTTCGAATTTGTCTCTTAATCATGAGTGTAAGAATCTAAATGACAAGCGTGAATAGGTAAGGAGATAATGGGTCACCCTGACGGAGACCCCGTTTGCCATGAAAATGACCATAAAGTGAACCATTGATACTTATAGAGAATGAGGTTGTTGTAACACACTCCATGATCCCAAACTTAGATCGATTAAGCTTTGTGTATACGAGATTAGATCAAGTACTACACGTAGAGAAACCTTTGCTTATGAATAAAGTAACAAAGTGTTATGCGGAATTAACACTTGATCTAAAACACAATGATGTTAAACAAACTTTCACTTGTATTAGAATAATCGTACTTGGTTACAATGAAAGAGTTTAACAATCGAAAACTTATAAAAACTGATATTAAACTTTAACCTAAAAGATCTTCTTTTATAGAACAAGAAGTCTTGTACAATAAGCTACGAATCAACTATTCTAGGTAAAGATAAACATAGAAAATACATTGTCGTCTCTATCCTTACTAGAAGTATTCTAGAATATAATAAACGTGTAGCTCACATCTTCCATCAGTGCTTGTCTTCAATCTGTCAACGCTTGACTTTAACTTGTCAACGCTTATGCTGTCAGCGCTCACTTTGCTCTTGTCAACGCTTGAGTTGTTCTTGTCAGCGTTCAAGTGTTCTGGCCTAAATTTATTCCCAACAATCCTCCCCTAAACTTGATATCCACTCTTATGATCAAGTTTCTGAATAAACATTAAGGACTTGGAGGAGTCTGACAAACCTTATCATATTGGTAATAAATAAATCTGATTAAATTCTTTGCCACGTCACTTGTATAGTCTATCTCCAACTGGGTGTCCTTCATCTTCTCCAAAACAGCCTTGGATATGAAATACTGAGCATCTACAAGTAAATACTCAGCAAACTTTGTAGAACTCAAATGGTATACACCTGCAGCTGAATATAACCTCCATTGAAGACCACTGAGGTCATCTTCAAGATCCTTCCATATTTCAGGATCTTCTTCTTTTGTCCCACACATTCTTTTGAATGTGGTCCAAAGTTTTATTCCATTGGCTGAAGTTGGTGCTTCAGCCTCATACTTGGTTTCTAGCAACCTCCAAAGGTCCACCAAGTCTTCTCTGTCACAACTTGCAAATAAAGATATGAGAGTGGTAAAAGTGTGTACCTCCTTGCCAAATCTTCCAATTTTCCAGAATCCACATTCATCTTCCTCATAACTTACAATTGGATTCCTGGAATCTAGTGGTAACACATGCACCATATCTGAAGCTTCTAATGGGGAGAGCTTGAGGCTCTTTCTAATAATTGCTTCACTTGGATATAGTTGATTCATATCTTTTGGAAACTCAAGAATAAATCCCTTCTTTACTGGTCTAGGAACTATCATAGCTTTCTTGATTGCCATCTCTTCTGCAAGTTGCTCCTTTCTTTCATCTGAGAGAAGTCTGAAAGTGTTTTCTTCTTGCACTTTCACCCAAATAGGATAAGCCCTATGTTCCAACTCATCAAACGTCAA
Source organism: Glebionis coronaria (assembly GCA_025667525.1). Classification (NCBI taxonomy): domain Eukaryota; kingdom Viridiplantae; phylum Streptophyta; class Magnoliopsida; order Asterales; family Asteraceae; genus Glebionis; species Glebionis coronaria. Next base: position 218,800 of record JANFOE010000238.1, on the reverse strand, counting down.
AGCCTTCAGCTTCTGATGTGTCCATCCAACTCCATGACATTTGAGCAACATAAAGTAGAGCTTCCTTCTATCCCTTTTCAATTCAGAGAGAATGTTGCTTGCCTTGTACTTCAACATCACCTTACAATCCTTCTGAACTCTAAGAAGAATTTCCAAACCCCATATCTGATCTGAAATGGTCAAGTCTGGATTATCCATACAGCTTTCTTCCCAAGAATTGTACATCTGAACTACCTCTGGCATATCAAAATCAATTTGCAACTTCAAATCTCTCAGCTTTTCCCTAGCAAGCTCATCACCATACTCAAGTCTTTCTGGTTCAACAATCATCACACTTGAATCTGAGCTAGCATCATCACTTTCTTCTTCAGAAGTCACAACAAATGGTGACTTTTCCTTTTCACCTTGTTCCATCATTTGCTCAGCCAATCTTCTATCAAATTTAACCTGAGCTGCATTCTTTGGAACAATTTCTTCTACCAACTTACCCTTACCCTTATCTGTTGGTTCAATTGTTGGTAGGGTAGATGATAATACCTGAGTAGGAACATCTTTGATGATAGATGATGACTGGAATACATCACCTCCATATGCAGATCTGTCAACGCCCAAATTTCCTCTATCAGCGCCCAAAATACTTCTGTCAGCGTCCAAACTTGTCTTATCAACGCTCAAATATTTTCCCTCAGCGCCTTGTGTAACCTCTCTCAACATATCTGTAAATGACAAATTTAAATTGGTTGGAGAGATCAAGGACGTATCAAAACCTGTTTGTTCCTTCAAAGTAGTAAGAGCTTCAGCAACATCCAATGATTGTCCATCTTGACTGCTCTTATCACTCAGATTTCTTTGATCTTCCTCCCCTTTGGAAGACTCCTCCATACCTCCCCTTGAATGAGCACTCTCCAAAACAACAATCCTCTCCCTCAATTCTTTGAGTTCAAGGCCTTGGTTACTGACAATTTGTACTAAGTCTGCATTTTGCTTTTGCAAGCTAATGCAGACAGCCGTCAATTCTAAAAGCGTCATTGGTTCCAGTCTGCCCTCATCCAAAATGGGAATTTGACCTCCTAAGTCAGGTTCATTGGGCAAGGATGAGGACTTAATTATGGTGGGACTGCCTTGGCCAGCTTCTAAGCCAGAACCAATAGTCCCAGCCTCATCCAGGTCACCAGCCACACGTGTGGTGGTGGTTCTCTCTGCTACATGGCTAGGACCACCAGAGGAGAACACTCCAGCAGTCCTTTGGCGTTTAATCAACCTATATTCAGGTGGTGTGGAAGATGGTGTAGAAGAAGGTGTAGATGTGGGTTGGTTAAGGGGTGTTTGGGATTGTGATGGTTGGGTGTCAGCGGTGGAAATAGGCATATCAACGCCCACATTAGATGTGTCAGCGTCAAAGGGATTTTGGTCTATTTGCATTTGGTCAGGTGAGGGTAAAGGTTCAGGGATAGGTTCAAGTTGTGGGTGAGGGTCAATATGAGGTTGGGGGTCTGGTTGGGGTTGTGCTGCTGCAATAACAGCAAGCATGGCTGGGGTTAATGGTAGGTCTCTATGAGGTGGTGAATTCATCTTGGTAAAAATAGCCTTCTTTTGTTCAGGGATCTTATAAAAATCATTGTGATCCCTTGAACAATATCTTTGAGCATCAAAAATCATTTGCAGAAAACGGGGATAAGCTAAAGTCATTTTTGTCCCCTTGTTTTTACACATTCCTTCAAAAATCATTTTAGACCAATTATATTTTTGCCCTGTTGCAATACACACAATAGCAGTTGCAATGGATCTATTGATCTCATTGTGTGCAGTACATTTGGGACTCAAACATTGAAGGAGAATGTGAATTAGGTACTTCCAGGCTGGGGGAAATTCCTGCTTATGGTACTTATTAAGAGTACCTTCATCAGGAATAGGGTATCCCAAAGCCCTAAGCCCTTGTTCTATTTCAGATATGGGAAGAATGGTTATACCATCAGCATCATTAAGATGCAAGGCCTGGCGTACCAAGGCCTCAGTAACCACCCAAGGTCTCCCATGTACAATAGAAGTCAATGTGGTCACTCCATTAACTGTTGAGGAACTGACAGTGTTCCAAAACTGTTTAATGTGTGTGACTGGAATGAGTGGTGCATGAGAAAGAGCATACCTTAATGGGGATGCATTCAAATACTCCACCATCTGTGTGTATTGAGGGAACAAAGTATTATCAGCAACAAGATAAGCAATCATGTTGTGTTGAGACTTGAACCCCAAATCCAATTCTGCTGAGTTAAATCTTGGTGCCATTGATGAAAGCTGTTAATTTGAAGTATAAAAGATGAAGGTTGATAAGAGAAAAGTGTTAGACAAGAATTATAGATACCCTGTTTAAAATAGGAGCCAAATTTATAGGAGTGGATGAATGCACGTGATTGGCCCAAAAATAGGCAAAGATTTTCAAAAATCAATCATGAAAATATTGAAAAAGTTTATAAGTTATCTCATGCATTTAATGAAAGTAACAACTCCTAAAATTACGGCTTGAAAATATGTCAAAAAGTAACAACTGGGTAGGTCCCATTGTTTGTCAACGGTCAAATATAACCCATCAACGCCCAACGGCTATAATCTTGTCAACGTTCGCCTAAAGCCATGTCAGCGTCCATTTTGGTCACAACAACGCTTGGAAAAATCTTGTCAGCGTCCAAAAATAAAATTGTTTTAAAAAGTGAAAAATGACCTTAACAAGTAATTTATCCTAGAGAAGATAACCAAAAGCTGATAATTATCATAGGGCGGCAAGCACTGTCCAGTTATGCACACTTGCATAAACAAGATAGACATAACAGTCCTCTAGTGTCCCTTGCTAACCAAAATTCTTAACAACCAAGTTACCTCATAAAATCCTTGTTACTCCCAGGTAAAACCCATATCAAAAGGATTCCCAAGTCTCCCAACAGACCACAACCAATTCTAGGCCAAAAATGTCTTGGCAGCATGCAAAGTTGATATACTATGCATGCTACAGTGCCTCATGGTTTAGTAAAACTAACCCATACTCACCTGTGGACACAATCTAGAATTGTGATGAGAGTATTCTAAGAATACCCAAGAGTCCTAAAGGTTCCTTAAACCTCCCCTTAAACTATGATACATGAGTTCTCAAAATATATATATGAACATTAAAAATTTATGTCAAGATAGGAATATAAATATTCCAACCATCATCCATAAACAAAACATGTCCATATAGCTCTTCAAAGATCCATAAGCAACTCTGTATCCAATGGCATAAAGCTACCATCACCTGCACATTTAGATGAAAACCACAAAACTAACATATGTTGCTGACAGCGTCCCGACAACACTTAGCAGCGTTGAAGGAACTCTTGTCAGCGTTAGACAATAATATCTCCAACAACGGCAAAATAACACTTGACAGCGTTGCATTTACCTTTGTCAGTGTTAGAAAAATAATGTGGAAAATCTAAATCATCACAAAGACCAATAACAATACATTATCCTGTACATACTGTTACAAAAAGATTCCAAAAACACATATTAAGTGAGATTAACCATTCCAATATTTGTTACCAAATATTGAAATCTTCCAGCATCAAAAGGTTTAGTTAATAAATCAGCCACATTATCTTCTGTGTCTACCCTATCTGGTTGTATTAAACCTTTCTCAAAGCAATCTCTTATAAAATGATGTCTAATTTCTATGTGTTTGGTTTTAGAATGATGTACAGGATTTTTAATAATGCATAAAGTACTGTTATTGTCTACAAAAATCTTGGTATGCATAAAATTATACCCATAATCCAACAGCTGGTTCTGAATCCATAAGACTTGTCCACAACAAGCAGCTGCAGCAACATATTTTGCTTCAGTTGTAGAGTTTGCCACCACTGTTTGTTTCTTGCATTGCCAAGATATTAATCTGCTCCCAAGAAATTGGCATCCACCAGTTGTGGATTTCCTATCAAACTTGTCACCACCATAGTCACTGTCTGAATATGCAATAAGGTCCAATGGAGAATCTTTTGGGTACCACAATCCAAGATCTGGATAACACCTTAGGTACCTAAAAATTCTTTTCACAGCAAAAAGGTGACATTCTTTGGGAGTCACTTGATGGCGTGCACATGCACACACAGCAAACATGATGTCAGGTCTTGAGGCTGTAAGATACATCAATGATCCAATCATTGATCTATAGTGCCTAACATCCACATCCATTCCAGCTCCAATTTTTCCCCAAGGGTGTTGCCTATCCATAGGAGTGGAAGCCTCTTTCTCATGTGGAGAAAAACCATATTTCTTCAAGATTTCAGCTACATACTTGTCTTGGGAGATGAAGATACCATCTTCTTTCTGCTGAACTTGTAACCCTAGAAAGAAGTTCATCTCACCCATTGCACTCATCTTGAATTTATCTGTCATGAGCTTGGAAAAATCCTCACTCATTTTTGGATCAGTAGACCCAAAAATGATATCATCAACATAGACCTGCACCAGCAACACATGTTTTCCTTTCTTCTTTGTAAATAGTGTCTGATCTATGGTGCCCCTCTTGAAACCATTTTCCACCAAGTAGGTGGACAATGTACCATACCATGCTCTAGGGGCCTGATGAAGTCCATACATTGCTTTCTTCACTCTATAGACCTTGTCTGGATTTTCAGGATCTTCAAAACCAGGAGGTTGCATAACGTATACTTCCTCAACAATTGTCCCATAGAGGAAAGCACTCTTCACATCCATTTGGTAAACAGTAAAATTCATACAAGAGGCATAAGCTAGAAAAATTCTTATAGCTTCAATTCTTGCAACTGGTGCAAAAACTTCTTCATAATCAATTCCTTCCTCTTGTGTATATCCCTGAGCTACCAAACGTGCCTTGTTTCTGACCACAATGCCTCTTTCATCTTTCTTGTTCCTTAGAACCCATCTTGTCCCAATTGGTCTCACATATCTAGGACAATCAACCAGCTCCCAAACATCCTGTATAGCAAATTGGTGAAGCCCATCCTGCATTGCTTCCACCCAACTTGGTTCCTTGAGAGCATCAAAAATTTTCTTGAGTTCTTCCTGTGACAGAAAACAGGCAAACAAACATGCTTGTACAAGAGGGGTATCAACCTTCTTGTGTATATTGGCAATAAATCCACCAAGACCTTGATGGGATCTTCTTGTCTGAACTGGAGCCATAACATCACCAATAATTTGAGATGTGGGGTGATCCTTTGCTGTGGAAGTGAGAACTCCTCCTTCAAAAAGTCTGGTGTCCTCAACTTCACGCTCCATGTTGCCAATATCTTCTTCAGATTCTTCTTGATCAACAGAAATCTCTTCATGGACATTAGAAGGTCCACCCTGTTCAAAATGGGAAGAGAAAAGATGTGCAAAGGTGTCATCAAACTCTGAACCTTGCTTGTCAGCGTTTGGGCTAACAACGCTTGAACTGCTTGTATCAGCGTCTGATCCATCAGCGTCTGAATTGCTCTTGTCAGCGCTTGATTTCCCTTTGTCAGCGCCTGAAGAAGTATGCATGTTTGTATTTGGTGGTATCTGAAAACCACCATTATCTTTTCTAGCAGCAGCAGCAGCAGCATAATACTCATCTGTCCATATAGGAAGTGTAACATATTCTTGTGTGGGAGATGATTCAACTGCTGGTGGTCCATCCTCCTTAGCAACCTGTATACCTGAAACATTACCAATTCTCTTTTCCAAAACACTTGAAGTTACCTTCACAATGTCTGGATCAGTAACAGGCATATAATTTAAAGCTCTAGATAAAGGTTCTAAGTCAAACAACCAATTTGGACCACTCTCAGGATCACTAGGTTTACTCTCTAAAAACCTAACATGTACTTTTTCAAGTATACGTTTTTCCTTTTTAATGTAAACCCTATATCCTTTACTCTGCACTGAATAACCCATGAAGCAGCCTTCATCACCTTTAGAATCAAATTTACCTAGGGCCTCACTAGTTTCTAGAACAACTACATGACATCCAAAAGGCTTGAGAAAGCCAATATTGGGCTTCCTTCCCCAAAGTAATTCATAAGGTGTCTTATTATGTATCTTGTTGACCAATGCCCTATTTTGAACATAACAAGCTGTGTTAACAGCTTCAGCCCAAAAGGCTATAGGAAAGTGGGCATCAGCCAACATGGTTCTGGCTGCTTCAATAAGGGTCCTATTCTTCCTTTCAGCAACCCCATTTTGCTGTGGGGTTCTAGCTATGCTAAACTGCCTAGTAATCCCTTTCTTGGCACAAAAATCATCTAACAACTGATTTCTAAACTCACCCCCATTGTCACTTCTAATAATCTTGACCTCATTACCATTCTTCTTTTCAATTTGGGTAATGAAATTAATCAGACTCTGGGCAGTTTCACTTTTCTTGGCTAAAAAGAAAGTCCATGTAAACCTGGAATAATCATCAGTGATAACAAAACAATATGATTTACCCTTCAGACTTTCTATATTAGTTGGACCAAAGAGGTCCATATGCAATAAGTGAAGTGGTTTAGAACTAGAGTGCACCTGTTTAGACCTGAATGAGACCTTGTGCTGCTTGCCCTTAAGACATGCAACACAAGAGTGGTCATTGTGGAAAGCCTTTTCAGGCAAACCATCAACTAAACCAAGCCTCACAAGTCTATTGATATTCTTAAAGTTTATGTGCCCTAATCTCCTGTGCCAAAGATTACTTTCATCTACTGAGGCTTTAGCATACAGACATGACATTTTATTATTTATCTTTATTCCATTAAGATTCACATTATATATGTCTTTATGCCTTGGTGTTCTAAAATCTATGTATTTCTCCTCAGGGAGCTTATAATCTTTGCTTAACACCAAGCACTCAGTATCTGTGAAAAGAACCTTATTTTTGTTATCACACACTTGTGATACACTAAACAAATTATAATCCAGTTCTTTTACCAAGAAGACATTCTCAAACCGTAGATTGTTGGTGACAAGGGTTCCTTTTCCTGTGATGGTGCCGTAGCCCCCTCCAAAGTATACCTTATCACCATCTTGAATAGGAGAGAAATTGGTCAGATAGTCTTCCTTTCCTGTCATGTGCCTTGAGCATCCACTATCCCAGTATCCATAATCATTGATCTTCTTCTGAATGCCCTGCACATAAAGAAAACAAATTAGTTTTCTTTGGGAACCCAAGCCTTGGAAGACTTGGATTCATTTGGTTGTTCAACAAGAACAGACTTGGTTCTCATAACAACCCCATTTTCATCCCTGTTTGAATGAAATTCCCAGTTAACCCCAATTGGTGTTGACAATGCCTTTGAAATATAATGAAACCTGTTGCATGTCATAGAAACACCAGTAAAATTAGGGTTTTGGTCTTGTTTTGGTCTCCATGTTAAGCTAGTAGAAGCTTTAGACCTATTTCCCTGTGGTTGCAAATACCTAGGTTTAGCAGTGTGTCTGTCAGCGCTGAAATTTCTCTTGTCAGCGCCCCGATTGCTCTTATCAGCGTTGAACCTAGGGTTTGCTACAGGAACCCATTGCCTATTTGACCAAGTGTTTGACTTTTGAAAAGGTCTTAGGCCTTGTGTGTTAGACCCTCTAGAAAAGAATGGGGCTGGTCTAACAACTTGTGAACTTTTGTTCACAAAGGTATTGGGTCTGACAGTGTTTGACCTATGTTGACTTTTGTCAGCGCTGAAATGGTTCCTATCAGCGTTGACATTGGAAGCGTTGACACATTTGTATGCCAAATGTGAGAAGCTACCACATGTGTAACAGGCTTTTCTAGACATAGTCTTAGGTCTAGAAGTAAAGAAGCCTGCTCCATGGTTACTAACTTGGCTTTTTGGTGACCTAGTATTTCTATACATCTCAGCATACTTAACACTAGGTTTTCTAACAGTTTGTGGGCCAAGGTCAACAGCTTTGCCAGTGGTAGGGTGTGTGATCTTAATAGGTTTACGATCAATGGACTCATCAATTGGTATCATGTTTGGTGTGGGCTCATTTGGACTTTCACACAACAACCCTCCCTTAACAAACAAGGTGTGGTTAGCTTTCTTCCACTCATCTAGGTCAGTCAGTTTTTGCTTGTATTCCTCAACTGGGGAAGTCACTCTAGGTGGAGGAATGAATTCCTCCTCTTGGCATTCTGGCAAGCCAGTCCAAGATAAGTCCTTTGATTGGACACCATAGAAATCCCCAGCTGGTGGTGGAACACCAGTATAGTTATTCAACCCAATCCCACTCATATCCTTAGAGTCTCTTTGTTTACTAACACACTCTCCTAGGGATTGTGTGGCCTTATCAAATCTCTGGATTTTAAGACTCACATTATCTTTATTTTTGTTAGCCTCCTCTAACTGAGCTATCAAATCAAGATTAACCCTATTTACTATATCTTGAACATCCTTACTCTGATGTAACTCATGTTTTAAGATATTTATTTGATCCTTTAAATCAAACTCCATTTTCTTATACTCAGCTACTGTCTTTTCTGTTTGGGTAAGAGCAATTTGATAATTAGATACTTTGCATCTTTCAGTACTTGCCTCATCTAATAGTTTAACTATCTCTTGTTTTAGTTTTTCAGTATTTAGACGACAACCCTTAGAACAGAAAGCATCATCATATACCTCATTGTCTGATGAAGAGGAGGAGTGTGCCATGAGAGCATATTCAACATGCTCTTCTTTAACTTCAGCAACCAAAGCTCTGTCCTCTTCCTCATTCTTAGCCATCCAGCTCCAATCCCATTCTCCAACACCATCAATTTGTTGAACAGCAACCATGGCCTTGGGATCTGGGCTCTTAATCATTTGGCTTGAAGGCTTCCCAGCATCAGATCTTCTTGGAGATCTACATTCTCTCATAAAGTGCCCCATCCTATGACAGTTGTAGCACTCAACCTTGGACTTGTCAAATCCAGCAACATCCTTAGCATTAAAGGTCATCTTCTTCTTGAACCTTTTATTAAACCTGTTTGCTCTTAAACTTACAAGAGCCATAGTCCACTTGATGTCCATCTCTTCCAATTGTTCATCACTTATCTGCTCAAGATCTTCATATGTAATCCTTGAATCACTGGGCAAAGAAGCAATGAATGCACACACAGTATCTAGATCAAAACCAGCAGGTTTAATTCTATCAACGCCATGATTATGTGTGTCAGCGCTTGAGTACAAAGCGTTGACAGGATATGATCCAGCGCTGACAGACTGACATCCAGCGCTGACACCTTGAGATCCAGGGGCTGAATGTCCATAGAAGTTTATGGAATCAAATTGGCCTTCACTTTGTGAGAAGAAGGCCATGTTGCTGCTGGAAGATTTATTATCACTTTCCAACTGCCATTCATTCTCCAACAGTCTTAGTTTGTTGAAGATGTCATCAAACCTTGAGGTCTTGTGGGTATTATTGACAAGAATGGATCTTGTCTCAATCTTCCATACATCTCCAAGGCTTTTGAGAAAAGTAGCATTCAATTCAGGATCATCAATCTGTTTTCCCATGAAGGAAAGTTGACTTGTGATATCAAGAAGTCTACTTCTCACACTGCTGAGATTCTCATTAGGTTGAGCTTTAAAGACAGCATACTCATGCAAGAGTTGCTTCTTCTTCTCTTCTTTTGTGTCAGCATTGCCACCATGTGCTACTTCAAGAGCTTCCCAAAGCTCTTTTGCAGACTCAAAGCGTTTGTACTTGTGCTGATTCTCATGACCTAGGGCATGTTTCAAGATGTTCAAGATTTTCATGTCCACCCTCTTCTTGGCTATATCTTCAACAGCTACAGCTCTCCCATCTCCAGGCTTTTCTACCTTATCAGCTTCAGGACAATTAGGAACAGCTGTCCTTGTGGCAATTGCAGCAGTAATCTTTGCTGCTTTATCGAATGTGTTCCCATATTCGATGATCTCCCAAAGAGTGTAGTCATGAATAGCTATGTATTGCTCAAAATTGGACTTCCAAAGCTCAAAGTTCCTGGCATCAAACATAGGAATTTTGATACTAGGGTTTGAGAAGTTGTTTTGAAGCAAAGAAGCAGGTTGATCTGTGCCAGACATGATGTTTTTAGGGTTTTGAGAATTTTAGGGTTTTTAGGGTTTCTGGTGTTTTAGGGTTCTTGCGTTACTTAAAGATCAAAAGTTTCTCAACAAGCTCTGATACCACTTGATGATCCCAAACTTAGATCGATTAAGCTTTGTGTATACGAGATTAGATCAAGTACTACACGTAGAGAAACCTTTGCTTATGAATAAAGTAACAAAGTGTTATGCGGAATTAACACTTGATCTAAAACACAATGATGTTAAACAAACTTTCACTTGTATTAGAATAATAGTACTTGGTTACAATGAAAGAGTTTAACAATCGAAAACTTATAAAAACTGATATTAAACTTTAACCTAAAAGATCTTCTTTTATAGAACAAGAAGTCTTGTACAATAAGCTACGAATCAACTATTCTAGGTAAAGATAAACATAGAAAATACATTGTCGTCTCTATCCTTACTAGAAGTATTCTAGAATATAATAAACGTGTAGCTCACACCATCAGTGCTTGTCTTCAATCTGTCAACGCTTGACTTTAACTTGTCAACGCTTATGCTGTCAGCGCTCACTTTGCTCTTGTCAACGCTTGAGTTGTTCTTGTCAGCGTTCAAGTGTTCTGGCCTAAATTTATTCCCAACAGTAACACACTCCATGATCCAACCGATGAACCGTTGGTGAAATCCAAAACCCACCAGAATCTCCCTAAGAAAATTCCAATTCACAGTGTCGTAAGCTTTCTGTATGTCAACTTTAAACGCGCAACTAGAAGGACCACAATCAAGATGATAGTTGTGCATGAGCTCCTGAGTTAACAAGATATTATCAGAAATATTACGCCCCGGTATAAAAGCGGACTGATTAATACCAACCAAGTCTTTCAAGCAGTTCTTCATACGGTTAGCTATGATTTTGGTGATTCCCTTAAAAAATACATTACAGCAAGAAATGGGACGAAAATCCGTAACCTTCGTGGGATCAGACACCTTAGGTATAAGCGCCAAGATCGTATGATTAACCTCTTTAAGTAATTTCCCATTAATGAAAAATTCCTTAATAGCATTCACCACATCCGCCCCAACAGTATCCCATTCCTCTTTGAAGAAAGCAGCCGTGTATCCATCAGGTCCTGGCGATTTCTCATTACCGATTGAAAAAATAGCATCCCTAATCTCCTTACTAGTAACATCTTGAATCATACCATTAGCCACTGCCTCATTTAACTGATTAAGAAACAAATCATTGGAATCCAGAGGTAAAACATCATCATTATGGCCAAGAAACGTTTGATAATGTGTCACAAACGCGTTCGGAACATGTTCATTTTCAAATATTTCGCCAGTAGCACTAGTAATGACCTCAATACGATTGTGACTCATCCTTTTCTTCACAGAACGATGAAACAACTTAGAATTTGAATCCCCATCACGAAGCTAATCCATTTTAGCCTTCTGACGGAGAAACCGATCCTCAAGAATCGATGCATCATTGAACGCTTGTAAATAATGTGCCTCCTCCTCACGAAGGACGGTATTAAAAGGATCTTGATCCAAATCCCGTTGAACGGTATCCAATTCATGATGTAAACGTTGGACATTATCATGTAAGTTCCCATGATTAAATAACAGTTTCCCAAAAGGTTTTTTCAACCCTTTGAGTTTTTTCACCAGTTTAAACATGTGGAAGCCACTCTGCGTCTGCTGCCATCCATCCTTGACAATATTCTGAAAATCACTATGTGACACAAGAATGTTAGCAAATTTAAAAGGCCTAGGTTTCTCTTTAATAATAGAAGGGACATGTAGAACAGCCGGAGAATGATCCGAATTAGGATAAGGCTGAAAGATAGCATGACAACCTTTAAACATATCAAGAAATTCCCCATTCGCCATAATCCTATCTATTTTCTTTAAAATGCCATCCCCACCCTTCGGTTTTTGAGACCAAGTAAATCTCAAACCTGCCCGTTGAACATCAAGAACTTCAATGTCATGAACACACTCACGGAACTCACGCATCGAAATATCCACATTGGAGGCACCAGCAGCAAAGTCCTCAAGGGTAAGAGCTGCATTAAAATCACCTAAAATACACCATGGCCGCTGTCGAATATACACATTATGCATTCCAAGATTATACCATAAAGCACGCCGACGAGTATAGATATTGTGAGCATAAACAAATGAACAGAACATCTCTTTCTTATCAGACTTGACCCATAATCTAGTATGCATAACCTGATCATCTTGCGTAATAACCGAGACATCCACAACATCACGGTTCCACCCCAAGATAATACGCGAGCCCTTGTTACAATGGATGGCATTTGAGGTCCATTCCCAATTACGAAAAACAAATGAACATATTTTGTCCAGCTTAGAATTACTAGTATGAGACTCTAAGATGGCACAAACCGAAAGCTTATTATCATGAATAATTTGTCGAACCTCCTTCTGTTTAAGAGAGATGTTCAAACCCCTTATATTCCATGACGCAATGCTAAACATTAAGAACCATCTCATTAGGAGTGCTTGCTCCTTCCGTAGGCGTAACCTGGTCCTTCAGAATAAGATGTTCATCAACCTCATCATCACTATCCTCATTAACACATTCATCCCCTCCCCGCTGCTCCTCATCATCAGTAAGATAACTAAATGAGTTATTCAGAGTAAGGTCATGAACCTTAGGTATAGGCGGTTTAGGAGCCAGATTCGGCGTAGATTTCTCATTGGCAGTCTTGGAACTCTCTCCCCGTTCACCTTTCCTATACTTCAAGTTTAACGTAGGTTTTGATAACTTAATGCCCTCCACCTGATTAGGTTTCCCCACTTTCTTATTCTTCTTTTTCTTATTGGTAACAACAGTGAAACCATCAACATTACCTTCCTGAGGAGATTTCATTTTATCCACGCTAGTTATCACTGGGCGTTTAGGGCAATCAGTATTGCTATGGCCAAATACATGGCATTCGCCACACATAGGAGGTCTCCATTCATACTCCACACGCATATGAACAATAGAATGACCTTCTCCATCCACATTCGGAACAGCCATAATGATTTCATCCTTAAGTTCTTTGTCAGCAGACACTTCTATCAACGCCCGAGCATACCCCATCCGACCCCAAGCCTCATTACACATAGAGCTCGTGAAAGCATCTAACATTACTGGATTCCCTAACTGAGAAGCCATAAGACTTAGTCCATCCACTGTGTAAGCCACCACTGGAACCTTATGAATCTTAACCCAAACAGGAACCTTCCTCACTTCGTCCCTAGATAAAATCAAGCTGGGTGTCCATCGAGTAATGATAAGAGGCTGGTTACGGATTAACCATGGCCCTTTTTCCAAAACTTGTTCTAACCCTGTCTTATTCGTGAACTTGATGTAAAAAACCCCATCATCGTCCCTCATAACCTTTTGAAGACCGAATTTGCTCCATGTATTCGATACATAATTTTTCACCAAAGGAAACGCAACAGGCTTACCAATGAAGAAACCCACCAAAGAATTTTCAAACCGATTTTGAGCTGCCAAGACGTTTTCAATGGGTAGAACAAAGTCAGTATTCGCAACATGTTCTTTATTAAATAAAGCCCTAAATGGAACTTTAGGGTTTTGAGATTCCATGGCAACAGTATCTGCAAATGATCGAACCCCTTCTTGAGTCACCCCATCACCCCACCCTGTGGGTTTAGGATCCCCTTCCATCACGTTAGTAGTCGTAGTATCATTCAAGGGTATTGTGATCACGCCTACATCAGACTGCATCCTCGTAGCAATACAAACAGCGCCTCCCCTAATAACTTTACCGTCAATGTTTTTCAAACGGCTCGCAAAAGCACCTAAAGTTGATTTGAGAACACCACCAGTTTCCATGCACCAAAAAACACACAAAAGCAGAGTAACCCTAAAAGGATTACGAACACCAATCAATACGAAACCCTAACCTGCTTCCATCATCCCGACCAATTTGAATAATAAAATAAAAAACCCTAAAACTACAATGGACAGTAACGAAACCCTAAAACTATAAGAAACAAACCCTAATTCCTTGTCGAATCATATAAAAATAAATCAGCACGCAAAACAAACCAATAGATCCTCTCGGTAGACTATCTGATCATCAAATGATTAGGGATAATCCGAAGATCAATAGCCTAACCACTTCCCAAATAATACGCGAACAAGGATAAATTAATATGGATCACAGACGCTAATCAATCGTTATACAATGAATGAAGGAAAAAAAGATTTGAAAAAATAGTGTTTAGGAATTCACAAAATCGCCCATAGTAGTGTGTATTTTTTAGGGTTTTATCCTACCTGGTCTTATGAAAGTCTCAGCTCAGTAGTGTGGAGTCAGCATTGGTAAGTAATTTAAATTTGAATACAATTCCTATTTCATTACCAATTTCTATCATTTGTCACTCTGAGTCTACATCAGGGAATTAGGCGTCAGCAAATACAACAGCTGACGTTGAACCTGGCCTATCTGTTTCTAATGATGTAGTCCCCCCACAACGGGGTCCTACCGAAGGGACCAAAAACATTGTCATTGATCTTAACTTATCAGGGACTCTTTCTCAGGATCCATCAGGTAAAACCAACTGATAAGACTGCTTTTATACATAGTCTCATCGTCCAAAACGAGCTTAAAATGGTTAAAATATCATAAAAGTGCCAAATATATGCTTGTGATTGTTCAATGATTATTTTAGGTTCGGATATCGAGAAAATGACAAAAGATCACAAGAATCAATAAAAAACGAACACGGGAAAAGAAGCCGCACAATGAACCGGACCCTAGAGTTGATTTTCCAAGAAAAGTCCTTGAAGAATTGAAGATTGTACAAGAAGGGTCCTTCATTATTGAAGAATTGACACTTTATACCCTTTTTTATTCATAATTACAAGTTTGATCCCTAAAGTTTGTTAAATTTATAAAAAGGACCCTCAACTTTGAAGAATTGGCAAGAATGGTCCCTCAAAATTGAAGACTTGTCACTTTTAGTCCTCCATGAAGACAAGAATACAAGTGAAGACCTTGAAGATTGAAGATATGCCAAAAATAGCCCTTCAAATATCATCAAATTACAAAACAAGTCCTTGAAAACACTTTGCAAAACATTTTGTGGCCAAAGTATGAAAAGCAAAACTTCATTATAAACGGAATTCGTGTTTGGACTGAATAAACTTCAAATGGCACACAAAGAAGAAATGGGGGGGGGGGGAGCTAAAGCTGTGAGACATCCTAAGTTACCTAGACCAATGCAGTGGTGACACCTCACCCCACTCAACTTTTCAGCCAATCAAAACCCACTATGTTGCCACCTCACTTATCCACTAAACCTGTTTATAACTAATTTTAAATAGTTATTTAAAGTGGCGGTTAACACATAATTTAAACACAAAACAAGATCAAACTACTACTATTTCAACATGAACACGATTTCGGCATTTGCTAATCACTTGAAACTAAAGGCTAATCTCTTCCAGATCCTTGATTTAACATGTGACAAACATAACCCAACTCATAAACACCTTGCCACCTCACCCAAATGGCCACATGAATACTCCCCTGCTACACTTTTGGGAAGATGACAAGAATTGTCAGTAAATCAACGTGCCACAACCCCTACATCATTTCTAAGCATACTTGGACGACTAGGATCACAACTCAACAAAGAATTGTCACATGTATCAGCTCCAACATCCAATCCAGTCAACAAATATTCAAACTACAAGGGCATTTTGGAACTTCTACAAACTAGGGTTTCTAGTTTTTTTTCAGCATTGTAGGACTTGTATTGCTCTATATAAAGCAATTAGCTCACAACATTTAGCTCTGTTCTTGGTTTTTCCTTAGGTCATGTTTCTGTAAATCATTTGTTCAAGTAATGAAAAATGTTTGACATCTTTGACAAAATCCAAGCACCACTTTACTTTATTGTTATTGTTGAATGATATGAGTTGTGATTTTGAGGTTCTAAAAGATTTGTTTTAAGTTTATGCAAGTGTTTCAAAAGTTTCCCCAAAAATCTGATTTTTCCTAGTTCTTAGTTCAAACACTTGAACTTTTTGGATCAAAAGTTGATCATAGCATTCTGATAAGGTACTTATCAAGTTGTAGTGAAGCTTGTGGTTTGGGAAGATTCAAGCGGTGGGGAACAAGCTTGGAAGAATTCAGTTTATTTTCATTTTTTTTATATAATCTGTTTAATCTTAACTCTGTTAATCTTAGCAGGGGTGTGTTGGAAGCTAGTTCTTGTTCAAAGCTAGAACTTAAGCTCATAGATTCGTGAGTGTGGATGTACATTCATGAGGTTTGTACCTTCCTTGTTCAAATCTGGCAAAAAATACTTGTTCTAAGTGATTTTGTTGCCTGCTGTAGTTATGTGTTGTTTGATGCCTGTAATCTTGTCCTTGATGCTTTACAATGTTGTTATGATGCTTGTTTAGTATTTTAAAGGACCGTTTGGGACTACTGTTTTATGATTTTCATGTTAGTTTGAGTAAGTGTTTTGGGTCCTTTGTGTTTAAATATGATATTAGGGTATATTAGAGTAAAAATCTGCAAGTCTTGTGCTTTCAAACATCAAATCCTAATCTGTGCTCTAACTGGCTTGTTTTAGGGTGTTTTGATCTGAAAATTTGTGAACACCTAGCTTGCATGCCTAACTAGGGGTAAAAAGTATTAAAACAAAGTTTGTGTAACCTAATTTGTGGATTTTAGAGTTTAAAGTTCAAGATTTGATCATTTAGTTCAGGAAAATGTCATTTTGTGTTCATCAGTAAAGTCTGTTAACTCACATATGCTTAAAACTAGTTCAAATCTTTAACCATTGCATGAAACAAGTTTGTTTGTGTTCACTTAAGTTGATTTAAGCTGTTTTATGCATTTGGTAAACTTTGGTTGGCTTATTTTTGCTCTAACTGCTTTTTAATCACCAGATCTGCTTATTATGATGTTTCTATCATGTCTGTATGCCGTTTGATTAAACTGTACTAACTGGCCTATTGAATTTATGTTTATTTGCTTGATTGTGACTCCCTACAACTCAGTAGTTGTAGGGGTGCCCTTTTTGTCCAAAGAAACCAAGTGAAACTCTCTAAAAAAGCAAGTCAAGAAAGTGAAGCAGTGGGAACTCTTTCCCACTGAAAGTTCCCACTGATAGTGTTATTTGTTCATCAGCTTATCAATAAGCTATTCTAGCTTATTCTATTGTGCAACAACTTGTTTTTGTGATAGAACTTAATATTTTCAGCTTATAAATCAGTTTTGAGGTTTACAGCTTTTGGTTTTAGCTTTTGACTAGAAAACGACTAATTTGTCTTTTTCCAAAACAACTTATTGCTTATTTCAGCTTATTGAGTGTGATTATTTGAAATCTTTTTGTTGATTAAGCTTAGTTTTGTCATTTAAAACCTTTTGCAACTTGAATCAACTCTTGAAGTGTTCTAGAACTCGAAAACAATTATTTTGTCGTTTTGTGTAGAGAGCTTTGGCTTATTTCAGGCTTATTTCTTGAGCTTTTTCAAAAATTCTTTTTACAAACAGCTTTAATTTCATAAGAAGGATGTGTGTCAAATTTCAGCTTATGGCTTAATGGGCCAAAAAGCCCATTAAGAATAAGCTGTTTTCTATTAAGTTGTGATAAGCACGGATTCAGCTTTTGGGCCTTTGTAGTTTTGTGTTTAAAATTGAATTATAAGCTAATATGGAAGTTTTGGGCTTATTTGGTTAACATTTTTCTTATTGGGCCTTAATAAGCCCATTTAGCAAACAGTTTTCTATTTTGGCCCATTTGGAGGCCCATTAGGGGTATTTTGGTCATTTCACTTTCATTTCTGATTTTATTAAGTTAAAATAAGTTAGTTTGCAAGTTTTTAGAAAATTTTATAAATTTTGAAATTTTAATATTATTTTAATATTAAATTTTAATTTTTACTCATTTTAAATAGTTTTACTTAGTTTTAAATTTTTCAAATATACTTTTTAGTTTAATTAAGTTATTTTAGAGGTTTACAAATTGAAAAATCTTATTTTGGGCTTTTTATTAATTAAATTGATTTTTAGGGCTTTAATTAGCATTAAAAAATTATTATTTAATTAAATAAAAGATTTGAGTAAGATTTTATTTTTTGTAATCTCTAATTGCATTTTTAGGAATTTATTGTGATTTCCTAGGAATTTTTAGGGTAATTTTTAAATTTCACCACGTTTTACGGTTTTACGGTTTTACGTTTACGTCTTTCGTCGTAGTTTAATTTTATTCGTATCCGTCTTCATTTTTCCTTTTCCATTTTCTCATCAATATTAATCACAAATTATATCAAGTCTTATCACACACACCAAGCCTCCTTGAGAACGATCCCACAACCAAGGGTCATAAGTGCTTACATTTTCCTAAACGTTCACTTAATACTTACCGCTTTTACGCTCTTTTTCCTAAAAGAGTGTATTACTACACCTATCATTTTTGGCGCCGCTGCCGGGAAGGCGTGTTGTTTTTTGATTTGAACAAATTTTGTTTTGATATTAACGATAATAGTATTTGTGTGTTTTAGAAATCTAAGCACACGTATTATCGGTTTTCGTTTTTTGTGTGAATATATTACTATATTGTATACGTATCACAATAAATTCACAAGTACTCCAAAAAGTGTGAAAACACAACCTTGATTGGGATTTCATCACTCAATCATTGTATTCGAATCTCAAACAAAGAAAAAAAGGCAAAATGGATAAATACTTTCGTGAAGCTTAATTTTGATAAACATAAACTATAAGGTGGGTATTAGGCGGTTGTATTTCACGGCCTAAGGGAAAAAGGCTCTTAATTGCTTCGCGCCGCCTCATTTCCTCCGCTTGCTTGTGTGTGTTTGGATAAAAAGGGCTAATCGAGGGTTTGCCACCCAAAGTATTATCTACGTATCATATATATTTTCTTGGTTTCAAAGATTAAACCCTCTTGAACGTTTTGGTGTTCCACCAACGTTCTAAAGTCATCGAAGGCGTTCACTCAACGTGATCGTTTTCATTCCTTGAGGCTCCTTTAATCGAGAGATTTGATTTGAGGAGAGATTTGTAGATATGTGTCTAGTAATACATCACAAAAATCCAAAAAAGTAAAAAAACAATCAAAAGCACAAAAAGATTGGAAAAAGTAAAAACACCCAAAAGAATCTTCTTTGCTCATCCCCACGTTGTACGTGACGTTTATGCAAACTCGTAACCAAGCAAGACGTGCACGTAAACGTAGAAACCGAAAGGAATGAACACCTTCTAGTGAAGAATCTCCTATTGACGAACCCATCGTAGAACAAGAAGCTCCCATGGCTAATCGTACTATGATGGAGTTTCTTCAAGCACCCACCGAGGGTTATGGAGAAGCGATTGTGATTCCCGCTATCCTTGCGGAGAATTTTGTGGTCAAGATGGGTTTGTTGTCCATGATCCAAAACAACAAGTTTCGTGGTGACGAAAAGGACAACCCTCAAAACCACATCCGCCAATTCAATCGTCTTACCGCCACTTGCAAGTTTAAGGATGTCTCGAACGACTCGATTAAGATGATGCTTTTTCCTTATTCCTTAGCGGGGCCTGCTAAAATTTGGTTAGTGAAAGAGCCACCCAATTCTATATTGACGTGGAAGGATCTCGGTTCGAAGTTCGTGAACCAATTTTTCCCGCCCTCTAAGACTACGCACTTGAAAAACGAGATTTTAAAGTTTTCACAAGAGTATAATGAGAGTTTTTCAACGGCTTAGAATCGGTTTAAGGAAATGTTGCATGAATGTCCTCATCACGGTTTTTCTGACTTACATCAAATCGACACATTTTACAATGGCTTGAACGATCATGAACGAGACTATCTCAATGCTGCCGCGGGTGGTAATTGTTTTGTGTAAAACGGTCGAGGAAGCATTGTTGATCATTGAGAATAGATCCAAGGTTTATAGCTCTCGTAGCACATCGATTGTTCACAAGGCTTCGTCTTCGCCTTTATTGTCACATACCATCGATTCTTGCCAAATAGAGGCTAATTTGGAGAACACGATTTTTGATAAGCTTAAGGGAATTTTGATTGAGTTTAAAGTTGGTGAACAACCCACTCCCGCTACGGCTAAAGCGGTTGAGGTTTCTTGCATGCATTGTGGTGGAGGTCATGATTTCTCCGAGTGCATTACTAATGGTGGTAACACTTCGAGTGCCTACGCGACCACGGGAACTTATAACCAAAATGATCAAGTTACCCGCACTAATCAAATGACTCCACCGGGTTTTCCACCAAATCAAAATGCTAACAATTATCGAAACAATCAAGTTGGTTACCAAGGAAATCAAAGGAACAATTATAAGGGTAACAACTATGGGAATCAAGGGACTAGTAATCAAGTGCAAAACAAAAATCAAAACCGTGATTTTCAAAACAACAAAAAGGTTTGCAATACGTGAAAGATCTTCCAAATGAATTTGAGAATTATTCAACGGCTAATGATGCTAGATTTGATAATATACAAAGGGAGATAATTAGCCTAAGATCCGGAGTTTAAGAATGATTTGAAAAATGAGTTGAAAAACGAGCTTGCAAATGAACTTAGGACTCAAACAAACAAAACGGAGAGTAACGTGCAAAGGTTACAACAAAATCAACAAAAAATGAAGCAAGGCCAACATGAAATTAAACAAGAGATGCTTAAGGCGGATAATAGGCAATCTAAGTTTGAGGATAGAATATCAAGCATGTTTGAGGCTATAGTGTGTAGACCGTCTTCTTCGGGTGGTCTTCCTAGTAACACCGTGTCAAACCCGAAGGGAGAGATGAAAGTGATTACCACACGTAGTGGTAAGACCTTTAAGGAACCAACTCCTCAACCAATTACTCCTACGGTGGAGGAAATTAAGGAAGAACCCGTGGTGGTAGTCGAAAAGGAGCATATTACAATCCCATGAAGTACCGCTCAAACCACACCTACGGTCGACCCTTTACCATGATTGGAACTCGAGATTCCAAAGTCTATGCCTATTCCCCACCCAACACCAGCCTTACCTTACCCATCGAGACTTTGTAAGGAGAAATTGCAAGAGCGTGACAATTACCATTTGAGCTTTTTATTAAGATGTTTCGTGATTTGCATTTTAACATAAGTTTTACTGACGCTTTGATTATGATGCCTCGATTTGCCGCCAACTTTAAGAGTATGTTAAAAAACAAGGAGAAATTGCAAAAATTGTCTAGTTGCTCATTGGTTTATCTTAACCGCATACCTCAAAAAGTCAGTGACCCCGATAAGTTCCCAATACCAATTGGTATTCAAGATATGGAAGAATGATATGCCTTGGCCGATATTGGTGCTAGTATCAATTTGATGCCTCTTTCCATATTCAAGTCGCTCAATCTTCCTAATCTTACTCCTTCAAGAATGTCTATCGAGATGGACGATCATTCCATGATTCCCGCATGTGGATTGGACGAAGACGTTTTTGTAAAAGTGGGAAAGTTTTATTATCCGGTAGACTTTATCGTAGCCGATATTCCTACGGATCCTCAAGTTAATCTTATTTTAGGTCGTTCGTTTTTAGATACGTCGAGAGCGTTGATTGATGTGCATGCAAGGAAAATCACCTTACGTTTCAACGACGAGGAACTTGTTATAAACTGATGACGTATAGTCCCCAGCCGGGTCATGGACCCGGCCCACGGGTACTACTCGCATCCGGCCCATTACTGATGGGTGGGATTAATGTCATTTAAGCTTATGGGCTTAAATGAACAGTAACCGCACACACGTGTGCAGCCCACGGCCCGGCATGGCCGGTACAGGGTTAGACAAAATCATACTCTTACTATGATTAGGATTTACCCCAAAGAAGAGGATATTCACTCACCATAATTAGAAGATAACAATCAATCTAATCCTGGTACTTATCCTTTCCTTGGGGCCGAAGCATCCGTGACAGCCCATTAGGGTTTCACTGCCTATATAAGGAACCCCCAAGGGTTCCACAAAGGTATTACATTCTACATACTCACAACTCATCTGATTCCATAACCCTAACCGATTACTTACTCTCACGCCGGAGTCTAATCGTGGGATACATTCCCACGGTAAGCCTAACGCGTGTTGTTTTAGTGTGCAGGATCCCAACCAGATAATTCACTTGGTGCAGGAGCCGGAGTCCAGCCAACCCGAATAAAGCCTAATTCGGGTCTAGCAAGGATAACCCAACTTTTTTATCAACAAGTTGGCGCCATCCGTGGGACCAATACACTAAGCTAGAGCAAACCTCATCTCAATCTCTTTCAATGACGAAAGGACACCAACAAGGAAACCCCAGGAACACGAATCCTGCAAACCGGAAGCCCACAGGGGATGGGATACTCATTCCCATCTGATCCCCTAGTAACCAAACAAGCGGACCGAATAACCGAAGTGTTCTTTAGTCCACGGGTGTGACAAGCACGTTCGCTATCACCCCACCACCTACTTCGACCTTGGATAACCCTGATCCAGGGAGTGCGCCTAACCCCCCTAACAAGGAGCCGCGCAGACCATCGACTGAGGAAGAAGTGGAGGTCGAATCACTTAGTGAGGAAGATCTCACTCGAGTTCTCACGCAGAACTTCGAGAGGATCATCCCAGGAATCGTATCCAGGTTGAACTTAGGGAGGGACCTCCAATCTAGGCTCAACTTTGGCAGTGCCGGACCAGACACCTCTCCTCAAACTCAAAGGAAGCGAAGGACATGACCCCAGGAGCGAAACCTCTTTGAGGAAACTCCCCGACCTAGGAATGTGTTCGAACGCATAGGGGGTCGTATTATGAAGGAACTACTACAATCCCGTGAGGAGGGAGAGAGGTCCGACGATTCACCCGAACGACCAGATTTGGAGCTAACCAGAACTAATCGCCGCACAAGCGTGTGGGATAGGATGAATACCGGGAAGAAGGCTCCTAGCTCTTCTCAAAAGAGCGATCCTCAGCCAAAGAATGGGGCACCGCCCCTTCTCCCGGTCCTTCAGAAGAGGATTCGGATGACCATCCACCCAAACGTCGCCGACCCAGGCGTACTCCTCCACCGCCACCAGACAATGAAGAGTACTATGGCGGCCCCTATTATCGCGAGGCGGAAGAAGAAGATTTTTGCCGCCCATGGTGTGATCCTAATCTCACCCGTCCATGGGCTGATTCCAGGGAAGATCCTTTTACACTCCGCATACGGAATTACTCCGAGGATACAAAGAGTCGCATGCCGGCGTGCGTCAAGACTTATGATGGGACTGGTGATCCGGACGATCACCTAAAGATATTTAATACGCATGCGAAAATTGAATGATGGCCCATGCCTATATGGTGCCAAATGTTCAATTTAACCTTGATCGGCAATGCTCGTGATTGGTTTGAGGGACTTCCTCCCCGAAGCATTGATAGCTTCACTGAACTGCGTACTGCGTTCAAGAACAATTATACTCAGCGAAAGAAGTATAATAGGGACCCGGTCTCATTGGCAACTGTCAAGCAACGGCCTGGGGAATCTACGGAGGCCTTCACCGAACGCTTTAATGACGAGTGCACACGCACAAAGCAATGCCAGAAATTCTAAAAATTTCCGATTATATGCACACCATAACGGATAGGGAATTAATCAGACGTCGCAATGACAAGCGACTGGAGAAGTATGACGACCTTATGGAAAGGGTCAGGAACTTCATAGAGGGAGAAACCACGGTAGCCGCGACCTATCCTTCAAAAGGAAACAACTATCGATCGAACGACCAGTCCAGGAGACAGTCGGGTGGTCAAAGCAAACAGGGCAGCGGGAGGAGCTCGGACTACAAGAGACAAAACAAAGGAGGGCGGTCGGAGGACAAATTTACCCCTCTAAAGATGTCCTACCGGGAGATGTTGCTGACAGAAGGGGCCAAATTCCCGAGACCTCCCCCAATGACGACTCCGGTGGTCCGTCGTCAAGGAAATCGCTTTTGCGAATTCCACAACGACAAGGGCCACTGCACGAAGGAATGTATCCAGCTCAAGAAGCACATTGAGTCACTGATCAAGTCAGGAAAAATCAAACATTTGGTCAAGGATTGGAAGGACGGAAAGGATAACAAGAAGTATGACAAGAAGGATCCCCAAAAGGACAAACCTTCGACTATATATATGATCCAATCCAGGCAGCGCCGCGCAAGGCAGAAAATTAGCCAAAAATTTTCACGCGGCAGAGAAATCTCATTCCCTCCCAACACGGTAAGTGATGTAGACGATGCACCTCTCACGATTGAGATGAGCATTGGAACACACAATTTTCGCCGTATGTATGTGGATGGAGGGTCATCATCAGAAGTACTATACGAACACTGTTTCGTACAGTTACGACCAGAAATAAGAAGCCAATTGGTACCGGCCACGTCGCCGCTCATCGGCTTTAGTGGAGACACCATTTGGCCAATAGGACAGCTGCGTCTGCTTGTAACCATTGGGAACGAAGAGCATTCCACCACAGCGTGGATGAAATTTATGGTGATACACTCACACTCTTCATACAATGGGATCATAGGCAGACCAGGTATCCTGGCCATACGAGCAGTACCCTCCACAACTCACGGAATGATTAAATTCCATGTGGAAGGAGGAATTGTCACTATCTATAACACAATCATACCAACATCTGAATGTCATGTCGTGACAACACCGGTTCCACCTGTTCCCTCCAAGGATGGATCACCACCTCCCAATTGGAAGGTGGCAATCCATCCGGATTATCCGGAACAAGAGGTATCCATAGAGGAAACACTCTCGGATAGCGACAAGAGAGCCATATGCTCTCTCCTAAAAGCAAACTTAGATATATTCACATGGGAGCCCAAGCATATGACGGGCGTACCGCGTGCGATAGCAGAACATAAGCTCCAAATCCGCCAAGGATATCCTCCCGTTAAGCAAAAGAAGCGCGGTCAGGCACCAGAATGCAGCCAAGTAATATTGGATGAAGTACGGAAATTGGTGGATGCATGTATCATGCACGAGGTATACTACCACGAGTGGTTGTCTAACCCGGTCATGGTCAAGAAGCATGATGGGAGCTGGTGCATGTGCGTGGACTTCACAGATCCGAACAAAGCCTGTCCGCAGGACTGCTATCCGTTACCAGAGATTGATTGGAAGGTGTAATCCTTATGTGGATATCCCTTTAAGTGATTCTTGGATGCATACAAAGGATACCACCAGATCCAGATGGCGGAAGAGGACGCAGAGAAGACAACGTTCCATACTAGTCAAGGCGTATACTGTTATACAAAAATGCCATTCGGACTAAAGAATACCGGGGCAACATATCAGCGTCTTGTTGACAAAGCCTTCGACTCACAGATAGGCCGCAATCTTGAGGTCTATGTTGATGATTTAGTCATCAAAAGTCATACGGAGGATGCACTTCTCCGTGACGTCCAAGAGACGTTTGACACATTGAGGAGGATCAATATGAAACTGAATCCAAAGAAATTCACGTTTGGGGAAACTGAAGGGATGTTCCTTGGATATATGATTGATCCAAATGGCATCAAGCCTTTCCCGGAAAAGACGGACGCGGTAATAAAGTTACTATCTCCCTAGACGCGAAAAGAGGTACAATCATTAAATGGGAAGTTGGCCGGGCTAAACAGGGTCTTGTCGAAGTCCGTGGAGAAGTCACTCCCCTATTCAAAACACTCAAGAAGTGCATCAAGAAGGGAGATTTCCGATGGACAAAGGAAGCGGAGGAAGCTTTTGGTCAGCTCAAGCAACACCTCGCAGCTCTTCCCATGCTAGTGGCCCCCCGACCCAAGGAGGAGCTCATCATGTATCTGTCAGCCACACATAGAGCAATAAGTGCGGTACTCATGACGGATAGGGACACAGTCCAAACTCCGGTCTACTTCATAAGTAGAACACTGCAAGGGACGGAGTTGAATTATTCTTCTATGGAGAAACTGGTTTTGGCATTAGTGTTTGCCACAAAACGGTTACGCCGGTACTTTCAGGCGCACCCAATTGTGGTCATTACTGATTAACCAATAAAACAAGTCATCTCCAGACCAGACGTGGCCGGTAGGCTACAGAAGTGGATCATTCTGTTGTGAGAGCATAACATCTCTTATAGACCACATACAGCTGTTAAAGGCCAAATCTTGGCAGATTTTTTGATAGAGAAGCCAGACGAGGATGGACCAGTCGTACAACGAGAGGAAACTCCAGCAGAACCATGGGTATTATTTACGGACGGATCTTCATGCACGGATGGATCAGGAGCTGCTCTCATCCTTATGAATCTGGAAGGAATGGAGTTTACATATGCCCTGCGCTTTGAGTTCACAGCCACCAATAATGAGGCAGAATATGAAGCGTTGATTGCGGGTTTAAAAATCGCCGCTAGAATGGGAGTCCGCAACCTTGAGGCCTACGTGGACTCACGACTTGTCGCGAACCACATTCTAGGGGGTTACGTAGCCAAGGAGGATAACATGGTTCGATACTTGGAGAAAGTCAAGTCACTCATCGCTGCTTTTAGCAAGTTTTCTATCAAGCAGGTACCAAGAGGTGAAAACAAGAAGGCGGACGTTGTTAGCAAGATCGCGTCTACAAGTTTCGCCCACTTATCCAAGAAAGTCTTGGTAGAAATACTAAAGGAAAAGTCTATACCGGAAGGGGAAGTCGCAGCTATAGTTGAGGAGGATGGACCTACATGGATGACCCCGATCATCAGATATTTGACTAATGAAACCCTTCCGGACAAGGAAAAGGCGGCACAGCGTATCAAAAGAAAGTCGTAGCACTTTTAGCTTCGAGAAGGTATTCTTTACAAGCGTTCTTTCTTACAGCCGTGGTTGCGGTGTGTTGGGCCACGCCAGGCTACTTATGTGATCAGTGAGATACATGAATGGTTATGCGGCATGCACGCGGGTCCCCGATCTGTAGTAGCTCGAGCCCTACGCACATGATATTATTGGCCTACTATGCATAGGGATGCAGGCGACATGATTCGCAAGTGCAGTGATTGCCAAGTGCACAGACCAGTACCATGACATCCGCAGCAGGAACTGACACCCATTACATCCCCATAGCCATTCTATAAGTGGGGGATTGACATTGCAGGACCTTTCCCCTAGCTGTAGGGGGATTTAAGTTCTTGATTGTCGCAATAGACTACTTTACACGCTGGATAGAAGCTAAGGCAGTTAAATCCATCACAAGCAAACAAGTTAAAAAGTTTGTTTGGGAGAACATTGTGTGCCGTTTTGGCTTACCATGAGAAATCATCTCGGATAACGGGAAGCAGTTCGCGGATAATCCATTCAAGGACTGGTGTGCAGCATTGAATATCACGCGGCGCTTCGCATCTGTTAAACATCCACAGACAAATGGTCTTGTGGAACGAGCAAATAGAAGCTTGGGTGAAGGCATCAAGGCACGCTTGGATGAACGAAGTGCCAAATGGGTAGATGAACTGCCACATGTTCTATGGGCACATAGGACTATGATTAAAACAGCCAATGGGGACACTCCATTTGCACTGGCCTATGGCACTGAAGCTGTTATACCAGTAGAAATCGGAATGCCGACCATCCGCACAACGGAGGTTAATGTCGTCATAAAGGACGAGCAGCTCCGGATCAATCTGGACTTGTTGGAGGAAAAAAGAGAAATAGCGGCTATCAACGAGGCCAAGTCCAAGGCGCGGATGAAGGCTTATTATGACGCCAAGGTTAAAGGTGTTTCTTTTCGACCGGAAGATTTTGTTTATCGTGCCAACGAGGCAAGTCGAGCAGAGAATACAGGAAAGCTGGGCCCTAAGTGGGAAGGACCGTATGAGGTTACGAAAGCCTTAGGACGGGGCGTGTACAAGTTACGTGACAGGGATGGCCGCGACCTGGAACGCACATGGAATATCTGCAATCTTAAAAGGTGCTATCTTTGAAAAGCTACGGCTTCCGCATGGACACTTCGCTATATCTGGCTTCAATGAAGATCCAGGTGTTCTCTTTGTTTTGTTTTTTATGCTTTCTAGGTTCCCTTTGTTTTTAGGATTTCCCATTCTTGTCAAAACAAAAAACGTAAACGTTCTAATAAAATGTCGTGGTGCCTAGCTAGCTCCACGGCTCGTTCTTGTGCAAATTATTGTCTTACTTTTTAAATTCTATGAACAAATTATTGTCGTATAGATTTAGTTGTTATCACTATAATGTGCTATCTTTTATTCATATGCATTCATTCAATACCGTACATGTACTATGCGCCTCCAGGCGGGATAAGAGGATTAGGTGAACCTAATAATTTAACTTGTCGCATAAGAGGGATGCAAACCCAGTGACACGGATCATGTATCCTTACTAGACACCTTACTCACAAGACGTTGTGATAAGTTTCCATATGCCGCGCTCACGTAGTGCTTTGCATGGTAAAGACGCACGCCGCACATCTAGTCAAATATAGACTTGATTGTACTTTTGAGTAAGACGTGACATGTCATGCAACACAGGTATATGATACCTAAAAAACAAAACAAAAATACACATGTTTCAAATTCAAACCACAAAAATAGCCGTGGTCATCACGGACTTGATTTCATAAGTATAACAAGTTATCACAATAACATCAGTTCTAGTCGTATACATACACGGACGAATAAAATGGTACAAATGTTTACAATGTAAATTACAAAAGAGGTAGGAACTCCCCTATCTCTTTCTTCCCCTGTTCAATCAAGGTGCGGAGGACCTCACCGTGAGCATTCTTTCCATCTGTGCCCTGATCATGTTTGCGTCCAGCGCCTCGGCCAGCAGCTTTTCACCTTTCATCACCTTCGACCCAGAGTCGTATGTAGGCAGGGTCAGTTGGATGGGATCGGCGGTGAGCTTCGACATTATTACCCCATTGGGAGCATCCTTCAGCGACTCTAGCTCGTCTAGGAAGGGGTGCTGGATTTCAGCAAGGGCGGCCATTGATGCGGTCATCTTGTCTTCGGCTAGAGGGTTGTGGTAGGCATGTTGGGTAATATCTTCTTTCTTGCCTATTAGCTCCGCAGCTTTGACCAGCCCCTCATGCCTACCACGGTCAATACCGTCCGATACAACGTCAGCAAAGGCCTGCAACAGGTAAGGAGCCTCCGTTACTTTGCTCACAATAAGCCGCATTCCCTGGTCAACCATCCATCTACGCCCAGCTATGGCTGTGAGCAAAGGAGGACACATCATTTCGGTGCAGTCCGTTGCCATCTTGCTTAGTTCACCCTCAGCTACTGTAGCTTGCTCTTCCAAGGTAGTCCGCGCCTGGGTTAGTTCATCCTTCAGCGTGTCGCGCTCCTGAGCAATAGTGAAGGCTTGTACGGTTATGGCTTTAGTAGCAGCTTCGGCTCTTGGAGTTACTACAAAGACAATATGGTTTTTTGCGTGCAAAAATAAGTGTTAATGTAAGAGTATACCTTCTCATTGGATGCAGCTAAAAGGGCCTCCAGCTCGGCAATACGTTCCTCACGAGCGTTGGCGTGATGGGCTTGCTCCTTGACGGTTGACTCTGCCACGACCAACGCTGCCTGCAAGGATGTGATAGTTTTATCGTGCTTATCCACCAGTTCTTCACGGAGAGCTATCTTTCTATCAGCACGGTTCACGTTAGCCAAGGCCTTGATCAGACGGCGTCTTAGGGCCGCACCAACTGTCATCTGGTGTGCGGAGGATACATCAAACTGCCCCAGCAACGTCTCATGCTCTAGTTCGTCCAAATCTTACGCCAGCGCTGGAGGAGTGATGTGTTCAATGAATTCAGTACAATCGGACTCCGCCTCCAACCTTGTTAAGCTGGACAAATTCCATGCTAGGCGAAGGCTGGTGTCGGGTCCCTCAGGACGTAGCTCCTCGACATGAGTTACGAGAGGGGGTGAAGGTCTCGTTGATGTCATGGGTGAGGGTTCCCTTTCCAACTCCTTCTCTTAGGCTACTGTCGATGGGTCCGTCGTGTTATTAACACACTTATTAGTTCTGTTTATGGATTTATATCCTTTGGAGTATTAAATGGGTACTTACGTAGTGCCAGTCACGGGTTCCGTGATGGTAGGAGCCACGACATTCACAGGGGTGGCCATCCAGACTTGCTCATCCGCACGCAGCGAGGGGTCGACCTGGGCCGTAGCGGCGCTGCTCCCTTCCTGGAACCGCGGATGGTCTTTCCTTAGCTTCTTCGGGGGAGCATTACGTACCCCTGCCCCATCCCCTAGATTTTTTGCTACCTTCCTGGTAGTCTTCCGTTTCCTGGATTTGGGCTTTGCTGACTGAGGGGACCCAGAAGCTTGTATTGTTTCTTCGTCATCACCGGTGCGATTATCAGCAGGGTTGGTGAATGCTTCTTCTTCTTCTTCCTCTTCATCCTGGTGCGGCACGGCGTTCTCCAACAGCAGTTCTTCACCATCTTCATTATGGAAGTCAAGAGGGGACTTCTCAATCACGGGCTCTCCCTCATCTGATCGCTACTCAGTGGTTTCTTCCAGCGGGATGGTTTTGTCTACGGTGGCTTCCAATAGGGGGAGTTCATTTTCTTTCCGTGGTCGGAATCCTTCAGGAACTTTGCTTGGATCGCCTTGGCGCAATAATCCATGTAGCTTCATCTCTGCGGACATGTGCATATATACGAATTAGTAAATTCACAAAGTACAATGAGGCACTTATACATCTAAAAATATAAGAAGACCTACCCTGGCTACGTTCGGTCAGAAAGCACGGATATCTATCTTTCCTCCCAAAGTAGTAGCGGCTGATCCCTACTAGGCACAAGAAGTGCTCCGGCAAACCCCTATGGAATTCTGTGCGGTGGGTATCTAAAATTTTCAAATCCTTACTACTATAGTCTTTAGATTTGGGAGGATAGTCTTTGGGTACTCTGGTTTTGAGGACGAATGGGGTGGGGAATACTTTCTCATCCACGAAAAAGTAATGGTCGTACCAATTCTTGAGGGAATCTAAGGGTTTCCTATAAGTCATGGGGGCGTTCGCGGATCGTTTTTTGAACGACAGCCACCCATTCACTAGTTGGGGGGAGTAAAAGACCCTAAATAGATTCACGGTCGGGGTTACCTCGTACGTATGGCAGGTAATCTCAAATTGATTGATTTTACATGCCCCTATGCAGTGCAGTTGGGTTATGTGGAAGTCATAATATAGAAGCATATCTACCAAAAACTTAGATAAGGGGATGCGGTAGTTAGCCAAAACAAATAGGCGCGTGTACACGCCTATCTTTCCCTTTGGAGCATCCGTAATCGCTTCACCGTCACCTGGATAGGTCGGATGTACGCTTTCAGGAATATAATACTTAGACAAAAAGTCTATGTATTTCTCCGCAGGCATCACGTTAAGGACGTCCGTAATAAGAGGATTGTCCTTCACCATGTTTTATAAAAAGGATTTGAGAGGCGTGATGATCTAACCTGCAGTGGAGAAAATCCATGGAATAAAGAAGAGAAGGTATGAAGGAATGAGCTTGGGAATAACAATGGCGGAATGAAATATAAACTGTGTGTGTAAACAGTAGCACACAACAACTCTTATATAGGGTTGCCTCGATTTCCGAGGTAGCGTGGATGTTCGCCACGTGTAAACCACTACGCCCATCTAAAGGATGGGATTTCTGACACTTCTGAAACGTCATAAGGGACCCACGGGTCACTTCTTGACAGTTTTACGTGGCTCAAGGGTGGGCCTTTCTGGTGCACTTTTGCAGGCGTGCGTCTGACTATTGACTACCATTAATGCATTCATTAAAGTTGTCCCGGTCGGCTTATTTTAGAGTGCGGCCATAATTATAACAAACAAGTCTACGTGACATTGTGTAGTCTAGAGGTTACGCCTACGGCTGTAACAACTAGACTGGGGGGGGACATGATGACGTATAGTCCCCAGCCGGGTCATGGACCCGGCCCACGGGTACTACCCGCATCCGACCCATTACTGATGGGTGGAATTAATGTCATTTAAGCTTATGGGCTTAAATGAACAGTAACCGCACACACGTGTGCGGCCCACGGCCCGGCATGGCCGGTACAGGGTTAGACAGAATCATACTCTTACTATGATTAGGATTTACCCCAAAGAAGAGGATATTCACTCACCATAATTAGAAGATAACAATCAATCTAATTCTGGTACTTATCCTTTCCTTGGGGCCGAAGCATCGGTGACAGTCCATTAGGGTTTCACTGCCTATATAAGGAACCCCCAAGGGTTCCATAAAGGTATTACATTCTACATACTCATAACTCATCCGATTCCATAACCCTAACCGATTACTTACTCTCACGCCAGAGTCTAATCGTGGGATACATTCCCACGGTAAGCCTAACGCGTGTTGTTTTAGTGTGCAGGATCCCAACCAGATAATTCACTTCGTGCAAGAGCCGGAGTCCAGCCAACCCGGATTAAGCCTAATTCGAGTGTAGCAAGGATCACCTAACTTTTGTATCAACATAAACGCAACGCAAAACTCCAAACTTTCTCATGTTTATTCTATCGCGACCATAAACTATATTGATATGATCAATGTCGTTTGCGAGGAATTTTCACAAGAATTTTTAGGTTTTGGTGATGAAGAAAATAGTGGCAATCCCACTATGCTCGATCCTATTCTTGATAACTCGACACCATCCTTCACACCATTTGAAGGAGGTGAGTTTATTTTGCAAGAGTTTGATGTACCTTGAACTTCTAACGAAGACCTCGACAATGATGAGGACTTTTCGATTATCAAGGATTTTCTTAACGATTTCCCATTTCCTCCGCCGATAGAGGTTATGAGTATCGAACCCAAATCTTCAAACGAGGAACCACCAATCCTCGAGTTGAAAGATCTTCCTCCTCATCTTGAATACATATTCTTAGAAGGAGACGATAAGTTGCCGGTTATTATTGTGAAAGATCTTTCGGATGATTAAAATACCGCACTTATCGATGTCTTGAAGGACCACAAAGGGGAAATTGCGTGGAAATTATCCGACATTAAGGGTATCGACCCAAAATTTTATACCCACAAAATCTTAATGGAGGAAGATTACAAGCCCGCAATCCAATGTCAATGGAGGGTGAACCCCAAAATTCACGACGTCATCAAAAAGGAAGTCCTTAAACTCCTTGACGCCGGAATGATTTACCCTATTTCCGATAGCCCTTGGGTGAGTCCCATTCATTGTGTCCCTAAAAACGGAGGAATGACCGTTGTGCCAAACGATGATGAGTTAATTCCAACTCGACTCGTGACCGGTTGGAGGGTGTGTATTGACTATCGTAAGTTAAATGACGCCACTCGTAAAGACCATTTTCCCTTGCCCTTCATGGATCAAATGTTGGAGCGTCTTGGGGGAAACAATTTCTATTGCTTTTTAGATGGTTTTTCCGGTTACTTCCAAATCCCCATCGATCCTCGTGATCAAGAAAAAACTATGTTTACGTGTCCATATGGAACGTTTGCCTATCGTAGAATGCCATTTGGACTTTGCAATGCACCGGGAACTTTTCAACGGTGTATGATGGCTATTTTTCATGACATGATCGAGAAGACGATGGAAGTCTTTATGGATGACTTTTCCGTGTTTGGTAGTTCCTTTACTTCGTGCTTAGGAAATTTGAAACAAATGTTGAAACGTTGTGAGGAAAACAACCTTGTGCTCAATTGGGAAAAATGTCATTTTATGGTTAAAGAAGGAATCATCTTAGGGCACAAGGTTTTGAAAGTGGGGATTGAGGTAGACAAAGCTAAAGTTGACGTCATCGCAAAATTACCTCATCCAAAATAGTCAAGGGAGTTAGGAGTTTCCTAGGCCACGCGGGCTTTTATCGTCGATTCATCAAGGATTTTCAAAGATATCTCGACCCATTACACACCTCCTCAAAAAAGATGCTCCTTTTGTCTTTAACAAAGATTGTGTACAAGCCTTTGAAATCCTTAAGAGGAAACTTACCGAAGCTCCCATTCTTGTTGCTCCCAATTGGAACCTCCCCTTTGAGCTCATGTGTGAGTAAGTGATTACGCTATTGGGGCCGCTTTGGGGCAACGTCATGAAAATCACTTCTTTCCTATTCACTATGCTAGTAAGACGATGACCGAGGCTCAACTTAAGTACACCACAACAGAAAAGGAATTCCATGCCATGGTGTATGCATTTGAGAAATTCTGACCTTACCTCGTCTTGACCAAAAGCATAGTGTATACGGATCATTCGGAAATCAAGTACCTCTTGGCTAAACAAGATGCTAAGCCGAGATTGCTTTGTTGAATTCTCCTCCTACAAGAATTTGACGTCACAATACTTGACAAAAAAGGAGCCGAGAATCTAGCGGCCGATCATCTTTCTCACTTGGAAGATCCTCACCAAAGTGTGAACGAGAACAAGGAAATCACTAAAACATTTCCTCTCGAGAAACTTGGTGTAGTGAATTCCAAGAATGATTCTTCCACCCCATGGTTTGCGGACATTTCAAATTACCATTCGGGCAACTTCATCATTAAGGGTATGACGACTCAAGAAAAATGGAAATTCTTTCGTGACGTCAAGTTCTACTTTTGGAACGGCCCTTACCTATTTCGGACTTGTGCGGATCAAATTATTCGACGTTGTGTTTTTGGCACCGAAGCTTCTAATATCCTTTGAGCTTGTCACGACGGGACCCACGGGTGGTCACCATGGTGTTAATCTCACGGCGAAGAAGGTCTTTGATGTTGGTTTCTTTTGGCCTACTATTTACCGAGATGAACACGCACTGTCAAGTCGCGTGACTCATGCCAACATCAAGGAAAAGCCTCACAAAGCGATGAAATGCCACAAAACATCATCCAAGTGTGTGAGATCTTTGACGTTTGAGGTATTAATTTTATGGGGCCGTTCCCATCATCTCGTGGTAATAAGTACATCCTAGTCGTCGTTGACTACCTATCCAAGTGGGTAGAAGCTAAGGCTTTGCCCACGAACGATGCTCGTGTGGTAGTCAAGTTTTTAAAGCAATTATTCTCTCGGTTTGGAACCCCTCGTGCTATCATAAGCGATCATGGAACCCATTTTTGTAACGACCAATTCGAAAGGGTTCTAAAGAAATATGGGGTTACACATCGGCTTTCTACGGCTTATCACCCACAAACGAGTGGGCAAGTCGAGGTTTCAAACCGAGCTCTGAAGAGGATCTTGGAGAGATCGATAGGAGAAAACCGACAATCGTGGTCGGATAATTTAGACGATGCTTTATGGGCCTTTCGTACTGCTCATAAGACGCCCATTAGGTGCACTCCTTACAAGCTTGTATATGGGAAGAATTGCCACTTGCCCATTGAACTCGAACACAAGGCTTATTGGGCCCTAAAGCATTACAATGATGACATTGAGACCGCGGGAAAACACCAGAAAATGCAATTGAATGAATTGGATGAATTAAGAGACATTGCTTATGAAAATTCATTGATTTATAAAGAGAAAACCAAAAAGTTTCACGATTCTAAAATTAAAACCCGGGTTTTTAACATTGGATATCAAATGTTGCTTTTTAACTCGAGATTGAAAATATTTTCCTGCAAGTTAAAATCCCGTTGGTCCGGACCATTCACCATTACCCAAGTGTTTCCTTATGGGACCATCGAGCAAGCTCAAAATGATGGTCCTAACTTTAAGATGAATGGCCATAGGTTGAAGCACTATTTTGGTGAGGAAGTTACTTCTTTGAACTTCCTCGACCAAGTCACCTTCCCCAATGATAATTAGTATTGAGGGGATCGAGTCGAGCTCATGACTCGGTAATAAAAAACGAGGTGCCTCGTAAGGGATTCCCATGCTTATCCATGTACATATTATCGCTTTCTAATGTAGCTTACGTGGGGGGATTTGTACCCTTCCAACCTTTGTTTCGTGGTTGTTTGTGATATGTGGTTATTAGATGATCATTATCTTCACGATTGGAGCCTCTCGTGTTCGTTTTGCGTGAGCACTCAATCGTTTGCTTTGAAGAATTTCTCGATATCCATATGATATATCCTTGATTGTTCTAACCTTAGGTTTTTAGCACACTTCATAAACGGCTATTGATTTAATGGTTCCACCCTTTCCATGCTAGATTAAGCATTCGACTTCGTCTCTAGTATGGGGGTATTTTACCCTTAGACTCGAAACATTGAAGACAATGTTTAACTTTAGTATGGGTGGGTGAATAGATACTTGCCTTGTCAAACCTTCACGCTTTCCAAAGTTTTTCTTTTTGTTTATCGTTTTGTTGCAAAATAAGGCTAAAAATGGACAAATTTTAATTTTTTCTCATGTTTCATAAGTGTTTGAAGACACGAATGTAGATTTTCCGATGGCGAGAATAAGAGTAATTTTTTACTCGACCGTGCGTGTTGAGCACTTAGCTTTGATTCCTTAACTTTATATTAGGCTAACTCTCTTAAATGAGGACGAGAAATGATAGAGTTAATTATAAGTTACTATGCTAAATGTAGAGTACTCGTATTCTTTCAAAAACTCATGTGTTCTAATTGTTTGCTTATTCTCCCTTCGCTTGTATATATATTTTTCTAATAAGTATTGGCTTAGCGGTTTAGTCTTGATTGTCGGTTTCTAGTCTTTTCTAGTAGCTTCCATGTAATTAAATTGGGAAAACATTAAGGGGATCGCCAGCGTCACGGTTTTGAAGTATTGGCAACCCGAATAATCGAAAGCTTCACCCAAGAATAAGATTTCAAGTGCTCACCTAAATCAAGCAAAAATTTGAAGCTCACAAGGCCGAAAATCTATGCGAAAATGAAAGTGATTAAGCCTTAATCATTGAAGCTTTAAAGATCCAAAATTCCCTTTAGCGTGAGGATATACGTCTTTGGCCATAATAAACACCTCATGGCGAGGTTAAATAAAAGGCAAGGCAAGACCGAAGTTATAATAAAAGCTCCATGGCGGAGTTGAATAAATGATGGAGGTAAACCTATGATAATAAGGCCCATCCGTTAGGGGGCGTATAAAAGTCTTGGTAATAAGTCTCATGTTCAATACCGTGATTATCGATCCTTCTTGTTGACTTAATTTTTTGACATCGTTGTCTATTGGGGGGGGGGGGGGGTTATTAATTCGATGGTCTTGGTTACACCGTTATGACTCTATTATTGGACCTTAATCTCTATCATCGCATAAGTCAAACAATGTATCCTCGTGAACATTCAAGACAAAAATAAAATATAAGAGATACCAAATAGGATTAAGGGCGTCTAAGTACGTGATTAGGGCATATGAGTAGTGTTAGCATTACTAACTTAAATTGACAATGATCTCGTTACACGCTTGGCATGGAATTGGGTGAAAATCGAGGACGACGAAATTATTTCTAACGAAGCATTCACGTGTTCTTGTTCTATGAACCTAAACGTCCCATTTTGCGATGAAAATCATACATTATGTCTAAAACGCATGTAGTAGCAAGTAGTAGTAGTAGTGTAGTAAGTTTACGTTTCAATAAAAGACCATAAATATGAATTTTGGAGGTGCTATGATACTTTATTCTAGCATTGCGTGAGGGCACGGCAATGGTTTAGTGTGGGAGGGATGAGACTGCTTTTATACATAGTCTCATCGTCCAAAACGGGCTTAAAATGGTTAAAATATCATAAAAAGTGCCAAATATATGCTTGTGATTGTTCATTGTGTATTTTAGGTACGAATATCGAGAAAATGACAAACGATCACAAGAATCAATCAAAAACGAACACGGGAAAAGAAGTCGCACAATGAACCGGACCCTAGAGTTGATTTTCCAAGGAAAGTCCTTGAAGAATTGAAGATTGTACAAGAAGGGTCCTTCATTATTGAAGAATTGGCACTTTATACCCTTGTTTATTTATAATTACAAGGTTGGTCCCTAAATTTTGTTAAATTTACAAAAAGGACCCTCAACTTTGAAGAATTCGTAAGAATGGTCCCTCAAAATTGAAGACTTGTCAGTTTTTGTCCTCCGTGAAGACAAGAATAAAAGTGAAGACCTAGAAGATTGAAGATATGCCAAAAACAGCCCTTCAAATATCATCAAATTACAAAACAAGTCCTTGAAAACACTTTGCAAAACATTTTGTGGCCAAAGTATGAAAAACAAAACTTCATTATAAAGGGAATTCGTGTTTGGACTGAATAAACTTCAAATGACACACAAAGAAGAAATGGGGGGGGGGGATAAACATGTGAGACATCCTAAGTTACCTAGACCAATGCAGTGGTGACACCTCACCCCACTCAACTTTTCAGCCAATCAAAACCCACTATGTTGCCACCTCACTTATCCACTAAATCTGTTTATAACTAATTTTAATTAGTTATTTAAAGTGGCGTTTAACACATAATTTAAACACAAACAAGATCAAACTACTACTATTTCAACATGAACACGATTTGGTCATTTGCTAATCACTTGAAACTAAAGGCTAATCTCTTCCAGATCCTTGATTTTTAATCACAAGATTTTTGCTCAAACTGCTTTTTAATCACCAGATCTGCTTATTATGATGTCTGTATCATGTCTGTATACTGTTTGATTAAACTGTACTAATTAGCCTATTGAATTTGTGTTTATTTGCTTGATTATGACTCCCTACAACTCACTGGTTGTAGGGGTGCCCTTTTTGTCCAAAGAAACCAAGTGAAACTCTCTAAAAAAGCAAGTCAAAAAAGTCAAGCAGTGGGAACTCTTTCCCACTAAAAGTTCCCACTGATAGTGTTATTTGTTCATTAGCTTATTAATAAGATATTCTAGCTTATTCTATTGTGCAATAACTTGTTTTTTATGATAGAACTTAATATTTTCAGCTTATAAGTCAGTTTTGAGGTTTACAGCTTTTGGTTTTAGCTTTTGACTAGAAAACGACTAATTTGTCTTTTTCCAAAACAACTTATTGCTTATTTCAGCTTATTGAGTGTAAATATTTTTGTTAATTAAGCTTAGTTTTGTCATTTAAAACCTTTTGCAACTTGAATCAGCTCTTGAAGTGATCTAGAACTCAAAAACGACTATTTTGTCGTTTTGTGTAGAGAGTTTTGACTTATTTCAGGCTTATTTCTTGAGATTTTTCAAAAACTCTTTTTACAAACAGCTTTATAATCTCATAAGAAGGATGTGTGTCAAATTTCAGCTTATGGCATTAGCATATGGCATTAGCTTATGGCTTAATGGGCCAAAAAGCCCATTAAGAATAAGTTGTTTCCTATTAAGCTGTGATAAGCACTGATTCAGCTTTTGGGCCTTTAGAGTTTTGTGTTTAAAATTGAATTTTAAGCTAATCTGGAAGTTTTGGGCTTATTTGGTTACATTTTTTTTATTGGGCCTTAATAAGCCCATTTATCAAATTGTTTTCTATTTTGGCCCATTTGGAGGCCCATTAGGGTATTTTTGTCATTTCACTTTCATTTCTGATTTTATTAAGTTAAAATAAGTTGGTTTGCAAGTTTTTAGAGTTTTTTAAAAATTTTGAATTTTTAATATTATTTTAATATTAAAATTTTTATTTTAATCATTTTAAATAGTTTTAATTAGTTTTAAATTTTTCTAAAATACTTTTTAGTTTAATTAAATTATTTTAGAGGTTTACAAATTGAAAAATCTTATTTTGGGCTTCCTATTAATTAAATTGATTTTTAGGGCTTTAATTAGAATTAAAAAATTATTATTTAATTAAATAAAAGATTTGAGTAAGTTTTTATTTTTTGTAAACTCTAATTGCATTTTTAGGAATTTATTGTGATTTTCTAGGAATTTTTAGGATAATTTTTAAATTTCGTCACGTTTTACGGTTTTACGTTTACGTCTTTCGTCGTAGTTTAATTTTATTCGTATCCGTCTTCATTTTTCTTTTTCCATTTTCTCATCAATATTAATTACAAATTGTATCAAGTCTTAACACACACACCAAGCCTCCTTGAGAACGATCCCCACAACCAAGGGTCATACGTGCTTACGTTTTCCTAAACGTTCACTTAATACTTACCGCTTTTACGCTCTTTTTCCTAAAAGAGTGTATTATTACACCTATCACCAACCCTGGTGGTGCAGGACTTGAAACTGATCCTCACACTAGAGGTGATGCTTAGTAGACACCAAAGGGAGTGCATCTCACTACTGGCGCCAAGGTGGATCACTTGCCTTCATTTGTGTTCGACATGTCTGGGGATGATTTAGAGAAGGATCTTGGTTTCAGTGAACGAGTTCCAGTCAATCTTGATGATAGTGATGAAGAGACTGCTGATGCAAAACCAAAGCCACGATCCCCCAGTTTTGAACAGGTAAAAGAATTAACAAATCAAGTGTTAATTCTTCAATTACAGGTGGCTAAACTGAAGGAAGAAAATGTGCTTGCTGATGCTGAAATCACAACCCTTAAAGCAAGACCAATTCCTCCTTCTGCTGATCAAATCAAGGATGTCATCATCGCTGCTTTAAAGCCATTACTCAAAGATGTGGCCACAACCACTTCCCTAAAGCAAGAAATGTCATCTCTTATTGTAAAACCCGCATTAAAATACCATGAACAGTAAACATACAAAATACAGTAAAATTAAAACTTTCCATTTATAATATAATTCACGTGTCATGATATTTAATAACATGTAATTACGTATATATTATAAATGTGTTAAGTACACGACATATATAAATCATGATAATTAAACATGAACGTACACGTAAATAATTGAACTCGGGAAAACTACGGGTTTCCCCGTGGGCTCCCATTGTGCCGCGACTAAACAAGAAAGAAAGGGAAAGGGTGGGCTTGGCCCATGACCCAACTTAAAATCTATGTTAAACAAAACTCCAGGGAAAACTTAATCATAATTTAGGTTTACAAAAAAAAGTTCTCCCTGCCTCCTTTTTCCCTTCTAGCCGCCGGCCATAGATCACCACAAGAACCAACCGGACGATTTTGATTGTTGATTATTGTGTTTACGTGATCGTGATTTTAATCCTTTTCTTCCACGAGTTCGGTATAATCAAACACCTTTTCTTTTCTTTTTAATTCTTATTGAATTCATGTTTTTATTTAATTAATCTTAAAAAAGTAAATAAAACATGTGTGATTAATTAAATAATGGTTTAAGGGGTGTTTAGTGTTGCTTTGGTTCGGCCGAGACCCAAGCCGAGAGCCTCAAGGCTCTAGGTGGTGTTTGTTTTGCCCAACCGAGACCTCATGGTCTCGGCGTGGGGTTCGTGTGGGTCGAACGCAGCAAAGGGACCCCCGACCGCGTGTCGGGGTGAGGTTTTGCTTTGGACCGAGTGCCAACCGAGACCTATAGGGTCTCGATGGGGCTTTTTGGTGATAACAGTTGGAACCGAACAACAACAGGGGGAACCGGTCACGAACCGGTGGGAACCGGTGGGAACCAGCGTGAACCGGTGTGAACCGTGAGCCACCAGTGGCAACCGACTAACCGGTCTAGCTACTGGTAGGGCTGTTTGGCTCGGCTATATGTTTCGGCTTATATGTGACCCGGGTTTCGGGCTCGGGTTAATTTTTAAAACACGGGTTCGGGATTCGGGAAAATATTAACATCAGAAATATGTTTAATTAAATTAATTATTAGACTTTTAATTTAATTAAATTCATGACTTTAGTTAAATATTAAAACTGATATTTCATGTATAACCTAAAGTATATTACTTAGCTTAATTTAATTAAAACATGTATTTTTAATTAAATTCTTATAACGTATAGTTTAATTAACTAACCAGTTATTTAAATAATAAGCTATAACCATGACTTGTATTATACTAATTAA
The DNA here is from genome assembly GCA_025667525.1 of Glebionis coronaria. Lineage (NCBI taxonomy): Eukaryota > Viridiplantae > Streptophyta > Magnoliopsida > Asterales > Asteraceae > Glebionis > Glebionis coronaria. The sequence continues at coordinate 176,949 of JANFOE010000238.1, read as the reverse complement.
ACTTTACTTATTATTAATAATCCAGCTTATTTTCTAATTTTTGAAAACTTACTATTTATGGAAACCTGCTATTTTTAGAAAGTTTCTTAGTATTACAATACAAGTATTATAATACACTATTACATCAATAATACACAACAGAAACATCAGTTAACAATAGATAACACAGTAACACACTAAAACATGACAGAATAACCATAACAAGCTAATAACACACAAAACCAGTAAAACACATGTAATTTAGACAACTCATACACGTTCCCATTTTATGTAGTATTATCCGTCAAGGCGGAGTAGTTTCTTATGCGGTTTCGTTAGCTTCTACTAGACATAAGGTGCGGATTTCCGGTCCTTCAGTAAGGACAACCTCTTCTTTTATTAGGATTTCCCGTATACAGCCAACTGCTTTCCCTAGTAGTTACAGATTAAATGCTTATGTTTTATTAGTTACCTTAGCCATATACATGCATGACCAGTTTCACCTAGCTATGGAGGTACATAACCATAACACTAGAGGCACTAGTGTTATGACTTCACCACGGTGGAGTGATAGCTCGTAGCGTCCCTTTCAATTATTTGGCCATTATTATATTATTATTATCATGTGGGGCGTATGGGTGCATCCTAGGTTCAGTTTCAGTCAGGATTTCATGGTGAATGTGGTGTGTGCCTTGCATCATTCACAAGGAGCTGATCCCTCATACCCATTACCAATTAATTAGAGGTATCCCCTCTAATTTGCATGACGAGGTCACCCCTCCAAGTATTCATGCACGTTGTTGACCTCATGACCTATATTGGATTTTGGTACATTAAACTAATACAGATTTTCGTAAGTAACATAAGCTATGTTTTCAGAACTAAAACCAGTAAACATGACATACAACAAGGTTTCCCAGGACTTATCTATTTCCGCTGCAATTCATGCTTTACATGCTTTATATGTTATCATTCCTTTATGTCTTGACGTTATGCTATATATCCGTGCACTGAGCGTTATGCTCAGCCGTTTTCCATTTCCATGTCCCCAAACGGCAGGTACTCAAGGGTGCAAGTAGGAACTCCAGAGTATGTGCATTCGTATTGGAAGCTATCTGACCTCTTTCACCTTATGCATTTATTCCTACTTTTTCATAATTTAGTTCATTTGGACATTGTTTAGTCCTTTCATTTACATTACTTATTATTGCTTGTATGTGAGTTACTAGACTACCGATGTTTGATTCCGGTATTTCTATTTATGGTCATGAATGTTTAGACATTTACCTTGCATGCTTTGATGACACGCCATAATTTACTATAACATTCCATCTTAACAAATGGGGTGTTACACTTATGGACTCCCTCAACAATGCTACCATGAAGTTTCCACTAGAGTTCATACCACTACATGGCCAAGTAAATGAATTGTGTGACTCTATGTCAAAGATAAAAGATAGAGTGGCGTTCCTGGAAAAACAAAAGTTGACCTTATATGATGTGGTTCAACAGAAACTGAATGCACTTGAAAATGTTCCAGCAATGTTGGCCAAAGTATCCTCCAATCATGATCATATTTGTTGTCTCTTTCCTACCGATGGGTCATCAGAAGCTGCTGGGCAGTCTTCTGCTGAGGGGGAGAAAATCACCATCCAGTAGCTCTTCCAAAAACATGCCTAAAAGAAGGCTCATAAACAACTTATTGTCTATGAGTCACCATTTACTGAGGAGAGCCCAGCAAAGGCTAAGGGGGAGTCATCAGCCAATGATGATCATGTGGATGGACTTACCACAAATGAGGAAACAACTGATAGTGGTACACCTCCCTTTATACCTAAGAACAAAGAAGATTTTACACTGAATGATCGATTGATAAAAGCAGGGGTGGCCACTCAAGAAGAACTTGACAATATGTACAAGCTTCAGCAAGAAGAAAAGCTAAGAGATCTGAAGCTGGGCTTGTATGAACAGATATGAAAAGCTGAAGTTGAAAGTCTTTTCAAGAAGAAAATGTTATATGAAAAAGTTTGTATAACAAGGCTGAACAGAAGAAATCTCTCACCAATCACCAATGTTGATATGCTGACTAGCAGAGGTGATATTCATCTCAAGTTCTATAGGGAGATGGGACTGATGAGATTCTAGAACTTCCAAGGGAAAGAACTTTCTTCCACTGAATGGATTGAAATGAGTGTACAGATTGAGAAAAGAAAATCCAAGAGATGGGATGAAGTTCGCACAAGAATTGAGCACTTTATGAGAAATCATGAAAAACTGGGCGAGATTCTAAACATCAGCACTCAAGTTTCTCTAGAGGATCAAGATCCTATACTGGAGCTGAACAAAAGAGCCAATCTGATCAAAACTGGTGTGGGTGGCATTTTTGTCACTACAAAGAAATATAAAGGCTTTGTTCAGTTTCAAAATCATCTCCCTAGACATGTACTAGACGAACCAGAATTGGGAATGATAATGTTCAACCATCGTGAACATCAAGACTTTGTGGGCATTAGTGACCTCGATGAAATGAACAATGAACTTCTCTCGAATATTCAAAGGATCTTTTACTCTCAGCATGGAGGTCTAGGACCAACTGATGCTGCTAGAACCTTCAGCATGTGCTAGCTTGCTATACTGGACCACAGAAACTCATATCCATCAATTCAGATTCCCATCATTGAAGAACTTAGGCCTAAGGAAAAATGAATAATTATTTGTATTGTTTTTGTTGTAATTTGTAATGTTTAATGAATAAATGATTATCTGATGTTAATAAGTAATTTATTGTTCAGTGCCAGTAAGAAGAAGTTGTTATGCTCACTTACTACTGACATTAGACTTAGGCTATTTGTATATCCAAATAGGGGGAGATTGTTGGGTCATTATTTACTGACCCTGAAGCAACTCTAGGATTTGAATATAAAATCCCCCTAAGTGTTTCATGCTCAGCAGCAAGGCCAGTATGCTGAAGGATGACCAGAGGAATAAAGTTCCTACTAAAGACTTTGTAGCTGAAGGATTGATTGTGGTAAATTACAACCTTTTAGGAAAAAGTCGTAAATGCGGTAAGTATTAAGTGTCGATTAATGAAAATAAAGCACTAATGACCCACAAAGGTGTGTGAAAAGTTCGTTTCCCAAGGAGGTTTATTGTGTGTGAAAAACTTGTAAGATTTTAGATTAATATTGAAAGAAAAGATGAGAAAAGAGACTGACGAATACGAGAAAATTAAACTACGACGACAAAACGTAAAACCGTAAAAATAGACAAAATAAAAACTAGCACTAGAAATTCCCAAAAAATTATCAAAAATTCCTAAAAATCCAATTAGGGTTTACAAATGATCAAAACTTTTCCAAACCTTTTTATTTAATTAATATTTAATTTTTTAATGCTAATTAAAGCCCTAAAAATCAAATAAATTCATAAAAAGCCCAAATAAAGATTTTTCAATTTATAAAACTCTAAAATGACTTAGTTAAACTAAAAACTATTTTCACAAAATTTAAAACCAATTAACACTATTTAAAATGATTAAAAACTAAAATTAAATATTAAAATAATATTAAAAATTCAAAATTTATAGAAAATTCTAAAAACTTGCAAAATAGTTTATTTTAACCTAATTAAACTGAAAATGAAGTTGAAATTACCAAAATACCCCTATTGGTCCCCCAAATGGGCTAAAAACAAAAACAGACCCCTTAATGGGCTTTTTAGCCCAATAAAATTCAAACTTAACCAAATAAACCCAAATTCACCAGACAAGCTTAAAAATCAATTTTAAACGAAAAACTCTAAAGGCCCAAAAGTTGAAAATGAGCTTATCATAGCTTAAATGTCACACAGCTTATTCTTATTGGGCCAATAAGCCCAATAAGCTATAAGCTGATGCCATAAGCTCTAATTCAACACACATTCTTCTTTTGTGATTAAAGTAGTTTGTAAAAAGAAATTTTGAAAAAGCTCAACAAATAAGCCATAAATAAGCAAATTACTTTTTCACAAAACGACAAAATAGTCGGGTTTGAGTTCTAGAGGGTTTCAAAAGCAGATTCTTTTTGCAAAAGCTGATTCTTTTTGCAAAAGCTCATAAATAGCTTAACTAAGAATAATCAACAAAGAAAACACCAAAAAGTTAAGTGAAATAAGTTGTAGAAGCAAATAAGCACACTGAAAAAGCCAAATAAGCTAGTTTTCTAGCAAAACCTTAATCAATTAAGCTGAAACCTTTAAGATGTGACAATAAGCTGAGAAAAATAACACCTATCACAAAAACCAAGTTGTTGCATGTACCAATAAGCAAAACTAAAAAATAAGCCAAATTGAGCTTATTTGACCAAAAGTCAAAGTTCACCAAATGTTACCAAATTGCCAAGACTTGTTTATGAGCTTGTTTTGAGAAACTTTTGTGAAGGAGTCAAGGCTGAATCTTTGAATCAAAGAGACCAGTTAGCCAAATTGATTTCAGTTTTAGCAAAAATTAGCCAATAAGCCAGTTAGCTTATCAGCCTTCAAATAAGCAATCCAATAATCAAAACAGGTACACAAGCAACAAAATAACAAGTAACAAGCAAATAGAAATCAGGGCAAGCACTAGTTAACTAAATGCAAAGAAAAATAGAGGTGGTCACTTTGCTGATACAAATGACCACTTCAACCAACTTCTATAATCTATAACTTATCCAATAAGCCACCAAAGTTAACAAACAGATATAGCTCAGATAGCACACCACAAAAACTCATCTCAATCCAAAAATCAGACCCTGAATCCAACAAACAACGATTTTATGCTTGCTGATATGTTTGACCTATTTCAAACCAATTATGTTAGATTTTTCAAAAACTTGCCAAACCTTTTCCCCACTTTATAAAACTTAACCAATGACTAAAACAGCTTACAAATGACTTGTTTAGAGTAGAAAAACCCTAAGAACCAAGGGCACAAGGCCTTTTGATCCCCAAATCCCAAACAGCCTTGTTTTAGTCCTTTTTCAAACAAACTTTTTATTTCCACAAACAACCTACTGATTTTATGCTTATATTATCTCAACTAGGTGACAACTAGCAGGTCTAAACAATAAAACTAACAACATAAGCACAAGATCTCAAAATCACATGGCAAATAGCATAGCAGATTTAAACCAAAAATAAATGAGAGAAAAGTGAAAGAGAGTGAACCTCCTTCGCCTTACTTCCTAGGGAAGGTCACCAATGCTCCCTAAGTGTAGATCAACAACTAGATCACACCAAGGGTACTTGGACAAGAAAGGGATATGAAACCTTGGCTGATGGTTCAAAGCAGAACCTCAAGGCCTTTGAATCTTTAACACAATGAGCAAACAATCCAACCAAAGGTTGCTAAACCTTCACAAGCTTGGTGTCAACAAGCTTGCAAGAGCTTATGGCTTTTGGTTGGGGTTAGAACAGTTAAAATAGCAAATCAGAAACCTAGGATTTGAAAACTCTCAAACTTTCAAAACCTTTTCAAAACCAAACGTGCTTCAATCCGAACATCTAAACACCTTCAAAACACTAAATGGAACTCAACTTCACTCTCAAACAACACCAACTTTCAAAAACATAAAAAGGAATTATAATTTTTCAAAAAATACCAAACTTTTATAATTTTTAAAAAGGAAGTAGAATGTTTGAAGAGTAAAACTGGAACAAAGGCCTCACCACAGGTTAGGGGTCCTTATATAGGCCTTTAGAAGGCTGAGTTTATAATGAAAAACTAGAAACCCTAGCTACAAAATCTCTGAAATGCCCTTGAACACTTCTAGACGTTTTTGGTGTTGTGAGCTGTCCCATTTGATCTTGATCATTCCTTTTGTGCGTATGGAGCAAGCATGAGGTGTGGGCTGCTGATTGAGCCACGTGACATTCCTTGGAGGTTAAGTCGTTCACTCATTGGCGGAAGGTTGAATGGGTGGGGTCCATAAGTGATGGGATTGTTGATGTGAGTGTGTAGAATGAATCGTGTGAAGGTGAATCACACGTGGGGTAGGTTTAATTGGGTTTTACCCTTTGTTTTGTAAAAGTTAAATATAGGTTCATACGGTGAATAGTAACTTTGTTTGTCCGAAAAAGAGGGGAAGCTTTTGTTTGGCGCGTCTTTTGGGATTTGAAAGTTTTAGTTGGCACCTTTGGTCCTTTTTCTTTGGCAAAGATTGTATAACAAGTATTTTTCACTCATAAACCCGTTCCTTTGTTATATAAGTTTTGGTATTCACACTTTTGCCCTAAACTTTATAACAAGGGTTAATAAGGACTTGTTTTGCCATTTTTAGATATTTGAAGGATTGATCTTGAACATTCTTGAAGTCTAAAGGTCTTCTAAGTATGTTTGACATTATGGAGGACCATTGTTGACAAATCTTCAATCTTGAGGGACTAAGCTTGCCATTTCTTCAAAGTTAAGGGACCTTTTTGTAATTTTGGCAAACTTAAGGGACTAAACTTGTAATAACTAATATACAAGGGTATTAAGTGTCATTTCTTCACTGATGAGGGATCATTCTTGAACATCTTCAATACTTCAAGGTATTTTCTTTGAAAAATCAGAACTAGGGCCCGGTTCATTGTGCGGCTTCGTTTCTCGTGTTCGTTTTTCCTTGTTTCTTATGATCTTTTTTCTTTTTCAGGATATCCATTCCTAAAATACACAAGTAACTAACACAAGCATATATATGGTATATTTATGACGTCTTATGCATTTAAAGCCCGAAAAGAACGATGAGATCATGTATAAATGCCATCTCATCACTCCCCCATACTAAACCATTTTCGTGCCTTCACGCAATGCTAAAATAAAGTATCTAAGCATCTCCAAAATTCAATTTTATTACCCTTTATTGAAACGTAAACTTGCTATGCTACTACGAAAATGTGTTAAAAACATAATGTATAATTTTCATCACGAATGTGACTTTTAGGGTCAATGAAAAAAACAAGCGAATGTCTCATAGAGTAAAGTTATTCATCCTTGATTGTCCTACATTCCATGCTAAGTGCAAAAACGAGATCATTGTTGGTACAAGTCACAATGCTAACACTACTCATACGTCCAAATTGTGTAATACTTTTTCTCCACGCAATCCTAGTTACTATGAAAAGAAAAAAGGTATCTAGAATTTTTTAACTATTTTCATGGATCACAAGTGATTCATATTGACTTATTTGAGTATTTATTAGTCCGGAAATAAAGTAGCACGATTTAATCGATAGTTAGCTAAAGGACAAAATCTTTTAAAACGACTTCTCGTAATCTCCTTAAGTTCATATCTTGGCATAACTCGTTTCACGATTTGAGACCTTTCTCGGACCGATATTTGGCATGTACTTCATACTTCAGATCTTCGGAAGACGTTCTCGAAATAATGGTCTTCTCTTCATATTTTGGAATTTCTTCACTTGACGTTTTTGAGAGAATCTTCATACTTGGACCACGACTTCATCATTTTTCTTTAATCTTTATTTTGGATTTTGATATATAACGATTCGCCTCCTTTTAGGACTTGGATATATTTATCCTCATACCTTGTTAGGGTCTTTTTGGATAGAATTTCTCCATGATCTTTAGGGGAGTAATTGCTTTTCGTCGTGTGTCTCGATCCTTCATATTGATTTTGTAATAATGATTCTTCACATTATCTTGGATCTTTAGCAACAAAATAGAGTCCTCATGCCTTGTTAGGGCCTTTTTGGAACTTCACCAATCTTTGCGTCCCGCTTCAATAAGTTATGCCTTCGCTATGAAATCTATTCAACCAGGAGCAACTTTTAAACGATCTTGGGCTAGAAGCTAAGTAACCTTTCAAATCGTACGACCTTACTTATTGCAATTATATTTATTCCTAATGCATTGATCTTATAGGAGAAAAAGCCACAATTAAAAACATATGGAATTTTTGAAAGAACATTTTCATGTTCTACGTTTAGCATGATCACTTGTCTAACTCTATCACTTCTCGTTCTTCACTATTTAAAGACCTCTAATTAAAGAGACTCGTGAATACTTAGCCATGCAAGTCAAAATTAAGCCAAATTTGGATTAGCTTCATTAAGACTATATTAAATCGAAGTTTTGGGTTTTCAAGTCACCTATAGGATCTTGCACTTTCTTAGACTTTTTCAAGTTTAGAGAATGCATTTTAAAGTTCCCTTGATAAGTGACTTTCAAGGATCAATAATCGGAACTTGTGAAAAGTTCTTGTTCTTAACCCGTATGAGATAAGACTTTCGTGTTTTAAAGTTCCCTATATAAAAGTCTAGCAAAACTTGATTTAAGCGGGTTAAGGAATGTAAAGGTCTCCAAATGCACATCAAGTCAAAAATTAACTCTTATTCTACCCATAGGAAAATATACATTCGTGTCCTAAAAACACTTATGAAAACTAAGAAATTTTTTAAAATTTGGCCATTTTTAGCCTTATTTGCAACAAAACAAAACAAAACGATGAAAGTTGGAAAACGTGGGGGCGTAGCAAGGCAAGTATATATTCACCCCCCATACTAAAATTAAACATTGTCCTCAATGTTTCGAGTCTAAATGTGGAGCACCCCCATACTAGAGACGAAGAGTCGAATGCTTAGGATCTAGCATGGAAAGGGTGATCAACAATATATCTAAAGCCGTTTATGAATTATGCTAAAAGATAATTGTTAGAACAATAAAGGATATGTCATGGATTCGTGAAAAACTCTTCAAGCAAACGATCGAGGCTCACGTAAACGAACACGAGAGTCTTCAATTGTGGCAATGATGATGATCTAGATAACACATTCACAAACAACCATGAGACAACGAGTTGGAAGGGCACAAATCCTCTCACATTAACTATATTAGAAAGCGATAATATGTACATGGATAAGCATGAGATCTCCCCCACGAGGCACCTCATTTTTTATTACCAATTCATGAGCTTGACTCGATCCCCTCAATGCTAATTATCATTGGGGAAGGTGACTTGGTCGAGGTCGTCCAAAGAGGGGACTTCCCCACCGAAGTAGTGCTTAAGCCTATGTCCATTCACCTTGAAATTAGGACCATCATTTTGAGCTAGCTCAATGGTCCCATAAGGAAATACTTGTGTTATGGTGAACGGACCCGACCAACGAGATTTCAATTTCCCGTAATATCTTCAAACGAGAGTTAAAAAGTAACACTTGATCACCAACGTTAAAAACCCGGTTTTTAATCTTTGAATCATGAAACTTTTTAGTCTTTTCCTTAAAATTAATATATTTTCATAAGCATTATCTCGTAATTCATCCAATTCATTAAGTTGTATTTTCCGGTGATCTCCCGTGGTCTTTAAGTCATAATTGGCATGCTTTAGGGCCCAATATGCCTTGTGTTATAATTCAATAGGCAAGTGGCAATTCTTTCCATAAACCAACTTATAAGGCGTACAACTGATAGGTATCTTATAAGCGGTGTGAAAGGCCCATAAAGCTTCATCGAGTTTGTCGGACCATGAAGCATGGTTTTCTCCAATCGAACTTTCCAAAATCCTTTTCAAAGCTCGGTTTGAAACCTCGACTTGCCCACTCGTTTGCGGGTGATAAGCCGTAGAAAGACGATGTGTAACCCCATATTTCTTTAGAACCTTTTCGAATTGGTCATTACAAAAATAGGTTCCACGATCTCTTATAATAGCATGAGGGGTTCCAAACTGAGAGAATAGTTGCTTCAAAAACTTCACTACCACACAACATCATTCGTAGGCAAAGCCTTAGCTTCCACCCACTTAGATAGGTAGTCGACGGTGACGAGGATATACTTGTTACCATGAGACGATGGGAATGGCCCCATAAAGTCAATGCCCCAAACGTCGAAAATCTCACACACTTGAATTATATTTTGCGGCATTTTTTGAAAGTTAGAACCCTAATTTTTTCTCTCTAAACATGGTGATTTCCGGCCGCCCTAAACGATTTTTCCGATCATAAACCATGCTTCTAATCATTGTCCATCTATTATCGCTTTATTTTGTATCCTTGTTTCTTGAATCTATTAGGGTTTCGTGTTTCATATAGGGCTTTTGTTTCATGAAGCTTTATCTGAGCGTGAAATTGTGACTGATTTAAGTAATAGGTATCATTATCTTGCGGGATAGATTGGATTTGTTTGAGGTTAGGGTTTCTTTTTTGGTTTTAGGGTTTCTGCCGTCTTTTTAGGAATCACTGTTGTTTTCTTTGCTGCGAAATACCCTGATCATATTTGATTCGGGCTGGTCTCCATTGAATATTTATTAGTTTCGTTAGTAGTTGATTGACTGGTCGGGGCGTGATTGTTACAAACCTTGTTTAGGGTTTCTTCTGGTGCCGTTTGGGATTCTTTTGGTGCTATTGATTGTGGGTTTTTTAGAGAGATGGAGAAAGGGTTCCTCAATAGTCCTAAAGCCGCTGCTGCTGATCACACTAAGTCAGAGGATATTGGTAAGGACCTTGTGAAGAAAATTCGTAATATTGAAGGAAAGGTTATTGGGAAAGATGGTACACGTCTTCAAGCTAAACGTGGGGAGGTAATCAGTGAACATAAGGCTACGTTTGCTGTTGCTGATGGTCCTGCCAATGTTATTGTCCATAATCCAAAAGGTCAGCCTTTGAAGTCTATACTTAAACAACATGGGATTGTGGAGGATGGAAGGACTAAGACGAGCTCATCGCCTGTAAACAATGAGAATGAGGGGTGTTTGCAGCTTGATGTTGCAGATGTTGTTGAAAACACTGTTTGTTCAAAGGTGGATGCTGAAATTCGAGCAGCACCTAAGGTGGTTGTGGTAAACGCACAGACAGAGCCTGCATCATTCGTCAGCAAGGATATAAAGAAGGTTTCGCTTTCTGTTTTAAAGAATGATAACAAGGTTTTGGGTTGTAATGTGGAGATCCCGTTGGCTGCTGTTCAAGAAGTTTGTGACTTGTTTGCAAACACTATCTGTGGGTACTTCATTGGCAAACGTCTTGCGTTTCCTATCGTTGATATGTACGTTAAGAATGTGTGGGCAAAATATGGGCTGGAGCGTGTGGTATTAAGGAAGGGCCTATTTCTTTTCAAGTTCCGATCTAATGAGGGTATGAATAAAGTACTTGAAGGAGGTCCGTGGCTGATCCGTTCAGTTCCATTATTTCTGAATGTTTGGAGTCCAAACTCACGGCTTCACAAAGAGGAAATCAAAGCTGTACCGGTGTGGGTGAAAATTCATGAGGTACCTATTGTAGCCTATTCAGAAATTGGTCTTAGCTTGATCACGACTGAGCTAGGACGCCCTATTATGTTAGATACATACACAAGTGACATGTGTCTTAACCCGTGGGGTACTCGTGATTATGCAAGAGCGCTTGTTGAGGTATCGGCTGAAGTACCGTTACTTAAAAATTTAGTAGTAGCTATTCCATTTAGTGATGGCTCGGGACACTCAATGGAAACGCTTGAGGTTGAATACGAATGGCAGCCTCCTAGGTGTAATGTGTGCAAGACGTTTGATCATAATGATAAGCAATGTCCAAAGAGGAAATGTGAACCTAAGCATACATCGGCCGACGAGGAGGGCTTTGTTCAGGTTATGAGGAAGAAGACCAGCAAGCCTACGGTTAATCAATCACGTCCTATTGATGGTATTCGACTTCCTAAACCTAAAACAAATTGGTTCTATAGAGCTGTTTCTAAACCTAAGTCAACAAATTCCACTACTAATTCTAAACCGAAATATGTTAAGGACAATATCAATGGAATGGAATTAAAAAACTCGTTTGCTAAACTTAGTGAAGAGGATAAGGTTTTAGATGCGGCTAATGGGGCTGATATGGTTGATACTAGTCACCACGATACGACGGTGACTAGTGATGTTTCAAATGTACATGAGGTGAACAATGGTAACAATGTAAACGAAGGGGCTGATGTAGCTTCGTCTAGTAAACCTAAATTGTCATTTGGACATCTTGATCTCAGTAATGTTAGTGACTCCGATGAGGATGAGGTGTTTGCATCTCAAGATGAATTTAATGCGTATATGTCATCGATCGGGGGTGGTAATTCACTTGAAATGGAGGATTATGATGAATATGACGATTATGCGGATCAGATACGTGATTTACCTGGAGAAATTCAAGCTTTACGTGATATTCAGCTCCATCATCGAGTTAGGAAGTAATTCTTGATTTTGTTAGTTCATAAGAGGGGGTGTCTTCTTATGTGGGGTTTTGTTTGTTACACATTTTGTTTTGTGTTTGCTGGTGCCTATGTAACGGGCCGTGGTGTTAGGACTCTCCTACATCCGTTTGTACTTCAATGTTTTTTGGCGTAATATATTTTACCGGGGAATATCCCCTTTACCCAAAAAAAAAAAAAAAATTTTGCGGCATTTCATCCTTTTGAGAGGATTTTCCTTGACGTTGGCCAGAATCACACGACTTCACAAGTGCGTGTGCATCACGATAGATCGTAGGCCAAAAGAAGCTGGTATCGAACACTTTCTTAGCCGTGAAGTTAGCACCGTGGTGACCACCCGTGGGTCCCCCGTGACAAGCTCTAAGGATGTTAGAAGCTTCGGTACCAAAAACACAACGTCGAACGAGTTGATCCGCACAAACCCGAAAGTGATAAGGGTCGTCCCAAAAATAGAACTTGACGTCACGAAAGAATTTTCGCTTTTGTTATGTCGTCATACCCTTGATTATGAAGTTTCCCGCATGGTAATTTGCAATGTCGGTAAACCATGGGATGTCATCCTTAGAATTCACCACACCGAGAGTCTCGAGAGGAAATGTTTTGGTGCTTTCCTTGTTCTCGAACTCATTCTTGTGAGGATCTTCTAAACGAGAGAGATGATCGGTTGCTAGATTCTCGGCTCCTTTTTTGTCAAGTATAGTGACATCAAATTCTTGTAGGAGGAGAATCTAACGGAGCAATCAAGGCTTAGCATCAAGCTTAGAGAAGAGGAACTTGATAGCCGAATGATCCATATACACGATGCTTTTCGTCAAGACGAGATAAGGTCGGAACTTCTCAAAAGCATACACCACGGCAAGTAGTTCTTTTTCCGTTGTAGTGTATTTCATTTGAGCCTCGGTCATTGTCTTGCTAGCATAATGGATAGGTCGAAAGTGCTTTTCATGACGCTGCCCTAAAACGGCCCCAATTGCATAATTACTTGCATCGCACATGATTTCAAAGAGTAATTCACAATTAGGAGCAACAAGAATGGGAGCTTCGGTAAGTTTCCTCTTAAGAGTTACGAAAGCTCGAACACAATCCTCATTGAATTTAAAAGGAGCATCCTTCTCAAGAAGATGTGTCATAGGTCGAGTGATTTTCGAAAAGTCTTTGATGAAACGACGATAAAAGCCCGCATGGCCTAGCAAACTCCTAACTCCGCTAACGGTTTTGGGATGAGGTAATTTGGCAATGGCGTCTATCTTAGCTTTATCTACCTCAATCCCCGCTTTCGAGACCTTGTGCCCTAAGACGATTCCTTGTTTACACATAAAATGACATTTTTCCCAATTAAGCACAAGGTTGGTTTCCTCACAACGTTTTAACATTTTCTCGAGATTGGATAAACACGACGTGAACGAATACCCAAACACCAAAAAATCATCCATGAATACTTCCATCGACTTCTCGATCATATCATGAAAAATAGCTATCATACACCGTTGAAACGTTCCCGGTGCATTACAAAGTCCGAATGGCATTCTACGATAAGCAAACGTTCCATATGGACACGTAAACGTAGTTTTCTCTTGATCACAAGGGTTGATAGGGATATGAAAGTAACCGGAAAAACCATCTAAAAAGCAATAGAAATCATTTCCCGCAAGTCGCTCCAACATTTGATCCATGAAGGGCAAGTGAAAGTGGTCTTTCCCAGTAGCGTCATTTAAATTTCGGTAGTCAATACACACCCTCCAGCCGGTCACAACACAAGTGGGAATTAACTCATTGTTTTAATTAGGCACAACTGTCATTCCTCCCTTCTTAGGGACACAATGGATTGGGCTCACCCATGGGCTATCGGAGATAGGATAAATCATTCCCGCGTCAAGAAGTTTTAAGACATTTTTTTAATGACATTGTAAATTTTGGGGCTTACCCTTCTTTGACATTGAATTGCGTGTTCGTAGTCCTCCTCCATTAAAATCTTATGAGTACAAAATTTTGGGTCAATATCCTTAATGTCAGAAATTTTCAACGCAATAGCCCCTTTATGAGCTTTAAGAATAGTCAAAAGTGCGGCTTTTTCATCATTGGAAAGATCTTTCACAATAATAACCGACAACTTGTCATCACCTTCTAATAAGTGTGAAAACACTTATCCTTTTACCACTTAATTATAATAATAACCAAGCCAAAACGTGTATTTTATGTTGTAAATGTCAGAATTATGTGTGGTTTGTGTTTTTGTGATTTAGGACCAAAATGTGAAAAGGGAAGAAAACATGGGCTTTCACGGGCTTTTATCGAAGAAAAAGACAAAATACGAAGTCAAAAGATCAAGAGTGCAAAAAGAACGGAAGTCCAAGGCCTATTCTGAAGATTTATCGAAGAAAAAGTCTAAAGATGGAAGTTTAATAAAACCGAAGAACTCAAGTCTAATTAATGAAGAAATTACGAGACAAGTTCAAATAATCCCGAGACAAAGTCAAAAAAGTCGAAGAATTATAAAGACGAGAAAAGGAAGAAAAGATCAACACTTACTAATCCTCCTATAAATACCCTCCTAATGTGTCATTAGGAGGTGTTAGCTAAATTGACAACTTAGTCTTTCTATTTTAATTACTTGCACTTTCATATTGTCATCTTAATTTCTTGTCTTTAATTTCAAGTAAGTTTTAATTTTGTGTTGTTGAATCTTTTTTTTTAATCAAGTTTTTAATTAATCTCTCATTCTACCTTTCTTGTTTTGCTTAATCTTTATGCTTATTTGCTTATTGTCATGCTTATTTGATTGTTTGTTATGTTTTTATGTGTTTGATTGTGTTAGCTTATTGATTTTATAGCTTATTGTGTGCTTTTCTTAATTTTAATTAAGTGTTTTTAAAAGTTAACTTATAAAAAGTTGATTTTAAATATTTTAATTATTTAGTGTTTTTAAAAGTTTTTAAATTTTGGCTTATTTAGTTTTTCCTCATATTAATTTAGTTAATGTTTGGTTAGATGCTTATTTGTTTTTAGCTTATTTTGGTTCTTTGCTTATTTGCAAATTTTGTGCTTATCCGGGTTGTTTAAAACCCTTGTATTCCGGATTGCTAACAATATCAATATTCCGAATAGTGGTGATCTTCATATTCCGGATTGCTGAAGTTTTGTTAGGATTCTGGATAAGGCCATCTTCACGTATTCCAGATAAGCTCAACAACAATGGATTCCGGATAAGAGATTTAGTACATTCAGGATAGTGGTCTAAACGTGGATTCCGGATAAGCCATCATTTTATGATTCCGGATAGTGGACAGAAGGCAATTCCGGATAAGCTTCAACAGGTACTGGTTCCAGATAAGCAAAGTTTCTACATTCCGAATAACAGGTTATTCCGGATTAGGAGGTGAAGCATATTCCGGATATAAGCAAGTATTACAGATTCCGGATAGTGACATTATTACGGATTCCGGATAACTTGTTTCTACATATTTCGGATAACTTCAAATTTGGTTATTCCGGATAAGAGTAAGTTTTGGTATTCCTGATTGTGACAGGATCTTGGATTCCGACTTTTTTTTGGGTAAAGGGGAATGTAGACCCCGGTAAAATGCATTACACCAAAAAAAAGTTGAAGTACAATGGATGAGGGTGAAGTCCCTCATCTCGGCCCGTTACATAGGCAAAATACAGCAAAGAATAAATTTGCTACTTCCCTTTCTAGTACATAAGAACGACATGTCGATCTTATGACAAAAACAGAAATAAATTACTTCCTATGACTACGCAGCTTGAAATCAAATTGATCACTAAATTCTTGATAGAGGCCCGAGTATTCATCAAATTGATCATCATGGTCATCATAGACATTTAGGACCTCCTTTTCCAAAGAATGCTCGCCCCCCAACGAAGAGCTAGGAAAAGAAGATCCCTCACCAGGTAGTACAACCTCTTCTATGTCCGTATCCGAATCTGCATTAAGAACGTCCAAAGAAGAATCCAATTTCGTAGACGAAACCTTAGCATCTGATTTGTCCCACGAACTACAGCCCTCATTATTATTATTCCCAATAAATTCAAGTATCGACTCCTCTTCGTTTTTCTTATCTACAAACTTCCTAGCATCAGCAAGACTAATATCATCATTAATATATTTTGTTTTATCATTGCTTGAAGTTTCAGATAGAGTCGGTGCTTTGGTTGTAGTCGTTACCTTTTCCATGTTGCAATGAACATGTTTTCCTTCTTGCGGTTTAACCACCGCACGGTAAACAAGCTTAGTCTTAGTTATGTTAACACGAATTCCTTTAATATAGCGCTGAGAACTAACCTGTTTACCGTTGTTTTGCTTAACCATGTCAGCCATAGGCTTAGAAACAACCTGTTTAACCTTGCCTTCCGTTCTTGATCGCTTTGGGTAATTAGTCGACTTCTTCGGACACAAATCCTCCAGATGATCGAAAACTTTACAAGTCCCGCACCTAGGAGGCTGCCATTCATATTCAATATCAATCTGGGCCATAACATGTCCCTTGTCCACATCAAAGGGGATCTCAACATCAACTGAATTAACAAGAGGTGTATCAACAGAAACTTCCACAAGCACTCTTGCATAATCACTACGCCCCTATGAATTGAGACAGATGCTATTCGTATGAGCATCCAATCTTAAGAGTTTACCCACCTTAGCAGCAATCACATCCAACCCCACCTTTGAATATGCTACTAAAGGCACGTTATGCATTTTCACCCATAACGGAACACTAGATACAGCTTCTTTCTCAGGTAGTATATTCGGCATCAATATCTATAACATAATAGGGACCAGATTGATTCGCCAATGACCCCCCTTCATAACCTGTTCCATGCCTATGCGTGAATCGAATTGAAAAAGAAATAAGCCAAGATGAGTCATGACCCGTTTTAAACCAAAACGTCCCCAAGCATGTTTAACATAGTTCTCGACCATGGGAAACGCTAATCTCTTACCCACCGAATACCCGTATAAGGTATTCACCAATCTCGATTTTACTTCATCAACTGCCTCCCTAGGAATAACAGCTGATGATGATATACGTCCAGTCACTTGTGTAGTAGTAGAAGAGCTAGCCATATTCACCATAGGATTAACACACCCTTTATCAGGACAATTAACAGCCTCCACACCCATCGCCTTCTTAGAATCAGAATGCATAGTTGGACGACTATAATTAGAATTCATAATCTGATGTAAAGGTTGTATAATAGCATGCACATGCTGCCTATCATTACCACTGCGACACGAATCTTGCACCCTTACACAGCTAGAATCCTTTGTTTCATCCAAAAAATGAACACTCCTACGAGCCACCATTGGTTTACCATCTTTGCCTATCATCTTACCATCAATGTTCTTTATCTTCCCAGCAAGATCGGTCAATAGTGAACTCTTTTTACTCGAAATCTCAACAGCAGGTCTAGTACTAGTTGATTTCCGATTTAAAAATCCTTTATCCATCTCTCACAACCCACTTATAGGAAATAAACAAGCAGCAATCACCCAAAACCTAGCGGAAAGTAAACCCTAATCGGTTTTAACACAATACGAATCACGCTAGTACCCTTTATGCTGCCAACGAAACCCTAAATCTGAACAATATCAACTAATAAAACCAAAACCCTAAAAAATTAGGGTTTGTAGGGAATCGTCAAGGAATTAAAAACACAACAGTCGCCTTAGATTAAGACTTGTAATATGCCCGACTATATCACACCACCAACGAAACCCTAGCAACAAACCAAAGGCTTGCAGCAAATATATAAGTGATTTCTTGTTGTAAGAATGATCGGCCCACCCAAACAAACAGAACCGATGAATACCTAAATCCAAACGCAAACCCTAAACCCTTATGAATCGTGATAAACTTAAACAAGATCAAATCAAGAGGAAATATATTTAAAAGGTTGCGAACTCCAAAAAAGGAAAAAACGAAACCCTGGAAACAAAAACCCTATATTGAACCTTGTTAAAGATCACAAACCGAAGAGGAGAAGAGTCTAATCGAATTGAATTGAAAAGTATGATCGGAAAAGTTGTTTGTGGTGGCCGGAAATCACCTAAAAGAGAGAAAATTGGATTCCGACTTAGGTTTGGTTTATTTCCTATTGTTTTATTTTCAAGCATTTATTTTTTCCGCCTTTTTACTTAGCATTATTTTAACTCGTCTTGTTTTAGTTTTCAATTTCAAGTTTGCATTTTTATTACATTGTCAAATTTACTTTTTGTCGAGCTTTAATTTTTGTCATTTAATTAATTACCCCTTAAAGTTTTAATTTTGCACCATTTACTTTAAAGTCTTGCATTTTATTTTAAACAACGACCAAAAATATTTCTTTTCACCAAAAGGCAGCTGAGTCGTACATTTAACCAGTAATCAACTCGAATAGACATAATTCAACGAACTTAATTTTTATACTTGGAAATAACCTTGTATTAAATGGCGTCGCTGCCGGCTCTTTTTGTAAAGATTAACGGTTTTCTATGAGAGACGCGTTGGATTTTGGGATCCGTTCACTCGTGAACGTTATTTTTCTTGCTTAAATTTTTTTTCAAAAGTTCATAAAAATTAAAAATTTTCAAAAATACAAAAACATTAAAAAACTTATAAAAAGCATTTCTTTTTCAAAGTTTTGCACCAAATTTTATTTTTATTTTTACTCGTACATATATATTCTCTATTTCTTTGGTATCTTTTTCTTTTTCTTTTGCAGGTGTATGCGTACTAGATCTTCATCTTATTCTGAGCCCGAGACTCGTGAAGATTTAGATATGGCTGGTGTGCACAACAACAATAATCTACCCCACCCCAACATGAATAACAACAACAATGTTCCCCCACCCGACCTTCGAACGATGGAGGAGCTGTGTCAACCTACGATGAATGGACGAGGAGGACCGATTGCGCCGATGCAAATCACGGCTCCAGAGTTTTCCTTGAAGCATCACATGATCTAACAAGTTCAAAACACTTGTCCATTTCGGGGATTACCGTATGATGATGCCAACAAACACCTCGCCAAGTTCATTACCGTAACTCAAAGCATGAAGTTGCCCGGTGTTACCATGGATTTTCTTCGCCTTCACCTATTTCCACACACCTTATTCCACCATGCCGAAAAATGGTTTGATCTTCTTCCAAAGAATTCAATTCATACTTGGGATGAGATGACTCAACGCTTTTTGTTGCGTTACTTTCCACCATCCATGGTCACGAGCCTTCGGAATCAAATCAGTGGTTTCACACAAGAACCTGATGAATCACTTTTTGATGCTTGGGAACGATATAATGTTTTGATCGATCGATGTCCAAACCACAGCATGCTCTCCATCACCTTAATTGATACTTTCTACAACGGTTTAACTTTTCGTGATCGTGATACGATTAATGCAGCCGCCGGTGGCACATTTATGAAAAGAAGACCTGAGGAGTGTAGAGAACTTATAGAGAACATGACCACTCACCAAAAAAATTGGGATTCATCTACATCCTGAAGATCAAACCCGAGAGTCAATGTTTCTTCTACTTCTTCAAACCCTGATATGACCGAATTGACCCGCGCAATGGTCGAAATGAGAAAAAATATGCAACTTTTGGCTACTAACCAATTTCAACAAGCTAAAGCTGTAGCAACTTCTAGTGAGATTTGGAGGGTCCTCATTCATACACTGATTGTCCTTCTACTCATGACAATCCGGAAAACGTGTATGCGGCTCATGGTAACTATTCAACGGAAAGCTATCAAGCCCGACCTCAAGGTGATCGTAACTTGCTAAGTTACTGTTCCAAAAACTTTCTTTCACCCGGTTTTTCTCCTCAAAACCACAACCCCAACAACTACAATAGAAGCAATCCAAACCCACCTCGAGCTTCTAATCCTTATCACCCACCCACTCACCAAGCACCACCCATTAATCAAGATGTTGAAACTTTCATGAGGACCCAAGGAGAGCTAGTTAAGAATCTTCAAAGCCAAATCATCAACTTGAAAGGAGATATCACTAAGAAAGGGAATGATATTATAACCGAGCTTCGACATGATATGCAAACCTCTTTTAGCAATCAAACAAATGATTTGAAGAATATTATGGCTACTTTCTTTCAAAGTACTAAACCCTCTACTTCGGGCTCTCTTCCTTCAAATACCGTCACCAATCCAAGGGCGAATGTGAGTGCTATTACTACACGTGGTGGAGCAACCTTAGTAGGACCATCTATCCCTCCCCCAGTTACTCCATCTACACCTCTTCCACCACCATTTATTACGCCTACTTCCACACCTAGTATTAGTTCTCCATTACCATCTCTACCTCTGCATGATGAAGTACCCAAGAAGCACCCTTCACCAACCCCACCTTCCACCTATAAACCTTCAACATCTCAACCTTTACCTGCCACACCTACAACACCTAAACCCAATATCCCTTATCCTTCTCGGTTAGACAAGTGTAAATTGCTTACTAAAGAGGATGCTCAAATCACTTCTTTTATGAAGATGATCTCCCAAATGAATTTCAACATTAGCCTCGTTGAAGCACTTGTCCAAATGCCGAAATTTGTGAAAGCATTCAAGGAATTGCTTAATAAGAAGGAGAAGATGGCTGAGTTTGTCAATACTTGATTGAATGAAAACTGTTTGGCAGTCATTCTTAAAGAACTTCCGGAAAAACTTGGAGATCCCGGTCGTTTTGTGTTGCCTTGTATTTTTAACAAAACGGAAGAATTTACTGCCTAAGCTAATCTCGGGGCAAGTATAAATTGGATGCCTTTAAGTGTTTAGAAAACACTATCATTACCCGATCTTACACCAACGAAGATGACTCTTGAGCTAGCAAATCGCACTCTCGCTTACCCCGTTGGTATTGCTGAAGATATATTTATTAAAGTTGGTACCTTTACTTTTCCGGTCGACTTTGTTGTTGTTGATTATGAAATGGACCCTCGTATTCCGTTAATACTTGGACGGCCATTCTTGAGAACCGGAAAAGCCTTAGTCGATGTTGCCTAAGGTGAGCTAATCTTAAGGGTCGGGAATGATGCACAAGTTTTTAAAATGGGGAAGATCACAACCAAATCTAATGGAAGCGAATCAGCGAATATGATCAATGTGCTTGATGATTTTGTCGTCTACAACAATCCTCTTTTCGATTCTTGCCACGATAATCCACTTTTCCAAGATAATGTAGATGATTCTCTCTCCAATTTTGATCCTTCATCAATTCATGAGTCTCCACCACTTTATGATGACTATGATGACGATTCTAGTCCTGACATGGATGATTCTGATGATTTTTCTTCTGAGTATAAAGACATGCCAACTTATGATGACTTTGATGATGGCGATACTCTTTCGAGTGATTCATCACATGATGACCTTGCACCTACTTTTGATGAAGATCCTCCACCAACAATGTTTGATCCTACTTTGGATGACTACTCATTTGAGGAATATTTTGCTACTTTTCTCAACACTTACTTCCCAAATGAGAATGATTCTCCTCCTTTGGACTTTGATGATGCTCTTTATCCTCCTTCGGATATGAAGAAACCCGTTTCAAAGGAGAAGAAGCCGGAAGACACCGATATTCGCAGTACTTATGTCTTGACACCTCTTTATCCACCTTCTAAGGATGAGATTGTGAGATTTATAAGTGGATCTTCTTCAAGGTCTACTAAGCCTGAGTGTTATTTTCCCCTAAAGGAAAAGGTTTTCGATCTCGGTATTGTAATTTTTAAGCCATCTCAGTATCCATCTGATGAAATAAAAGGAAAGATTTTTGGAAACAATGGAGATATGCTTGCACTTCATCATACTGTCTACCACCGTGCTCGATCTTTACTTAAGGGAACCTTGCCTACTCTTCTTTGGTTTGCCTTGTTCGCCTTACGCTTGTGCTACTTGATGGATGAAAACCATGTCTTTGATCCCGGTGGATATGTTTCAAGCTTCTTCCTATGCTAATCAAGGTCGAGTCAGGCTCACAACTCAGTTAACAAAAACAAGCGCTTCTTGGGAGGCAACTCGCAGTATCTATCCTTTTTCTTTTGTTTTTATAATAAGTGTAGTGGGAGACCCTAGTATATGTTTGTTCTTTTCTTTCTTATCATGTGTAGGGATTCGAGCTTTCAAAGACCCATTCTTGATGACTTTTGACGACCCGTGATTCCGTATACCCGTCTTCCCGGTTCTATACTAAACTCTTTTGATTCACTATTTTATATTCTTCAATGTTGAAATAAGAATCATTTTAGTTGTCTCTTCCTTAGCAAGATTTAAACAACGTGCACAATGTCATAAGTGTAGGGGAATTTACTCCCACATGCTTAAACATTGAGGACAATGTTTATATCAAGTGTAGGGGGACTTCTATCGTAGTTAAGTGGGCTTTTCCTTGTATTTGTCCTCATTTTAACCAGAAATTGATTTTTCGACATTTTTCAAAATTTTTGATCTATTTTGGCCTAGTTGTATTTACCTTTGTTATAGTTATTTTCTTTCTTTGCTAGAATAAATTTTAATAAAGTAGTTTTAATTTTTAAACGTTGTGAATCTTTTGACTCAACCCGAGTTTACTTATCTAAGTTTACTCTAGCTAGTATCCTTAACGTGTTTAAGTCACGTTTTGCTAGGCTTTTATATAGCGAACTTTAAAACGCGAAAGTCCTAACTCTTACGGGTTAAGAACAAGAACTTTTCACAAGTTCCTATAATTGATCCTAGAAAGTCGTTTATCAAGGGAACTTTAAAATGCGAATACTAAACTTGAAAAAGTCTAAGAATTTGCATGATCCTATAGATGACTTGAAAACCCAAAACTTTGATTTAAAGGCTAAGCATCCACGAGTCTCATTCCTTGAGATTTTAAATTGTGGAGAACGAGAAATGATAGAGTCAGTTATAAGTTTGGTATTCTTTCATGAATTTATGTGAGTTGATTATAAGCTTTTTCTCCCATCGCTTGTTTATAAATTTAATTGCAATAAATAAAGTTGTACGATTTGAAAAGTTACTTAGCTTCTAGCCCAAGATCGTTTAAAAGTTGCTCGGTATTAATTAGAGTTCATAGCCAAGGCGTAACTTATTGAAGCGGTATGCGAAGATTGGCGAGTCCGAAAAGGCCCTAACAAGGCATGAGGGCTACATTTTGTTGCTAAATATCCCAAGTGATGTAAAGAATCATTTATCAAAAATCAATATGAAGGATCGAGACACAC
The DNA here is from genome assembly GCA_025667525.1 of Glebionis coronaria. NCBI lineage: Eukaryota > Viridiplantae > Streptophyta > Magnoliopsida > Asterales > Asteraceae > Glebionis > Glebionis coronaria. The sequence continues at coordinate 153,570 of JANFOE010000238.1, read as the reverse complement.
GACGGAAAGCAAATATTCCCCTAAAGATCTTGGAGAAGTCTATCCAAAAAGGCCCTAACAAGGTTTGAGGATAAATAGATCCAAGTCCTGAAAGGAGGTGGATCGTTGTATATCAAAATCCCAAATAAAGATTGGAGAAAAATGAAGAATTCGTGGTCCAAGTACGAAGAATCTCTCAAAAAGTTCAAGTGAAGAAATTCCTATCATGAAGAGAAGACCATTATTTCATGAACATCTCTCAAGATTCGAAGTATGAAGTCACTGCCAAATATCGGTCCGAGAAAGGTCTCAAATCGTTAAGCGAGTTATGCCAAGATATGAACTTTATGAGGTCCCGAGAAGCAGTTTTAAAAGATTTTGTCCTTTAGCTAACTATTGATTAAATCGTCCTACTTTATTTTCAGCCTAATAACCTATCGAAATAAGTCAAACAATGCATCCCCGTGATCATTCAAGACAATAATAAAATATAAGAGATACACCTAGGAATAAGGGAGTCTAAGTAAATAATTGGGCCACATGAATTCGTGTTAGTTTGCTAACTTATAATAACAATGATCTCGTTTTTAAGCTTGGTACAGGGAACGTAAAACTTGAGGGTGATAAACATTCATGACATTCCAAAACCCTAAGGTATGTCTTTGATCTTGTTACTCGTTTTTCGTCCTTTAAATATTTTATAATTTTCTATCTCTTTAATAAAGGCCAATGTGGATTGATTATGATGGAAAATGTAAAACTTGCTTTGTAATTAATGCATTGCATGAGCACATTGCAATGGTCAAGTGTAAGGGATTTAATAAATGTGAAAACACTTATCCTTTTACCACTTAATTATAATAATAAACAAGCCAAAACGTGTATTTTATGTCTTAAATGTCGTAATTATGCGTGGTTTGTGTTTTTTTTTATGATTTAGGACCAAAATGTGAAAAGGGAAGAAAACATGGACTTTCACGGGCTTTTATCGAAGAAAAAGACAAAAGACGAAGTCAAAAGATCAAGAGTGCAAAAAGAACGGAAGTCCAAGGCCTATTCTGAAGATTTATCGAAGAAAAAGTCTAAAGACGGAAGTTTAATAAAACCGAAGAACTCAAGTCTAATTAATGAAGAAATTACAAGACAAGTTCAAATAATCCCGAGACAAAGTCGAAGAATTTATAAAGACGAGAAAAGGAAGAAAAGATCAACACTTACTAATCCTCCTATAAATACCCTCCTAATGTGTCATTAAGAGGTGTTAGCTAAATTGACAACTTAGTCTTTCTATTTTAATTACTTGCACTTTCATATTGTCATCCTAATTTCTTGTCTTTAATTTCAAGTAAGTTTTAATTTTGTGTTGTTGAATCTTATTTTTTTTAATCAAGTTTTTAATTAATCTCTCATTCTACCTTTCTTGTTTTGCTTAATAATTATGCTTATTTGCTTATTGTTATGCTTATTTGATTGTTTGTTATGTTTTTATGTGTTTGATTGTGTTAGCTTATTGATTTTATAGCTTATTGTGTGCTTTTCTTAATTTTAGTTAAGTGTTTTTAAAAGTTAACTTATAAAAAGTTGATTTTAAATATTTTAATTATTTAGTGTTTTTAAAAAAAATTTAAAATTTGGCTTATTTAGTTTTTCCTAAAATTAATTTGGTTAAAGTTTTGGTTAGATGCTTATTAGTTTTTAGCTTATTTTGGTTCTTTGCTTATTTGGAAATTTTGTGCTTATCCGGGTTGTTTAAAACCCTTGTATTCCGAATTGCTAGCAATATCAATATTCTGAATAATGGTGATCTTCATATTCCGGATTGCTGAAGGTTTGTTAGGATTCCGGATAAGGCCATCTTCACGTATTCCGGATAAGCTCAACAACAATGGATTCCGGATAAGAGATTTAGTACATTCAGGATAGTGGTCTAAACGTGGATTCCGGATAAGCCATCATTTTATGATTCCGGATAGTGGACGGAAGGCAATTCCGGATAAGCTTCAGCAGGTACTGGTTCTGGATAAGCAAAGTTTCTACATTCCGGATAACAGGTTATTCCGGATTAGGAGGTGAAGCATATTCCGAATATAAGCAAGTATTACAGATTCCGGATAGTGACAGTATTACGGATTCCGGATAACTTGTTTCTACATATTCCGGATAACTTCAGATTTGGTTATTCCGGATAAGAGTAAGTTTTGGTATTCCGGATTGTGGCAGGATCTTGGATTCCGACTTAGGTTTGGTTTATTTCCTGTTGTTTTATTTTCAAGCATTTATTTTTCCCGCCTTTTTACTTAGCATTATTTTAACTCGTCTTGTTTTAGATTTCAATTTCAAGTTTGCATTTTTATTACATTGTCAAATTTACTTTTCGTCGAGCTTTAATTTTTGTCATTTAATTAATTACCCTTTAAAGTTTTAATTTTGCACCATTTACTTTAAAGTCTTGCATTTTATTTTAAACAACGACCAAAAATATTTCTTTTCACCAAAAGACACTGAGTCACACATTTAACCAGTAATCAATTCGAATAGACATAATTCAACGAACTTAATTTTTATACTTGGCAATAACCTTGTATTACCTTCCAAGAATGCGTATTCAAGGTGAGATGGAAGATCTTTCAATTCAAGGATTGGTGGATCCTCGATTGATGATTTTTGTTCAACACTCATAACATCCATCAGTGGAAGAAATTGTGGAATGAGAGTATCATTACCAATAATCACCTCATCTTCATTGTCGATTTCATTCAAAATAAAATCGCCTCCTTGGAATGGAGTGAGATTTGGTGTAGAATTAGCAAGAATCGGATCCATAATAGTGGGATTGCCACTTGACGAACTATCAGAAAAACCTAACACTTCTTGTGAAAACTCATCGCGAACTACATCGGCTAAGTCAATATTGTTGATGGTAGCGATTGAATAAACATGAGAAGGTGTAGAGTTTTGAGTAGCGTTTATAACAAGTTCTTCCTCGTTGAATCACAAAGTGATTTTTCTAGCATGAACATCAATGATCGATTTTGAGGTATCTAAAAATGGATGACCTAAAATTAGAGGAACTTGAGGATCCGCGGGGATGTCCAGTACGATAAAACCAACGGGATATTAGAACTTCCCCACTTTCACGAAAATGTCTTCGTCTACTCCACATGCGAGAATCGTAGAATGATCGGCCATCTCGATTGACATTTTCGATGGAGTAAGAGCCAGAAGTGATAGCGATTTCCACATGGAAAAAGACATCAAATTAATGCTCGCGCCAAGATCGGCCAAGGCGAGGCATCCTTTCATTTCTTGAATATCACAAGGAATGAGAAACTTCCCGGGGTCTTTTTCCGGTATTCGATTAAGATAAACCGAAGAACATTTAGATAGCTTTGAAAGCTTCTCCTTATCGTTAATCATACCCTTAAAAGTGGAGGCGAAACGAGGCATGTATAACAACGCGTCGGCTAAACTCACATTAAAATGCACTTGTTGAAACATTTTGATAAAAAGCACAACTAATTGTTTATTACGTTCTTGTAACTTCTCCTTGTTTCGTCTCGAGGGGTAAGGTAAGGGTGGTGTGGGTTGGGGCGTAGGCATCCGCCTTGGAATCTCGGGTTCCACAATTGGAATTGGTTCAACCGTAGGTGTGGTTTGAGAGGTACTTCGTGGGCTTGTAATATGCTCCTTTTCTACCATCACCTCGGGTTCTTTCTCGATTTCCTTCTCCGTATAAGTACTAGGACGAGAGATTGGTTCTTTGAACGTTTTACCACTACGAGTAGTAATAACCTTCATTTCTCCCTTCGGGTTTGCAATGGTATCACTAGGAAGACCACCCGAGGAAGAGGGTTTACACATGATAGCTTCAAACATACTAGCCATTGGATCTTCAAATTTTGATTGCCTTTTATCTGCTTTTAACAACTCTTGCTTAATCTCATGTTGACCTCGTTCCATCTTTTGTTGATTTTGTTGAAGACGTTGAACATTTCCTTCCATTTTATTAGCATGATTTTTCAATTCATTAGCAAGTTTATTTTTAAGCTCGTTTTTCAACTCGGATCTTAAGCTAATCATTTCTCGTTGCATGTTATCAAACTTAGCATCATTTGCCTTAGCATAATCCAAAAATTCTTCTTGAAGATTTTTAGTGTGAGCATTTTGAAAATCTTGTGTAGTATTTTGAAAATCACGGTTTTGGTTTTGATTTTGCACTTGCCCATTGTTCCCACTTTGGTAATTACCCTTGTTATAGTTACGTTGATTGCCTTGATAACCACCACTTTGATTGTTGTTTCGACAGTTGTTAACATTTTGATTTTTGGGAGCTTGATTTGGGCGGGAACCTTGGTCGTTTTGGTTGTAAGTTCCCGTTGCTACGTAAGCACTCGAAGTGTTACCACCGACGATAATGCACTCGGAAAAATCATGAGCTCCACCACAAGATATACAACTCTTTTCAAACGCTTTAACCGATGCGTAAATCAAAGCATCTTGTGCTTTCCAATGAGTCATAAGCGTCGAAAATCTATCGAAAAACCGATTCTCCTCATTTGCTTCATCATATAAGGCATTCATGTTATGAGACGATGACGACGAACCCATAGTGGCAACACTCGGTGTGTTACGTTCCCATCCCATTGAAAAAATTTCATTAGATCTTTGCGTAAACCTTGAAATCTCATTTTTCAAATGTGTTGTCTTAGATGGCGGGGAAAATTGGTTCACAAACTTAGAGACGAGATCACCCCATGTCAAAATCGAATTTGGCGGTTTGTTGGTCCATCTAAAGAGTATGGAAACAACATCATCTTAATGGGGTCATGTGGAACATCCTTAAACATGCTTGTTGCGGTGAGACGATTGAAATTCCGTATGTGATAATGTGGGTTATCTTTTTCATGTCCGCGAAACTTGTTTGCTTGTAGCATCGACATTAAACCCGTCTTGATCTCGAAATTCTCAGCAAGGATGGCGGGACTCACAATAGCTTCTCTAAAACCCTCGGTGGGTGCTTGAAGCAACTCCATCATAGTACGATTAGCCATAGTGACTATTGGTTCTACAACGGGGTCTACAATTGGAGGTTATTTTTCAACCAGAGGATCTTGATTTCCTTCCTTTTGACGACGTTTGCGAGCTCGTTTTGCTTGATTACGAGTTTGCATAAACGTGACGTAGAACGTGAAGGTGAGCAACGATTCTTTTGGGGTTTTAGTGAATTTTCAATTTTTTTGTGTTTTTGATTGTTTTTAATTTTTTTTATTTTGTGTGTATTATGTAGACAACAATCTACCAATCTCTGCTCGAATCAACCTCTTGATTAAAGGAGCCTCAAAGAGTGAAAACAATCACGTGGAGTGAACGCCTTCGATTGACTTTAGAATGTTGGTTGGAAACCAAAACGTTCAAGAGGGTTTAATCACAAGAAACCAAGCAAATATATATAATACGTAATAATACTTTGGGCGGCAAAACCCTCGATTAGCTTTCAAGATCAAATACTCACAAGTGAACGAGGGGAATGAGGTGGCGCGAAGCACTTAAGTACCTAGCTTCCCTTTAACGGCCTTTTATAGCACGTTGCCTATCTATTCACCTTAAAGTTCGTATTTTTCAAAATCGAGATAATAGAAAGTATTTATCTATTTTTGCATTTCTCTTTTTGATTGAGATTCGAATACAATAATTAGGAGATCAAATCCCAATTAAGGTTGTGCTTTCACACTTTTGAAGGTATTTTGGATTAATTGTGATACATATACAATATAGTAATAATAATTCACAAAGAAAACGAAAAACCGATAATACGTGTTAATAGAGTTCTAATTAACACAAATACTATTTATGGCTATATATTAAAAACAAAATGGTTCAAATTAATCACAACACACCTCCCCAGCAGCGGCGCCAAAATGATTGTGGTAAATTACAACCTTTTAGGAAAAAGGCGTAAATGCGGTAAGTATTAAGTGTCGATTAATGAAAATCAAGCACTAATGACCCACAAAGGTGTGTGAAAAGTTCGTTTCCCAAGGAGGTTTATTGTGTGTGAAAAACTTGTAAGATTTTGGATTAATATTGAAAGAAAAGATGAGAAAAGAGAATGACGGATACGAGAAAATTAAACTATGACGACAAAACGTAAAACCGTAAAAATAGACAAAATAAAAACTAGCACTAAAAATTCCCAAAAAATTATCAAAAATCCCTAAAAATCCAATTAGGGTTTATAAATGATCAAAACTTTACCAAACTTTTTATTTAATTAATATTCATATTTTTAGTGCTAATTAAAGCCCTAAAAATCAAATAAATTAATAAAAATCCCAAATAAAGATTTTTCAATTTGTAAAACTCTAAAATGACTTAATTAAACTAAAAAATTTATAAAATTTAAAACCAATTAAAACTATTTAAAATGATTAAAAACTAAAATTAAATATTAAAATAATATTAAAAAATCAAAATATATAAAAAAATCTAAAAACTTGCAAACTAGTTTATTTTAACCTAATTAAACTAAAAAGGAAGTTGAAATTACCAAAATACCCCTATTGGGCCCCCAAATGGGCTAAAAACAAAAACAGACCCCTTAATGGGCTTTTTAGCCCAATAAAATTCAAACATAACAAAATAAGCCCAAATTCACCAGACTAGCTTAAAATTCAATTTTAAACAAAAAACTCTAAAGGCCCAAAAGCTGAAAATGAGCTTATCACAGCTTAAATGTCACACAGCTTATTCTTATTGGGCCAATAAGCCCAATAAGCTATAAGCTGATGCCATAAGCTCTAATTCAACACACATTCTTCTTTTGTGATTATAAAGCAGTTTGTAAAAAGTAATTTTGAAAAAGCTCAATAAATAAGCCAGAAATAAGCAAACTACTTTTTTTCACAAAACGACAAAATTGTCGGGTTTGAGTTCTAGAGGGTTTCAAAAGCTAATTATTTTTGCAAAAGCTCACAAATAGCTTAACTGCGAATAATCAACAAAGAAAACACCAAAAAGCCAAGTGAAATCAGCGGTAGAAGCAAATAAGCACACTGAAAAATTTAAATAAGCTAGTTTTCTAGCAAAACCTTAACCAATTAAGTTGAAACCTTTCAGATGTGATAATAAGCCGAGAAAAATGACACCCCTAAAACCAAGTTGTTGCATGTACCAATAAGCAGAACTGAAAAGTAAGCCAAATTGAGCCTATTTAACCAAAAGTCAAAGTTCACCAAATGTTACCAAATTGCCAGGACTTGTTTATGAGCTTGTTTTGAGCAACTTTTGTGAAGGAATCAAGGCTGAATCCTTTGAATCAAAGAGGCCAGTTAGCCAAATTGATTTCAGTTTTGGAATAAATTAGCCAATAAGCCAGTTAGCTTATTAGCCTTCAAATAAGCAATCCAATAATCAAAACAGGTACACAAGCAGCAAAATAACAAGTAACAAGCAAATAGATAGTAGGGCAATCACTAGTTAACCAAATGCAAAGCAAAATAGAGGTGGTCACTTTGCTGATTCAAATGACCACTTCAACCAACTTATATAAGCTATAACTTATCCAATAAGCCATCAAAGTTAAAGAAACAGAAATAGCACAGATAGCACAGATAGCACACCACAAAAACTCTTCCCAAACTAAAAATCAGACCCTGAATCCAACAAAAAAAGATTTTATGCTTGTTGATATGTTTTACTTATTTCAAACCAATTATGTCAGATTTTTCAAAAACTTGTAAAACCTTTTCCCCACTTTATGAAACTTAACCAATAACTAAAATTGCTTATAAATGACTTGTTTAGAGTATAAAAACCCTAAGAACCAAGGGCACAAGGCCACAAGGCCTTTTGATCCCCAAATCCCAAACAAACCAGTCCTTTTTCAAACAAACTTTTTATTTCCACAAACAACCTACTGATTTTATGCTTCTAATATCTCAACTAGGTGACAACTAGCAGGTCTAAACAATAAAACTAACAACACAAGCACAAGATCTCAAAATCACATGGCAAATAGCATAGCAGATTTAAACCAAAAATAAATGAGAGAAAAGTGAAAGAGAGTGAACCTCCTTCCCTTTACTTCCTAGGGAAGGTCAGCAATGCTCCCTAGAGTGTAGATCAACAACTGGATCACACCTAGGGTACTTGGGCAAGAAAGGGATATGAAACATTGGCTGATGGTTCAAAGCAGAACCTCAAGGCCATTGAATCTTCAATACAATGAGCAAACAATCCAACCAAATGTTCCTAAACCTTCACAAGCTTAGAAGAGCTTATGGCTTTTGGTTGGGGTTAGAACAGTTAAAATAGCAAATCAGAAACCTAGGATTTGAAAACTTTCAAACATTCAAAACCTTTTCAAAACCAAACGTGCTTCAATCCAAAGATCAAAACACCTTCAAAACACTAAATGGAACTCAACTTCACTCTCAAACAACATCAACTTTCAAAAACATAAAAAGGAATTACAGTTTTTCAAAAAATACCAAACTTTTATAAATTTTAAGAAGGAATTACAATGTTTGAAGAGTAAAACTGGAACAAAGGCCTCACCACTGGTTGGGGGTCCTTATATAGGCCTTTAGAAGGCTGAGTTTACAATGTAAAACTAGAAACCCTAGCTACAAAATCTATAAAATGCCCTTGAACTCTTCTAGACGTTATTGGTGTTGTGAGCTGTCCCATTTGATCTTGATCATTCCTTTTGTGTGTATAGAGCAAGCATGAGGTGTGGGATGTTGATTGATCCACGTGGCATTCCTTGGAGGTTAAGTCGTTCTCTCATTGGCTGAAGGTTGAATGGGTGAGGTCCATGAGTGATGGGATTGTTGATGTAAGTGTGTAGAATGAATCGTGTGAAGGTGAATCACACATGGGTAGGTTTAATTGGGTTTTACCCTTTGTTTTGTAAAAGTTAAATCTGGGTTCATACGGTGAATAGTAACTTTGTTTGATCCGAAAAAAAGGGGAAGTTTTTGTTTGGCGCGTGTTATGGGATTTGAAAGTTTCAATTGGCACCTTTGGTCCTTGTTCTTAGGCAAAGATTGTATAATAAGTATTTTTCACTCATAAACCCGTTTTCCTTTGTTATATAAGTTTTGGTTTTCACACTTTTTCCCTAAACTTTATAACAAGGGTTAATAAGGACTTGTTTTGCCATTTTTGGATATTTGATGGACTGATCTTGTACATTCTTAAACATTGAAGGTCTTCTAAGTATGTTTGACATTACGGAGGACCATTGTTGACAAATCTTCAATCTTGAGGGACTAAACTTGCCATTTCTTCAAAGTTAAGGGACCTTTTTGTAATGACAAACTTAATGGAACAAACTTGTAATTATTAATATACAAGGGTATTAAGTGTCATTTCTTCATTGATAAGGGATCATTCTTGAACATCTTCAATACTTCAAGGTCTTTTCTTTGAAAAATCATAACTAGGGCTCGGTTCATTGTGCGGCTTCGTTTCTCGTGTTCGTTTTTCCTTGTTTCTTGTGATCTTTTGTCTTTTTCACGATATCCATACCTAAAATACACAAGTAACAAACACAAGCATATATATGGTATATTTATGACATCTTATGCATTTAAAGCCCGAAAAGAACGATGAGATCATGTATAAATGCCATCTCATCAAGGATGTTCAGCTTTCCTCTTCCAGTTAACTTAAAAGACAAAGGAGTCTTTGCTTCAAATACTAGGCAGTCTAGTTGCTGAAGAACAAGTACTGAAGAAGAGCTTTCAGTTCAGTTTGGTTTGACAATACCAAACTGAATAATGTCGATCTCCTCTAGAATACTAAAGACTCTTCAGTATTCTGATGGTTTGCATTAGGCGAGAAAAGATAACTTTAAGTCAAAGTAGGTTGCTTGTATAGTTAGTTAGAAGTACAACCTTTATCTTTTCTAGAATAGTTTATTATGTACTTTGTACTGTTTATCCAGCATGGGCATCAACCACCCACTGGATAAACCCATGCATTGAAACATGCAAATACAAACCCTAGTTTTACACTGCCTATATAAGAAGTGTACATTGAGAGGGAAAGGGTTAACCAATACAAGAGTTAAAACTCTAGAAAACCTTTCTCTCTCAATACCAACTAAACCATATAGCCAAGAAGCATATGAACGTTTAGATTGGAGCTTATACATTTAACTTTGGTTAGAAGTTTAAGTAGAGGAGATCACCACCCATTTTCTTTCAACCACTTTGTTCTTCCGCAAACAAAGTGGGTTATAGATTCTTTATTTGTTTCTAATAAAAGTCTATACGTTGAAAAGTTATTGGTATTGTTGTTTTAATTGTTCATAGTTCTTATCTATTGTTAAAACAACACACTTGAGTCTTGGTAAAGAGTTATTACTTAAGGTTGATAAGTAATAACGATTTATAAGGGACCAATACATTAAACTTATCAGTAAATAATATGATAAGCATTTTAAATTGGTAGAGCTAGATACATGCATGCCAGTTCTACCTAGTTATGTAGGTACCATAACCATAACACTTGAGGCATCAGTGTTATGACTCCTCCGCGGTGAGAGTGATTTCTCGCGGTGTCCATTTCAATTATTGGCCTTTTATATTATTATCATGTGGGGCAAATGGGTGCATCCTAGTACAAGTTTAGCAGATTACATGGTAATTGTGGTGTGTGCTCTACATCCGTTACATGGAGCTAATCCCTCCACCTAGACTATTATAATTAGAGGAAACCCCTCTAATTGCATGACGAGGTCACCCCTCTATGTATTCATGCAAGTTGGTACTTTCATGACCTATATGGGCTCTTGGGAATTTAAAATACAGCTTTTATGAAATAAGCATAAGTCTTTTCAGATATAAACCAGTTTATAAAACATACTCCAGGTTTCTAGAACTTACATTATTCCGCTGCACTTTCATTTGTCATACTTTACTAATGTTTACTGCTATTCATATCATTATCATATATCCGTGCACTGAGCGTATTGCTCAGTCGTATTTTCTTTCCATGTGCCCATACGGCAGGTACTAAAGGGAAAAGCTTGGCAAATCAAGAGTACTGGCATTTGGATGGAGGCTCCGTTGACTTCATTTCTTCAAATGCATTCACATACTTCTGCTTTGCTGGACATTTTTTAGTCCTTATTCTGCATTCTTTACTTATGCATTGTGTGTGAGCTTATGTTTGGAGCCTGATGAGACTGCTTTTATACATGGTCTCATCGTCCAAATCGGGCTTAAAATGCATAAAATATCATCAAATATACCAAATATATGCTCGTGTTTGTTACTTGTGTATTTTTAGGTACGGATATTGAGGAAATGGCAAAAGATCACAAGAATCATTAAAAAACGAACACGGGAAACGAAGCCGCACAATGAACCGGGCCCAAGTTTTGAATTTCCAAAAATACACTTGAAGAATTGAAGATTGGCAACTTTGGTCCCTCAACTTTTGAAGATTTACACTTTATACCCCTCAAATATTCAAAATTATGAATAGGGTCCCTAAAGTTTGAAGATATTACAAGACCAGTCCTTGAAGAATCCAAAAAAATGCATTTAAAGCCCTTGGAAAAAGTTTTGGAAGTATTTGTGCCAAATTTGACAACTTGCCAAAAGTTGTTAAGAGCAAAATGGGCGTTGATGCCATTTATTTACAAAGTGAACAAAAATGAAAAACTTGGGGATCAATCCAGTCAAACACCCAAACTTGTTCCCCCACTCAGAACTTGCCACGTCACAATACCCACCCAAATACCCAAACCCTTACCAGACCTGCCCATAACCCACAACCCACCCAAGTTTATTTATTAAACTTGGTCAAATAACCAGTCAACACCCCACATTATTTCCCTCCAAACACGTTTTTTAAACTAACCCCACCCAAAAACAGATTAAAACACCCTAATCCCTTGTTCTTAATCCCATAAACCCTAGAAACTAATTTACCCAAAACAAAGGGTTTTTACCCCAACCTTTCCAGATTTACTATTCACCCCACACACAACCAATCCCCCAACCCAGATTCCATCCACATCACACCCATGTGGTTGTGGACCCCTCCCCTGCACACGTCTCTTTCCCCCAGACCCTATAACCCGACCAAATGAACGACTCAGATGATCCCCTTGTCCTCCAAGCTCAAACAAACGTCCAAGATACATTCAAACATCACTGGCATTCACATGGGCACCTTTTGACCAATTTGAAGATGAAGACCCAAGGGCTTATTTGGAATTCCAGCAATTAGGGTTTAGCATTAGTTTATGTTTTCTAGATAGTTCTATCTATTTGTATAAATAGAGACGCCTGTGTCTCTATTCACTTTGTTCCAGATTTTACTCAAAAAAATTGTAATCTTTTTAAAATATTTATAAAGTTTGGTATTTATGTTTGAAACAAGTGTAATTCGTTTTATGAGTTTTAAAATTGATATATGTTTGTGAGTAATTAATCTGAGTTCCATATTTCTTGTGAAACACTTGGTGTGTTTAAGGTTTTTCAAAGGTTTTTCATAAAGTTTTAAATTAGGTTCAAATTTCAGAAATCATACTCCAAAGAAGTGAAAGTGGATTTGGGTGTTTTGATTTGTCAGTTTGAACTTGTTTGAAACTTGTTAAGTTTCAGGATTCATTGGTTCAAAGGTTTTAAAAAGTTTGAAAAAATTCAGAAAGTGTATTGTATTTGCTTGTTCTTCAATTCTTCTTAGCAGGTTTGTTTGAGCTTGATTTGTTCAAGTGTCAGCATAGGCCCGGGCCTATAAGGAGGTGGTTTTTCAACCACTAGGGACCTGGATGTAGGTCCCTTGAGGTAAAAATCTCTTTCATTTTCATTTTTCAGTTAAGTTGATGTTTATGTGATTTGTGCGTGAAACAAGTTATGTGTTTGTTTAGCTGTTAGATATTGGTTATTTAGTTGATATATGCATGTTTTAGTAGGTTATAATCAGATTGGATAAGTTTTGTTTGAATTTAGTTTGAAAAAATTGAGTTTCAGTTTGTTAAGGAGTGTTTGGATGTGCATATTAGCCAAGTAATTTGAAAGATTTTTGGCTTAAAAGCTGGTTTAATTCACTCATTAGGTGTTAAATAGGTTGTATGCTAGGTTGGATTTCAGATTGGATGAGTTTTGAACATTTATGCATGACCAAATATTGAACACATATCAAAAATCAGAAAACTGCTTATTGTGTATGATCTTGTTGGAATTTGTGCATCATATCTGATAAGTTGTTGGATTATAGGCCCTTTTAGGATTGGTGATTGTTTGTATGCTAGTTGGGGTCATTGTGTGCAAGAATTTGAGCATTGAATCTCACATTGTGTGTTAACTGCATCAGAAACACCCCCAGACTTGTACATATCATTTCAGCAAATTGAATCTGCTTATTTTTGTGTGACTTTGTGTTTGATCTTACTTATTTTTGTGTTTGCTTGACTCTTTGTACTCAACAGAGTACAAGGGTGCCCCCTTTGTCCAACAATTCACCACAAGAAACCAAGAAACAAGTCCTCTTGTTTCTACATGCACCAGTGAAGATAACCCTTTAGCTTGTGTTCTTAAAATCTTAACCTGAGCACGCTTTTGTTTCAGATTTGTTTTAATCTTGGTTAAAGTGAATTGGGTTTGTGTTTTTGTGAGTTAAAAGGTCACTGGATTTGTTTTTAAAAGCTAAAAAGAAAAAAAAATTACCAAAAAGGACGTGGCCAGGACTCGAACCTGCGCCACTCCTCTCACAACACAACACACTCACCACTACGCCCTAGGGTCTTTGACTGCTAGGGTTGCTTTTGAAAGATACTTAAGGTGTGTTTGTGTGGGCTCTTATAATTTAAGCCGTAGCTTATTTTGGGCTTTTTCAGCTTATCCATTAAGCTTTTTGACCCTAGCTTATTTTTCTAGGTTTGTCTTTTCATTTAGGATTTTTCTAGCTAAAACTTTGATTTTTCCCCTTCTTTAATCATTTTTTATTATTTTTTAATTAGCCGTATATTATTAATTAGTTAAAAAATAGTTAAAATAGGTTTTAATTTTTAGAAAAATAGTTTTTAGGTTTTATTTAAGTAATTTGAGGTTTACATATCAAACAGTTTTCAAAAAGTCTAATTTTTAATTTTATAAGATTTTAGGGTTTTTTATCAACTTTAAAATTTAATATAAAATTAATAAAAAGGTTTTAGGAACTTTTAATTTCATTTTTGTGTTAGTTACATTATTTAGGATTTTTAGTAATTTTTTAGAATTTATTTATAAACTTTTTATTTTTTAGAATATTTTAATATTATTTTATTACTAAAAATAGAAAGTTGGTTTTTTCTACTTTTTTCATTTTTCCTAGATTGTAAACACATAATTAGGAACTTTGTAACTTTCCAAATATTTCTTTAGGTTTTCATTTATTTTTTAGAATTATTTTAAGATTTAATAGATTTTAATAGTTTTTAGGAGTTTAAAAATAGTTTAATTTGGTTTTAAAATTTTTAAAAATAGTTTTTAGCTTAATTAGGTCATTTTTGAGGTTTACAAACTTGAAAATCTTGTTTGGGGCTTTTTAATAATTAATTGTGATTTTTAGGGCTTTAATTAGCATTAAAAAGTCATTATTTAATTAATTAAAAGGTTTTAACAAATTTGGATTTTTTGTAAACTCTTAGAATATTATTGTGGATTTTTAGTAATTTTTAGTAATTTTTAGGTTAAAATTTTAATTTTTGTAGTTTTACGGTTTTACGTTTACGCCTTTTTCGTCGTAGTTTAATCCGTTTTCGTAACCGTCTTTTCTTTCCTTTCTCATTTCTATTCTCTTTTCTTCTTAATAAAATCATCAATCAAAATCAATTCAATACACAACGCACTAGCCTCCTCGAGAACGAACTCACTTCATTGGGTCATAACTTGTGGTTTTCCTAAATCACTCGTTAATACTTACCCTAATTTACCTTCCTTTTCCTAAAGGGGTAAAAAACAACTATCATTTTTGGCGCCGCTGCCGGGGAGGCGTGTTGTGTTTTGATTGAACAATTGTTGATTTTTTTATATAGACATAATTAGTATTTGTATTAGTATCACTCTACTAATACGTATTATCGTTTTTCGGTTTTTGTGTGAATACTATTAATATATTGTATACGTAGAACAATAAATTCACAAGTACTCCAAATACGTGAGAAATCACAACCTTGACTTGGGAGGTCATTACCCAATCATTGTATTCGAATCTCAAACCAAAGAAAAAGGCAAAAATAGATAAATACTTTCGTGAAGCTTAATCTTGATAATACAAACTATAAGGTGGGTATAAGGCGGTTGTATTTCACGACCTAAAGGAAAAAGGCTCTTAAGTGCTTCGCGCCGCCTCGTTTCCTTCGCTTGCTTGTGCGTATTTGATTTTGAGAGTTAATCGAGGGTTTTGCCGCCCAAAGTATTATTACATATCATATATATTTTCTTGGTTTCTATTGATTAAACCCTCTTGAACGATTTGGTGTTCCACCATCGTTCTAAAGTCATCGAAGGCGTTCACTCCACGTGATCGTTTTCATTCCTTGAGGCTTCTTTAATCAAGAGATTTGATTAAGGAGGAGATTTGTAGATTATTGTCTACCTAATACATTTCACCAATTTCCAAAAAAGTTAATACCATCAAAAACCACAAAAAAATTGAAAAACACAAAATACCAAAAAGAATCTTCTTTGCTCGTCTCCTCGTTGTACGTGACGTTTATGCTAACTAGTAATCAAGCAAAATGTGCACGTAGACGAAAGAACAAAACTCCTACTAAAACTCATTCTAGTGAGGAGTCTCCAAGTGAGGAACCTATTGTAGAACAAGAAGCTATCATGGCTAATCGTACTATGGTGGAGTTGCTTCAAGCACCCACCGAGGGTTTTGGAGAAGCCATTGTGATTCCCGCCATCCTTGTGGAGAACTTTGAGATCAAAACGGGTTTAATGTCTATGCTTCATGCAAACAAGTTTCGCGGTCACGAAAAAGACAACCCACATTATCACATTAGGCAATTTAATCGTCTCACCGCGACAAGCAAGTTTAAGGATGTACCACACGATGCCATTAAGATGATGTTGTTTCCTTACTCGTTAGATGGACCCGCCAAGATATGGCTTGAGAAAGAACCACCGAATTCGATTTTGACATGGGCCGATCTCGTGTCTAAATTTGTGAATCAATTTTTTCCACCATCTAAGACAACACATTTGAAAAACGAGATTTCACGTTTTACACAAAGACCTAATGAAAGTTTTTCAATGGCTTGGGAAAGGTTTAAAGAAATGTTACATGAATGTCCACACCATGATTTTTCCGAATTGCATCAAATTGACACTTTTTATAATGGGCTTAATGATCATGAACGAGATTACTTAAATGCCGCAGCGGGTGGTAATTTTTTGTGCAAAACGACCAATGAGGCTTTGAAAATCATAGAAAATAGGTCTAAGGTCTATAGCCCTCGTAACACACCGAGTGTTGCCAATTTGGGCTCGTCATCATCTCGTTCCATTAATGCCTTGCAAGATGAAGCAAATGAGGAGAATCGGTTTTTCGATAGGTTTTCGACTCTTATGTCTCATTGGAAAGCTCAAGAAGCTTCAAACTCCGCTTCGGTTAAAGCGGTTGCTAAGAGTTGTATTTCGTGTGGTGGAGCTCATGATTTTTCCGAGTGCATTACCGCGGATGGTAACACTTCGAATGCTTATGTAGCCACGGGAACTTATAACCAAATCGGTCAAGGTTCCCGCCAAAATCAAGCTCCACAAAATCAAAATGCGAATAACTATCGAAACAACAACAAAGGTGGTAATTATCAAGGAAATCAAAGGAATTATAACAAGGGTAATTATCAAAGTGGAAATGGGCAAGTTTCTAACCAAAACCAAAACCGTGATTTTCAAACATCGACTCAAGGTTTTCAAAACGATCACACCAAAAATCTTCAAGGAGAATTTTTGAATTATGCTAAGGCTAATGATGCTAAGTTTGACAATATGCAACGTGAAATGGTTAGCTTAAGATCCGAGTTGAAAAACGAGCTTAAAAACGAACTTGCTAATTAACTTAAAACTCATGCTAATAAAATGGAAGGAAATGTCACACGTCTCCAACAAAATCAACAAAAAATGAAGCAAGGTCAACATGAGATTAAGCAAGAATTGTTAAAAGCGGATGCTAGGCAATCAAAGTTTGAAGACCGTATGGCTAAAATGTTTGAAGCTATCATGTGTAAGCCCTCTTCTTCGGGTGGTCTTCCTAGTGATACCATCGTGAACCCGAAAGGAGAGTTGAAGGTTATTACTACTCGTAGTGGTAAAACTTTCAAAGAACCCATTTCTCGTCCAAGTACTTCTATGGAGAAGGAAAAAGAGAAAGAACCCGAGGTTGTGGTTGAAAAGGAGCAAATTACAAGCCCACGAAGTACCGCTCAAACCACACCTAAGGTTGAACCAATACCTATCATGGAACCCGAGATTCCAAGGCCGATGCCTATGCCTACTTTGCCCCAACCCTCACCACCTTTACCCTACCCTTCAAGACGAGACAAGGAAAAGGCACAAGAACGAAATAATTATCAATTTGAACTCTTTATGAAAATGTTTCGTGACTTGCATTTCAATATAAGTTTTGCCGACGCCTTAGTCATGATGCCTCGATTTGCTGCGAACTTCAAAAGTATGTTGAATAAATTTTGCTCAGCAAAACCCTAATTTTTCTCTCTCTATTATGGTGATTTCCGGCCACCTTATTTTTTAAATTCCGGCCACCTTGATCACTTTCTGTTTCGGATTCAAATTTGTTTTTAATCTCTATGATTATTCCTATCTGATTATAATGCTCTTTGTGTTCTAATCGGATCTAGGTTTTCATTTAAGATCTAAATCAAAACTGTGTTTGAACTAGGGTTTTCATAGGCGGCGGCTATTTAGGATTCGGGTTGGTTTCTCCTTTTATAAATCGATCTCCTCCTTTGTTTCTGGATTCATATTACGTTTTTATTTAGGTTTGATTTAGGGTTCGTGTTTTTTTTGAGTTATAGGTGGCGGTTTAAATTCCTGATCTAGGGTTTCATCCCTTTGATGGTTTTAATCCTGTTCCATTATTTAATTCATTAAGACTGATCCTGTTGATTAGCCTTTATAGAATGTTTTATTGTTTCTGCTACAAAGTTATTGATTTTGATTTTGTAAGGTTTTGATTCGGATTTTACGTAGTAGGAATTAGGGTTTTTTTTCAATTATTTTATGATTACTGGACACATGGATTGACGTGATTGGTTGCTGGTTTGAAGCTCTAATTGATTTTAGGGTTTCTTGGTGTCGATTGGTTTTATTGTTTTGTTTTTGATGCGCACAGGAGAGATGGAAAATACTGGTGATAAGGGTAATATGGCGGAGGCTACTTCTGCACAGCCGATTGACTGGGAGGCACTGCGTGCACGCATGGCTCGGCTTAAACAGTCGAGTGAAACGGGGGAGTTTATCGCTGACCCTAATAACAGATCGGGCCTGTTTGGTGATGTTTCGCAGACAGATCATGTGCAACGAGATACTGACTCGTCTGTTTTGCATGGGAGCAGAAGTGAGGTTAATGCAATATCTAGGCAAGCTGATGTAAGTACTCGTGTCGCTGATTCTGCTGGTTTGGTTCAGTTACAGGATGGTAGTGTTCAGAATTCGTTGGGTGTGAATGATACAGGTTTGAAGGATGCGGCTGTTGCTGCATGGGGCCCTATTGGTCCTAAAATTAATAGTGTATCACAGCCTGGTTCGCTTGATGATTCTGTTGGTGGTGTATCTATTAAACAGAATGGTATACCTTCTTTTGCATCTTTCTTACAACCTGTACAAAAAGTTAAATCTATTCAAGTTAAGGAATTACATTGTGATGAGCAAGTAGTTGGGGCTGCTGTGGCTCTTCCCTTTGATGTTGTTGAAGAAGTTCGATCTAAATTAACGTATACGTTGTTTGGATATTTCATTGGAAAGCGTCTTGCGTTCCCCGTGGTTGAGAAGTATGTCAAGAATGCTTGGGCTAAATATGGTTTAAAGCGTGTAAAGTTGCATGATGAGTTTTTTCTGTTTCAATTTAAAACTCAAAGTGGTATGGAAGGTGTATTGGAAAATGGACCGTGGCTTATTCGACAGGTTCCCTTGATTCTTAATGTTTGGTCTTCTAACACTGATTTGCAAAAAATGGAGATCAAGAAGGCACCGGTATGGGTTAAACTACATAGGGTACCTATTGTTGCTTACTCGGAAATTGGTCTTAGTTTGATTACTTCTCAGATTGGGAGGCCGATCATGTTAGATTCTTTTACTAGCAATATGTGCATTGATCCATGGGGTAGGAGCACTTTTGCTCGCGCCCTTATTGAGGTTTCAGCGGAAGAATGTCTAAAAAAATCTTTAGTTGTTGCTATACCGGTAGAAAAAGATAAAGGGCATAATTTGGTGACTATTGATATTGAGTATGAGTGGACGCCTCCAAGATGTTCTAATTGCCTTATTTTTGATCATGTGGATTCTAAATGCCCTAAGATTCCTAAACAGGTGGTGGTTGAGAAGGTGCGCAACATGGAGGAAGCTACAACAACTGTGGACGGTTTTGAGGTTGTTAGGAGTAAGAAGAGTAAAAAGAACAAGAAGCAACACGTAGTTGCTGGTATTAAGCTTACTAAGCCTTCATTAAACATTCAGTATCGTCAAGTTGAGAAAGGGGAAAGTTCTAAGGCTTATCAGTCGAAGAAGTCTTCCCAAGGTAACCTCGTGTCACAGAGTGATCCCAAGAAGGATGGCCCACTTCTTAAGAGAGGTTTTTTGAATAATAAAGTGCTCGGATTAGATAGTAAACCGGGTACAAGTAACCAGAATTCGTTTGGTGCTTTAAGTGGTTTAGGAGATGGTGATACTGACTGGGAGGATGGTGGTGGTCGTACAAATGAAGTGATTAATGCTGATAGCGAGACTGACGAAGATATTGAGATTGATGATCGACATGGCTCTCGTCAGCCGGATGTTCGCACTTCTCATTTACCATGATTATTGCTTATTTTTATTGTTTATGCACCTTTAGGTGGTTTTTTCCTATTGGTGTAATATGCTTTGTAATTGGTTGTTAGTGATCATATGGCATGTCATATGATTTAGTGGTTGTTCAAGCTGTATGCTTGAGGTTAATGTAGCATTGCCGCTACATTCCATTGTACTTCAACGCTTTTGGGAATATATTTTACCGGGGATGAGACCCTTTTACCCAAAAAAAAAAAAAAAAAAAAGTATGTTGAATAACAAAGAAAAATTACAAAAATCGTCTAGTTGTTCATCGGTTTTTCTAAGCCGCATACCTCAAAAAGTCGGTGATCCTGGAAAGTTTTTAATCCCATGTGCTATCCAAGACATGGAAGAATGCTACGCCTTGGCCGATCTTGGTGCTAGTATTAATTTGATGCCTCTCGAGATTTTTAAATCGCTCAATCTTCCAAATCTCACTCCTTCAAGAATGTCAATCGAAATGGCCGATCATTCTACGATTCTAGCTTGTGGAGTTTCCGAGGACGTCTTTGTGAAAGTTGGAAAGTTCTACTATCCTGTAGACTTTATTGTTGTTGACATTCCCATCGATCCTAAAGTTCCGTTAATTTTAGGTCGATCTTTTTTGGATACCTCGAGAGCACTTATCGATGTGCATGCAAGAAAAATCACTCTTCGTTTCAATGAGGAAGAACTCGTCATTAATGCAACCCAAAACTCCACACTTTCTCATGTGTATTCTATCACATCTTTGTACAATGTCAATCCCATCAAAAGCATTTGCAAAAAGATTTCCAATAGAGTTTTAGGAGTTGTTGAGAAAAATGAAGTTCCGTCCCCTCCGCCAGTGGAGGTTAAGAGTGTTAAGCCTACGATTCCAATCTCGAGTGATTCTTCGGATGATGAATACGTTGATCCCGATGGGGGAGTTTTCTTTGTTGACAAAAGATTTGAAAACTTACCACCACCTAAACCAAAAAGATTTCAAAATGTGAGAATTTTTAGTGTGACTAACATTGCTTTAGAAACACCAAATATTTTTGACATAATTAAATCGGGTTTTCACAAGGAGAGTTTAAAAGATGAAAAAGGAAAAGATTTTGAATTGAATTTAAAAGATTTTTCTACAACTCTAACTCCGTCATCACCACGTTTATTGAGTACTACAAGCTCGTCTTCTCCTTTTGACGATGCTTTGTGTGGACCTACTGCGGGGGAATCCCCTTATGTTCCTTCCCCTTTCTCCACCGAGGACGAGATATTTGATCCTGGAATTGCTTATATAGGGAAATCTCGGTCTTCCACCGATGCAATAAATGGAAAATCTTTTCATTTGATTGGTGCGAGTCTACCTCGAGTAACTCATGTTTTTAGTGACTTACCCATTGTCCCACCCTTCTATTTCTTCTCATCTATTTTCTTGAAACTCTTTGAGTTTTTGTTGGCACACCTTGAAGTGGCGTTGATTTGTTTTTCCAATGAGAACGAGAACGCCATCTTCGATCCCGGTATTTTGCACCATTTAAGGACTTAGTCCTTAATACCGGTTGTTTTTTTTTTTTTTTTTTTTTTTTTTTGGGTAAAGGGGACTATCCCCGGTAAAAGATATATTACGCCAAAAAAACATTGAAGTACAACAGATGTAGGTGAGGTCCTATCATCTCAGCCCGTTACATGGGCACAACCATGCACACAAAACACTGTGCAACAACTAAATACCCTATCATAAGAGTGACATGCCACTCTTATGACTACTAAACTATATTGGAATAGTACAAGCAGACAAAATATAAGATATGAACCTCTTGCTTCCAACATAGACAATAATTCCAATCCCTCTCTCAGCTGAACCATAGTAAACGAAAACATGTGCCGTTCAATAGAGCAGCATCTTTAAGCATCCTGATATTAACTAAGGCTGCGACGACACCGGTCACTAACAGCTTCAAAGAGGAACTACATCTATAATATTCACAATGTGAATATTATAAGAACCAATACATGATGATAAATACGTCCTTGCCCTTTAACAAAATCGTCTAAATATCTCGGCAGAAGACCCATTACCATAGATCCCAGCTAAGCAGCCTCCACCTGCAAGCAAATGACCATTCTCTCTAAACCCACAACTCGACATAAGCACAAACCACGACCAAACATACAAGTAGTATGGTTTCGAATCACCCAACCCCAATACAGTACAAGTGACGTGAATAAAACACCTCACGCTCCAGCAATAGCAAAAAACAAGAGCACTAAAACCACGGATAGAACTCTGATCTAGTACGTATAGCTATACCAGAACCTGTGCTTGAGTGACATAATCGAAACCCTAATGCCTTGATGATGATCAGGCACAATCACCATCAACATAGAGGATACAACAGAACCTGCAGTATAGCAGCCCTTTGTAATGTCCCGTCAACGAAAACCATAGGAAATATTCAATCCGATCTAAACCCTAATATGAAACTAGGGTTTGTGGTTTCGCTAAGATGCCCAAGAAACTAGCAGACTCCAAAAGAAGAACCCTTATATGACTGATTCGGAACCCTAGAGCATCAAATCATACAATACAAGGTGGAGCCGCCGTACAAA
This sequence comes from Glebionis coronaria, assembly GCA_025667525.1. NCBI lineage: Eukaryota > Viridiplantae > Streptophyta > Magnoliopsida > Asterales > Asteraceae > Glebionis > Glebionis coronaria. Next base: position 130,954 of record JANFOE010000238.1, on the reverse strand, counting down.
TCACAAAACCATCATCACTACCCATTGATAAGATGGGTAATCGGTGGTATATGGAGATCCCATAAGATAATAAATAAAGCTCTGGCCACCACCTTCTTAGAATAGAAACACAACCCTATATTCGTATTGCATACCCAAGAACAATAAGCATCGTTAATAGGTAGAGAGGACGATTTTAGGGTTGGTTTATGGCCGGAAATAATAGAAGAAGATGGCGGCCGGGAATCTCCATAGGAGAGAGAGAAAACTAGGGTTTTAGTTTCTTATCATGTAAGCCCCACCAAAAATTGACCACACCATGATTATCCCTAAATGATCACATTTATGGGGATTCGAGTCGAGCTTTTGACTCGGTTATCAAAAACAAGGTGCCTCGTGGGGGAGACCCATGCTTATCCATGTACATATTATTGCTTTCTAATTAGTTAATGTGAGCGGATTTGTGCCCTTCCAACCTTTGTTCCGTGGTTGTTTGTGAATTGTGGTTTTTAGATCATGATCTTCACGATTGGAGCCTCTCGTGTTCGTTTATGGGAGCACTCGATCGTTTGCTTTGGAGACATTTCCCAATATCCAAATGATATATCCTTTTGATGTTCTAACCTTAGGTTTTTAGCACACTTCATAAACGGCTATTAATTTAATGGTTACACCCTTTCCATGCTAGATTAAGCATTCGACTACGTCTCTAGTATGGGGGTATTTGCACCCCTAGACTCGAAACATTGAGGACAATGTTTAACTTTAGTATGGGGGGGTGAATAGATACTTGCCTTGCCAAACCTTCACGCTTTCCAAAGTTTATCGTTTTGTTTATCGTTTTGTTGAAAAATAAGGCTAAAAATGGCAAAATTTTAAAATTTTTCTCATGTTTTATAAGTGTTTGAAGACACGAATGTAGATTTTCCGATGGCGAGAATAAGAGTAATTTTTGACTCGACCGTGCGTGTTGAGCACTTAGCTTTGATTCCTTAACTTCACATTAGGCTAAGTCTCTTAAATAAGGACGAGAAATGATAGAGTTAATTATAAGTTACTATGCTAAACGTAGAGTACTCGTATTCTTTCAAAAACTCATGTGTTCTCGTTGTTTGCTTATTCTCCCTTCGCATGTAAATATTTTTTGCTTAATAAATATTGACTTAGCGGTTTAATTGGGATTGTTGGGTTTCTAGTTTTTCTAGTAGCTTCCGTGTAATTAAATTGGGAAGACATTAAGGTATCGCCAGCGTCACGGTTTTGAAGTATTGGCACCCCAATAATCGAAAGCTTCACCTAATAATAAGATTTCAAGTGCTCACCTAAATCTAGCAAACAATTTGAAGCCCCACAAGGCCTAAAATCTATGCAAAATTGAAAGTGAATCAAGCCTTAATCTTCGAAGCTTTAAAGATCCAAAATTCGCTTTAGCGTGAGGATATGCGTCTTTGGCTAATAAAACCACCGATGAGGCGGATAATAAAAGGCAAGGCAAGACCGAAGTCATAATAAAAGCTTCATGAGGAAGTTGAATAAAAGATGGAGGTAAACCAAAGATAATAAGGCCCTTCCGTTAGGGGGCGTATAAAAGTCTTGGTAATAAGTCTCATGTTCAAAACCGTTATAAAACCGTGTTTATCGATTCTTCTTGTCGACTTAATTTTTTGACATCGTTTTCTATTAGGAGGGGTTATTGATTTGATGGTCTTAGTTACACCGTTAGGACTCTATTTTTAGACCTAAATCTCTATTATCGCATAAGTCAATGATGTACCCTCGTGATCATTAAGACATAATAAAATATAAGAGATACAACTTAGGAATAATGGGAGAATAAGTACGTGATTAGGGCATATGAGTAGTGTTAGCATTACTAACTTATAATGACAATGATCTCGTTGCACGCTTGGCATGGAATTAAGGTGAAAATCGAGGACGATGAAATTATTTCTAACAAAGCATTCACGTGTTCTTATTCTATGAACTTAAACGTCCCATTTTGCGATGAAAATCATACATTATGTCTAAAAACGCAAGTAGTAGTAATAGTAGTAGTGTAGCTAGTTTATCATTCAATAAAGTGAATAAAATGAATGTTGGAAGTGCTTTGATACTTTATTCTAGCATTGCGTGAGGGCACGGCAATGGTTTAGTATGGGGGAGTGATGAGACTGCTTTTATACATGGTCTCATCGTCCAAATCGGGCTTAAAATGCATAAAATATCATCAAATATACCAAATATATGCTCGTGTTTGTTACTTGTGTATTTTTAGGTACGGATATTGAGGAAATGGCAAAAGATCACAAGAATCATTCAAAAACGAACACGGGAAACGAAGCCGCACAATGAACCGGGCCCAAGTTTTGAATTTCCAAAAATACCCTTGAAGAATTGAAGATTGGCAACTTTGGTCCTTCAACTTTTGAAGATTTACACTTTATACCCCTCAAATATTCAAAATTATGAATAGGGTCCCTAAAGTTTGAAGATATTACAAGACCAGTCCTTGAAGAATCCAAAAAAATGCATTTAAAGCCCTTGGAAAAAGTTTTGGAAGTATTTGTGCCAAATTTGACAACTTGCCAAAAGTTATTAAGAGCAAAATGGGCGTTGATGCCATTTATTTACAAAGTGAACAAAAATAAAAAACTTGGGGATCAATCCAGTCAAACACCCAAACTTGTTCCCCCACTCAGAACTTGCCACGTCACAATACCCATCCAAATACCCAAACCCTTACCCGACCTGCCCATAACCCACAACCCACCCAAGTTTATTTATTAAACTTGGTCAAATAACCAGTCAACACCCCACATTATTTCCCTCCAAACATGTTTTTTAAACTAACCCCACCCAAAACCAGATTAAAACACCTTAATCCCTTGTTCTTAATCCCATAAACCCTAGAAACTAATTTACCCAAAACAAAGGGTTTTTACCCCAACCTTTCCAGATTTACTATTCACCCCACACACAACCAATCCCCCAACCCAGATTCCATCCACAACACACCCATGTGGTTGTGGACCCCTCCCCTGCACACGTCTCTTTCCCCTAAACCCTATAACCCGACCAAATGAACGACTCAGATGATCCCCTTGTCCTCCAAGCTCAAACAAACGTCCAAGATACATTCAAACATCACTGGCATTCACATGGGCACCTTTTGACCAATTTGAAGATGAAGACCCAAGGGCTTATTTGGAATTCCAGCAATTAGGGTTTAGCATTAGTTTATGTTTTCTAGATAGTTCTATCTATTTGTATAAATAGAGACGCCTGTGTCTCTATTCACTTTGTTCCAGATTTTACTCAAAAAAATTGTAATCTTTTTTAAATATTTATAAAGTTTGGTATTTGTGTTTGAAACAAGTGTAATTCCTTTTATGAGTTTTAAAATTGATATATGTTTGTGAGTAATTAATCTAAGTTCCATATTTCTTGTGAAACACTTGGTGTGTTTAAGGTTTTTCAAAGGTTTTTCATAAAGTTTTAAATTAGGTTCAAATTTCAGAAATCATACTCCAAAGAAGTGAAAGTGGATTTGGGGGTTTTGATTTGTCAGTTTGAACTTGTTTGAAACTTGTTAAGTTTCAGGATTCATTGGTTCAAAGGTTTTAAAAAGTTTGAAAAAATTCAGAAAATGTATTGTATTTGCTTGTTCTTCAATTCTTCTTAGCATGTTTGTTTGAGCTTGATTTGTTCAAGTGTCAGCATAGGCCCGGGCCTATAAGGAGGTGGTTTTTCAACCACTAGGGACCTGGATGTAGGTCCCTTGAGGTAAAAATCTCTTTTTCATTTTCATTTTTCAGTTAAGTTGATGTTTATGTGATTTGTGCATGAAACAAGTTATGTGTTTGTTTAGCTGTTAGATATTGGTTATTTAGTTGATATATGCATGTTTTAGTAGGTTATAATCAGATTGGATAAGTTTTGTTTGAATTTAGTTTGAAAAAATTGAGTTTCAGTTTGTTAAGGAGTGTTTGGATGTGCATATTAGCCAAGTAATTTGAAAGATTTTTGGCTTAAAAGCTGGTTTAATTCACTCATTAGGTGTTAAATAGGTTGTATGCTAGGTTGGATTTCAGATTGGATGAGTTTTGAACATTTATGCATGACCAAATATTGAACACATATCAAAAATCAGAAAACTGCTTATTGTGTATGATCTTGTTGGAATTTGTGCATCATATCTGATAAGTTGTTGGATTATAGGCCCTTTTAGGATTAGTGATTGTTTGTATGCTAGTTGGGGTCATTGTGTGCAAGAATTTGAGCATTGAAACTCACATTGTGTGTTAACTGCATCAGAAACACCCCCAGACTTGTGCATATCATTTCAGCAAATTGAATCTGCTTATTTTTGTGTGACTTTGTGTTTGATCTTACTTATTTTTGTGTTTGCTTGACTCCTTGTACTCAACAGAGTACAAGGGTGCCCCCTTTGTCCAACAATTCACCACAAGAAACCAAGAAACAAGTCCTCTTGTTTCTACATGCACCAGTGAAGATAACCCTTTAGCTGGTGTTCTTAAAATCTTAACCTGAGCACGTTTTTGTTTCAGATTTGTTTTAATCTTGGTTAAAGTGAATTGGGTTTGTGTTTTTGTGAGTTAAAAGGTCACTGGATTTGTTTTTAAAAGCTAAAAAGAAAAAAAAATAAATTACCAAAAAGGACGTGGCCAGGAGTCGAACCTGCGCCACTCCTCTCACAACACAACACACTCACCACTGCGCCCTAGGGTCTTTGACTGCTAGGGTTGCTTTTGAAAGATACATAAGGTGTGTTTGAGTGGGCTCTTATAATTTAAGCCGTAGCTTATTTTGGGCTTTTTCAGCTTATCCATTAAGCTTTTTGACCCTAGCTTATTTTTCTAGGTTTGTCTTTTCATTTAGGATTTTTCTAGCTAAAACTTTGATTTTTCCCCTTCTTTAATCATTATTTATTATTTTTTAATTAGCCATATATTATTAATTAGTTAAAAAATAGTTAAAATAGGCTTTAATTTTTAGAAAAATAGTTTTTAGGTTTTATTTAAGTAATTTGAGGTTTACATATCAAAGAGTTTTCAAAAAGTCTAATTTTTAATTTTATAAGATTTTAGGGTTTTTTAACAACTTTAAAATTTAATATAAAATTAATAAAAAGGTTTTAGGAACTTTTAATTTCATTTTTGTCTTAGTTACATTATTTAGGATTTTTAGTAATTTTTTAGAATTTATTTATAAACTTTTTATTTTTTAGAATATTTTAATATAATTTTATTACTAAAAATAGAAAGTTGGTTCTTTCTACTTTTTTCATTTTTCCTAGATTGTAAACACATAATTAGGAACTTTGTAACTTTCCAAATATTTTTTTAGGTTTTCATTTATTTTTTAGAATTAATTTAAGATTTAATAGATTTTAATAGTTTTTAGGAGTTTAAAAATAGTTTAATTTGGTTTTAAAATTTTTAAAAATAGTTTTTAGCTTAATTAGGTCATTTTTGAGGTTTACAAACTTGAAAATCTTGTTTGGGGCTTTTTAATAATTAATTGTGATTTTTAGGGCTTTAATTAGCATTAAAAAGTCATTATTTAATTAATTAAAAGGTTTTAACAAATTTGGATTTTTTGTAAACTCTTACAATATTATTGTGGATTTTTAGCAATTTTTAGGTTAAAATTTTAATTTTTGTAGTTTTACGGTTTTACGTTTACGCCTTTTTCGTCGTAGTTTAATCCGTTTTCGTAACCGTCTTTTCTTTCCTTTCTCATTTCTATTCTCTTTTTTTTTGGGTAAAGGGGATATCGATATTGGATAGAAAAAAAGTGGGGGTGCAACACGAGGACTTCCCAGCGGGTCACCCAAGCCAGTACTACTCTCGCCCAAGCACGCTTAACTGCGGAGTTCTGATGGGATCCGGTGCATTAGTGCTGGTATGATCGCACCCATTTCTATTCTCTTTTCTTCTTAATAAAATCATCAATCAAAATCAATTCAATACACAACGCACTAGCCTCCTCAAGAACGAACTCACTTCATTGGGTCATAACTTGTGGTTTTCCTAAATCACTCGTTAATACTTACCCTAATTTACCTTCCTTTTCCTAAAGGGGTAAAAAAAACAACTATCAGAGCCGATGTTTGTTTCCAGTTTCCTTTATGGTAATTAATGTTTTAAGACATTTACCTTGCATGCTTTGATGATACGCCATAATTATTAAGTAACGGTCCACTTATCCAAGTGGGGTGTTACACAATGAGAAGAGCACTTTGATCCTTGAAGTGTTGTGTCTACATCAAAGATCTATTGAAGATCAAACTTTTATTTTTCATTCTTGTGTCATTGTTGTGAAGATCCAAATAGTTGTGTCAATTTGGAAGTTGTGTATGTAGTGTGGTTAATACTTAGTCCTAAAAGTATATTGGTGTAGATTGGTCCTAGCTAAGATTAGGGCTCGACTTTTAGCTTAGAGTCAGAAATTGGTTAAGCGACGTGTACGGTTTCTCCACCTTAAGGAGCTTGTTGATTAGTGAACTCTCGAGTAAGGAGTACTCAAGGAGTAGAGTAGGAACATGGAGTGAGCTTAGTTGCCGAACCACTATAAATCCTTGGTGTTTGGTTTAATCTTTGTTTTCCTTATCTCTTTACATTCGTTATTCTTTACTTGCATATACTTATGATTATTAGTTTAGTTTCACTATCCCTTGTCCATATTGTGTATAAGAAGATTTCACATATTTGCTCAAGTCTAATTTTTGAAAAGGATTTTTGAAAACCCTCATTTAACAAGTAAATTTAAGAAACTATTCAACCCCCCCCCCCCCCCCCCCCCCGCGCTTCTAGTTTCTACGATTGGTATCGGAGCCTGGTTGCTCAAGCGTTTTTAAAATATATTGTATTTTAAAACTTGAATCGATCAATGGATTCCAACAAGTACCTAGAAGGTCAATCTATGAAAAGACCACCTCTTTTGAAACCGATAGTTTTATTTATTGGAAAAACAGATTTGAGACTTATGTGAAATCAAAAGATTTAGATCTTTGGCATGTTATTACCAATGGTGACTTTTTGCCTTACCAATATAATGAAGCTTCTAAAAAGAAAGAGTTAGTCACTTTTGACTTTTTGCCTTACCAATATAATGAAGCTTCTAAAAAGAAAGAGTTAGTCACTTTTGAAAATTCTAATGATGACACTAAGAAGAAACTTGCTAAAAATAATGAGGCTAAAATGGTGATTTATAATGTTTTACCTAAGAAAGAGTATGAAAGGATTTTCATGTGTAAACCCGCTAAAGATATTTGGAATAATCTTTTAGTAACACACCTAGGTAATATCCAAGTCAAAGAAATTAAAATCTATCTTCTTGTTCAACAATATGAACAATTTGCCATCTTAGAAGATGAAACTATTAATAGTGCATTTGCTAGGTTTAATAATATTATTACTAGTCTAAAAGCACTTAATGAAGGTATTTCTAGCAAGAACAATGTTAGGAAGTTTCTTAGGGCATTGCATCCAATGTGGAGAGCTAAAGTCATGACAATTGAAGAATCAAAGGACCTTACTACATTATCACTTGATGAACTTATTGGCAACTTAAAAAGTTCATGAAATGATAATTTTGAAGGATACGAAAATGGTGAAAACCAAGAGTGAAAGAAAGTCTCTAGCACTTAAAGCCAAGAAGGTGCAACGTGATCATGATAGCTCTTCCTCGAAAAGTGATGATGAGGAATATGCTATGGCGGTTAGAGACTTCAAGAAGTTCTTCAAAAGGCGAGGTCAACATGTAAGACAACCAAGCAACGACAAGAAAGTCTTTTCCAAAAACCGATTTGTCAAGAATGACAAAGGTGATAGGAAATGCTTTAGATGTGGTGACCCAAATCATTTCATCAGTGAATGTCCCAAGCCATCCCGTGACAAGAATCACACGGATTTTGTTGGTGGTTCATGGAGCGGTAGTGGTGGAGAATGTGACGACAATGCTAAAGACGAGAAGTGTCTCATGGCCCATTCTTCCAACGAGGTACATTCTGAAACCGAATATTATAGTAATGATAGTTATTCTCTAGATGATTTAGAATTAGAAGGTTAATATAACAACCTATGCAAACTAAGTCTAAAATTCATTGAAAAGAACAAAGTGCTAAAATAAAATAGGACCAAGCTTGAAAATGAGATTAGTGAGCTAAGAGATAAATTAGCTAAGCTTGAAAAAATAAAGAAGTTGATTTAGGTTGTCGAAGTTGTGAAAGTCTTAGATAAGAGAATGAAGATCTCAAGAGCACCTCCAATAACTTGGAAAAGTTCATGAAAAGTACTAGTGCTCTTGACGATATGCTTAGTAGGAAAATTCATTCTAAGGAAATACTTGGATTGGGATTTAACACTAATGAAGCATCTATAAGTGAACCAAAACAAGTTAGGTTTACAGAAAAACATCCCAGTGCCCGCGGTGCTCCAAAATATGGGGCGGTTCCATATCAATATGGAACCACAGGTTGCATTAAGGAACCGCGGACAGAATACGAATTTTGTGAAAATTCGCAACATTCTGTTAAAAGTCCATTTTAGGTAAAGGGCCAAAACATCTTGTTGTTAACAATGTTAAATTACCGATAATTGATAAAAAGGAACTTGATAAATTCTACAAGCCTTTAAGTAAACCTCTAATAGGAATGAAAAATTTATCAAGACAATCATCTACTCCTCCAAGAGTACATAATGATTCAAGGCCTAGAAGTAGAACACCAACACCCAAAATGAATGATCACTCTAAGTCAAGATCTAGAAGTAAAACACCAACACCTAGAAACAACAATAACTCTAGATCTAGACCAAAGACTTCTAAGAAAAATAATGGACATCAAAATGCTCATATGAATTGGAATAACTTTCAATAATGTTTTTCTCTGTGGGGCATGTTTCCTCCATTCATGCATCCCAACTAAATGAAAGGGATGTTTGGAACTAACAACTTTGGACCCATGAGATATTGGGGAACAAATATTTGATCTTGTGTGTTGTTACCTAGATATGCTTCGGAATCGATTTAGAGCCCGATGAGTGGATTAAGGATAGTGGTTGTTCTAAACACACGACGGGTAATCAGAATTTGTTCTCATCCTACAAAGCATATAATGGAGGTAACGTTACGTTCGCTAGTAAGCTACGTGGTAACATTATTGGAAAAGGTACGGTTTATCTTGACTCCATGACCATCGAAAATGTTGATCACGTAGATAACTTAGGGTTTAACTTACTAAGTATAGGTCAAATTTTTGACAATAAGTGTAAGTTCATCTTTTTGGAACATGATAGTGAAATCGTAAAAGATGGAAAGATCATTGGAAAAGGTGTTAGAAAGCATGGACTTTATGTCATGAAGGTCAATAGGAAGTCAATGGAAAACTTATGTCTAGCGACTTTAGATGATAGTTCTACTCTTTGGCAAAGGAGATTAGGTCACGCTAATATGCGTTTAATTCAATCTTTAGTCTCTAAGGAGTTGGTAAGACATCTCCCCAAGATTAAGTTTGATAGTCACTTTTGTGATGCTTGCAAAGTTGGGAAGCAAGTTCACTCAAGTCACAAGGCCAAGAATTTGGTATCGACCTCTCGGTGCCTAGAGCTCCTACATATGGATCTCTTTGGACCTTCTGCCATACGGAGTTATGGAGGTAACCTTTATACCCTAGTTATAGTTGACGACTATTCTAGATTCAATTGGACTAGATTTTTGGCTTCTAAGAATGAAGCTTTCGATCAGTTCGAAACCTTTAGTCGAATGATCCAAAATCAACTAGGATGTTCAATTGTCTCTATTAGAACAGATCATGATAAGGAATTTGATAACATAGTGCAATTTGGTGCCTTTTGTGAAGCTAATGGTATTACCCATAACTTCTCGGCTCCTTGCACTCCACAATCAAATGGGGTAGTTGAAAGGAAGAATAGAACTATTTGAGAGATGAGTAGGACAATGTTAAATGAGCAATACTTTCCTCAAAAATTTTGGTGTAATACCGTGTTTGGAAGCAAGTGCTTCATTCTCAACACCAAATACTACCTTACTAAGTTCGACCCAAAGTCGTACGAAGGTATCTTTTTAGGTTATCGTCAAACTAGTAAAGCCTACATAGTCCTCAATATAAGCTTGGGTGTAATCAAAGTATCACTCAACGTGACATTTGATGAAACCCCTCCTTCATCTAAGACATCACCTTTGGTAGATGATGACTTGGACGAAGTAAACATAGTTAAGGCCAAAGAGGTTAGAAAAATAGGAGTTGAAGACCTTAATGTTGAAAAGGGAGTAAACATTAGGGAGTCTAAGGATCATACTCTCGAAAACGTCACAGGCGACTTAAATCAAAGGACCCTTAGATCTTAATTCCAAGATCAAAGTAACTTCTTTTGTTTCGTCTCATTGATTGAACCAAAGAATGTTAAAGAATCTTTGATGGATCAAAGTTGGGTCATCGCCATGCAAGAAGAATTGAATCAATTATTTGCTAATAACGTTTGGGAACTTGTTCCTCCACCTAGAAGTACTACCATCATAGGAACCAAGTGGTTATATAGGAATAAGTTAGATGAGAACGGTGTTGTATCTCGTAACAAGGCTAGACTTGTAGCTCAAGGTTATAATCAACAAGAAGGGATTGATTATGATGAGACATATGCACTGGTAGCAAGGTTAGAGTCCATTAGGATCCTTTTAGCTTATGCTTGTGCATTTGATTTTATGCTTCAACAAATGGATGTAAAGAGTGTGTTTCTTAACGGTTTGATCAATGAGGAGGTATATGTGGCACAACCTCCTAGCTTTATTGATTTTGAGAAACCAGATCATGTTTACAAGTTTAAGAAAGCTCTTTATGGTCTTAAACAAGTACCTAAAGCTTGGTATGATAGACTTAAATATTTTCTTGTTAAACATGAGTATACCATGAGGATGGTAGACAATACACTCTTTACAAAGAAGAAAGGTTCTCACCTCATAATCTTACAAATATATATTGATGACATTTTATTTGGTTCAACTTGTCAAAGCTTGTGTGATGACTTTTCCAAAATCATGCATGACGAGTTTGAAATGAGCATGATGGGAGAACTTAACTTCTTTTTAGGACTCCAAATTCGAAAAATGGATGATGGTATTTTCTCTAATCAATCTAAGCACGTTAAAGAAATGCTAAAGAAATTTGGATTAGAGGACTCTATACCAATAAAGACCCCTATGGCCTTGAATACTAAACTCACCGTAGAGGATGATTGTGAGTCGATAGACAACACCAAATATAGAGGTATGATTGGTAGTTTGTTGTACCTAACAATAAGTCGACCGGATATCATGTTTAGTGTTTGCCTTTGTGCTCGCTTCCAAGAGGCTCGCAAAACATCTCACCTTGAAGCGGTTAAGCGTATCTGTCGATACATTAAGGTCACTATACATTTAGGATTATGGTATCCTAAAGGGACTGGCGTATAAACCATAGTATACGCGGACTCGGATCATGGGGGAGACTATGTGGACCAGACTAGCACTAATAGAGTTTGTACCTTCATGGGTTGTTGTTTAACTTCTTTGTTCTCCAAGAAACTAACCGCTGTTGCTATATCCACCAAAGAAGCCGAGTATGTGAGAGCCGGTAAAGCTTGTCAACAAGCTCTATGGATGAAGCAAGCGTTTGTTGATTACGGGATCTTACTTAGTGATGTTCCCATCATGTGTGACAATAAGGGTGCAATAGACCTTAGCAAGAATCCCGTGCAACATTCGCGAACTAAGCACATTAAGATTTGCCACCATTTCCTTAGGGATAATGTTCAAAAGGGGAACATTTAGATTGAGAAGGTGCCCCCGTTAGCCGACATCTTCACTAAGCCACTTAAGATGGAACCTTTTAATTACTTGCGTCTATGTCTAGGTTTAATAGAACATATTCATTAATTGCACATTTTTATTGATCGAGTCTTTTTCTCTTTTGAGTCTTTTCATTCTTTGAGTCATTGAGTATCTGTTGAGATGGAATTTGTACATGATCTCATCGTTCTTTTCGGGCTTTAAATGCATAAAATGTCATAAATATAGCATATATATGCTTGTGTTTGTTTACTTGTGTATTTTAGGTATGGATATCGTGAAAAACACAAAAGATCACAAGAAACAAGGAAAAACGAACACGAGAAACAAAGGCGCACAATAAACCGGGCCCTAGTTTGTGATTTCTCAAAGAATATACCTTGAAGACTTGAAGATGTACAAGAATGATCCCTCATCAATGAAGAAATGACACTTAATACCCTTGTATATTCATAATTACAAGTTTGGTCCCTTAAGCTTGTCAAAATTACAAAAAAGGTCCCCTCAACTTTGAAGATTTGGCAAGTTTAATCCCTCAAGATTCAAATTTGTCAACAATGTTCCTCCATAATGTCAAACATACTTAGACGACCTTCAAAGATGAAGAATGTCCTAGATCAGCCCTTGAAATATCCAAAATGGGAAAACAAGTCCTTGAAAATACTTTGGAAAAGTATTTGTGGCCAAAGTGTGAAAATATAAACTTCATTAACAAAGGAAATGAGTTTATGGGCTATTTAAACTTGTTATACATGTTTTCCCAAAATACAAGGACCCTTTCTGCCATTTCCAAAGTTCAAATAATACAAACACGCGCCAAACAACTTATTCCCAAGTTTTTCGGATCAAATGAGTACTATTCACCCTATGAACCCAGTAACTATCTCTCTTATAACAAAGGGTAAATTCCAATTACCCTAACCCACAACTAATTCACCCCTACACGTATCATTCCCATGCTTCACATCACATACCACTCCACTCTATGGACCCCACCATTCAAGCCGTCCACCTATCACATCACACCTTAACCTCCAAGGAATGATACGTGGCCAAATAAATAGCCCACACTCCTTACTTGGTCCTAAAGCAAAAATGAACGAATTGGATGAATTTGGACAGCTCAACACATCAACACGCACTCAAGCACTCCAAGGGGATTTTTGAGAATTCTAGGTTGGGGTTTCTTGTATTTCAGCATTCTAGAATCATCACTTGTAGTCTATAAGAGACCTCAACATGTGAGAGTCCCTTGTTCAAGTTTGTCTCTTAAACATTGTAATTTCCTTTTAAAATTTATAAAAGTTTGGTATTTTTAAGAAATTGTAATTCCTTTTTATGTTTTTGAAAGTTGGTATTGTTTAAGAGTGATTCTGAGTCCCATTATATGTTATAAACCTGTTTTGATCTTTGGATTGAAGCACGTTTAGGTTTGGTAAGGTTTTCAAGTTTCAAAAAAGCTTGAAATCATTGTTTCTGTTTGCTTATTTTTAACTGTCCTAACCCCTACCAAAAGCTATAAGCCTTTGCAAGCTTGTTGACACCAAGCTAGTGAAGGTTTATCAACCTTTGGTTGGTCTGTTTGCTCTTTGTGTTGAAGAAATCAAGTCCTTGAGGTTCTGCTTTGAACCATCAGCCAAGGCCTCATTTCATCTCCTTTATTCAAGTACCTTTGTCACTCTCTAGCTGTTGAGAGTGGTCCAAGGAGCATAGCTGATCCTCCTAGGAAGTTGTGGGGGATATGTATTGATTTCTTTTAAGTTTCCTCTAAAAAATATTGATATTGAATCTGTTATGTGATTTTCCATGTGATTTGGTGTTCTTCTGTTTGTGTGGTTGTTTTTATTGTTGAGATCTGTTAGTTGTCACCTAGTTGAGCTATTTGGATCATAAAATTAGTAGGTTGTGTTTAAAACTCAAAAGTTTGTTTGAAAATGTACTAAAACAAGGTTGTTTTGTTTTTGGGATCAAAAGGCCTTGTGGCCTTGTGCCCTTGGTTCTTTGGGTTTGGATACTCTAAACAAGGTATTTGTCACTGGTTTTGGTCATTGGTTAAGTATTTTAAGGTTTGGAAAAGGTTTTGCAACTTTTGGAAAAATTTGATAAAATTGCTTTGAAAATGGTCAAACACACCAGCAAGGATTAAATCCTTGTTGTTTGGATTTAGAGTCCGATTTTTGGTTTGGGAAGAGTTTAAGTGATAAGCTATCTGTGCACGATCTGTTTGTGGAAATTGGTGGCTTATTGTGGTTGCTATAGCTTATTGAAGTTGGCTGAAGTGGTCATTTGCATCAGCAAAGTGACCACCTCATTTTAGCTTTGCATTTTGTTATCTAGTGTATGCCCTGCTACTTGGTTGCTTGAAACTTGTTATTTTGCTGCTTGTGATCTTATTTGGCTATTTGGTTTGCTTATTTGAGTGCTTATAAGCCAACTGGCTTATTGGCCTAATTTGTCCAAAATCTGTCATCATTTGGCTAACTAGCCACTTGATTCACAAAAACTCAGCCTAGATTCCATCACAAAAGTTGCTTATAACAAGCTCATAAACAATCCTTGGCAATTTGGTAACATTTGGAACACTTTGACTTATGGTCAAATAAGCACAATTTGGCTTATTTTTCAGAACAACTTATTGGTACATGCAAACACTTACTTTTGTGATATGTGTCATTTTTCTTAGCTTATTATCATATTTGAGAAGTTATAAGTCTTTTGGTTAAGCTTTTGCTAGGAAACCAGCTTATTTGGCTTTTTTAGCCAGCTTATTTGCTTCTACAACTTATTTTACTTGACTTTTTGTGATTTTTCTTTTTTATTATTCTTAGTTAAGCTATTTATGAGCTTTTGCAAAAAGAATCAGCTTTTGAAACCCTCTAGAACTCAAACCCGACAATTTTGTCTTTTAGTGAAATTCTACTTTGCTTATTTCTGGCTTATTGGTTAAGCTTTTTCAAAATTTCTTTTTACAAATCTCTTTAGCATCCCAAAAGAAGGTTATGTGTTAAATTAGAGCTTATGGAATTAGCTTATGGCTTATTGGGCTTATTGGCCCAATAAGAATAAGTTGTTGACTTATTAAGCTGTGATAAGCTCATATTCAGCTTTTGGGCCTTCAGAGTTTTGTGCTTAAAATTCAATTTTGATTCAGACTGGTGAATTTGGGCTTATTTGGTTGAGTTTGGATTTTATTGGGCTAAGAAGCCCATTAAGGGGTCTGTTTTGGTTTTTAGCCCATTTGGGGGCCTAATAGGGGTATTTTGGTAATTTCACTTTCATTTTCTGTTTATTTAGATTAAAACAAACCAGTTTGCAAGTTTTTAGAAATTTCTATAATTTTTGAATTATTAATATTATTTTAATATTTAATTTTAGTTTTTAATCATTTTAAATACTTTTAATTAGTTTTAAATTTTATAAAAATAGTTTTTAGTTTAATTAAGTCATTTGAGAGTTTTACAAATTGAAAAATATTCATTTGGGCTTTTTATTAATTATTTTGATTTTTAGGGCTTTAAATAGCATTTAACAATTAATATTTAATTAAATAAAAGGTTTGAAAACGTTTTGATCATTTGTAAACCCTATTTGCATTTTTATTTATTTTTGGTAATTTTTTTGGAATTTGTAGAGTTAATTTTTATTTTGTTACTTTTTACGTTTTTTCGTTTCATTGGCGTAGTGTAATTTCAACGTATCCGTTATTCTAATTTCTCATCTTTCTTTCTCTTATATTAATTCAAAATCATTACGAATTATTCACACACAATAAACCTCCTTGGGAAACGAACTTTTTACCATTGGGTCATTAACACTTGATTTTCCTAAATCGTTTGTTTAATACTTACCGCATTTACGCCTTTTTCCTAAAAGGTCGTATTTTACCACAGTCAATTTTGGCGCCGCTGCCGGGGAGGTGTGTCGTGATTAATTTGAAAAATTTTGTTTTTAATATCTAACCATAAATAGTATTTGTGTTAAATAGAAATCTATTAACACGTATTATCGGTTTTTTCGTTTTCTTTGTAAATTATTATTATTATATTGTATATGTAATATCTCCAAAAGTGTGAAAGCACAACCTTAATTGGGATTTGATCTCCTAATTATTGTATTCGAATCTCAAACAAAAAGAAAAAGGCAAAAATAGATAAATACTTTCGTGAAGCTTGATCTTGAAAAATACGAACTTTAAGGTGAATAGATAGGCAACGTGTTATAAAAGGCCGTTAAAGGGAAGTTAGGTACTTAAGTTCTTTGCGCCACCTCATTCCCCCCGTTCACTTGTGAGTATTTGATATTGAAGGCTAATCGAGGGTTTTGCCGCCCAAAGTATTATTACGTATCATATATATTTGCTTGGTTTCTTTGTCACCAAAGTTCTAAAGTCAATCGAAGGCGTTCACTCCACGTGATCGTTTTCATTCTTTGAGGCTTCTTTAATCAAGAGTTTGATTCGAGGAGAGATTTGGTAGATTGTTGCCTACAAATACACACAAAATCCAAAAAAAAAATTTAAAAACAATCAAAAACACAAAAAAAAGTTTGAAAATCAACAAAACAACCAAAAGAATCTTCTTTGCTCACCTCCACGTTCTACGTCACATTTATGCAAACTCGTAATCAAGCAAAACGAGATCTCAAACGTCATCAAAACCAAGGAAATCTAGATCCTTTGATTGAAGAAGAACCTCCAATTTCCGAACCCGTTGTAGAACCAATAGTCACCATGGCTAATCGTACTATGATGGAGTTGCTTCAAGCACCCACCGAGGGTTTTGGAGAAGTTATTGTGATTCCCGCCATCCTTGTGGAGAATTTCGAGATGAAGACGGGTTTAATGTCGATGCTTCAAGCAAACAAGTTTCGTGGACCTTAAAAAGACAATCCGCATTATCACATAAGGGATTTCAATCGTCTCACCGCAACAAGCAAGTTTAAGGATGTTCCACATGATGCCATTAAGATGATGTTGTTTCCATACTCGTTCGATGGACCCGCAAAAATTTGGCTCGAGAAAGAACCGCCAAATTCGATTTTGACATGGAATGATCTCGTCTCTAAGTTTGTGAACCACTTTTTTCCGCCATCTAAGACAACACATTTGAAAAATGAGATTTCAAGGTTTACACAACGTTCTAATGAAAGTTTTTCAATGGCATGGGAACGATTTAAGGAAATGTTACATGAATGTCCTCACCATGATTTTTCGGAATTGCATCAAATTGATACTTTTTATAATGGGCTTAACGATCATGAATGAGATTATTTGAATGCCGCCGCGGGTGGTAATTTTTTGTGCAAAACGACCGATGAAGCTTTAAAGATTATCGAGAATAGATCTAAGGTTTATAACCCTCGTAACACACCGAGTGTTGCCACTATGGGTTCATCGTCATCGTCATCGTCTCGTAAAATGAATGCCTTACATGATGAAGCAAATGAGGAAAATCGGTTTTTCGATAGATTTTTGACGCTTATGACACATTGGAAAGCACAAGATGCTTTGAATTTCGCATCGGTTAAAGCGGTTGAAAAGTTTGTATATCTTGTGGTGGAGCTCGTGATTTTTCCGAGTGCATTACCATCGGTGGTAACACTTCGAGTGCTTACATAGCAATGGGAACTTACAACCAAAACGGCCAAGGTTCCCGCTCAAATCAAGCTCCCCAAAATCAAAATGCTAACAACTATCGAAACAACAATCAATGTGGTGGTTATCAAGGCAATAAACGTAACTATAACAAGGGTAATTATCAAAGTGGGAACAATGGGCAAGTGCAAAATCAAAATCAAAACAGTGATTTTCAAAATACTACACAAGGTTTTCAAAACGTTCACACTAAAAATCTTCAAGGAGAATTTTTGGATTATGCAATAGCAAATGATGTTAAGTTTGATAACATGCAACGTGACATGATTAGCTTAAGATCCGAGTTTGAAAACGAGCTTAAAATGAACTTGCTAATGAACTAAAAACTCATACTAATAAAATGGAAGCAAACATTCAACGTCTTCAACAAAATCAACAAAAGATGGAACAAGGTCAACATGAGATTAAGCAAGAGTTGTTAAAATCGGATAAAAGGCAATCTAAATTTGAAGATCGAATGGCTAGTATGTTTGAAGCTATCATGCTTAAACCCTCTTCCTCAGGTGGTCTTCCAAGTGATACCATTGCAAACCTGAAAGGAGAAATGAAGGTTATTGCTACTCGTAGTGGTAAAACTTTCAAGGAACCAATCTCTGGTCCTGGTACTTCTATGGAGAAGGGAATCGAGAAATAACCCGAGGTGATGGTCGAAAAGGAGCATTTTACAAGCTCACGATCTAAAACCCGCATGCTTTTACCATGAATAGTACCCTTATGATCGTACGTACATGATTAGAACTTTCCTTATTTAACACGTTTACGTTTCACGAACAAGATTTACAAGTATTACGTATGTGTTATTACACGATAATATTTATTACGTATTAAGACACGATAATTATTTCAATAATAATTATAATCACGAACATACGAACATGAAATCATGAACGTAAATAATCACGAGCTTAATATTATGTATTTACGTATATTTATTACGATCATGAATAAATATAATAAGACACGAACCATAACTATTTAAATCATGTAAACACGAACACGTAAACACACTTAATATTAGACACGAGAAAACATATGGGTTACCCCATGTGGGCCCATCTACCCGCGGCTAAAACACAAGAAAGGGCCAAGCCCATTTGATTTTTACTAAACAAGGAAAAAGGGAAAACTTATTTTCATAATTAACAAAAATTAGAAAATAAACAAAACCCTAATCTCTCTTTGTCTCCTCTTGGCCGCCGGGGATAGAAAACCAAAAGGGGGTGTTGGTTGATTTTTGGTGTTTGATTTCTTGCAAGGTTTTTAGTGTGGTCGTTCTCCTTTGTTTCACGTAATTCGTAAATCCTTAAACCCTTTTTCTTTATGTTTTTATTTAATCAAGAACACATGAAATCATGGTTATTAAAAACAAGTTAATCATCATGTAATTAAATCATGGGGGTAAATTAATTATGGTTTAAGGGGTGTTTGTTTCGGTCGGTACACACAAACCGAGAGCCCAAGGCTCTCGGTGTGCTTCGTGTGAACACAGCCGAGACCTACGGGTCTCGGTGTGGTGTTGTTGATCTCGGCCGCAAGAGCAAGGGAACCCCCGACCTTGTCGGGGGGTGTTTTTGGTTTCGGTTGGGTCTCGGCAGAAACAAGGACCACCACCGGCTTGAGCCGGTGGCTAAATAAGGAAAGCAGGGGGAACCGTAGGCCGCGGCAGCAGGGGGACACCGGCTAGCCGGTGGGAACTTTTGCTAGCCGACGGCTAGCCAAGACCAAGGGTACGTTTGTCGACCGGTTCACGGGTCCGGTTCACGGGGTTCACGAATACGGTTCACGAACGTTTAATAAATAAAACACGGGTTACGGTCACGACATCATTTTACAAGGTTAATTACTTTTACAAGTTTATTTGTAAAAGATTAAATTAAATTAATTAAAACATGTACATAGTTAATTTAATTTATACATGACTTAGGTTATTATTATTAATAATAATACATGTATTTTAACCTAAGTATTTATTATTTAAGTTAGACTATATAATTAATTAATTATTAAACATGCCTTATAATTAATTAATTTACATGACTTAGGTTATATTAATAATATATAAATTAATACATGTTTAACCTAAGTATTTCTACTTTTATTTAATTAAATCATGTTATATTCAATTAAATACTTTAACCTATAGTTTATTTAATTTACATGTAATAATTAATAAACTATACTATTTAATCACTTGACTTAGAATATAAATCAGTAAACACTTAAGCTTATATTATTAGCTTAATGATCCAACTTATTTCTATTTATGGAAACTTTCTATTTTTAGAAAGTTATTTAATTAAGGCAGTTAATCTATTTATGGGAACTTTCTATTTTTAAAAACTTATCTATTTTAAACAGTAAATCTATTTTTGGAAACTTGCTATTTTTGGAAACTTTCTACTTTTGGAAACATTCTATTATGGGAAACCTGCTATTCTTAGAAAGTTACTTATTATTACACAACAAGTATAATAATACAAGAAATACATGTAATACTTAATTAGAATGGACAGAATACATGATAAACACAGCATAACATTAAAATCAGTAAAACAAGACATGAACATATAAAACAAGCTAAGACAGGATATAAAACCAGTTACGTACTCAGTAATCAGATATTTATACACGTGTACGATTTATGTAGCATAGTGATACCAAAGTAGGACTCTCTATTCCATTCGTCTTCTTCGTTCACTGGACACAAGGTACGGATTCTCCGTCCTTTCATTATGGACATTCTTCCTTATTAGGATTCCCGGTATGCAGCCAACTGTTTTCCCCATTATATGTTTTATATGTTTTCGAATTGCTTATGTTTAATTAGATACCTAAAGCCATATACATGCATGACCAGTTTCACCTAGTTATGGAGGTACCATAACCATAACACTGGAGGCACCAGTGTTATGACTCCACCATGACGGAGTGATAGCTCGTGGCGTCCCTTCAGCTTTTGGCCATATTATTATTATTATTATCATGTGGGGCGTATGGGTGCATCCTAGGTTACATGTTTTCAGCAGATTATTCAGGTGAATGTGGTGTGTGCCTTGCATCCTTCACAAGGAGCTGATCCCTCCTACCCAAACTTATAAATAAATTAGAGGCAGCCCCTCTAATTTGCATGACGAGGTCACCCCTCCAAGTGTTCATGCACGTGGATATTTTATGACCTATATTCGCTAAATGGTAAACATGTTAAACAATTTTTATAAGATAAACATAAGGCTTTTCAAACTATAAAACCAGTTTTATTAAGATATACCAGGTTATCCAGGACTTAGTCTTTTCCGTTGCTTTATGCTTATATTCTTATATCATTCATGCTTCACTTGTATATCCGTGCACTGAGCGTTACGATCAGTCGTTTTTCCTTTCATGTTCTTAAAACGGAAGGTACTCAGGGACGCTCGTAGACTTTAAGCGTACGTGCACATGGATTGGAAGCTTTCTAGCCTTCATTACTTTATGCATTTCTTCATACTTTGATACTCATTTCCATGGACATTGTTTAGTCCTTTTCATTTATAGTACTTATGTTTGTGTGTGATGAGTTCTACTTTTATGGTACCGATGTTTGATTTCGGTATTTCATTTATGGTCATGTGATGTTTAATACATTATCCTTGTATGCTTTGATGACACGCCATAATCACGCGTGACATTCCATTTATCAAAATAGGGTGTTACAGTTATGGTATCAGAGCCAAGGCTTCGACCGGTAGGTTCTCAAAACACGACCTGTGATTAGTGGGTAGTCACTATGGTCTTCCTAGAACTGACGGTCGGTTTTCATGCATTCATCATTTTCATGCATACATATATATGTCATTGTCGCAGGTTTATGACTAAGTAATGGTTGGTACAGGACTGGCCCTATTTAGTCGCATGTATTTTATCGAAACTTTTAACTTTGGGACCGACCCATTGGCGTCCCCTCGCCATGTCTTTTGTTTTGAGTGAACTGACCATAGGCGTTCACTCTCGAGCATACAAAAGTTTTCATAAAACTGCATCATGCATTCATGTACAAATTTTCTTGCATAAAATTTTCTCATGATTTATTGGTATAAATTTTTTTCATGTATATAGTTTATGTTTGATCAGTTTAATCATGTATGTTATGTTATACTATCAGATGGTTCTCACATGCGAACAGGAACAACTCTATGCAGCAATCCAAGCTGCAATGCAAGCTATGCTTCCTCAGTCGAGGAACGAAATCAGGACTGAGGTTCAAGCTGCCAACAATCAGCAACAACACCCAGTACCTCCTTCTCCTCCTCCAGCAACATTGGTCACATGGCTGGAGAGATTCAATAAGCTACGCCCTCGAGCTTTCGAGAGAACAGATAGCCCCAGTGAAGCAGAAAGCTGGTTGGCTCACTTTGAGAAGATCTTTGATGCTATGGGCTGTGACCCCGTCTTCAAGTCGAGGTTGGCCTGCTACTAGTTCGAAGGTGATGTGCTATCATGGTGGATGGCACTTAAGCAGTCTGAGGGAGGTGATAATTGGATGGCTGGTTTGACTTGGGCTCAGTTCAGGGATTTTATGATGGGACAGTTCTTTCCCAAGGCTGAGCAAGACAAGATGAAGAGAGAGTACCATGGAATCCGATATAGGGCTGGGGAGAATAGCAACGAGTTCATGCAGCGCTTTCTTCGCTTGGCTGGTTTTCTTGGTGCAGCAACAGGTACTCCTGAAGAGCAAGCACACCACTTCAGGTGGGATCTTCGTACATCGGTCGCAAACAACTTGGTGTGTGCTACATTCAAAATGGTAGCACAAGTGGCCGATGCAGTACGTAAGCTGGAGATGCTGTAGGAAAGAGATGAGTTCGGGGAAGCAGAGAGACCCATAAGAGGTAAACATTCGTATCCAACGGTGACCAATCCGTATTCTTTCAGTATATGTCAATATTTCATCTCTTTAAAACTGTATCTTCCATGCAAAAGACTGGGGACCGGTCTCAGTCGGCTACTTAGCAACAGCCTACCCAGCCCAAGGGAAACGGTCAGACTTACGACCGTTCTGCTACGGATAGGCGTGGCGGTAATGATAATTACCGTAACAACGTTGGACACTCCAACAACAGCAGGAATCATGGTAACGGGAGGGACCAGAACAAGAGAGGTTCACAGTCTAACCGTCCAGCTATCACTGGCTCACAGCCAGTCAGGACACCTGCTGTAGGATATACTCATCCTCTTTGCACTACCTACAATCGCAGGCACCTAGGGCCATGTCGCCGCGACAGCGACACATGCTTCAAGTATGGTCTGCCTGGCCATCGCATGAAGGACTGCCGCAAGGGCGAGATGGAGGGCACATCAGGACATGTTGATACCAAGCCGCCTCCTACTAGTGGACGCGTTTACATGACATCTCGCGATCAGGCCAACAAGTCTACAGGTACCATCACTGGAATCTTGTATATGTATGGTCAAGCTGCATGTGTTCTGTTTGACACGATGCTACTCACTCAGTCATTTCTACTCCTTATGCCAAGAATGTTAGGATACTCCCCATGCCACTAGAGAGTATACTGAATATTTCCACGCCTTTAAGAGACTCTGTACGTATAACCCATGTGTACAAGAGCATTCCTCTAGAGTTCGATGATAAGATTCGTCCTGTTGACGCACTTCCGCTGGATATGAATGATTTTAACATGATTTTAGGCATGGATTGGCTATCAAAGCATCATGCTACCATGGACTGCCATTCATATCAGGTCATCTTCGGTGATGTTAATGCGTCAGAGTACATTCACAACGGGTTCGTACCCGGAAGGTCTGTACAAATCATATCAACCCTGCAAGCACGTGCATTAATTTCACATGGTTGTGAGGGCTATCTAGCTACTGTTCATGATTTGGATATTGAATCCCCATCAGTTCAGAATCAGCCGATAGTGTCAGAATTTCCAGATGTATTTCCAGAAGAACTTCCGGGCATACCACCTGCATGTGAAGTAGAATATAATATCGAGCTCATCCTAGGAGCTGAGACGATTTCTAAGGCTCCTTATCGCATGGCTCCCATAGAGTTAAAGGAGCTGAAGGATCAATTACAAGAACTTCTGGAACGAGGTTTTATTCGACCGGGCGCATCTCCATGGGGCGCACCGGTCTTATTCGTTAAGAAGAAGGACGGCAGTATGCGTCTTTGCATAGATTATCACGAGCTCAACAAGATTAGCATCAAAAATAGGTATCCACTACCGTGTATTGACGATCTGTTTGACCAACTCCAAGGGGCCAAGCATTTCTCCAAGATTGATCTAAGGTCAGGCTATCATCAGCTACGGGTTAAGGAGCAGGACACATCGCCAAGACTGCTTTTCGTACACGCTATGGCCACTACGAATTTGCAGTCATGCCATTTGGCCTTACCAATGCTCCAGCAGTGTTCATGGATCTGATGAACAGAATCTTCCATGAATTTCTGGACAATTTCGTCATTGTCTTCATTGACGACATCCTGATATTCTCTAAGTCCAAGGAGGAACACGAAGACCATCTTCGTACAGTACTACAGATTCTTCGCCAGAAGCAGTTGTATGCTAAATTCTCTAAGTGTGAGTTCTGGTTAGACAAGGTGGCATTCTTAGGTCACATTGTATCAGCAGAAGGAATCACGATGGATCCAGCAAAGGTTGAGGCTATCACCAAGTGGCCAAGACCGACATCAGCAACTGAAGTCCGCATTTTCCTAGGCTTAGCTGGTTATTACTGTAGGTTTGTGGAGAACTTTTCTCGTTTAGCACTACCATTGACCAAACTGATGTGGAAAGGGGAGAAATTCGTCTGGACTGAAGAAAGAGAGAAGATATTTGAAGACCTAAAGCAGAAGTTAGTATATGCAGCGATTCTTACTCTCCCATCTGGTACAGGTGGATTTCAGATCTACAGTGATGCATCGGGGAAGGGACTTGGTTGTGTTATCATGCAACATGGGAAAGTGACTGCGTACGCTTCACGGCAGCTTAAGCCTTATGAGGAAAATTAACCTACGCATGACTTGGAACTTGCAGTAGTCATGTTTGCTTTGAAGATATGGAGGCACTACTTGTATGGAGAATCATGCGACATTTTCACGGACCACAAGAGATTGAAGTATATCTTCACTCAACATGAATTGAACATGAGACAGAGGAGATGGTTAGAGCTGTTGAAGGATTATGACATAAATCTACAGTATCATCCCGGCAAGGCGAATGTAGTGGCAGATGCACATAGCAGAAACTCCAGAATGATAAACGACATTAAAATTGAGGAGGAAATTATAAGAGACTTGGAGCGACTAGATATAGAGATCATGGTACGTGGACAACACGGTTACTGGGCTAATCTTAGAGTGGAACCCGAGTTACTCTCTAGGATCAAGGAAGCTCAGAAAGACGATGGTGAAATATGGGCGATAATTCAGAATTTGAGGAAGCAGACAGAATTTCGAGTAGACGCAAATGGTATCTTATGGCAGGGCACGAGACTTTGTGTTCCTGATGATCAAGAACTCCAGGAAGCATAGTTAGCTGAGGCTCACAGCTCCCCATTCTCTATTCATCCTGGTTCGACCAAGATGTACCATGACATCAAGCAGTACTTTTGGTGGAGTGGTATGAAACAGGATGTTGCGACTTACATCTCCAAATGTCTTACCTGCCAGCAGGTTAAGATCGAGCATCAGAGATCTGGCGGTCTTCTTCAACCGTTAGATATTCCGGAGTGGAAATGGGACAAGATCACCATGGATTTTGTTACCGGTCTTCCGTAGACAAAAAGGAAGCACGGTGCGATTTGGGTTATCGTTGATCGACTTACCAAATCAGCTCATTTCTTACCGATCCGCAAAGAAGATTCGATCAGTAAACTCGTCGATACTTATAGGAGGGAGATCATGAGACTTCACGATGCTCCATCCAACATCGTCTCAGACAAAGATCCTCGATTCACTTCGCGATTCTGGAGAAGTCGGCAGAAAGCTTGGGGTACAAAACTTAAGCTTAGCACGGCTTTTCATCCTCAAACAGACGGGCAGTCGGAGCGAACGATTCAAACATTAGAAGACATGTTGAGGTCATGTGCGTTGGAATGGACGGGAGATTGGGACGATTATATATGTTTGGTAGAGTTTGCATACAACAACAGTTGGCACGCAAGTATCAAGTGTGCTACTTTCGAGATGTTGTATGGCAGAAAGTGTCGCGCCCCAATCTGATGGGATCAGGTTGGTGAGCGAACACTTGAAGGACCATAAATGATAGAATTGACTAATGAGAAGGTCGTAGTAGCTAAGCAGAAACTGCAAGAAGCACGATCACGTCAGAAGATTTATGCAGACAAGCATCGTAGGGACTTACATTTTAATGTAGGAGATCACGTTTTCTTTAAGGTTTCATCGGCACGTGGTGTTAGACGTTTTGGAATCAAAGGGAAGCTCAGTCCTCATTCATCGGACCGTTTGATGTCATTGAGCGAGTTGGTGAAGTATCTTACCGTTTAGCGTTACCTCCGCAGTTTTCTCATGTTCACGATGTTTTCCATGTGTCCTTACTCAGTGGGTACAAGTATCATCCCCTTCACATGGTTCAGTATCCACTGGAACAGATTCGTGAAGATCTCACTTTCATAGAATAACCCGAACGAGTTCTTGACAGACAAGAACGAGTCATGAGAAGGAAGACGATTCCATTCGTCAAAATTCTTTGGAGGGAACATACTGAGCGGGAAGCCACTTGGGAAACAGAGGAGTCTATACGGGCTTCTTACCCTCATTTCATATTTTGAATTCGGGTATGTTCTTCTTTTCCAGTTTACTTTATCTATAATTCGGGGACGAATTATTCTTTTTAGGGGGGAGAGTTGTAAAACCCGCATGCTTTTACCATGAATAATACCCTTATGATCGTACGTACATGATTAGAACTTTCCTTATTTAACACGTTTACGTTTCACGAACAAGATTTACAAGTATTACGTACGTGTTATTACACGATAAGTATTTATTACGTATTAAGACACGATAATTATTTCAATAATAATTATAATCACGAACATACGAAATGAAATCATTAACGTAAATAATCACGAGCTTAATATTATGTATTTACGTATATTTATTACGATCATGAATAAATATAATAAGACACGAACGATAACTATTTAAATCATGTAAACACGAACACGTAAACACACTTAATATTAGACACGAGAAAACATATGGGTTACCCCATGTGGGCCCATCTACCCGCGGCTAAAACACAAGAAAGGGCCAAGCCCATTTGATTTTTACTAAACAAGGAAAAAGGGAAAACTTATTTTCATAATTATCAAAAATTAGAAAATAAACAAAACCCTAATCTCTCTTTGTCTCTTCTTGGCCGCCGGGTATAGAACACCAAAAGGGGGTGTTGGTTGATTTTTGGTGTTTGATTTCTTGCAAGGTTGTTAGTGTGTTCGTTCTCCTTTTTTTGGGTAAAAGGGCATCATCCCCGGTAAAATATATTCCCAAAAAGCGTTGAAGTACAATGGAATGTAGCGGAAATGCTACATTAACCTCAAGCTAACCTGCTTGAACAACCACTAAATCATATGACATGCCATATGATCTCTAACAAACAATTACAATACAAATTACACCAATAGGAAAAAACCACCTAAAAGTGCATAAACAATGAAAAAATGAAATCATCATGATGCGTGAGAAGTGCGAATATCCGGATGACGAGTTCCATGGCGATCATCAATCACTATATCTTTGTCAGTCTCACTATCAGCATTCAACACATCATCTGTTGGGCCACCACCATCCTCCCAATCAGTGCCATCTTCCATCATACCACTCAAAGCACCAAAAGAATTCTTGTTGCTTGTCCCCGTTTGACTAGAATCAGGAGCCAAAACCTTATTATTAAGGAAACCCCTCTTAAGAATAGATCCATCCTTCTTTGGAGCAGCCGGAACTGAAGTACCTAACGACTCATTTGGTTTAGTCGTCTTAGAACTAACCCCTTTCTCAACAACACGATAAGAAAGATTAAGAGCCGGTTTAGTTAATTTAATCCCAGCAACCTGATGTTGCTTGTTCTTACCCTTCTTCTTCTTCTTCTTCTTATTATTATTCACTACCACAAAACCATCATTATCATTATCCATACGAGCTTCATCTACATCAACAACCTGTGTAGCAACCTCACTATTGACAACCACAGACAACTTAGGACATTTAGAATCAATGTGATCAAAAATGAGACAAGTAGAGCATCTAGGAGGAGTCCACTCATACTCAATATCAATAGTCACCAAATTATGCCCTTTATCTTTCTCAATCGGGATAGCAACAACCATGGATTTTTTAAGAACATCCGCAGCAGTAACCTCAATAAGTGCACGAGCAAACGTACTTCGACCCCATGGATTGATACACGTACTACTAGTATAAGAATCTAGCATGATCGGTCGACCAATCTGAGATGTAATCAAGCTTAGACCAACTTCAGAATACGCAACTATAGGAACACGATGCAGTTTGACCCAAATCGGAGCCTTCCTAATCTCTGCCTTATGCAAATCAGTAACAGACGACCAGACATTAAGAATTAATGGAACTTGACAATCAGCCACGGGCCATTCTCCAAAACACTTTCCATACCATTTTTAGTCTCAAATTGGAATAGAAAAAACTCGTCATGAAGTTTCACTCTTTTCAATCCATACTTGGACCAAACGTTCTTCACATACTTTTCGACTAGCGGAAACGCTAAACGTTTTCCGATAAAATACCCAAATAATGTATTACTAAGGCGTGATCTTACCTCCTCAACAGCATCAAATGGAAGAGCCACAGCAGCCCCTGTTACGTTCTCGTCATTATGCAACTCTTGGATATGAATCGTCTTATTGAATGCAGGTTGCACTATTGACGCAAACGTTTTTCCATTCTGATTAGATGAGCTCTCCTCACCTCTAGGCTGAACCGAAGGGTGCACGTAAGTGCCTTGGCTAAAAGGCAAAGTTTGCCCACTTTGAGTTGTTCCAGCAGCAACATTTAACATGTTTCCATGCCCTATATGATCCCAAACCGAGGTTGTAGCAGCAGCACTGGGGCGTATCCCAACAGGCCCTAGTTCTTGAATCGGCTTACCCCGAACAGCATTCCATCGATCATGAGAAAGAGATCTCCCACGATTGTTGTTATTACCAGCAACAGACTGCACCTCAGCCGCATTACTAGTCCTAGTCAAATCATCAATGGGGTTCACCCCCGGTGATTGACCAGTATGATCATGTTTACGAGGCTCAACAAATCTCGTCCCATGAATACCAGCATCATGTAACCCCGACTGGTAATCAGTCAATGGGTTTTGGTGTTCCAGTGAATCAACATCTTCCCTTTGGTTACTTGATTGTAGTTGAGATACATCAACCGAATCCTGAGAATCACCCTTAAGTCTTTTCATTCGATCTCTAAGCGCATCAAGATCAACTGAAAACGGATCTGTGTTATCCATTCAAATGAAGAACAATCTCTCTCAAAACAATCATGAAACAACACAACAACAGTAATAACCAAAACCCTAGCCGCCACTAGAAGACAAATCCAGCCGCCACACTCAAACCAAGCCCTAATCAAATAATAATAAAATAATAGCTTGAACAGACACAAAAACCCTATTTAACTTAATCAAAAACGAAACCCTAATCAACTCCTAGATTACTGGAACCCGGATCACAATCAATTTCAATATCAAGATACCAAATGACGTTAATTAAACAAGTTTAATCAACGAAATAAGTATAGTAATCAAAAATTAATGGGACGCAGGATTAAAGTAACCAGATTGATAACCAATCATTGAATCAATAAACAAATGAAGAATCATTTTATGTAAACAATAAACAAATCAAGAGATGAAACGTTTAATGTAAACAAAAACAAATTAATCACAAAATTACTGAAGCAAGGGAGATCGGATATCAAAAGGAAAAGAAAAAATGAGACACCATTGATAAAGCTAGAGAGAAAATAGCATGTGTTCTTATTAACAAATATGTTGTTCCTGCTCTAAGAAAGGTGTTCGTTCTCCTTTGTTTCACGTAATCGGTAAATCCTTAAACCCCTTTTTCTTTATGTTTTTATTTAATCAAGAACACATGAAATCATGGTTATTAAAAACAAGTTAATCATCATGTAATTAAATCACGGGGGTAAATTAATTATGGTTTAAGGGGTGTTTGTTTCGGCCGGTACACACAAATTGAGAGCCCAAGGCTCTCGGTGTGCTTCGTGTGAACACAACCGAGACCTACGGGTCTCGGTGTGGTGTTCTTGATCTCGGCCGTAAGAGCAAGGGAACCCCCGACCTTGTCGGGGGGTGTGTTTGGTTTCGGTCGGGTCTCGGCAGAAACAAGGACCACCACCGGCTTAAGCCGGTGGCTAAATAAGGAAAGCAGGGGGAACCGTAGGCCGCGACAGCAGGGGGAACACCGGCTAGCCGGTGGGAACTTTTGCTAGCCGGTGGCTAGCCAAGACCAAGGGTGCGTTTGTCGACCGGTTCACGGGTCCGGTTCACGGGGTTCACGAATACGGTTCACGACACGTTTAATAAATAAAAAACGGGTTTCGGTCACGACATGATTTTACAAGGTTAATTACTTTTACAAGTTTATTTGTACAAGATTAAATTAAATTAATTAAAACATGTACGTAGTTAATTTAATTTATACATGACTTAGGTTATTATTATTAATAATAATACATGGATTTTAACCTAAGTATTTATTATTTAAGTTAGACTATATAATTAATTAATTATTAAACATGCCTTATAATTAATTAATTTACATGATTTAGGTTATATTAATAATATATAAATTAATACATGTTTAACCTAAGTTTTTTTACTTTTATTTAATTAAACCATGTTATATTTAATTAAATACTTTAACCTATAGTTTATTTAATTTACATGAAATTATTAATAAACTATACTATTTAATCACATGACTTAGAATATAAATCAGTAAACACTTAAGCTTATATTATTAGCTTAATAATCCAGCTTATTTCTATTTATGGAAACTTTCTATTTTTAGAAACTTATTTAATTAAGGTAGTTAATCTATTTATGAAAACTTTCTGTTTTTAGAAACTTATTTATTTTAAGCAGTAAATCAATTTTTGGAAACTTGCTATTTTTGGAAACTTTCTATTTTTGGAAACTTTCTATTTTAGGAAACCTGCTATTTTTAGAAAGTTACTTATTATTACACAACAAGTATAATAATACAAGAAATACAAGTATTACTTAATCAGAATGGGATAGAATACATGATAAACACAACATAACGTTAAAATCAGTAAAACAAGACATGAACATATAAAACAAGCTAAGACATGATATAAAACTAGTTACGTACTCAGTAATTAGATACTTATACACGTGTGCGATTTATGTAGCATTAGTGATACCGAAGTAGGACTCTCTCTTCCGTTCGTCTTCTTCGTTCACTGGACACAAGGTACGGATTATCCGTCCTTCCATTATGGACATTCTTCCTTATTAGGATTCCCCGTATGCAGCCAACTGTTTTCCCCAGTATATATGTTTTATATGTTTTTGAATTGCTTATGTTTAATTAGATACCTAAAGCCATATACATGCATGACCAGTTTCACCTAGTTATGAAGGTACCATAACCATAACACTGGAGGCACCAGTGTTATGACTCCACCACGACGGAGTGATAGCTCGTGGCATCCCTTCAGCTTTTGTCCATATTATTATTATCATGTGGGACGTATGGGTGCATCCTAGGTTACATGTTTTCAGCAGATTATTCAGGTGAATGTGGTGTGTGCCTTGCATCCTTCACAAGGAGCTGATCCCTCCTACCTAAACTTATAAATAAATTAGAGGCAGCCCCTCTAATTTGCATGACGAAGTCACCCCTCCAAGTATTCATGCACGTGGATATTTCATGACCTATATTGGCTAAATGATAAACATGTTAAACAGTTTTTATAAGATAAACATAAGGCTTTTCAAACTATAAAACCAGTTTTATTAAGATATACCAGGTTATCTAGGACTTAGTCTTTTCCGCTGCTTTATGCTTATATTCTTATATCATTCATGCTTCACTTGTATATCCGTGCACTGAGCGTTACGCTCAGCCGTTTTTCCTTTCATGTTCTTAAAACGGAAGGTACTCAGGGACGCTCGTAGACTTTAAGCGTACGTACATATGGATTGGAAGCTTTCTAGCCTTCATTACTTTATGCATTTCTTCATACTTTGATACTCATTTCCATGGACATTGTTTAGTCCTTTTCATTTACAGTACTTATGTTTGTGTGCGATGAGTTCTACTTTTGGGGTACCGATGTCTGATTCCGGTATTTCCTTTATGGTCATGTGATGTTTAATACATTATCCTTATATGCTTTGATGACACGCCATAATCATGCGTGACATTCCATTTATCAAAATGGGGTGTTACACACGAATTATCGCTCATACCACACCTACGGTTGAACCAATACCAATAGTGGAACCCGAGATTCCAAGGCTGATGCCTAGGCCCCAACCCACACCACCCTTACCTTACCTATCGGAACGAAACAAGGAGAACTTGCAAGAACTTAATAAACAACAAATTGAGCTTTTTATAAAAATGTTTCAACAAGTGCATTTTAATGTGAGTTTAGCCGACGTGTTGTTATACATGCCTCGTCTCGCTTCCACTTTTGAAGGTATGATGAACGATAAGGAGAAGCTTTCAAAGCTATCTAATTGTTCTTCGGTTTATCTTAATCGAATATCGGAAAAAGTTGGTGACCCCGGGAAGTTTCTCATTCCTTGTGATATACAAGAAATGGAAGGATGCCTCGCCTTGGCCAATCTTGGCGCAAGCATTAATTTGATGCCTTTTTCCATGTGGAAATCGCTATCGCTTCTGGCTCTTACTCCATCGAATATGACTATCGAGATGGCCGATCATTCTATGATTCTCGCATGTGGAGTAGTCGAAGATGTTTTTGTGAAAGTGGGGAAGTTATACTATCCCGTTGATTTTATCGTAGTGGACATCCCCGCGAATCCTCAAGTTCCTCTAATTTTAGGTCGTCCATTTTTAGACACCTCGAGATCGCTTATCGACGTTCATGCTAGAACAATTACTTTGAGATTCAACGAAGAGGAACTTGTTATAAACGCTACTCAAAACACGAAACCTTCTCATGTTTATGGAATCTCTACCATCAACCATATTGACTTAGTCGATGTGGTTTGCAATGAGTTTTCACAAGAAGTGTTAGGTTTTTCCGATAGTTCGTCCAGTGGCAATCCCACTATTATGGATCTGATTCTTGCTAATTCTACACCAAATCTCACTCCATTTCAAGGAGGCGATTTTATTTTTAACGAAATCGACAATGAAGATGAGGTGATTATTGGTAATGATACTCTCATTCCACCGTTTCTTCCGTCGATGGATGTTATGAGTGTTGAACAAAAATCTTCAATCGAGGAACCGCGAATTCTTGAATTGAAAGATCATCTATCTCACCTTGAATACGGATTCTTGGAAGGTGATGACAAGTTTCCGGTTATTATTGCGAAAGATCTTTCCAATGATGAAAAAGCCGCACTTTTAAAAATTCTCAAAGCTCATAAAGGGGCAATTGCGTGGAAAATTTCCGACATTAAGGGTATTGACCCAAAATTTTGTACTCACAAGATTTTAATGGAGGAGGACTACAAACTCGCAATTCAAAATCAAATAAGGGTAAACCCCAAAATTCACGATGTCATCAAAAAGGAAGTCTTAAAACTTCTTGACGCTGGAATGATTTATCCTATCTCCGATAGCCCATGGGTGAGCCCAATCTATTGTATCCTTAAGAAGGGAGGAATGACCATTGTCCCTAATGAAAACAACGAGTTAATTCCCACTCGTGTTGTGACCGGTTGGAGGGTGTGTATTGACTACCAAAAGTTAAATGACGCCACTCGTAAAGACCACTTTCCCTTGCCCTTCATGGATCAAATGTTGGAGCGACATACGGGAAATGACTTCTATTGCTTTTTAGATGGTTTTTCTGGTTACTTTCAAATCCCTATCAACCCTCATGATCAAGAGAAAACTACGTTTACGTGTCCTTATGAAACGTTTGCTTATCGTAGAATGCCTTTCGGACTTTGCAATGCACTGGGAACGTTTCAACAGTGTATGATGGCTATTTTTCATGATATGATCGAGAAGTCGATGGAAGTATTCATGGATGACTTTTCGGTGTTTGGTGATTCATTCACGTCGTGTTTATCCAATCTCGAGAAAATGTTAAAACGTTGTGAAGAAACCAACCTTGTGCTTAATTGGGAAAAATGTCATTTTATGTGTAAACAAGGAATCGTCTTAGGGCACAAGGTCTCGAAAGCAGGGATTGAGGTCGATAAAGCTAAGATAGACGTCATCGCCAAGTTACCTCATCCCAAAAACGTCAAGGGAGTTAGGAGTTTCCTAGGCCACGCAGGCTTTTATCGTCGTTTCATTAAAGACTTTTCGAAAATCACTCGACATATGACACACCTTCTCGAGAAGGATGCTCATTTTAACTTCAATGAGGATTGTGTTAGAGCTTTCGAAACTCTTAAAAGGAAACTTACCGAAGCTCCCATTCTTGTTGCTCCTAATTGGGAATTACCCTTTGAAATCATGTGCGATGCAAGTGATTATGCAATTGGTTCCGTCTTAGGGCAACGTTATGAAAAGCACTTCCGTCCTATCCATTATGCTAGCAAGACGATGACCGAGACTCAACTTAAGTACACCACAACGGAAAAGGAATTCCTTGCTGTGGTTTATGCTTTTGAGAAATCCCGACCTTATCTCGTCTTGACTAAAAGCATCGTGTATACAGATCATTCGGCTATCAAGTACCTCTTAGCTAAGCAAGATGCTAAGCCGAGGTTGCTTCATTGGATTCTCCTCCTATAAGAATTTGATGTCACCATACTTGACAAAAAGGAACCGAGAATCTAGCGGCCGATCATCTCTCTCGTTAGAAGATCCTCACAAACATGTATTCGAGAACAAGGAAATCACCAAAACATTTCCTCTCGAGACTCTCGGTGTAGTGAATTCTAAGGACGACACCCCATCGTTTGCCGACATTGCAAATTACCATGCGGGGAACTTCATAACCAAGGGTATGATGACACAACAAAAGCGAAAATTCTTTCGTGACGTCAAGTTCTATTTTTGGGACGACCCTTATCTCTTTCGGGTTTGTGCGGATCAACTCGTTTGACGTTGTGTCTTTGGTACCGAAGCTTCTAACATCCTTAGTGTAACACCCCCAATTTCACAAGGCAGCGGAATATCAACATTGGG
Organism: Glebionis coronaria; assembly: GCA_025667525.1. Classification (NCBI taxonomy): domain Eukaryota; kingdom Viridiplantae; phylum Streptophyta; class Magnoliopsida; order Asterales; family Asteraceae; genus Glebionis; species Glebionis coronaria. The sequence continues at coordinate 96,048 of JANFOE010000238.1, read as the reverse complement.
CGTTACTTCATAGCACATCACACACAGTCATAGAAAACGACCTCAAAAGAGACGTTTTATAAAATAAACCATTCGATAATTTTATTAAATCAGAGTTAACTAAAAAAAAGAGGTCCCACCAATTTATACAAACCTTAAGAAATAATAAAGATTCGTCAAATGTATCGAATGGAAATTGTTTGTTTTGCCTTTACTTTATCCTACACGGCTCCATGCTCCAGCTGCTCTTAAACCTACACACCTGAGAATACATGCTAACATGTCAACACAACGGTTGAGTGAATTCATAGGTTTTTAATAAACAATAATGGGTTTTTAAATAAACCATAAAGCTTTTGAACACAAGAATCTCATCCATTGGCGATATTGCAACACATACAATACCCAAAGTCCGCGCTATTCTACTAAGCCAAGACACCGAAGCCTTAAGTATAATAATGCCCTAGTCAGGTATTTTGCCGAATACCCCCTTACTTCTAATACAACATACCTGGCTGAGCCTCCAACCCACAGGTGCGACCTGCCCAGGTGGGGGCCATCCCCGATGGATCCATCCGTCTGTACCAGCGCCTACCCAACAAGGGTAGTTAACGGTTCATGGGTTTTAGGGACTTTCAAATTTTGGCAATACAGCACTTAGCAAATAGCGGTTCACAATCAATACAATCACCGCTTGTGTTCATCTTTCAAAAGCATATAATCAACCATCTTACATTCATTTACAACGACATGTATTCGTTCAAAGCATATAGCAAACCACATGTTTATTCATAAACATATATTATCTCAAAACCATATATATAAACATCATATTTTTATACCAAGAGCATGTATTCCCCCTCGCGGGTTTATAAACACATATAAAGCAGTAAAAGCGAGGCCATGAACTCACCTGATATAGCTATTACACATAGATCAATGAACAAACGTCCAATAGTCAGTACACGACTACACGAGATATAAAGCGCTCATTGATCGAGAACGAGATGCCCAACGATTGACATATAACCGAACGAGACCTAATATGATGAGACGCATCTTAGGCTCGAGACGAGTAATAAATCATACATAAGTCGAACACAAATGTAAATAGTTCACTTTAGTAAGTTTGGACATTGTATAAGTTTTATAAACTTTTTATAAAACCTTTGATAACAATTTATCGTACATTATCCCATTATGAAAGTTAAGCCAATTAAAGCCCATTAGTGGCCCATTACACATTTATATAACATAAGTCCGTTTCAAACTAATTATTGATCTCCAAATATATTATTAACCTCAGGTCCAATAATGGCCCAATAGTTATTACAAGTGTATGTTGGGCTTCTATGGCCCAAGTCCACTTTATATGCATTACGGGTTCTAAAACGCCTAAAAATGATGTCGACTTAATATTTTACGATGGTTGGGTCTTGCGTATTCTATATATCAGTATATAAATGGGTATCGACTTCCCGATAAGTAGGTTCTACCACCTTGGGTTTTATAAAAATGGCCAAGTTTTTCATATCATTGTTGTAGTTTAATTACGCAAATTTTACAACATGTCTCACCATTTAGGCCATTACTCCTAAACCTTAATGAGTCCCTACTTGGTTTTTATACTCCCATCATCGTAGTTAAGTCTAATATATAGATTAGGAACTCCCATTACTTATAGTTTTATGACAAAATGGTCCAAATGATCAAAACATTAACTTGGGTCAAGGCTGTTTTTGGACAGCCAGGTTCGGTTTCACGGTTTTGGCCGCCATTTTCAAACCGTTATGAATTGATAAACTATCCAACTGATTCTAGTTGTTTATGATTTTATCTACAACCCCTAGTTTTACCTTTTTCACTGGTTATTAGTTCTTATATGAGTTTTCAGTCTGTTTACACAGCATGTTCAGAATCGACACTTTTTACAGTTATGGCGATATCTAATTCATCAAATATCTTCACCGGACGAGCGACCCGGCCAAACTATCACAAAACATAGGACTATAACCCTCTGACTTTAAAACAGCCCAAAAATCTATTGATCTTGTATAATACTCACGTTTTTTCCGCTGACCTAAACTAGAATTCACATCAATTATTTTGGGCTTGTTTAAGCTAGTTTTCTTTTATTCAAATCCATATATAATGTCCAAACTTTACAAGATAATACTTTTAAATACAGTTATATAGATAGAATTAAAATACAAATAAATCATTAAAGAAATTATGAGTAATGAAATAAACAAGGATCTTACAAAAATGAAGATATCCATAACAAGTATCAACATTTGACCCTTTCTTCAAACACAATAATCAAGCCATCCAATATTATTTATACCCATATTAGATACATGAAAAAGCTTCCTCTAATTCAGCTCCAAAGTTGCTCAAGCAATGTATATGATGGTCGCTTATGACGGAAATCAACCAAAGTTGTTAACTAGACTAGTTAACTTTTAACTTGTAGTCATAAAGAATTAGTAGAAGATTGAAAAATGGTTAACTTTGTGTGAGATTGCTCGGCAAAAAGAACAAAAGGAAGACAAAGCTAAAACTGATCTTGAGTCATATTATTTTTAAACAAAGTATAGAAAGTTGATGTACACGTATGGAAAAGAATTTTTATGTCTAAATGACATTTGTTTCTTTTGTTGTATAAGTGTGGCACGTCATCTTTGGATGGATGGTGTGCTGTTGAGTATAATTTATGTTCTTGTATATAGTATTTTTGTTATAGATGTTTAAAAGCGGGTATTATTGAAGCCCGATATTTTTAAAGTTACGCGATTTAAAAGATACACGTTAGACACGAAAAATAAACACTCAATATAAAATAAAAACATTGACATTTGGAGAACATTGATATTTCAGTAAATAAATGAGGACTTATATTTTAAATAAACGTTAACGCGTCGTATAAGTAAATGGCGAATAAAGGCTTAACGTGAATTACCAAAAATGCTCGTAAAATGATAAATTAAAACGACGACAACAGAAAATATTTCTATGTCATAATGAAAATGGTCACGGTTGATGACGGACATAAACTTTGTCGATAATTAATAAATGACACGTACTCAATACATTAAAGCCTTAACCTCGTTGGTTAGCAGAGAAATCTATATTGTTCGTCGAACGAACATGACAAATAAAACTCCCGTAATGAATATTGATCCGACTACTAGGAATAAGATTAGATCTCAGTCTAAATGTTGTTTTTTTTAAAGTTCGGGTTATTACATCATCTAACCCTTTAGGAAGCGACGTCCCGGCGCTTAATTCGTCTCAATAGTCTTCAGTTTAATGGCAATAAGTTGTGGAATAGATAAGTCATTGATGGGTTTCTTGCGAAGGTTAAATGAACAAAATTCAAAGTAACGATTATACATAACGGGCAAAAATTAACGGTTTGAATGATGCTTCAATCCTTATAAGGAGAGATGAATACATAACTCGAAGTAGAAGCCACTAAAAGCGAAAAAATTGACAAGTCGCCAATTTTTGGAAGTGGTTCAAGGTATAATACTATTAGCTTATAAAAAATGTGGCGGCCGATGTAAGTTCGAAAAATTCCACATGAAAGGTGAAGAGTCGAACGAAGTGGATGCATTTTGGAAAATTCCAATTTGACAAACAATTCAAAACCTGGTGATCACATCGATCAAATCGAAACACATATTGATCATGGTTCTCATAAAAGAAACTACGTCATTAAAAAATCACATTGATAGTACATAATTCCATGGAAAACGTTACAAAATATTCAGGACGAGGTAATTATTACTAGTCGTACAAAATCACCTATTGGCATGATCTCAAACACGCATGCCTATTTCGTCAAAAGGGAATTTATCGACACGGAAATCGTTCGGAGTATACATTACTCGATCGGAGGAACTATGATCCAAATCAAATATAAAATCCATCATTAGGCACATATAATCACATTACAACATGCTTGCGAAAATAGCCAAGCCATGCCAAATAAATAAGTTCATTCAAGTTAACTCAGGCTTGCTAAGTACCTAAGCCATGACAAATAAGAATGTTTGATAGGATTTTCAGATAAGTCTAGTCAAAGGAAAGTTTGCAAGTTAAAGGATGTTGACGATATTGATTGCATAGATGCATATAGAACAATATTTTCGTCATCAGAGGGTGCTCACACATGGATCTATACCCAAATAACATTGTAGGGTGCTCACAAACGGATCCATACCCAATAGATATTATAGGGTGCTCACAAACGGATCCATACCCAAAATATTTCCTCGTTATGTTTGAAAAATTCTTCGATGACCATCCATAATAACAAGAAAGAATCTCAAGATCTTTTCATTCATGATGAGTTGTGTTGATAACTTAATCCTCAGTCAATCCACAAGTACACAACTAGTGTCGATTAAACAAGTCATTCGCTCTCGAAATAGGTGATGGTTTTTAACGATTAGCTTATAATGCTCGCGATAGTTAGGACACACTAGAAATGGTCCATAGAAACAAATTATAACTCGAGAGAAGACTAAAAGGGTTACTCGTACATAGACGATAATCAATAATAACAATAATGACGACGAAAACGAACGATTCATACCAACGAAACATGAGTCGAAGAAATACATCCGTGTACAAAAATAATCACAAACCAAGTCAAGCACTCTTGAGCCCACTTGTTTATAATTTATTGTTTTCATCGAAAGGCGTCCCAATCCATGTAAACAAGAATTTATAAATTTATGGTTCGGGAACTTATAACTTTCTTGTTCAAATAAAAAGGCGTCCCAGTTTATTTCAACAAGACGATTATAAATCATCCTACTCAGTAATACCGTCACAAAACACGATAACATAATCAAATTAAATGCCAAGAAAAGTACATGGTGTCAAACTTACTCCATGATTTCTGTATTCAAACGTCCCATTCCATCTGAATAAAGAAACCATAAACAATCTAAGGTCCTGTGGTTTAAAACTTTCTTATTCAAATGTCCCAATCTATTTCAATAAGATAACCTTAAACGACACATAGTTGGACGATTTAAATTCTCTATATTTAAATGTCCCATTCCATTTAAATATAAGGTATTAAATTGCTCAACTAATGACTACTATGAGCATATCTTTGTTGTACCCAAATTATATAAGGATTTGGGTATATATATTTTAGGTCCAACATTGGCATCCTCCTTTTCGACACAAAACGTAATCAAACACAATTAAATTAAACGTTATATTACGTAGAAGATCTCTCCTTGAAGAAATGATTCTCCAAAATCATAAGGAGTGCAGAAATATAATAATACGCTTATCAATTACGTTTCAAAAGGAGATGTCCTAAAATGGCACATCACGATGCGATGACAAAAATCGAGCTTAAATTAGTCGACATGCGATAGATTATGAAACAATATATATGTACCCAAAATATCAAACGAGGTCCATACTCGTATTCGGATAATAAATTAATTATCAAGAAAAGTGATTGGCGGCGAGGCCAAACTCTCTATAAAACCGTATTATAAAATGTACAATAATCACGTAAGGCTCATTGCTTCATGCACAATGCCCTTAAATACCATAGTATATACATTCAATATACATACAAACATTTCTACATACACACATGATCACAATATCACAACCAAGCTTTGGTTTCAAGGAGCCATGAGCGCGCGGATACTTTGTAAGGCAACCAAACAATTTTACGAAAGAGCAGTTATAGTCTAGGTTTAAAAAAAATGACCTAGTTCGCTATAACTAGTGCTCTGATACCAATCTGTAACACCCCCAATTTCACAAGGCAGCGGAATATCAACATTGGGCGTTACTTCATAGCACATCACACACAGTCATATAAAACGACCTCAAAAGAGACGTTTTATAAAATAAACCATTCGATAATTTTATTAAATCAGAGTTAACTAAAAAAAAGAGGTCCCACCAATTTATACAAACCTTAAGAAATAATAAAGATTCGTCAAATGTATCGAATGGAAATTGTTTGTTTTGCCTTTACTTTATCCTACACGGCTCCATGCTCCAGCTGCTCTTAAACCTACACACCTGAGAATACATGCTAACATGTCAACACAACGGTTGAGTGAATTCATAGGTTTTTAATAAACAATAATGGGTTTTTAAATAAACCATAAAGCTTTTGAACACAAGAATCTCATCCATTGGCGATATTGCAACACATACAATACCCAAAGTCCGCGCTATTCTACTAAGCCATGACACCGAAGCCTTAAGTATAATAATGCCCTAGTCAGGTATTTTGCCGAATACCCCCTTACTTCTAATACAACACACCTGGCTGAGCCTCCAACCCACAGGTGCGACCTGCCCAGGTGGGGGCCATCCCCGATGGATCCATCCGTCTGTACCAGCGCCTACCCAACAAGGGTAGTTAACGGTTCATGGGTTTTAGGGACTTTCAAATTTTGGCAATACAGCACTTAGCAAATAGCGGTTCACAATCAATACAATCAACGCTTGTGTTCATCTTTCAAAAGCATATAATCAACCATCTTACATTCATTTACAACGACATGTATTCGTTCAAAGCATATAGCAAACCACATGTTTATTCATAAACATATATTATCTCAAAACCATATATATAAACATCATATTTTTATACCAAGAGCATGTATTCCCCCTCGCGGGTTTATAAACACATATAAAGCAGTAAAAGCGAGGCCATGAACTCACCTGATATAGCTATTACACGTAGATCAATGAACAAACGTCCAATAGTCAGTACACGACTACACGAGATATAAAGCGCTCATTGATCGAGAACGAGATGCCCAACGATCGACATATAACCGAACGAGACCTAATATGATGAGACGCATCTTAGGCTCGAGACGAGTAATAAATCATACATAAGTCGAACACAAATGTAAATAGTTCACTTTAGTAAGTTTGGACATTGTATAAGTTTTATAAACTTTTTATAAAACCTTTGATAACAATTTATCGTACATTATCCCATTATGAAAGTTAAGCCAATTAAAGCCCATTAGTGGCCCATTACATATTTATATAACCTAAGTCCGTTTCAAACTAATTATTGATCTCCAAATATATTATTAACCTCAGGTCCAATAATGGCCCAATAGTTATTACAAGTGTATGTTGGGCTTCTATGGCCCAAGTCCACTTTATATGCATTACGGGTTCTAAAACGCCTAAAAATGATGTCGACTTAATATTTTACGATGGTTGGGTCTTGCGTATTCTATATATCAGTATATAAATGGGTATCGACTTCCCGATAAGTAGGTTCTACCACCTTGGGTTTTATAAAAATGGCCAAGTTTTTCATATCATTGTTATAGTTTAATTACGCAAATTTTACAACATGTCTCACCATTTAGGCCATTACTCCTAAACCTTAATGAGTCCCTACTTGGTTTTTATACTCCCATCATCGTAGTTAAGTCTAATATATAGATTAGGAACTCCCATTACTTATAGTTTTATGACAAAATGGTCCAAATGATCAAAACATTAACTTGGGTCAAGGCTGTTTTTGGACAGCCAGGTTCGGTTTCACGGTTTTGGCCGCCATTTTCAAACCGTTATGAATTGATAAACTATCCAACTGATTCTAGTTGTTTATGATTTTATATACAACCCCTAGTTTTACCTTTTTCACTAGTTATTAGTTCTTATATGAGTTTTCAGTCTGTTTACACAGCATGTTCAGAATCGACACTTTTTACAGTTATGGCGATATCTAATTCATCAAGTATCTTCACCGGACGAGCGACCCGGCCAAATTATCACAAAACATAGGACTATAACCCTCTGACTTTAAAACAGCCAAAAAATCTATTGATCTTGTATAATACTCACGTTTTTTCCGCTGACCTAAACTAGAATTCACATCAATTATTTTGGGCTTGTTTAAGCTAGTTTTCTTTTATTCAAATCCATATATAATGTCCAAACTTTACAAGATAATACTTTTAAATACAGGTATATAGATAGAATTAAAATACAAATAAATCATTAAAGAAATTATGAGTAATGAAATAAACAAGGATCTTACAAAAATGAAGATATCCATAACAAGTATCAACATTTGACCCTTTCTTCAAACACAATAATCAAGCCATCCAATATTATTTATACCCATATTAGATACATGAAAAAGCTTCCTCTAATTCAGCTCCAAAGTTGCTCAAGCAATGTATATGATGGTCGCTTATGACGGAAATCAACCAAAGTTGTTAACTAGACTAGTTAACTTTTAACTTGTAGTCATAAAGAATTAGTAGAAGATTGAAAAATGGTTAACTTTGTGTGAGATTGCTCGGCAAAAAGAACAAAAGGAAGACAAAGCTAAAACTGATCTTGAGTCATATTATTTTTAAACAAAGTATAGAAAGTTGATGTACACGTATGGAAAAGAATTTTTATGTCTAAATGACATTTGTTTCTTTTGTTGTATAAGTGTGGCACGTCATCTTTGGATGGATGGTGTGCTGTTGAGTATAATTTATGTTCTTGTATATAGTATTTTTGTTATAGATGTTTAAAAGCGGGTATTATTGAAGCCCGATATTTTTAAAGTTACGTGATTTAAAAGATACACGTTAGACACGAAAAATAAACACTCAATATAAAATAAAAACATTGACATTTGGAGAACATTGATATTTCAGTAAATAAATGAGGACTTATATTTTAAATAAACGTTAACGCGTCGTATAAGTAAATGGCGAATAAAGGCTTAACGTGAATTACCAAAAATGCTCGTAAAATGATAAATTAAAACGACGACAACAGAAAATATTTCTATGTCATAATGAAAATGGTCACGGTTGATGACGGACATAAACTTTGTCGATAATTAATAAATGACACGTACTCAATACATTAAAGCCTTAACCTCGTTGGTTAGCAGAGAAATCTATATTGTTCGTCGAACGAACATGACAAATAAAACTCCCGTAATGAATATTGATCCGACTACTAGGAATAAGATTAGATCTCAGTCTAAATGTTGTTTTTTTTTAAGTTCGGGTTATTACACTTAGAGCTTGTCACGAGGGACCCACGGGCACCACGGTGCTAATCTCACGGCTAAGAAAGTGTTTGATGCCGGCTTCTTTTGGCCTACGATTTATCGTGATGCACACGCACTTGTGAAGTCGTGTGATTCTTGCCAACGCCAAGGAAAATCGTCGAAAAAGGATGAAATGCCGCAAAATATAATTCAAGTGTGTGAGATTTTTGACATTTGGGGCATTGACTTTATGGGCCGTTCCCATCGTCTCATGGAAACAAGTATATCCTCGTCACCGTCGACTACCTATCTAAGTGGGTGGAAGCTAAGGCTTTGCCTACGAATGATGCTCGTGTGGCAGTGAAGTTTTTGAAGCAACTATTCTCTCGGTTTGGAACCCCTCGTGCTATTATAAGCGATCGTGGAACCCATTATTGTAATGACCAATTCGAAAAGGTTCTAAAGAAATATGGGGTTACACATCGTCTTTCTACGGCTTATCACCCGCAAACGAGTGGGCAATTCGAGGTTTCAAACCGGGCATTGAAGAGGATTTTAGAGAGGTCGATTGGAGAAAACCGTGCTTCATGGTCCGACAAACTCGATGACGCTTTATGGGCCTTTCGCACCGCTTATAAGACACCTATCGGTTGTACTCCTTATTAGTTGATTTATGGAAAGAATTGCCACTTTCCTATTGAATTGGACCACAAGGCATATTGGGCCCTAAAGCATGCTAACTATGACTTGAAGACCGCGAGAGATCACCGGAAAATACAACTTAATGAATTGGATGAATTAAGACATAATGCTTATGAAAATTCATTGATTTTTAAAGAAAAGACTAAAAAGTTTCATGATTCAAAGATTAAAAACTGGGTTTTTAACGTTTGTGATCAAGTGTTACTTTTTAACTCTCGTTTGAAGATATTTTCCAGGAAATTGAAATCTCGTTGGTCGGGTCCGTTCACCATAACACAAGTGTTTCCTTATAGGACCATCGAGATAGCTCAAAATGATGGTCCTAATTTCAAGGTGAATGGACATAGGCTTAAGCACTACTTCGGTGGGGAAGTCCCTTTTTTGGATGACCTCGACCAAGTCAACTTCCCCAATGATAATAAGCATTGAGGGGATCGAGTCGAGCTGATGACTCAGTAATAAAAAACGAGGTGCCTCGTGGGGGAGATCCCATGCTTATCCATGTATATATTATCGCTTTCTAATGTAGTTAATGAGAGGGGATTTGTGCCCTTCCAACTCGTTGTCTCATAGTTGTTTGTCAATGTGTTATCTAGATCATCATCATCGCCATGATTGAAGACTCTCATGTTCGTTTACATGAGCCTCGATCATTTTCTTGAAGAGTTTTTCACGAATCCATGACATATCCTTTATTTTTCTAACAATTATCTTTTAGCATAATTCATAAACGGCTTTAGATATATTGTTGATCACCCTTTCCATGCTAGATCCTAAGCATTCGTCTCTTCGTCTCTAGTATGAGGGTGCTCCACCTTTAGACTCAAAACATTGAGGATAATACTTAATTTTAGTACGGGGGGTGGGGGTGAATAGATACTTGCCTTGCTACGCCCTCACATTTTCCAACTTTCATCGTTTTGTTTTGTTTTGTTGCTAATAAGGCTAAAAATGGCCAAATTTTAAAATTTTCTCATGTTTTCATAAGTGTTTTTAAGTCACGGATGTATATTTTCTGATGGGTAGAATAAGAGTTAATTTTTAACTTGATAGGCATTTTGAGCCCTTTACATTCCTTAACCCGCTTGAATTAAGTTTTGCTAGACTTCTATAGGGAACTTTAAAAAGCGAAAGTCTTAGCTCGTACGGGTTAAGAACAAGAACTTTTCGCAAGTTCCTATAATTGATCCTAGAAAGTCACTTATCAAGGGAACTTTAAAATGCATTCTCTAAACTTGAAAAGGTCTAAGAAAGCACAAGATCCTATAGGTGATTTGAAAACCCAAAACTTCGATTTAATATAGTCTTAATGAAGCTAATCTAAATTTGGCTTAATTTTGACTTGCATGGCCAAGTATTCACGAGTCTCTTTAATTAGAGGTCTTTAAATAGTGAAGAACGAGAAGTGATAGAGTTAGACAAGTTATCATGCTAAACGTAGAACATGAAAATATTCTTTCAAAAACTCATTTGTTTTTAATTGTGGCTTTTTCTCCCATAAAATCAATGCATTAGGAATAAAATAATTGCAATAAGTAAGGTCGTACGATTTGAAAGGTTACTTAGCTTCTAGCCCAAGATCGTTTAAAAGTTGCTCGTGGTTGAATAGAGTTCATAGCCAAGGCATAACTTATTGAAGCGGGACACGAAGATTGGTGAAGATCCAAAAAGACCCTAACAAGGCATGAGGAGCTCTATTTTGTTGCTAAAGATCCAAGATGATGTGAAGAATCATTATTCCAAAATCAATATGAATGATCGAGACACACGACAAAAAGCAATTACTCCCCTAAAGATCATGGAGAAAGTCTATCCAAAAAGACCCTAACAAGGTATGAGGATAAATATATCCAAGTCCTAAAAGGAGGCGGATCGTTGTATATCAAAATCCAAAATAAAGATTGAAGAAAAATGATGAAGTCGTGGTCCAAGTATGAAGAATCTCTAAAAAACGTCAAGTGAAGAAATTCCAAAATATGAAGATAAGACCATAATTTCAAGAACGTCTTCCGAAGATTAGAAGTATGAAGTATATGCCAAATATAGGTCCGAGAAAGGTCTCAAATCGTGAAACGAGTTATGCCAAGATATGAACTTAAGGAGATTATGAGAAGCCGTTTTAAAATATTTTATCCTTTAGCTAACTATCAACTAAATCATGGTACTTTATTTTCGGAATAATAAATACTCAAATAAGTCAATATGAATCACTTGTGACAAATAGTTAAAAAATTCTATATGCCTTTTCTTTTCATAATAACTAGGATTGTGGGGAGAAAAAGTATTACACAATTTGAACGTATGAGTAGTGTTAGCATTGTGACTTGTAGCAACAATGATCTCGTTTTTGCACTTAGCATGGAATGTATGACAATCAAGGATGACGAAATTTACTCTATGAGACATTCACTTATTTCTATTCATTGACCCTAACAGTCACATTCGTGATGAAAATCATTCATTATGTCTTTAACACACCTTCGTAGTATTGTAGCAAGTTTTACTTTTCAATAAAGGGTAATAAAATTGAATTTTGGAGATGAGATGGCATTTATACATGATCTTATCGTTCTTTTCGGGCTTTAAATACATAAAATGTCATAAATATACCATATATATGCTTGTGTTTGTTTACTTGTATATTTTAGGTATGGATATCGTGAAAAAGACAAAAGATCACAAGAAACAAGGAAAAACGAACACGAGAAACGAAGCCGCACAATGAACTGGGCCCTAGTTTGTGATTTCTCAAAGAATATACCTTGAAGACTTGAAGATGTACAAGAATGATCCCTCATAAATGAATAAATGACACTTAATACCCTTGTATATTCATAGTTACATGTTTGGTCCCTTAAGCTTGTCAAAATTACAAAAAGGTCCCTCAACTTTGAAGATTTGGCAAGTTTAGTCCCTCAAGATTCAAATTTGTCAACAATGGTCCTCCATAATGTCAAACATACTTATAAGACCTTCAAAGATGAAGAATGTCCAAGATCAGCCCTTAAAATATCCAAAATGGCAAAACAAGTCCTTGAAAATACTTTAGAAAAGTATTTGTGGCCAAAGTGTGAAAATATAAACTTCATTAACAAAGGAAATGTGTTTATGGGATATTTAAACTTGTTATACATGTTTTCCCAAAATACAAGGACCCTTTCTGCCATTTCTGAAATTCAAATAATACAAACACGCACCAAACAACTTATTCCCAAGTTTTTCGGATCAAATGAGTTACTACTCACCCTATGAACCCAATAATTATATCTCTCAAAAAAAAGGACAATTACCCTAACCCACAACTAATTCACCCCTACACGAATCATTCCCACGCTTCACATCACATACCACTCCACTCTATGGACCCCACCATTCAAGCCGTCCACCTATCACATCACACCTTAACCTCTAAGGAATGACACGTGGCCAAATCAATAGCCCACACTCCTTACTTGGTCCTAAAGCAAAAATGAACGACGTGGATGCATTTGGATAGCTCAACACATCAACACGCACTCAAGCACTCCAAGGGCATTTTTGAGAATTCTAGGCTAGGGTTTCTTGTATTTCAGCATTCTAGAATCATCACTTGTAGTCTATATAAGGAGACCTCAACATGTGAGAGTCCCTTGTTCTAGTTTTTCTCTTAAACATTGTAATTCCTTTGTAATATTTATAAAAGTTTGGTATTTTAAGAAATTGTAATTCCTTTTTATGTTTTTGAAAGTTGGAATTGTTTAAGAATGATTATGAGTTCCATTATATGTTATAAACCTGTTTTGATCTTTGGATTAAAGCACGTTTAGGTTTGGATTAAAGCACGTTTATGTTATAAACCAGTGTTATTCGTGAATTCCTATAGTACGCGTCGTGTCGGGTACTTAGCTTCGGATGAATAATGTGGTGTCTATCGTGGAGGTAGGAGCTGACTTGGTAGATCCAAGAAGTCTCCTGTATGGTTAACATATCTAGTACGTACAATATTTCATTCTTATATTTAGACGGAAAGGTTGTTAACGTTGGTAGTCATAGGGATGGCATGTCATTCTTATGTAGGATTTTTGGTTCTCGCACAATGTTTTTGTGCTGATTATAGCCCATGTAACGGGCCGTGATGTTAGGATTCACCTACATCCGATTGTACTTCAATGTTTTTTGGTGTAATATATTTTACCGGGGTTGAATCCCTTTTACCCAAAAAAAAAAAAAGCTTGCAATCATTGTTTCTGTTTGCTTATTTTTAACTGTCCTAACCCATACCAAAAGCTATAAGCCTTTGCAAGATTGTTGACACCAAGCTAGTGAAGGTTTATCAACCTTTGGTTGGTCTGTTTTCTCTTTGTGTTGAAGAAATCAAGTCCTTGAGGTTCTGCTTTGAACCATCGGCCAAGGCCTCATTTCATCTCCTTTGTTCAAGTACCTTGGTCAATCTCTGACTGTTGAGAGTGGTCCAAGGAGCATAGTTGATCCTCCTTGGAAGTTGTGGGGGATAGGTATTGATCTCTTTTAAGTTTCCTCTAAAAAAATATTGATATTGAATCTGTTATGTGATTTGCCATGTGATTTGGTGTTCTTGTGTTTGTGTGGTTGTTTTTATTGTTGAGATCTGTTAGTTGTCACCTAGTTGAGCATTTGGATCATAAAATCAGTAGGTTGTGTTTAAAAATTAAAAGTTTGTTTGAAAAGGTACTAAAACAAGGTTGTTTGGTTTTTGGGATCAGAGGGCCTTCTGGCCTTGTGCCCTTGGTTCTTTGGGTTTGGATACTCTAAACAGGGAATTTGTCACTGGTTTTGATCATTGGTTAAGTATTTCAAGGTTTAGAAAAGGTTTTGCAACTTTTGGAAAAATTTGATAAAAGTGCTTTGAAAATGGTCAAACACATCAACAAGGATTAAATCCTTGTTGTTTGGATTTAGAGTCTGATTTTTTGTTTAGGAAGAGTTTAAGTGATAAGCTATATGGGCAATATTTGTTGGTGGAATTTTGTGGCTTATTGTGGTTGCTATTGCTTATTGAAGTTGGCTGAAGTGGTCATTTGCATCAGCAAAGTCACCACATCATTTTAGCTTTACATTTTGTTATCTAGTGTATGCCTTGCTATTTGGTTGCTTAAAACTTGTTATTTTGCTGCTTGTGATCTTATTTGGCTATTTGGTTTGCTTATTTGAGTGCTTATAAGTCAACTGGCTTATTGGCCTAATTTGTCCAAAATCTATCACATTTGGCTAACTGGCCACTTGATTCACAAGGACTCATCCTTGATTCCTTTACCAAAGTTGCTTATAACAAGCTCATAAACAATCCCTGGCAATTTGGTAACATTTGGAACACTTTGACTTTTGGTCAAATAAGTACAATTTGGCTTATTTTTCAAAACAGCTTATTGGTACATGCAACAACTTCTTGTTTGTGATAGGTGTCATTTTTCTTAGCTTACTATCATATTTGGGAAGTTACAAGTCTTTTGGTTAAGCTTTTGCTAGGAAACTAGCTTATTTGGCTTTTTCAGCCAGCTTATTTCTTCTACAGCTTATTCTACTTGACTTTTTGTGATTTTTCTTTTTTATTATTCTTATTTAAGCTATTTGTGAGCTTTTGCAAAAAGAATCAGCTTTTGAAACCCTCTAGAACTCAAACCCGACTATTTTGTCTTTTAGTGAAATTCTACTTTGCTGATTTCTAGCTTATTCGTTAAGCTTTTTCAAAATTTCTTTTTACAGATCTCTTTAGTATCACAAAAGAAGGTTGTGTGTTAAATTAGAGCTTATGGCATTAGCTTATGGCTTATTGGGCTTATTGGCCCAATAAGAATAAGCTATTGACTTATTAAGTTGTGATAAGCTCATATTAAGCTTTTGGGCCTTTAGAGTTGTGTGCTTAAAATTCAATTTTGAGTCAGACTGGTGAATTTGGGCTTATTTGGTTGAGTTTGGATTTTATTTGGCTAAAAAGCCCATAAAGGGGTATGTTTTGGTTTTTAGCCTATTTGGAGGCCCAATAGGGGTAATTTGGTAAATTCACTTTCATTTTCTATTTATTTAGGTTAAAACAAACTAGTTTGCATGTTTTCAGAAATTTTTATAATTTTTGAATTTTTAATATTTAATTTTAGTTTTTATTCATTTTAAATAGTTTTAATTAGTTTTAAATTTTATAAAAATAGTTTTTAGTTTAATTAAGTCTTTTGAGAGTTTTACAAATTGAAAAATCTTAATTGGGCTTTTTATTAATTATTTTGTTTTTAGGGCTTTAAATAGCACTTAAAATTAATATTTAATTAAATAAAAGGTTTGAAATTTTTTTGATCATTTGTAAACCCTATTTTCATTTTTAGTTATTTTTGGCAATTTTTTGGGAATTTTAGAGTTAATTTTTATTTTGTCACTTTTTACCGTTTTTTGTTTCATTGTCGTAGTGTAATTTTAACGTATCCGTCATTCTAATTTCTCATCTTTTCTTTACCTCATTTAATCCAAAATCATTACGAATTATTCAGACATAATAAACCTCCTTGTGAAACGAACGTTTTACCATTGGGTAATTAACACTTGATTTTCCTAAATCATTTGTTTAATACTTACCGCATTTATGCCTTTTTTCTAAAAGGTCGTATTTTACCACAATCAGTGTCTTAAACTCTTTTTGAAAAATTCCTCTTCCCTTTTTCAAAATTCTCAAAGTGCTTTCGAAAATGGTCGAGAAATGTTTTTGCATTGTTAATTCAATCTAAAAACGGTTTTCATAGCTTCTTGCTATTAATAACGAGCATACATAATTCATATGTATGAGTCTCTCAAATATAGCAAGAACAAATATGAACTATGTAGGATCATTGTGTCATGACTATGTGTCTAGATTAACACACCTCCAACATCGATTTTATTTTAAATCCTTGTATTTTGGTCAAAATCTTGTTTGATGAGTTCTTGTGTATTTTCTATGTCTGTTGTTTCTTTTTAGCATGTCTCTATGATAAGTTAGACTAGAAAATTAGGATTTGCTCAATTGGTAAATTCTCCTCATCCACCAAAACCCTACTTCTGTGGGCGGTTCTCCAAATAACCCGCGGATCCATATATATATGGAACCGCATGTGGAGATAAGGAACCACGGGCAGAGCTTCAGATTCCGAGTTTTCTGTAACTCCAAATTTGTTCCAATACTTTTTGGAATCTTTGTTTCAGACCTTTTTGGAATCTTTGTTTTCTGTAACTCCAAATTTGTTCCAACACTTTTTGTAATCTTTATTTTCTGTAACCACCCCAAAAATTGTCTTGTGCTTTCTCTATTTAACCCTAAGCGTTTTGCATCCTTTCTCAAATCAAAATTTCTTATTCACCAAATGAAAGCCTTGATTCTCCACCATCTTCCCCAATCTCTTTCAATCCAAATTCACCCAAGAACACTCAAAATCATATTTCTTCTTCTTCTAAGAATATTGATTGTGGAACCTCTTCTCTTCCACCACTAGCCTTTTGTGTTCTTCCCCCCTCACATGATAATTTCATGCATCATGGGACATATTTCCATTGTTGTCAATATCAACATCTTTTTATGGATCATATCTATGAGGAATTGAATTACATCAAGAGTCTCCTAGTCAAACCTCCTATTCACTATGACTATGAGATTACTACCAAGCCACCACCACTCCTTCCGCTACTATCTTGTCTTTTATTTAAGCATGTGGACTGCTTATCTCCAAGACATCTAATTCAAGCAAATCTTAGAGTTCTAGTTTAACTAGGATTAGATTTATGCTTTTCTTTTGGCATGTTTTCTTTTTTCATACTTCTTTGTATGATTTATTTCCTTGTATCTTTATTCATGTCTTCTTTCAACATGACTTATCTTGGATCTTTGATGTGATGAGAAAGTGTCGATGTATTTTAATTAGATACGGTATAGGACAAATTTAGGAAATTGCTCTTAGGAAAAGGTAATAATCCATAAATAAGTCGAAGACGGATTTAATCAGATACGTTGATGAACCAAGTTCGTTGTACACGAAGATCAAGTGAATTTGAGACGTTTTGTTTCGATTTGGACAATAGATTTGAATGGGTTTCCGGTATTTAAACTAAAATAACACCTACAATTTTTCAATTAATTAAATCCTAAGTGCATGAATCGTTCTCCATTTTTTAATTTTCTAAAGACAATTATTAAAATAATAAAACTATTTAAAAATTTAAACTATTTAAAAATCTATTTAAAATAAACTATTTAATTAAAATAGTTTTACACTATTTAAAAATCTATTTATGAAACTATATTATTTAAAATCTAAATTAATTAAAGTCTATTTATTTAAAAACTAATTTTTACTAACTAATTAAATCTATATAATTAATAAAACATTTTTTTATATTTGTTTTTGTTTATTTATTTGAAAACTTTAATAAAGAAAATTAAAATGATTAATATGTAGGTAAAACTAGGCATTTAAACAAAAACCCAAACTGACAGTACCTATTAATTACTATATTAATTAGAATAACTACATTAAATCACAAAAGAGAAGCTAGATGAGTTGGTTAAGGCATTTGGCAGTTACCCTTGAGGTCAAGGGTTCAAGTCCCTTTAGATACATTTGGGAGATTATTTTTTATAACAATATAAATGAAAACCGCAAGTCACAGGAATGACTTTTTGCTGAATACTTGGACTAATAAAAATAAATTAGTAATAAACTATCAAACCAATTGAGTCTGATAGTTTTAAATAGCAAAACCAACAAGATCAGCAAAGCTACACTTACAACATCATAATACTATAAATCAGTAATGCAAGAACCAATAAATCAACAAGTTTACTACTATTTATTAGCAAAACATATGATTTCAGCAAAGAGAACTAATCAAGTGATTTCAGCAAAGAGAACTAATCAAGTAAAATTTAAAACAGATTCAATCGAGTATTTAACACAATTTAGTAAATTAAGACGGGTCTAAAATAACAATAATCAATCAACTTTATATCAAGTATACAGTTCTAGCAAACTAAAATCCAGAATACAGCTTAACTAAACAAAGGTAGACTTAATTCGTCTTAACAGATAAGCAGTTTCAACATAGATTTAGAAAGCATATATGCCTAGATCCAAATAACAATCTCAGCGTTAAACTTAATGCAAAAATCAAAATGCTTAAACCAAACAAGGCAGATTTACTTAATTATTAAAACCAGAAATCAACAATTCCAAAATTACTAGCAGTCTTACTGTCAATAAAACCCTTAATTAAATTACTAGTTTTTAACACATTCAACTGAATAACACTTTAAAATCCAAACACTAAATTAATCTGAACATTAAACATATAAACAAACTATATTAAAACTCTAAACAGTAACCTCATAAATCACCAGCTAACAAACTATATAACAAAAATAAAAATTAAAAGGAAATAAAACCTTTGAAGAACCCTTTGAGAAGAAGGGAAGGCGTTGAGCCCCCTTGTCTAAACGAATCGAGAACACCATAACACCATAACACCATCGTTCTCGAACGTCATCAATCGAATCACGTCACACTTTTTTTAAAAGTTAAACAGTAGTTTAACTTTTTTTTTTTTTTGGTAAAAGGGATTCCCTCCCCGGTAAAATATATTATACCAAAAAATCAGTTTAAGTACAATGGAATGCGACTGATAGTCACATTAACCTCAAGCCAAAACTTGAACAACCAAAACTCATATGACAGACCATATGAATACCTACCCAACAATTACATACCCTATGGTACCAACAGGAAAGTACCATCTAATAGTACATAAACACCAAAACATTATGACCTAAGAAGATTCGCTTCAGGCAGCTCCCAAAGCCTAACAAATGCACATCCATCTGTAGATCTTTTAAATTGACAAGAAAGTAGCTTAAGGCGAACGTTGGATATAATGCACTGAATGAGCTCCATAGCTGTTCGCTTAGCTCCTGTAAACATTCTTCTATTCCTTTCCTGCCAAATATAATAAGCACAGGCCGCTACTACAAGTTTCCCAATCGTACTACGAGCTGATCTCCGATGCATATAAGGACCAATATGAAGCAATATAGATGCCAAAGACGGACCTGTAGATTCAAGCCTAGCCAATCGTTTAACATGATCCCATACCTGCACCGAATAGGAGCATTCGAAAAATAAGTGTTCATGCGAATCACAGCAGGACTCACACAACGAGCAAATAATCGGAAGACCAGCAGCAACGTCCCACGAGCTAAGCCGATCTTGAGTCTTCAAACGCTGTTTAATAATAAGCCACATGTTAATAGAATGTCGAGGAATGCAGTTCTGAAACCAAACCGCATGGTACCAGGAAACAAGATCCCCTCTAGGACGAATGCTATTCCAGACTGTTCGAACCGAGAACGGGCTAGTAGAACCATCCTGCTCACGCCAAACCAGAGAATCACCCACATTATCCCGCAAAACAGGATCGACAATTTCAGCAAGTTGGGGGTACTTCAGCAACCAACCATTCGGCCATTGCCACGCACCCGATGACACAATATCACGAACCTTAGAAGATAAATTCAAACCAGCCCTGAAAATGTCACGTGAAGAGACTAACTCAGCAAGAGGACATATCGGATTCCAGGTATCAAACCAAAGCGACGCCCGCGAACCATCCCCCAACGAATACCAAATAAATCTGCGAATCTGAGGACGGAGTTGGAGAAGTTTCCTCCAGCCCCATGACATAGGACCTTTATAAGGAATATTCCAAAAATTCCTATCTTTAATCTTGTAGGCATAGATCCATTTGACCCATAACGATTCCTTAAGAGATAGAAGCTTCCATAACTGAGTAATCATAAGGGCCTTGTTAAATATATCCAGCCTCCTAATGCCAAGCCCTCCTTCTTTTTTCGGTAGACAAACCACTTCCCACGCCACTTTAGACTTACCTTTGTTAGATAAACCAGGACACCACAAAAACCCCCGCATTACTTGCTCAATATCTAGCAGCACTCTAGAAGGAAGAATAAAGGCCGACGCCCAATAGATGTGCATCGAGCTCAAAACCGACTGAATTAACTGGAGTCTACCAGCCACCGAAAGAGACTTGTTTTTCCAGTCATTAACACGATCCTTAACACGATCAATCAAAATCTTACAATCACGGAAAAACAGCCTAGATGACACCAACGGGACACCAAGATATCGAACAGGAAGTTTCCCTTCTTCAAACGGAAGAACCTGAAGAATGGATATTTTGGTGTGGTTTAGAACATTGCAGAAATACGCAGTACTTTTCGGCATACTTGGAACAAGACCCGAGGCATTTTGAAATTCTTCTAAAGCATCTCTAATGACCACAACCGAATCAACATCACCATGAGCAAATAAAAAAAGATCATCCGCAAAACAAAGATTGATCAATTCTAATTTGGAACAAAAGCGATGATAAGTAAAACGTTGAGACCTACTAACCCGCCGGTGAAGCATAAGAGTGAGAACCTCCATAACTAAAGTAAACAAGTAAGGAGATAATGGGTCACCTTGACGAAGACCCCGTCTCCCCTGAAAATGACCATGAAGCACTCCATTTATGCTAATAGAGAAAGAAGTAGTCGTGACACATTCCATAATCCAAGCGATCATGCGATTATGGAAACCAAAACACTCCAAACTCTTCCTCAAGAAACCCCAATCCACCGTATCATAAGCTTTCTGGATATCCACCTTAAAAGCACATCGAGAAGCACCACGATCAAGATGGTACTGATGCATAATCTCCTGAGTAAGTAATATATTATCCAAGATAGATCGTCCCGGAACAAACGCAGATTGGTTAGGATTAACCAACGTATTAAGACTATCTTTAATACGATTCGCAATCACCTTACTAATACACTTAAAAAGGACATTGCAGCATGATATGGGTCTGAAGTCATTAATACACGTCGGGGTCTGAACCTTTGGGATGAGAGCTATGATAGTGTGATTCAATTCACGAAGAAGCTTCCCATTCCTAAAAAACTCCTGAATAGCTAAGGTAATATCCGAACCCACAATATCCCATGAACTTTTGAAAAATGCAGCTGTGAACCCATCAGGCCCAGGAGACTTATCGTTTCCCATAGAGAACATGGCAGTCTTGACTTCCTGAATACAAATAGGCCGCACCATGAAATCTGCATCGGTAGGCGATAAACATGTCGAAAACAAATCTTGGCTGTCAAAATCATTCGTAACACCAGGTTGACCAAGAAAATTTTCATAATGGTTAATGAAAGCAGTCGCCACAGCCTCATTCTGATGAACAGTACCTGTATTATCCATCACTGCATCAATTCTATTCCTGCTCATGCGACTTCGAACTATTTTATGAAAGTAAGCCGAATTACTATCGCCCTCTTTCAGCCAATCAACTTTCGCTTTTTGTTGAAGGAACCTCTCCTCAATCAGCAGAGCCTCATTAAACTCACCTACAATAGCAGCCTCCTCTAACCGAAGGCTCAGATTACTAGGATCACCATCCAAAGCTGTCTGAACCCTATCCAACTTGTCACGCAGTAACTGAACATTAATATGAAGATTACCCTTTTCACTAAGGAGCTTGCGTATAGGTTTTTTAAGACCCCTAAGCTTTTTGACCACCTGGAACATATGAAAACCCGAAACCTGCCGATTCCATCCCATATGGACAGTCTCTCTGAAATTTTCATTATGAATGACAACATTAAAGAACTTAAACGGTCTTGGCTTTTCATTGCTATGCGTAGGCAAAGTTAAGACAGCAGGAGAGTGGTCTGAAATTCGATAAGGCTTAAATACAGCATGAGCACCAATGAAACACTCATTAAACTTAAGATTGACCATAACACGGTCAAGCTTTTTAAGAATCCCATCCCTTCCTTGTGGTTTTTGAGTCCACGTATATTGCAGCCCTGTTTGCGAAATATCCATGACCTCAATGTTGGCCACACAATCATTAAAGTCACGCATAGAAATATCCATACTCGAACTGCTAGCAGTAGAATCTGCCACAAAAAGCGATGCATTAAAATCCCCAAGAAGACACCAGGCCCTATTGCGAACATAGCACTTATGTAAACCAAGACTATTCCACAAGGAACGACGCACAATGTAATTGTTGTGAGCATACACGAAGGAGCAAAAAAACTCTTTACAGTCCGCTTTGATCCAGATTCTTGTATGCACAACTTGAAAATCTTGATGAATAACCGCAACGTCAACATCATTGCGATTCCATCCCACAATAATTCTAGTACCTTTAGTACACTGAGCCACATTAGAAACCCAATCCCAATGCCGGAAAACATACTTACATAGGCGGTCTAGATTAGAAGCTGCTACATGTGATTCCAGAATTGCACAAACAGACAACTTATTCTCACTGATTACCTGCCGAATCTCATTTTGTTTTAGGGAGAAATTCATACCCCGTATATTCCAAGATGCAACATTAATCATTGGGAACTGTCGTTACAGGGAGTGCTTGCCCCCGGGTGAAGTCCCTCATTGATTACTATATGCTCGTCAATCTCGTCATCATCACTTTCATTAATAATATTGAGATCTTTAGGTGGCTGCGATTTATCCCATGCATCCTCCTCATCTAAATTCAAAGCACTAAACGAATTTGTAGTAGCAACTGAGGGTGTAGCCGATGTGGCCTTCTTCGTGACCCTGTAGCTATCAATGCTGCTACTAGGGATACTCTGCCCCACGTTACCATTCAAATGATCTACATTATTTACCACTTTCCCTTTGTCTTTACGTTTATAATGAAAATTAGGCTGTGGTTTGCCTAATATGATACCATCAATCTGCCTCCCCCTAGCTTGCGGTTTTTTCTTGTCCTTTCGCTTTTTCACCTCCGTAAATCCATCAACAGTATTATCACTCACCTCAACAGTAGGTTTTGGCACTTTAGGACATGCGTCATTAGTATGATTAAAAATACAACATGTAGAACACCTTGGTGGCTTCCATTCGTACTCCACTTCAATAGTCGCAAGAGCATGCCCCTTATCTCTTCCTAATGGAACAGCAACCGCAAAAGAGTCCAACAACTCCTCATCAGCAGACACCTCTATCAAAGCTCTAGCATAAGTACTCCGACCCCAAGAATTTAGACACATATTACTAGTGTATGTATCCAACATTAAAGGCGTCCCCAGCTGCGATGTAATTAAGCTAAGTCCCACCTCTGAATATGCGACAATTGGTACGTGATGTAACTTAACCCAAACTGGAACTTTTCTCACCTCCTCTTTGCGAATATCTGCATCATATGACCAAACATTAAGAATTAAAGGAACTAGCCTAATAAGCCAAGGCCCATTCTCCAAAACCTTTTCCATGCCTGCTCGTGACTCGAATTGAAAGAGAAAGAAATCAGCATGAAGACGAACCCTCTTCAATCCAAACTTAGCCCATGTATTCTTAACATAATTTTCAACCAAAGGAAACGCCAAACGTTTACCTATAAAATAACCATACAACGTATTGTCATAACGCGAGCTAATCTCCTCTACAGAGTCCAGAGGGAGTGTCACTTTAGCACCCATAACCGTCTCTGAGTTTTGCATTTTTGAAATCTTAACCACCTGCTTGTATTGCTGTTGTTGGACAACGTTAGCAAACGACACATTGTGATCTTTTTTACCCCCAGCTACGTCCTCACAGACATCCTCCGTACTAGCAGAAACCACCTTCGACGCACCTTCCTGAAACCCTAATTTCGAATTAGGGTTTGCATGAATAGTCACACCAGCAGACACCGCACGCACTGGTTTCCTAGCACCCATAATCGATTGCAGCAGTTTTGATCCTCCAGCCGGTACCCCATGTTTATCCTGATTAGTAGGAACCATCTCTCTAAACTAAATAAAAACCAAAAACACCAAAAAACAGCCCAAACCCTAATTAGGGTTTAGACACGAATCGCCACACGGAATTAAATCACTTTCATAACAATGCATCAGAAAAAACAAAACCCTACTATGACTAGACCTACAAACCCTAAAAGCGGCGCACTAGAAAAAAAAACCTAAGCTTAACGTCGAATTAATTAAAGATGTTATCCGATCACACCAGAATATATCCTATCTCCGGTTTGTCCACTGATCACAGCAAAAATAGGGAGGGATAAAATCCCAAGCCTACCTTACTCACACTGAACAGCGACAAGATAAGAACAATCGATTAGAAACAGATAAAACCGTTAATCAATGAATGGAAAAGCAACAGGAATGATCTAGGCATCGGAATGAGTTAGGGTTGCTGAAATCGCCATAGAGAGAGAATTAGGGTTGCTCAACAGTAGTTTAACTTTTTATCCCTTTCTTATCAAATTATCCCGTTAAGCTATTGATAAGCTTAATGGAATAACTTTATAAAAATAATATCAAGATAGAAATAAAGTAGAATAAAAGTAGTTATTTTTAACAGTAAAATTAAAGAAAAACAGATTGAATAAAATTCACTTTTATTTTTTTTTTTTTGGGTAAAGGGGACTATCCCCGGTAAAAGATATATTACGCCAAAAAACATTGAAGTACAACAGATGTAGGTGAGGTCCTATCATCTCAGCCCGTTACATGGGCACAACCATGCACACAAAACACTGTGCAACAACTAAATACCCTATCATAAGAGTGACATGCCACTCTTATGACTACTAAACTATATTGGAATAGTACAAGCAGACAAAATATAAGATATGAACCTCTTGCTTCCAACATAGACAATAATTCCAATCCCTCTCTCAGCTGAACCATAGTAAACGAAAACATGTGCCGTTCAATAGAGCAGCATCTTTAAGCATCCTGATATTAACTAAGGCTGCGACGACACCGGTCACTAACAGCTTCAAAGAGGAACTACATCTACAATATTCACAATGTGAATATTATAAGAACCAATACATGATGATAAATACGTCCTTGCCCTTTAACAAAATCGTCTAAATATCTCGGCAGAAGACCCATTACCATAGATCCCAGCTAAGCAGCCTCCACCTGCAAGCAAATGACCATTCTCTCTAAACCCACAACTCGACATAATCACAAACCACGACCAAACATACAAGTAGTATGGTTTCGAATCACCCAACCCCAATACAGTACAAGTGACGTGAATAAAACACCTCACGCTCCAGCAATAGCAAAAAACAAGAGCACTAAAACCACGGATAGAACTCTGATCTAGTACGTATAGCTATACCAGAACCTGTGCTTGAGTGACATAATCGAAACCCTAATGCCTTGATGATGATCAGGCACAATCACCATCAACATAGAGGATACAACAGAACCTGCAGTATAGCAGCCCTTTGTAATGTCCCGTCAACGAAAACCATAGGAAATATTCAATCCGATCTAAACCCTAATATGAAACTAGGGTTTGTGGTTTCGCTAAGATGCCCAAGAAACTAGCAGACTCCAAAAGAAAGAAACAATATGAACCCTTATATGACTGATTCGGAACCCTAGAGCATCAAATCATACAATACAAGGTGGAGCCGCCGTACAAATCACAAAACCATCATCACAAAATTCACTTTTATTAATATCCAAAATGGAGTACAATACTGTAAAAAAGAAAATACATAAATCCTATATCTAAATTGACATTATAACATTGATAAAAAATGGGATATAAAATTACAGGAAATAGCGGGGGTTTTATAGCCAAACCCCCAAGGCCGTTGGTAGAGTTTGTTGATGCGAAACTTGAATCACAGCCCTTCATTCTTCTCTTTCTTCATTATCTTTGATCCTACGGCTAATATGAGGCATCTTTCACGCGGATTGCCAACTTGGCAGTGAAGTGTGCTTGTTGTGCTACTTCAAATCTGAGGTGGCCTTTCCTTATTGGTGGATTTGAGGGGGATAAGGTGTATGAGCCAATCAAATGCAAGGAATGGACCACGTCACCAAAAATAGCTCCATCTTTGAGCTCCGGTAAAGAGGGGATTTAATTAAGGGGTTGTGTGGTACACGCGCCCTTAATCAGTAAAAAGCCCCAAAAATTATTAATTTTAGGGTTCGGTGAATAGTGTTTTTTACAGATTGGGTTTTAGGGGTGAAAGAGTGAGAGAGAAGGAGGGTGACGTTACTTTGGGAGTATCAAAATAAAGTGTGTGTGGTGTAAATGTGTTTAGTTATTCATTTTGACTTTGAATGAAAAGTAAATATATCAGATTAACCGAATGATTTTAGTGCAAACCTTAATGGGTAATGAAGCCCATCATACAAGTTTAAGTTTCTTTCCAAAATGAATTGGGCTTTTGGCCCATTTATTTATCCATCCGTCCCATGATAATTAACTTATTCTTGTTAATGGGCTTTTTAGCCCATTAATCCAAATGTGGGTCCCATAAGCCCAAATAAACTTCATAAAGATTAAATCCACTAAAATTGAGCTTGAATTTGGCTTTGATGATCTTTTCTTCAAACTCGTGCCGTTTTTGCTGGTTTTTGCGAGCATCGGTACCTACACACATTAAACAACAAACAAGCAAATACAAAGCAATATTGATACATTTTATGCATTTATTCATTGTTTATTGATATAATTGATATGAGTATTTTAGCTCATATCAAACTCCCCCTTGCTAAGCAATTGCCGTGTCCTCACGCAATGATAGAATAAAACACTAACTACACTATTATTCAACTTTTTTTACACTTTATTTTGCAAAGACATAATGTATTGCTTTCATTATTTAAAAATAACTTTTAGGATCATAAAACTCAAATAGATTCATCGTCCTCGACTTTTCACTTTTCCATGCCAAGTTTAAAAACAAGATCATTGTCAATCATAAGCCCCAAAATTAAAATAACTCATACAAGTAATTTGTGTTAAACTCGATCTCCTGTTATTCCTAATTGTATCTCTAGATTTTATTGTCATTCACCTAAAGGCTCATTTGACTTTATTTGATATTTATTAATCCAAAAATGAAGGCAAGAACGGTGTAAACTTAACACTCAAAACCTAACCTCGACTTCAAAAATCGTTGTTACTAAAGAAAGCCCACATCAAGGATAACTTAACACGATTTGAGGGATAAATCCCCGGATCCGAAATTTGGCTAATAGGACTACTTAAAAGCAACAATAAATCCTCCAAAGTCAATTATGACCTTATTAAATGGAGTTAGCAACAACTACATCATATCACCTTGTGGCTCTTTAAGATGTAATTGTGCTCCTTATTAATAATTCACACACGAAAGATCCTTGGACAAAAATAAGGGTATTGACATTCACCATCCCACCTTATGGATCATGATGATGGAGCAATTTTTATTAAACACGTCCCCATGCCATACACCCTAAGGCTTAAATGACAAGTTAGTGCTACATGACTCCCACCCGAAGGCTCATAGAGAACATGTTTTTATTTATTCTTCTTTATTAATATGATATGTATAGTAAGCCAAATTTCTGCAATCCCATGATCAAAAGTCCATGACGCTGACACCCTTAATGTGTTCTCACTTTAATTACAAGGGAAGAAAAAGAAGGAGTTACGAGTTAAGATATCAAGCCTAAACCGCTAAAAACTTTATTTATTAAGCAATTATTATTCAACCGTGAAAAATAAATACGAGGAGATTAAATCAAACACAAAAATACTTACACAAAGAAGAATTAACCTTAGAAACTTATGATTAAACTCTATCATCTCTTGTTCTCCATATTGTAAAATTCCAAAAATGTGAAATCAATGGATACTTAGCCTATTAAATCAAAATTTTGGGTTTACACGCCATCTATAGGATCTTGCATCTTCTTATACTTTTTCAAGTTTTAGAATTTGCGTTTTAAAGTTCCCTTGATAAACGACTTTCTAGGATCAATTATAGGAACTTGCGAAAAGTTCTTGTTCTTAACCCGTATGAGTTAAGACTTTCGCGTTTTAAAGTTCCCTATATAAAAGCCTAGCAAAACTTGATTCAAACACGTTAAGGAAAAAGCTAAGGTAAAAACCGAGTCGAGTCAAAAACTATTTTAATTTTCACCAACGGAAAGCCTACATTCGTGTCAAAAGCACTTATTTTCTATATTAAAACTTAAAATAACACTAAAAGTTTAAAATTTTATTGAAAAAACGAGAAAAACGATTATGTTTAGACACGACAAAAGCAATTGCAACGATTATATCGACTGACTC
The DNA here is from genome assembly GCA_025667525.1 of Glebionis coronaria. Lineage (NCBI taxonomy): Eukaryota > Viridiplantae > Streptophyta > Magnoliopsida > Asterales > Asteraceae > Glebionis > Glebionis coronaria. The sequence goes on along the minus strand of JANFOE010000238.1, from coordinate 67,176 downwards.
CCCCATTCTAAAACCAAACATTGTCCTCAATGTTTCTTAGCTCAAGAGTAACACCCCCTTGCTAAAATACGAAGAGTCTAATGCAAAATCCTAACATGGAAAGAGCACGCAAATCTATAAGCCGTTTATTAATTATGCTACAAGATAAAAAGTTAGTCGATAAAAATCAAAGATAGAGAGTGTGCCCCTTTTGACAATCAAAGTATGGAAGATCAAGTGGATCGGCAAAAACCGAACACGAGAGTCTTCAATGATTAGGGTCATACCTAAGATTCACAACACAACAAAACACGAGCACGAGCTTGAAAAGATCAAGTCTTATTAGTGTTAGAAAATAGATAGAAGATAGAATGTATGGGACTCCCCCACAAGGCACCTCGTTTTTGTTAACCGAGTCATGAGCTCGACTCGATCCCCGCATTCATTTGTACTTAGGGAAAATGGTGAAAACCGGCATAATGGAATAAATTCCAACATAAAGCACGATGTCAGTGTCAAAGATTACATCCTCATTGTCGAATGACAAACGAAAGGATAAAAATCCAACATAAATCTTCAAAAATAGATGGTTATTTAGGCCGAAAATAAAGTAGGACGATTTAATCAATAGTTTGCAAAAGGACAAAATCTTTTAAAACTGCTTCTCGGGACCTCATAAAGTTCATATCTTGGCATAACTCGCTTCACGATTTGAGACCTTTCTCGGACCAATATTTGGCATTGACTTCATACTTCAAATCTTGAGAGACGTTCATGAAATAATGGTCTTCTCTTCATAATAGGAATTTCTTCACTTGAAGTTTTGAGAGATTCTTCATACTTGGACCACGACTTCTTCATTTTTCTCCAATCTTTATTTGGGATTTTGATATACAACGATCCGCCTCCTTTTAGGACTTGGATCTATTTATCCTCATTCCTTGTTGGGGCCTTTTTGGATAGACTTCTCCATGATCTTTACGGGAGTGTTTGCTTTTCGTCGTGTGTCTCGATCCTTCATATTGATTTTTGATAAATGATTCTTCACATCACTTGGGATCTTTAGCAACAAAATGTAGCCCTCATGTCTTGTTAGGACCTTTTCGGACTCGCCAATCTTCACATCCCGCTTCAATAAGTTATGCCTTGGCTATGAACTCTAATTAATACCGAGCAACTTTTAAACGATCTTGTGCTAAAAGCTAAGTAACTTTTAAAATCGTACAACCTTATTTATTGCAAATAAACTTATTAGCAAGCGATGGGAGAAAAAGTTCATAATTAACTCCCATAAATTCATCAAAGAATACCAAACTTATAATTGACTCTATCATCTCTCGTTCTCCACAATTTAAAATCTCAAGGAATGAGACTCGTGGATTCTTAGCCTATTAAATCAAAGTTTTGGGTTTTCAAGTCATCTCTAGGATCTTGCAACTTCTTAGACTTTTTCAAGTTTAGAATTCGCATTTTAAAGTTCCCTTGATAAACGACTTTCTAGGATCAATTATAGGAACTTGCGAAAAGTTCTTGTTCTTAACCCGTAGGAGTTAAGACTTTCGTGTTTTAAAGTTCCCTCTATAAAAGCCTAGCAAAACTTGACTTAAACACGTTAAGGATACTAGCTAGAGTAAACTTAGATAAGTAAACTCGGGTTGAGTCAAAAGATTCACAACGTTTAAAAATTAAAACCACTTTATTAAAATTTATTATAGCAAAGAAAGAAAATAACAATAACAAAGGTAAAACAACTAGGCCAAAATAGATCAAAAATTTTGAAAAATGTCGAAAAATCAATTTTCCGGTTAAAATGAGGACAATTACAAGGAAAAGCCCACTTAACTTCGATAGAAGTCCCCCTAAACTTAATATAAACATTGTCCTCAATGTTTAAGCATGTGGGAGTAAACTCCCCTACACTTAGGACATTGTGCATGTTGTTTAAATCTTGCTAAGGAAGAGACAACTAAAGTGATTCCTATTTTAATATTCAAGAATATAAAATAGAGAATCAAAAGAGTTTAGCATAGAACCGGGAAGACGGGTACACGGAATCACGGGTCGTCAAAATTCATCAAGAATGGATCTTTGAAAGCTCGAATCCCTGTACAACAAACACATACTAGGGTCTCCCCTACACTTATTATAAAAACAAAGAAAAAGAATAGATACTGCGGGTTGCCTCCCGAGAAGCGCTTGTTTTTGTTAACCGAGTCTTGAGCATGACTCGAACTTGATTAGCATAGGAAGAAGCTTAAAGAACATCCACCGGGATCAAATACATGGTTTTCATCCATCAAGTAGCATAAGCTTAAGGCGAACAAGGCAAGCCAAAGAAAAGTAGGCAAGGTTCCCTTAAGCAATGATGGAGCACGGTGGTAGAGAGTGTGAGGAAGTGAAAGCATATCTCTATAAGTTCCAAAAAAACTTCCTTTTATTTCATTAGATGGATACTGAGATGGCTTAAAAATTGCAATACCGGGATCGAACACCTTTTCCTTTAGGGGAAAATAACACTCGGGCTCAGTAGACCTTGAAGAAGATCCGCCCATAAATCGCACAATCTCATCCTCAGAAGGTGGATAGAGAGGTGTCAAGACATAAGTACTGCGGATATCGGTGTCGTCCGGCTTCTTCTCCTTTGAAACGGGTTTCTTCATATCCAAAGGAGGATAAAGAGCATCATCAAAGTCCAAAGGAGAAGAATCACTCTCATTTGGGAAGTAGGTGTTGAGAAAAGTAGCAAAATCTTCCTCAAATGAGTAGTCATCCAAAGTAGGATCAAGCATTCTTGGCGGAGGATCTTCATCAAAAGTAGGTTCAAGGTCATTATGTGAAGAATCACTCGAGAGAGTATCAACATCATCAAAATCATCATAAGTTGGCATGTCTGGATACTCTGAAACAAAATTATCATAATCATCCCCATCGGAACTAGAATCATCATCATAATCATCATATATCGGTGGAGAATCATAAATTGGTGGAGGATCCAAAGTGGAGAGAGAATCATCAAAATCATCCACATCGTCTTGGAAAAGTGGATTATCATGGCAAGACTCGAAAAGAGGATTGTTGTAGACGACAAAATCATCAAGCACATTAATCATATTCGTTGATTCTCTTCCATTTGATTTGGTTGTGATCTTCCCCATTTCAAATACATGTGTATCATTCCCGACCCTTAGGATTAGCTCACCTTCAGCAACATCAATTAAAGCTTTTCCGGTTCTCAAAAATGGCCCAAGTATTAACAGAATACGAGGGTCCATTTCATAATCAACAACAACAAAGTCGACCGGAAAAGTGAAGGTGCCAACTTTAATAAACACATCTTCGGCAATACCAACGGGGTAAGCGAGAGTGCGATTTGCAAGCTCAAGAGTCATCTTTGTTGGAGTAAGGTCGGGTAATGATAGTGTTTTCCAAACACTTAAAGGCATCAGATTTATACTTGCCCCGAGATCGGCTAAGGCAGTAAATTCTGTGGTTTGGTGAAAAGTACATGGTAACACAAAACGACGGGATCTCCAAGTTTTTCCGGAAGTTCTTTAAGAAGGATTGCAGAACAATTCTCATTCAATCGAGTATTAACAAACTCGGCCATCTTCTCCTTATTATTAAGCAATTCCTTAAACATCTTAACAAATTTAGGCATTTGGGCTAGAGCTTCAACAAGGCTAAATGTGATGGTCACTCCCGAAATCTTCTTCAAAAAGTTTGACACTTAAATATCATCCTTGGTGAGAAATTGGCACTTGTCTTAGCGAGAAGGATAAGGATTATTGGGTTTAGTTGGTGTAGGTGTAGCAGGTAAAGGTTGAGATGTTGAAGGTTTAAAGGTGGAATGTGGGGTTGGTGAAGGGTGTTTCTTGGGAACTTCTTTAGTAAGAGGTGGAGGCGGTAATGGAGAACTAATACTAGGCGTGGGAGTAGGAGGGATAAATGGTGGTGAAGGAGGTGTAGATGGAGTAACTGGGGGAGGGATAGATGGTCCTACTAAGTTTGCTCCACTGCGTGTAGTAATAGCACTCACATTCGCTCTTGGGTTGGTGACGGTATTTGAAGGAAGAGAGCCCGAAGTAGAGGGTTGAGGACTTGGGAAGAAACTAGCCATCATATTATTCAAATCATTTGTTTGATTGCTAATAGAGGTTTGCATATCATGTCGAAGCTCGGTTCTAATATTATTCCATTGCTTAGTGATATCTCCTTTCAAGTTGATGATTTGGCTTTGCAGATTCTTAACTAGCTCTCCTTGGGTCCTCATGAAAGTTTCAACATCAGGATTAATGGGTGGTGCTTGTTGAGCAGGTGGGTGATAAGGGTTAGAAGCTCGAGGTGGGTTTGGATTGTATCTATTGTAGTTGTTGGGGTTGTGGTTTTGAGGATAAAAACCGGGTGAAAGAAAGTTGTTAGAACGGTAACTTAGCAAGTTACGATCACCTTGAGGTCGGGCTTGGTAGTTTTACGTTGAATAGTTACCATGAACCGCATACACGTTTTTCAGATTGTCATGAGTAGAAGGACAATCAGTGTATGAATGAGGACCCCCGCAAATCTCACAAGAAAGTGTTACAGCTTTAACTTGTTGCGTTGAATTTGTAGCCAAAAGTTGCATATTCTTGCTCATTTCGACCATTGCACGGGTCAATTTGGTGATATCAGGGTTTGAAGAAGTAGAAGACACATTGACTCTCGGGTTATTCCTTGAAGATGCGGATGAATCCCAATTTTTGTGATGAGTAGTCATGTTCTCTATAAGCTCTCTACACTCCTCAGGTTTTCTTTTCATAAATGTGCCACCGGCGGCTGCATTAATCGTATCACGATCACGAAAAGTTAAACCGTTGTAGAAAGTATCAATTAAGGTGACGGGGAGCATGTTGTGGTTTGGACATCTCTCGATCAAAACATTATATCGTTCTCAAGCATCAAAAAGTGATTCATCAAGTTCTTGTGTAAATCCACTAACTTGTGTAGATCCACTAATTTGATTCCGAAGACTCGTGACCATGGATGGTGGAAAGTAGCGTGACAAAAATCGGTGAGTCATCTCGTCCCAAGTATGAATTGAATTCTTCGGAAGACGATCAAACCATTTTTTGGCATGGTGGGATAAGGTGTGTGGAAATAGGTGAAGGCAAAGAAAATCCATAGTAACACCGGGCAACTTCATGCTTTGAGTAACGGTAATGAACTTGTCAAGGTGTTTGTTGGCATCATCATCCGGCAATCCGCGAAATGGACAAGTGTTTTGGACTTGTTGGATCATGTGATGCTTCAACAAAAACTCCGGAGCCGTGATTTGCATCAGCGCAATCGGTCCTCCTCTTCCATTCATCATAGGTTGACACAGCTCCTCCATCGTTCGAAGATCGGGTGGGGGAACATTGTTGTTGTTATTCATGTTGGGGTGGGGTGGATTATTGTTGTTGTGCACACCAGCCATAACAAAATCTTCACGAGTCTCGGGCTCTGAATAAGATGAAGATCTAGTACGCATACACCTGCAAAAGCAAAAGAAAAAGATACCAAAGAAATAGAGAATATATATGTACGTGTAAAAATAAAAATAAAAATCTTTTTGGATTTTTTGAAATTTTTTAATTTTTATGGATTTTTAACAATTTTAATTTTTATGGATTTTTAAAAATTGTTGAGCAAGAAAAATAACGTTCACGAGTGAACGGATCCCAAAATTCAACGCGTCTCTCACAGAAAACCGTTAATCTTCACGAAAAGAGCCGACAGCGGCGCCATTAAAACTAAAGCTATCCGGTTAACAGTGCGACTCAGTCGTCTTTTGGTGATAAAATAATAGATTGGTCGTTGTTGTAAAATAAATGTGCAAAACTTTAAAGTAAATGACGGGTAATTAAAACTAAAGGTAATTAAAAAGTAAATGGTGCAAAATTAAAATTTTTAAAGTAAATTAGTTAAATGACAAAAATTAAAGCTTGACGAAAAGTAAATTTGACAATGTAATAAAAATATAAACTTGAAATTTAAATAAAGTAAAACAGTTAAAATAACACTAAAGAAAATTTACGGGAAAAATAATTGCTTGAAAATAAAACAGAGGATAAACAAAACCTGAGTCGGAATCCAAAATATTGTCACTATCCGAAATACCAAACAAGCTGCTTATCCTGAATATGTGAAATGCAAGTTATCCGGAATCACCTCCTGCACTATATCCTAAATAATATAATGCTCCTTATCCGGAATAGATTAATACCCCTTATCCGGAATCTCTATATCTGCTGCTTATCCGGAATTCTTCTTGATCTGCTTATCCGGAATGTGGTTGTTGCTTTTATCCGAAATTCAGTAGTTTCCCTTATCCGGAATTCGTATTCAAACCCTTATCCGGAATTCGAAACACGAAGGCTTATCCGGAATCACTTACACTATTATCCGGAATCCAGAAGTAAGCGCTTATCCGGAATCCTGATTTGGCTACTATCCGGAATCTTGCTCCTAACCTTCATCCGGAATCAAAATTTCGAAAGCTTATCCGGAATTTACAAATGATGTATATTCGGAATCTTAGGGTTTAACAGAAATCCGGATAATGAAAATAAACAATAAGCTAAAAATCTAAAAATAAGCTAAAAACAAATAAGCACTTAACTAAAAACTTAACCAGAATGATTTTAAGAAAAAGCAAATAAGCCAAAATTTTAAAACTTTTAAAAGCACTAAATAATAAAAATATTTAAAAACAACTTTTTATAAAAATTAACTAATAAGCACTTAATTAAAAATAAGCAAAGCACACAATAAGCTATAAAATCAATAAGCTAACACAATCATAAACATAAAAACATAACAATTAATCAAATAAGCATAACAATAAGCACATAAACATAAAGATTAAGCAAGAACAAGAAAGTTAGAATGAGAGATTAATAAAAACTTGATTAAAATTAAAGATTCAACAACACAAAATTAAGCTTACTTGAAATTAAAGGCAATAATTTAAGGTGCAAGACAAGAAAATTAAATGACAATTAAGTAAATGACATGAAGTTAAAATTGGAAGAACTATTTTGTCAAGATAGTCAACACCTCCTAATGTGTCATTAGGAGGGTATTTATAGGTGATTAGGGAGGTTAGCATGTGTTGTTCCTTTCTTTCTTCTCTCGTCTTTTCGTCTTCTAAATTCTTCGAATTTTTCGACTTTGTCTCGGGATTATTTGAACTCGTCTTATAATTTCTTCATTCATTAGACTTGAGTTCTTCAACTTCATTAAACTTCCATCTTTAGACTTTTTTCTTCGATAAATCTTCAGAATAGGCCTTGGACTTCCGTTCTTTTTGCACTCTTGATCTTTTGACTTCGTCTTTTGTCTTTTTCTTCGATAAAAGCCCGTGAAAGCCCCTGTTTTCTTCCCTTTTCACATTTTGATCCTAAATCACAACAAAAACACAAACCACACATAATTCCGACATTTACGACATAAAATACACGTTTAGGCTTGGTTATTATTATAATTAAGTGGTAAAAGGATAAGTGTTTTCACACTTATTAGTCTTCACTTCCCCGTGGAAGTGGATCAACAAGATCATCGGCGAACTTATCGAATGAATAGTCACTAACCTCACTCGGTGTGGAGTTAGGAATCAAATGATCCATTTTCAAACATTGTTCAATTAAAGTAATATCTCTCTCGGGATCAAAATTCTCACTATTAAACTCACTAGCATCAAATGGTGCACTAAGGTAATTATCAATTTCCCTTTCAATCTTAGAACTATCATCCTCGAGTGGAGTGAGTGGAGATGAGGTAAGATTACAACATGATTCAACAAAACAAGCATCTTACTTTAACTTTAACTTTTCTTCATCACAAAATGAGGTTTCCAAAATTGGCAAAACACCCTTGTAAACGAGATATATCTCATTACTTTCAATAGTTTTAACAAGTTTCACACTTTCCACTTTCTTAGAAACAAATCTTGGAATTTTTTCCGGTTTGAAAATAATATTTTTATCCCCATAAAACAATTTAATCTCCTCTTTCCTCATATCAACTTGAACATGAGCCGTGCACTGAAAATGGTCGTCCTAAAATGATAGGCACACGAGGATTGGTCTCATAATCAACTATTGCAAAATCGGCTAGGTACAAAAACTTTCCCACTTTAACAATGAAATTTTCCGCAATACCAACCGGATGGGTGGTGGTACCATTAGCAAGTTCAATGATCATTCGAGTGGGACTAAGTGGTGCATAGTCAAGAGTCTTCCAAATGGCTAAGGGCATTAAGTTAATGCTAGGGCTCCTAGATCGGCTAGGGTTTTGCGTTCCCCAAGCTCATGGAAAACGCAAGGTATCAAGAATTGACCCGAATCTTTATATTTCTCGGGAAAGAGATCAAAGAAAACCGAGGTACTAATCACATTTAAAGTGGCATTGGTAACATCAAGAAAGGTCTCTTTAGGTGGAGGATCAAACTCAATCACCTCTTCTAACTTATCACAATCATTATAAACGGTGATGGCCTTAAGCTCTCCCTTCGGGTTTGGAATGGTATTACTAGGTAAGCTACCCGAAGAAGAGGATGGTTTAGACATAAATACCTCAAACATCAAAAGCAATTTGTTTTGACCTTGTTCCAAACTTTGTTGCATACGATTTTGACTTTCCTCTAATCTTTGCTCAAAACGGTTTTGGTTTTGTTCAAGTCTTTGTTGATAAAACTCAATCTTGTTATTTTGCCCTTTAATCGTTTTAATGTAGCTTGACAAATCATTTTGGTTATTGTGAAAACCTTGATTGTTTTGATTAGCATTAAACCCATTTCCTTGATTGCAATTCCCTTGGTTACCACGGTTAAAATTATTCCCATTATTTCCATTGTTGTACCTATTTTGAACCGGTGGAAAACCCGGTGGAGCAACATGATTTTGACGAGGAACTTGACCGTTGGAACATAAGTTACCGTCGCGGCAAAAGCACTAGCTTGATCAAACCCCGTGGTTGAACAAGCATAATTAGGATATGCTCCACCACAAGATACACAAAAATTCTCAACCATATTAATCGTTCCATGAGGATTCTTCCTAATCTCATTCAAAATCGTGTCAATCTTAGAGTCCAATCTAGCAATCTCGGTATTAGATGAATTCAAAATTGGAAACAACCGGCGTGTTTCGTGAATATTGCACTCTATACTTATTCTCAATTATACCCCACGCGTCTCTCGGAGTTTTTCTTAAAAGATTACCACCTGCGGCGGTATTTAAAGAATCTTGTTCAACCATATTAAGTCCATTATAAAAAGTATTGATTTGATGCAATTCTGAGAAACCGTGGTGTGGACATTGTCTTAACAAATCTTTAAACCTTTCCCAAGCAACCCCAAACGATTCATGCACTTTTTATTCAAATCTAGTGATCTCGTTCTTAACGTGTGTTGTTTTGGATGGTGGAAAGAAGTAATTCATAAACTTAGACACTAAATCATCCCATATCAAAATCGAACCCGATGGTTCTTTCTCATACCAAATATTAGCGTTACCCTCGAGCGAGTACGGAAAAAGCATGAGCTTAATCGCGTCATTCGGTACATCTCTAAACTTGAGAGTCGAGGTAATACGAAGAAAATTCCAAATGTGAGAGTGCGGGTTATCGGTCTCATTGCCACGAAATTGGTCGGCACGAATGAGCGATAAAAGTCCCGTCTTAATCTCAAAATGATCCGCCAAAATAGTCGGCACAATGATTGCTTCCCCATACCCTTCGGTGGGTGCACGGAGCAATTCCTCCATTGTTCGGTTATCGCCCATCTCTACAACAATAGGTGGAAGCTCGGGTTCCACTATTCGTTGTTGACGATTTCTATTTCTACAAGGAATATTTTCAAGCCTATTGTAATCAATCCAAAGTCGAGAAGATCGTAATTGCATAAACCAAAGTGACGAGAATTTTAGAGGATTGAAGAAAAGAAATTACACAAGAAGAAGATTATTTTTTGTATTTTTATTTGGTATTGCTCAATCAAAAAGATTGATAAAAAAACAAGGAATAAGGATAATTACTATGGAAGTTATCTACCCTCGGTCGACTTTGAAACGATATGTGAAAACCTAAACGTCTCGAGGTTCAATAAGTAAACTACAAAAATAAGATATAATACTACTTGAGTTGGCAAACCACTAATCGGTCGTCCCTCTCAATATACGCACAAGCAAGTGGGGAAACGAGGTGGCACAAAGCACTTAAAAACCTTTTTCCTTAGACGGTCTTTTATAGCTCGTCGCCTTATACCCACCTTATAGTTTGTATAAATCGAGTTCAAACTTTTTATTAGTATTTATCTATTTTGCCTTTTTTTCTGTTTTGGATTCGAATACAATAGCTAGGTGATAAAATCCCAACTAAGGTCTTATTTGGAAGTAGGTAAATTTATTGTTCTACGTAATATAATATAGTAATCACAAAAAAACACAAAAAACGATACATACTATAATAATAGAAAAATAACAAAACTTTCCAAGGACGGGAAGGGTCTTCAAATCAATGATCAACAAATCTCCACGAAAAGAATCGTACACAAGATCCCCGACAGCGACGCCAAAATTTTTTATGTGATGAGAAAGTGTCGATGTATTTTAATTAGATACGGTATAGGACAAATTTAGGAAATTACCCTTAGGAAAAGGTAATAATCCATAAATAAGTCGAAGACGGATTTAATTAAACACGTTGATTAACCAAGTTCGTTGTACACGAAGATCAAGTGAATTTGAGACGTTTTGTTTCGATTTGGACAATTGATTTGAATGGGTTTCCGGTATTTAAACTAAAATAACACCAAAAATTTTTCAATTAATTAAATCCTAAGTGCATGAACCGTTCCCCATTTTTTATTTTTTAAAGACAATTATTTAAATAATAAAACTATTTAAAAATTTAAACTATTTAAAAATCTATTTAAAATAAACTATTTAACTAAAATAGTTTTACACTATTTAAAAATCTATTTATGAAACTATATTATTTACAATCTAAATTAATTAAAATCTAATTATTTAAAATGTAATTTTACTAACTAATTAAATCTATAAAATTAATAAAACATTTTTTTAATTAGTTTTTATTTATTTATTTGAAAACTTTAATAAAGAAAATTAAAATGATTAATATGTAAGTAAAAGTAGGTATTTAAACAAAAACCCAAACTGACAGTACCTATTAATTACTATATTAATTAGAATAACTACATTAAATCACAAAAGAGAAGCTAGATGAGTTGGTTAACGCATTTGGCAGCTACCCTTGCGGACAAGGGTTCGAGTCCCTTTAGAGACATTTTTGGAGATTATTTTTTTTTGAACAATAAAAAGAAAACCGCAAGTCACAGGAATGACTTTTTGCTGAATACTTGGACTGATAAAAATAAATTAGTAATAAACTATCCGACCAATTGAGTCTGATAGTTTTATACACCAAAACCAACAAGATCAGCAAAGCTACACTTACAGCATCATAATACTATAAATCAGTAATGCAAGAACCAATAAATCAGCAAGTTTACTACTATTTATCAGCAAAACATATGATTTCAGCAAAGAGAACTAATCAAGTAAAGTTTAAAACAGATTCAATCGAGTATTTAACACAAATTAGTAAACTAAGACGGATCTAAAATAACAATAATCAATCAACTTTATATCAAGTATACAGTTCTAGCAAACTAAAATCCAGAACACAGCTTAACTAAACAAAGGCAGACTTAATTCGTCTTAACAGATAAGCAGTTTCAACATAGATTTAGAAAGCATGTATGCCTAGATCCAAATAACAATCTCAGCGTTAAACTAAAGGCAAAAATCAAAATGCTTAAACCAAACAAGGCAGATTTACTTAATTATTAAAACCAGAAATCAACATTTCCAAAACTACTAGAAGTCTTACTGTCAATAAAACCCTTAATTAAACTACTAGTTTTTAACAGATTCAACTGAATAACACTTTAAAATCCAAACAGAAAATTAACCTGAACATTAAACATATAAACAAACTATATCAAAACTCTAAATAGTAACCTCATAAATCACTAGCTAACAAACTATATAAAAAAATAAAAATTAAAAGGAAATAAAACCTTTGAAGAACCCTTTGAGAAGAAGGGAAGACGCTGAGCCCCCTTGTCTAAACGAATCGAGAACACCATAACACCATAACACCATCGTTCTCTAACATCATCAATCGAATCACGTCACACTTTTTTAAAAGCTAAACAGTAGTTTAACTTTTTATCCCTTTCTTATCAAATTATCCCATTAAGCTATTGATAAGCTTAATGGAATAATTTTATAAAAATAATATCAAGATAGAAATAAAGTAGAATAAATGCAGTTATTTTTAACAGTAAAATTAAAGAAAAACAGATTGAATAAAATTCACTTTTATTAATATCCAAAATGGAGTACAATACTGTAAAAAGAAAATACATAAATCCTATACCTTAATTGACATTATAACATTGATAAAAAATGAGATATAAAATTACAGGAAATAGGGGGTTTTTATAGCCAAACCCCCAAGGCCCTTGGTAGAGTTTGTTGATGCGAATCTTGAATCACAGCCCTTCATTCTTCTCTTTCTTCATTATCTTTGATCCTACGGCTGATATGAGGCATCTTTCACGCGGATTGCCAACTTGACAGTGAAGTGTGCTTGTTGTGCTACATCAAATCTGAGGTGTCCTTTCCTTATTGGTGGATTTGAGGGGGATGAGGTGTATGAGCCAATCGAATGTAAGGAATAGACCACGTCACCAAAAATAGCTACATCTTTGAGCTCCGGTAAAGAGGGGATTTAATTAAGGGGCTGTGTGGTACACGCGCCCTTAATCAGTAAAAAGCCCCAAAAATTATTATTTTTAGCGTTCGGTGAATAGTGTTTTTTACAGATTGGGTTTTGGGGGTGAAAGAGTGAGAGAGAAGGAGGGTGAAGTTACTTTGGAAGTATCGAAATAAAGTGTGTGTGGTGTAAATGTGTTGAGTTATTCGTTTTGACTTTGAATGAAAAGTAAATATATCAGTTTACGTGAATGATTTTAGTGCAAACCCTAATGGGTAATGAAGCCCATCACACACGTTTAAGTTTCTTTCCAAAATGAATTGGGCTTTTGGCCCATTTATTTATCCATCCGTCCCATGATAATTAATTTATTCTTGTTAATGGGCTTTTTAGCCCATTAATCCAAATGTGGGTCCCACAAGCCCAAATAAACTTCATAAAGATTAAATCCACTAAAATCGAGCTTGAATTTGGCTTTGATGATCTTTTCTTCAAACACGTGTCGTTTTTGCCGGTTTTTACGAGCTTCGGTACCTACACACATTAAACAGCAAACAAGCAAATACAAAGCAATATTGATACATTTTATGCATTTATTCATTGTTTATTGATATAATTGATATGAGTATTTTAGCTCATATCAAACTTGGTTAACTTCTCTTTTCTTATCTTATTTCTCTTATTGTGTGATCTTTGCTATATCTTGTTGTGTGTTTCTTCTCTTCTACTAACCCTTCTATGTAGCTTGTCACGCTTGATTCCTTGGTGCCCCAAACAAGGGGGAGTAAGCACCAAGGAGGAGCACTTGCAAAGTCCGATTCTTTTCGTCTACAAAGACTTTTGCAACCTTTTTGCTTCGACAAAGGGGGAGAAATGAAATAAACTCGTCTTCGAAACTCTTTTTTTTCATATGATTGAGTATATGTATTGTCGAAATCAAATAGCAGGAGATTGTTAATGCAATGATGCCTAAAAACGTTACTTACATTTTAAGTCTCGCTTTGGTTTTGATTACGACAATATATAAAAACAGGCATTCACGAAAATAACAAAATACAAATTCTTGAGTTTAAGTACTTCCATTTCAACCATTATCACTTAAGGTATGAACAAACAAGTTTTCATCTTAATTAAGTGATCAAGGATTTAAGGTTTCTTAAACTTCACTTTTTATTAAATGTGACAAAGTTTTTTATTAAAGTTTATTTTTAAGATAATGTTTTATTAAATTAAATATTTGAAAATTTGAAAATAGCATATTCCATATGATTTAGGAATATCCCTTGGGGATAAATATTCCACCAGATGTAACTACCCCACTAAAAGACAAAAGGGCGCGGAGTCTACTCCCACGGTTCCTTAAATGCCTATGCGGCTCCTTATCAATAAGGAACCGCGGGCACCAATAAAGAACCGCGCCCAGAAATAGCCGTTGGGCTTTTGTCAGATAAATAGTGGACCATTCTCAGATTTTCTCTTCACCTCTTTTGCACATAAATTTCCAGATTGAATCGTACTTCTTAAATTATTCAAATCCTTGGTTATTTGGTTGATTACTACTTGTTTAGAAGTGAATCTTTCTTCTCCCATCTCTTCCTCTCCAAGTGCAAAGAGAAGAACACTTTCATATTTGAAGTGTTGTGTCTACCTCAAAGATCCTTTAAAGATCAAACTTTTATTTTTCATTATTGTGTTATTGTTGTGAAGATCCAAATAGTTGTGTCCATTTGGAAGTTGTGTATGTAACGTGGTTAATACTTAGTCCTTGAAGTATATTGGTGTAGATTGGTCCTAGCTAAGATTAGGGCTTGACTTTTAGCTTAGATTTGGAAATTGGTTAAGCGACGTGTACGGTTTCTCAACCTTAAGGAGCTTGTTAATTAGTGAACTCCCGAGTAAGGAATACTCGAGGAGTGGAGTAATAACGAGGAGTGAGCCTCGTTGTCGAACCACTATAAATCCTTGGTGTTTGGTTTGATCTTTCTTTTCCTTATCCCTTTATATTCGTTATTCTTTACTTGCATATACTTGTGATTATAGTTTAGTTGCACTATCCCTTGTTCATATTGTGTATAAGAAGATTTCACATATTTTCTCAAGTATATGTTTTTGAAAAAGATTTTTGAAAACCCTCATTTAATAAGTAAATTTAAGAAACTGTTCAACCCCCCCCCCCCCCCCCCCCCCTCCCTCTAGTTTCTACAGACTATATGGATACATGTTGGATATTAGGCTTGTTTAGGAGGTTCTTATGGCGCGTGGGAGACAAGATGTGAAAGTTAGAATTGTAGTTTAGGTTTTTAGAAAGGGGGCCCGGTTTGGTAGTAGAGATATATAACAAAGTTTATATATATTGTGTATTGGGTATTATTGTGGGTATTTGTTGAAGTATGGAAAAATAATAATGTTTTTATCTATCATGGGGTGATTTAGAATACTATTGGTTAGCTAAGTTGTCAGAGGTGCATATGACCTTTTGATAATATGTTTCCCACTAGCCTTACGGTTTATTTAATCATCTACTTCAATATACTTATTAACTTATGTAAAACCCGCTTTAAAATATCGCAGCACATTGAGTCCACGAAACACAGTCATACTAAAACTTTATGATTTATTAATATACAACACGTGATACAAACATTTAATATAGTTATTACGTATATTAATATTATTATTAATACACGTCATGTATTTACGTATAGTACTTAAAAATATAACAAGAAATATAAACACGACATTGAAAATACGAACACGCGTATGTAGGTATTTAGACACGAAATTTAAAACAAACCAAAAGTGTGGTGTTGGGTTGGCGTCCAAAGAAAGGGAAATGGGCTCAAGGCCCACTTGGAGATCCAAGGCCGTTTAACACAATAAAAGACGGGGGAGTATATTTTATTTTGGACATGTTTACATAAAACCCTAAAACAACAAGCAGATCCGATCGTTTCTTTTTTTTCCAATCCCTTTCTATTGTCGTCTTCCACCCCAAGAAACAAGAAAAGGTCGTGAGTTTTAATCCAAGAAACAAGGTTGGTTTGATTCGTATTTTTTTTCAATTCCAAAACCTAAACGCAAGATAGGTAATTCCCAAATCTTTTGTTTCTTTTGATTCGTTAAGATTAAAAATTCAGGAATCCATTTAATAGATTAATAACATGTGGTTAATTCGTGGGAAACAAACAAGACGGGAGGTTGGTGTCGTTGTTTTCATCCTACAAACAAACCGAGAAATTTATGTGTCTCGGTGGTGACTTTACTCCACCAGTCGTAACCCTTCAAGGGTGACGACCTGGTTTTTGTTCAAGCGGTGGCAACACCAAACCCCCAACAGGGGATTCAGTTTAAAAATAGTGGGAACGGAGACACTTATGTGTCTTGGTGGTTAGTTATATAAAACAGTGGGTAGGTGTTACACGGCAGGGGGTAGAACATACAAGACAGTACGTAGTTATAAAAAGTAGCAGGAACTTTATTAAACTAGTTAAAGGGGTGTTTGGCTAAGCAAATTAAACATGTATTTATTTTATTTAATTGGTTTAATTAAAACATGTTAATTAAATTAATTACATACATGACTTAGGTATAGTTTTTTTCAATAAAACCACGGTTTATGTATGTACATTTGTTTATTTAAATAAAACTTATATTTAAGTAATTATTAAGTTAATATTTCATGTGCATTAAATAAATTAAAACTGAGATTAATTATATCATTTTAAGGTAAAGTTTAATCATTAAATCATGGATTATTATTAATAAATACTTATGATATCATGTAATATTATTATTAATTAGTAATTATAAGTTAGACTAAGTATTTAGTCATTATTAAACTTTACGATATAATTATACATGACATATTATAAGCTTATTAAAACTATATGTTGTGTCATTTTTATTATTTAATAAACCTATTATTATTATGGTAATATATTATTTATGAAAACATGTAAATATGGAATTATATTAATTATGGCAACATGATAATTATAAAAACATATTAAATATGGTAACATGCTATTTTTGGAAACTTACTAATTATGGAAACTTTCTATTTTTAGAAACTTACTAATTATAGAAACTTTCTACTTTTGGAAACTTGTTTATTTTGGAAACTTCTATTTTGGAAACTTACTATTTTAGGAAACCTGGTATTTTCATAAAGTTACTCTTTATGATATAACAAGTATATTAAGACATAAGAACATGAAATACACTAACCAGAATACATGATTTAACATGAATCGGTAACATAAGTTAAGAACACTTAAAATAAGACAAGAACAAGTAAAACAAGTAAGAACACGTCAAGTAAACTAATAATCAGTAAACTATAAGTTAATTAGACAACTCATACACGTCCCTTTTATTATGTAGCACTTGTGGAGTCGGAGTGATCTTCCACTTTCGTTTTCATCTTCATTTACTGGACATAAGGTACGGATATTCCGTCCTTCAGTACGGACGTTCTTTCCTACATTAGGATTCCCCGTTTGCAGCCGTTTGTTTTCCCCAGTAGTTACGTGTCTTAAACACTTCAGTATATGTTACGTTTATTTTAGATTGCCTGAGCTATATACATGCATGCCAGTTTCACCTAGTTATGAGGGTTCCATAACCATAACACTAGAGGCACCGGTGTTATGACTCTTCTGCGGTGAGAGTGATTGCTTGCAGCGTCCCTTTACAGTATTTGGCCTTTGTTATTATTTTCATGTGGGGCGAATGGGTGCATCTAGCACAAGTTAGTAAGATTTCATGGTAATTGCAGTGTGTGCCTTGCATCCGTTACATGATCTGGTCCCTCTACTCATACTATATTAATTAGAGGCAACCCCTCTGATTGCATGATGAGGTCACCCATCTAAGTATTCATGTACGTTGCTACTTAATGATCTATATAGGCTTTTGGGTATATTTAAAATACAGTTTTTAGTACAAATTAAACATAAGTCTTTTCAGATATATAAAACCAGTTTTATAAACATACACCAGGTTTTCCAGGACTTACATTATTCTGCTGCACTTTACTTTCATTTCATACTTTACTTAAGTTTATGTCATTCATATCATTGTCATATATCCGTTCACTGAGCATATTGCTCAGCCGTATATTTTTCTTTCCATGACCCAAATGATAGGTACCCAAGGACAGTCTGGAGCATTTGGATGACGTGCATAGGATGGAAGCTACCTTAGACTTCTTCTCCTTTTGCCTCATATACTTATGCTTGCTTGGACACTTGTTTTGTTCTTCCTATTCCATTTATTTTATTTATGTTTGGGGCTTATGTATAGGAACCGATGTTTGATTCTGGTTTCCCCTTTTATGGTCATTTATGTTTTAGGACATTACCTTGCATGCCTTGATGACACGTCATAATTATCATGTAACGGTCCACTTATCAAAGTGAGGTGTTACAATTATGCTATCAGAGCCCAAGGTTTTGACCTGTAGGCTCTAAATTTTGACATGTGACTAGTTGGTAGTCACCAGGGCTTCCTAATATGACAGTTGATTATCATTTGTTTATTTCATGTATCATTAATTTTCTGTTAAGTTTTTTACTAAGTAATGGTTGGGACAGGACTTGCCATACGTAGTCGCATGTGCTTTTCATTCGAATTTTGTTTTGTGAACCGACCCATAGGCGTTCACCCTTACTCATGTCAATTTTGTTTTGTGAACCAACCCATAGGCGTTCACCCTTACTCATGTCAATTTTGTTTTGTGAACTGACCTATAGGCGTTCACCTTTTCTCATGTCAGATTTCGTTGGCTATGCTTTTATGAACTATTTCATCCATATCTTAAGTTTATTCTATGTTTCTAACCGATTAATCATTTTACGTTGTTCCTATTTTAAACTGCCAGATAGCTGTATAATAGCCATATTTCATTGAAGTTTTGACTAGCATGGATTGGACGCCAGCCATCCATATTTAGTCCCAAGTTGTTAAATTCTATCCATAATATTTTTCCTTTAAAATTTGACAAGTATGGATTGAACCATAATCATCCTACTTAGTCACGTGTCTTTTCTTCGAATCTTGTGGATGGAACCATAGCCATCCACACCAGTCTATGTTTAATCTCCGTTGATTACGTTTTATGTTCCTTATGACGACGATGTCTTCATACTCTCATGTTGATTTCGTCTTCATGCTAATTATGTCTTACGTCTCTTTACGTTGATTATGTTTTCATCATGTCGATTATGCTTCATGCTAGATATTGATGGATTTCGGTAATCCTGCTGTCATGATAGTCATGGTTGGTTTTCATTGATCATGCTTTCATGTTGATCATCGTTGAATTATGTCTATGCCGAAAGGGCTAGGCTATCATGTTGCTCGCTTCAGTTTAGTTGCCTAACCGTTTAATCAATTATTTCCTTTAAAATCATGTCAGATGATTGACACCCATACCGATCATCTCATGTGAATTCCACGTGTACTCCATGTACCATATGTCATGTGTACTACACGTACCATAATCCAAGTGTATTTTCCACTTACAATACTCCTTGAGTATTCGTTAGTCAATTCTCAATCATCTTAGGCGAATTCCACTTCTCGATATTTTACAAAATACTGATGCTGCTCAAAATTGGAGATTCTACAAGATGATGATGCTGCTCAAATATTTGGAGATCCTACAAGACAAAGACAAAGGCATTAGATCGAAACCATCGGACGAGAAAGATGCTTCACCACCAGACGATTTCCATCACAATCCATGTCCTTACCTTTTTAGTTCAATGTCAAACGTCATTCAATTGTCTTTTCAGTCATATGAGTGGAAACCGGTACCAGCCGGCCACTGAGCTGAATAGTTACATGAATCACAGTCATGATAATGACCATCATGAAACTGACAAGAAAGACGATGGTGACCACTACCTTGACAACAATTATTTGGCAATAGCAACAGGACTCCGGTCACGAACGTAACCAGGAGTACAAGGTTAGCAGCCCAACAGACTCGCCAATTCTGGCATTCTTACCAAACTTTTCAACCTTATTCATTTTCACATCTGAGGACACATGTCAAGACATCCGTCAAGACACATGTCCCACGTATACTTTCTCGGGACACCTCAAGACACCAGTCAAGACACATGTCACACGTATATTTTCAAGCATGAGTCAAGATACACGACTCATGTATAACTTCTGAACTAGGCCCCACTAATTTAGGGTACCCTCCAAGGGGTATACCATCCTGCTATATCATGTACTAATCAGGCCATTAAAAATCTCAGTACCATCGCTGGCGCATTGTTCATGTTTGGGCACGTAGTGTTCGTTCTGTGTGAGATGGACGAAACACATTCAGTGAGATCTACCACTTTTACCAAGTATTTTCATATTTCACCTTCATTCTCGATCCTAGATTACATTCATTTATTCAAAATGTCGTTGTATCACCCATGTATATAAGGGCTTTCATTTCATTTTGGCGACAAGATCTTTTCTACTAACACACTATTGATACAAAAGTTGGATGATACTTGCTTGACCCGAATTAGGCTTAATTCGGGTAGGTTGGGCTCCGGCTCTTGCACCAAGTGAATGTCTTGCTGAGATCCTACACACTAAAACAACACGCGTTAAGCTTACCGTGGGCACGTGTCCCACGATTAGACTCCAGCGTGAGAGTAAGTAATCGATTAGGGTTAAAAACTGGCTGTAGGTTGAGAGTGTAGAGAATATGATATCTTTGTGGAACCCTTTGGGGTTCCTTATATAGGCAGTGAAATCCTAATGGGTTGTCACTGATACTTTGGCCCCAAGCAAAGGATAAGCACCATAATTAGTTTGATTGTTATCTTCTGATTACAGTGAGTGTATATCCTATACTTTGGGGTAAATCCCAACCCTAATAAGATTGTGATTCTGCCTAACCCCGTACCGGTCGTGCCGGTTCGTGGGTCGCACACATCTGATGCGACCACTGTTCATTTAAGCCCATAAGCTTAAATGACATTAATCCAACCCATCAGTGATGGGCCAGATGCGGGTAGTACGCGTGGGTCGGGTCCATGACCCGGTTGGGGACTATACGTCATCATGTCCCCCAGTCTAGTTGTTACAACCGTAGGCGTAACTTCTAGACTAACTAATGCTCCAAATACTGTTTGTAAAGAAAGCCGCACCATAAGTATGTCGACCGGTATAATATTAATGCGTGCATTAATTATAGGTATGGTTCGCAGGTTTGACTGCAAAAGTGCACCACTTGGGCCCACTTTCAAGCTACTCAAACTGATCAAGAGGTGACCTGTGGGTCCCCCTGACGGTTCAGTTGTGTCAGCAATCCCATCCGTTATATGGGCGTAGTGGATTACACGTGGCAATCATCTAGGGTACCTCGTAACTCGAGGCAACCCTATAAAAAGCTGGTATGTGTAACTGTGTACACACAGTTAACAACTCTTTCCACCATTGTTATACTCGCTCTAATTCCTTCACTCCTTCTCTTTATTTTCCACAGAAATCCACCGTATCAGGTTAGACCACTGCGCTTTTCTACTCATACTTATAAATCATGGTGAAAGATAACGCCACTATCACGTCCGTTCTTAACGTGTTGTCCCCAGACAAATACATGGACTTTTTGTCCGAGTATTACATTCCTGAGAGCGTACACCCCACTTATCCAGGTGATAATGAAGCTATCACGGACGCTCCAGCTGGGAAAATAGGCGTTTACACGCGCCTATTTGACTCGACAAACTACCGTGTCCCTCTATCTAAGTTCCTTATAGATATTCTGACATACTATGATTTTCATATATCCCAACTCCACTGTATAGGAGCGTGTAAAATTAGCCAATTTGAGATCACATGCCATACTTGTGAGGTAGCCCCCACCGTGAGTTTATTTAGGGTCTTTTACGTCCCCAAAATGCTGAATGGGTGGTTGTCATTTAAAAAATGATCCACGACCGCCCCTATGTGCTATAGGAAATCCCTAGATTCCCTTAAGAAGTGGTACAACCACTACTTTTTTGTAGATGCCAAAGTGTTTCCCACGACCTTTGTTCTCAAAACTAAAGTGCATCACGACTATCTTCCTGCAACCAGAGAGTATAGCAGTCGGGATGTAAAAATTTTAGACACCGATCATACTGACTTCCACAAGGACCTACTGGATCATTTCTTATGCTTAGTAGGGATCAGTCGTAACTATTTTAGGAGGGAGGATAGATATCCGTGCTTTCTGACTGAGCGTAGGCAGGGTATGTATTTCCTTATATATGTATGTTCATATATATGTGACAATAATACTTGCAATCATACTAACATATATATATGCGTATGTCTGCAGAGATGAAGATATTTAGGCTACTACGCCAGGGAGATCCGAGTAAGGTCGCGGAGGGATCCCGGCCACTTCCTGAGGGCGAGCCCCCTACTTGTCGTGACAGCTGGCATGACCATTCCTCTAGAAGAAACAACCGAGCCGCGGTCCGATGAACAGGAACCCTTGCTAGAGAAGTCGCCACTAGACTTCACCAATGAAGATGGTGGTGAGCTTCTATTGGAGAACGCCACCACCATCCAAGGTGAAAAGCAGCCAACTGAACCGTCCATCAACCGCATGTTTGGTGATGACGATGAAGAGGAAGAGGAAGTGGCGCAGGAGACCGGGACCTCCAGGCAGCCAAAACCCACTTCCGGGAAACGCAAATC
Source organism: Glebionis coronaria (assembly GCA_025667525.1). NCBI lineage: Eukaryota > Viridiplantae > Streptophyta > Magnoliopsida > Asterales > Asteraceae > Glebionis > Glebionis coronaria. The sequence goes on along the minus strand of JANFOE010000238.1, from coordinate 44,670 downwards.
AACCAGGAGGGTGGTGAAAGATGTAGAGGTGGAGGCGGGGGAATTCAATGCGCGCCCCAAGATGCTTTGGGAAGATCACCCCTAATTTCAAGAAGGGAGCAGCACCACAATGCCGCAAGACAACACCATTCCTCACCCTGCCATAACTGAGGAGCAGGTAGACACACATGTGTGGAAGGCAACACCAGTGAGCGCCGTAGCCCCCACTATTACTGAGTCGATGATAGATGCGACGTAAGTACCTTTTTATATTCCAGCATATTTGTTGTGTTGTGTATGAAACTGCAAAAACTCATAAGTGTTGGCTGAATAACAGGGTGGATCCTACGACGCGGCGTAGGAGGAGGAAGCTGAAAGGGAACCCTCCCCTATGATATCTGTGATTCCACCATCCCCTCCCCCCACTCACGTCGAAGAGCCAAAGACCAAAGGCCCGGAATCTAGCCTCCACCCAGCCTGGAACTTGTCCCAGTTGACAAGGCTGGAAGCAAAGTCGGAATGCAAGGAGTTTGTGGACCACTTGACTCCTCCCGCCTTGGCGCAAGACCTAGATGAACTCAGCCACTTGGTCCTTCTCGAGCAATTTAACGTAGCAACAGCACACCAGGTAACACTAGGTGCGGCCTTATGGTGCCGGATTGAGGAGTCCTTTGCATACGTGCGTCGCGCTGATAGGAGAATGGCTCGCAGGGAGGATCTTGTAGAGAAGCATGAGAAGACGATTGACTCCCTGTAGGCGGATTTGGTCGTGGCTGAGGCCACAATAAAGAACAAACAAGCCACGCCAATGCCCGTGATGAGCGCATTGATGAGTTGGAAGCTCTTCTCGAGGCGGCAAACAGCAAGATACGTATCCTTATGGTTATGTGAATTTTATGTGTAACACCCTTGTCTTTCTCATCCCATAGTAACCTTAATCTTTTTCATAGGTAGCCGCAGCCGAAGTCGTGACCAAGAGCGCTGCTGACCAAGCATTTGCCCTCGCAGAGGAGTGACAGGCGTTGAAGGAAGATTTCAGCAATGAGCGGGCTGATATGGAGGAGCGAACGGCCGAGGCCTTGGGCAAGGTGGAGCACGAGCTGAGCGTGCTGGACATAGACTGTGCTGAAGTGTTGTGCCCCCACTTCTTACGGCCATCGCTAGTCGTAGGTGGATGGTGGTCCATGGGACGCGTCTAGCCATGACGAGAGTGATGGAGGCACCACAGTTCGCGCAGGCGTTTGCTGATGTCGTGTCAGACGGCATTGATCGCGGCAGGCATGAAGGGTTGTCCAAGGCTGCTGAATTAATAAGCAAGGGTGAAGACATCACTAAGCACGCCTACCATAACCCTGGGGCGGAGGCAAAGATGACAGCATCCATGGCCTCCCTGGGGGATATGGAGTACCCCTTCTTGTCCGACCTCGAAGCTATGAAGGATGCCTCCAATGAGGATATCATGGCGAAGCTTACATCGGACAAAATCCAGCTCACTCTTCCAATATATGATGTAAGTTTAAAGGTCATGAAGGGTGAGAAGCCATTGGATGAGGCGTTGGAGGCCAACCTAGCTAGGGCGTGTAGCGGAAAGGAGGCTCGTGGTGAAGCTCTTCGTGCCTTGATAGCCGAAGGCAAGAGAGAAGTAGGGGAGTTCCTGCCTTCTATTTAGTTTATCTGTTGTAAACATTTGTTATATTCGTCCGTGGTTGTCCACGGCTTTAATTTGCAATTCCATGTTTGACACTTAGAATTTTTATGAGATATATGTCTGTGGTGATCACGGCAACTTTTTTTTGTATGTTTGAAACTTGTAATTATTCTTAGATATCATGTATCTGTTTGCATGACGTGTCACGGCTGGGTAAGAATAAAACTAAGTCTATAATTTACTAGACGTGCACTATGTGTCTTTATCTTGTCCGACACTATGTAAGTACGGCATGTAGGAACTTATTACAATGTCTTGTAAATAAGGTGTCTAGAAAGGATACATGATCCGCGTCACTGGGGTTGCATCCCTCTTATGCGACAAGTTAAATTATTAGGTTCACTTAATCCTCTTACTCCGCCTGGGAGCGAATAGTACATGTACGGTTGAATGAATGCATATGAACAAGTAATAATACATAAAAATTCTAAGAGCGCAAGACAATAATTTACACAAGAACAGACGTGGAGCTAGCTAGGCACCACGGCATTTTATTAGAACGGTTACGATTTTGTTGACAAAATTAAAATCCTAAGACAAATAGAACCTAGAAAACATGAAAACAAAAAATACATGGATCTTTATTGAAGCTGACTATAGCGTAGTGTTCATGCGGAGGCCGTAGCCTTTTAGAGGTATCATCTTTTAAGGTTGCAAATATTCCATGTACGATCCAAGTCTCGGCCATCCATATCACGCAACTTGTACGCGCCTAGCCCTAAAGCTTCCGTGACCTCATACGGCCCTTCCCACATTGGACCAAGTTTCCCCGTGTTCTCCGCGTGACTTGCCCCGTTAGCACGATAGACAATATCCCTCGATCGAAAGGAAACACCCTTGACTTTGGAGTCATAATAAGCTTTCATACGTGCCTTAGATTTGGCCTCATTGATGGTTGCTATCTCCCTTTTCTCCTCTAACAAATCTAGATTGACCCAGAGTTGTTCATCGTTTTTGACGACATTAACCTCCGTCGTGCGGATTGTTGGCATCCCAATTTCTGCTGGGATAACAGCCTCGGTTCCATAGGCCAGGACAAATGGAGTATCCCCATTGGCTGTTTTGATCATTGTCCTATGTGCCCATAGGACATGTGGCAGTTCGTCCACCCATTTGGCGCTTCTCTCATCTAACCGCACCTTTATTCCTTCACCTAGGCTTCTATTCGCCCGCTCCACTAGACCATTAGTCTGTGGGTGTTTAACTTATGCGAAGCGCCGTTGGATATTCAACGTCGCACACCAATCTTTGAAAGGATTGTCCGCAAACTGTTTTTAGTTATCTGAAATGATCTCTCCTGGCAAACCAAAACGGCATACAATATTTTCCCAAACAAACTTTTTTACCTGTTTGCCCGTGATCGTTGTGACCGCCTTAGCTTCTATCCAGCGAGTGAAGTAGTCCATAGCTACGACCAAGAACTTAACGTCCCCTGTGGCAATAGGAAAAGGTCATGCTATATCAATTCGCCACTTGTAGAATGGCCATGGGGATGTGATGGGTGTTAGTTCTTGTTGTGGATGACGTGGTACTGGTCTGTGTACTTGGCAGTCGTTGCATTTAAGATTCATGTCTCGTGCGTCCCGATGCATAGTTGGCCAATAGTATCCTGTGCGTAGAACTCGTGCTACTACTGATCTGGGGCCTGTGTGCGTGCCGCACGACCCTTCTTGTATTTCACTAATCACATAACCAGCTTGGCATGGCCCGACACATCGCAACCACGACTGTAGGAAGGAACGCTTATATAGGACACCATCTTGAAGTTCGAAGTGTTGTGACTTCCTTTTAACGTGTCGCGCTTCAGTTTCGTCCTCAGTAAGGGTTTCGTCAGTTAGATGGTTTATGATCGGGGTCATCCATGTGGGCCCCTCTTCATCAACGATGGTCGCTATCTCCCCTCCTGTAATGGACTTCTCCTTAAGTATTTCAACTAACACTTGTTTGGATAGATGGGCAAAACTTGTAGACGTGATCTTGCTAAGAGCATCTGCCTTCTTGTTCTCGCCTCTTGGCACCTGCTTGATAGAGAACTTACCAAAACTGGCGATGAGTGACTTGACTTTCTCCAGATATTGGATCATGTTTTCCTCCTTAGCTTCGTACCCCCTAGAATGTGATTCGCGACGAGCCGTGAGTCCACGTAGGCCTCCAGGTTACGGACTCCCATCCTAGCGGCGATTTTTAAAGCCGCAATCAATGCTTCATATTCTGCCTCATTATTCGTGGCTATGAACTCAAATCGCAAGGTGTAGGTGAATTACATTCCTTTCGGATTTGTGAGTATGAGGCCAGCCCCTGATCCATACGTGCAGGAAGATCCATCCGTGAATAAAACCCATGGTTCCGAGGGGATCTCTTCCTTTTGCACCACTGGCTCGTTCTCCTCTGGCTTCTCACTTATGAAATCTGCCAAAACTTGGCCTTTGATGGTTGTCCTTGGTCTATAGGAGATGTTATGTTCCCCCAGCAGGACGCTCCACTTCTGTAGTCTTCCTGCTACGTCTAGTTTGGAGATCACCTGTTTTATCGGTTGGTCCGTGACTACCACTATTGGGTGCGCCTAGAAGTACCGGCGTAACCTTTTTGCGGCATAAACCAAAGATAAGACAAATTTCTTCATTGGTGAGTAATTCAGCTCTGGACCTTGTAGCGCTCTGCTTATGAAATAGATCGGAGTCTGGACCGAATCCTGATCAGTCATGAGAACTGCGCTTATTGCTCCATATGTAGCAGATAAGTACATGATTAGTTCCTCCTTAGGTCGCGGGGCGACCAACATGGGGAGAGCCACGAGGTGTTGCTTAAGCTGCCCAAATGCTTCGTCCGCCTCTCTTGTCCTACGAAAGTCTCCTTTCTTTAAGCACTTCTTGAGTGTTTTAAATAAAGGAAGTGATTTTTCTGTTGACTTTGATAGGAACCTATTGAGACCGGCCAGCTTTCCATTAAGTGATTGCACTTCCTTGAGTGTCCGAGGGGATGGAAGCTGTATCACAGCGTCCGTCTTCTCCGGACAAGGCTTGATGCCGTTTGGATTAATCATGTACCCAAGGAACATTCCTTAGGTTGCTCCAGACGTTCATTTTTTGGGATTTACTTTCATGTTGATTTTTCCCAATGTGTCGAATGTCTCTTGGAAATCGCGGAGGAGTTCGTCCTCCGTATGGATTTTGATAACCAAGTCGTCCACGTAGACTTCAAGGTTACAGACTATCTGTGAGTCGAAGGCTTTATCAACAAGTCGTTGATATGTGGCGCCCGCGTTCTTGAGTCCGAACGACATTTTAGTGTAACAATACACGCCCTGACTGGTATGGAACGCCGTTTTCTCCTCGTCTTCCTCCGCCATCTGGATCTGATGGTATCCCTTATACGCGTCCAAGAAACATTTAAAATAGTATCCACATAAGGACTCCACCTTCCAATCAATCTCTGGTAACGGGTAGCAATCTTGTGGGCAAGCTTTGCTCAAGTCTGTGAAATCCACACACATGCGCCAGCTTCCGTCATGCTTCTTGACCATGACCAAATTAGAAAGCCACTCATGGTAGTAGACCTCGCGCATAATTCCTGCGTCTACCAATTTTCATACCTCGTCCAGTATTACCTGGCTGCGTTCTGGTGCTTGGTCGCGCTTCTTTTGTTTAACAGGTGGATATCCAAAGCGGATCTGAAGCTTATGTTCTGCTATCGAACGCGGTACGCCCATCAAATGCTTTGGCTCCCATGCGAATATATCAAGGTTTGCTTTTAGGAGGAAGCACATGGCCTTTTTCCCTTTTTCGGAAAGCGTTCCCCCGATAGCTACTTCTTTTTCCGGATATTCAGGTTGGATTACTACCTACCAATTGGGGGTGGTGATCCTTCCTTTATAGGAACTTGTTAGATTGGTGTTGTCACGGCATGACACTCGGATGTCGGTGTGATTGAATTTTAAATAGTGACAATTCCCCCCTCAACTGGAAACTTAAGAATGCCATGTGCCATGGACGGGACTGCCCGTATGGCTAGGATACCTGGTCTTCCAATAATACCATTGTACGCAGAATGTGAACATATCACCATGAAGTTCATGCACGCCATGGTGGAATGCTCATTATCTCCAATGGTTACCAGTAGACGCAGTTGCACTATTGGCCAGATAGTGTCTCCACTAAAGCCAATGAGTGGCGACGTGGTCGGCATCAGTTGGCTTTTGATCTCTGGTTGTAGTTGTACGAAGAAATGTTCGTAGAGTACTTTCGTCGATGATCCTCCATCCACATACATACGACGAACGTTATGGGTTCCAATGCTTACCTCAATCGTGAGAGGTGCATCAACCACGTTGCTCGCCGTGATAGGAGGGAACGAGATTTCCTTGTCACGTGAAAATTTTTGAGTAACTTTCTGCTTCGTGCGGTGCTGCCATGACTGAATCATATATATGGTTGTAGGCTTGTCCTTTTGGGAGTCCTTTTGTCATACTTTTTGTTATCCTTCCCATCCTTCCAATCCTTGACCAGGTGTTTGAGTTTACCTAATTTAATCAGCGACTCTATATGCTTCTTGAGCTGGATGCACTCCTTCGTGTCGTGACCCTTGTCATTATGGAACTCGTAGAAGCGAGTGCCTTGACGGCGATCAACTGGAGTCGTCATCGTGGGAGGTCTTGGAAAATTTGCTCCTTCTGTTAGCAAGATATCCTAATAAGTCATCTTTAGAGGGGTGAATTTGTCATCCGACCGTCCTCCTTTTTCCTGGTTTTTGTAATCCAAACTCCTCCCATTGCTAGAGCTACTTCGGCCACCTGATTGCCTTCTAGGCTGATCATTTGATCGGTAGCCGTGTAATATTTCGTTTTTTAGTATCGTTTCGTCTCGGTATCTAACCGAATTTAACGTTCCCAAATTAGACTTTATTGTTTTTGGTGATAAAAGATTGAATGGTAAACTATGTCTAATTGGCACAATGCAAATAAAAATGTAAAAATATTATCTAGCTATTTATACGTACTAATCTAAAAAACTCATTGCAATTACCGCATTTATTTCACAAAATACAAATTACAAAATACAAAATATTTAACTATATCTACTTTTTAAAACCAGAAAATACAAAATACAAATAACAAGAATTTTTAACACTAAAATTTCAAGCTTATAGAATCCAACTAGTTCTTACTAAGTCTACATTTACAAACTGAACAAGTGGATACCAAGCTTAGTACCCAGTATATTTTTAAAAAATGAGATTTTAAGCCCACTAACGAATTTACATCCCAAATAGGAAAAGGACATGAAAACCAATAGACCAATTTTATATTACTGGTCCAATCGCTATCCTACAGACTTTTTCTTTTTGTTACCTAACTACTTTAACTACATGTATGCCTAGCTAACTAATAAGAAAGTCCAAAAATTTCCTAACCTGTATACTCGAAATCTGTTCTAACTAGTGAATGTTTTTCAGAAAGAATAAAAAAATGTGAACTATGCTCATTAACATGAACTGATATGTCTAGCGAACAAAGAACCATGACTTGTATCCAAATCGAGAACAATATCAGTGAAAAGCCAAACACTCTTCATCAAGTAGTAAGAAATCTCTGAAATTAAGTACTAATGAAATAAAGCCACTCGCAAAATCAGATAACAAGCATGATTACGCTAACGCGATCACAAGAAAGATTACTCTAAAACTCGTAGAAAGTAAAATGAATGTAGAAATTAAAGTGCAAATATGAACTATCATAAAATCTCATTCATATAAGGACAAATTGAACAAATTGCAAGCCAAATTATAACATCATCAAACGAGAATCAAAGGATTTGCAGAAAATTGAAATATGTGCTTAACCCGAACATCCGTCGTTTAGACCTTTGATGATGAAGAGTCAGCGCTGAGCTGCCCTTTCTATCCACACTTTGAACTTGTTCTAACTATAAAATTGATGAACAGTAACTTGTACCTGCATAAGAACATAATAGATTTCTCTTCTTGCAATACTAATATGAATTGATCTATTGATAAACCGATTTGTGATAAGCGAACTTATCAAAACCAAATACAAACCACAGCTTTAACCAAAAAGCTTTTGAGATTCTTTGAATAAAACAACTCAGTTTTAACATCGAATTTACCAATCACATAAAAGGCAGAATTTGAACTATACTTATCTTCTATATCGAGAACACTAAAACTAACTTTAGAACCAATTCCATCTGAAACTGAAATATTCAAACAAAATGAACAGTAATCTCTTAACAGATTAACAACTATATGAACAATTCCATCTCATGAACAGTAACAGTAAAGAAAAACAGAAATCTAAATGAACACAAGATTATCAAGGTTAAAAAGATAGAAGATCGAAAAGCTGAGATCTTCCATTAATGGCAGACAAGTAAAAACAGTTTCAACTGATCACAATAGAACTTGAACAGATTAACAAGAATTAACTAATTTTAGAACTGATTAGAAGGGAAGAATGAGAAAGCTTTATTATTTCATTAATGGTGTAAAAAATCATTCGGTTACAAACTACTTTAACTAAAAAAACAGAATTTTTTACAAGAAAATCTAATTATCTATCTACTCCTAACCTAACTATGTGAAAACTAACACCTAGCTAACCGCTTCAAATGAGGGTCTTCCGTGGTATTTATAGCCATTGAAGAGTGGTGGTATGACGTGTTGCTTCTAATCTCTTCGTGCCACGTGTAAAATTAGAGGTTGAACTCGTTCTTCATTGCCTTCTCCAAATTGGGCGTTTCTTCTTTTCTCACTCTTGATCTAATTAAATCACACCATCATGTAGAGGAGGTGATGAGGATTATTTTTGCTATTAGAAGCTTTGCCTGAATCTTCGTGTATTGTTCTTGATTTGATCTTGCAGGTTTTTGGAGAAAGGAAGATAAGGGGCGTCTGTTTCTTTCTCTCTCTTCTCGATGATGAAGACGCATGTGTGTGAGTTTTGACTGTGTTGTGGAAGCTTTGACCAAAAATGGATGAAAGTTAAATAACTTTCATCTATTTCTTTTTGGTCCTTTACTTTTCTTCTTTAATAAAAAATGTATAAAAGCTTTTAAACAAATCTCGATTTCATCCTTTGTTTTATTGAAAGTACAACTTAAGCCCTTCATCTTTGAAATAATGGCAAGTAAGGTCCTTGAAGCATGATTCATCCTTTTCTTCGTCTTTTATCATAAAATCCCTTAAAATGTGTGTTTGCTCCAAAATGCATCTTGTTTACCTGAAAACACATGAAACACAAATACCCACGTAATTCTCATATTTTTCAGTTAGATATAATATATTTGATCGTGTTTTGAGTGGTTTTTTGATAATAATTGATGAGTTTTTTCACACTTATCAACTCCCCTCCACTTGACCATTGCCATGTCCTCATGCAATGCAGTATTTAAAAGCTCTAGAGTACACTTTCCTCATAATTAATCAACCTTGGCCATTTTATGATTTAATAAACTATGCTATGCTACATGATGAATGATTTTGAATATTTATAATGCAATGCAAGGAAAGCAATTTTATTTATATATTTTTGGATTTTCTTGAAATGGTTTTGATAGAAATAACTCATAAAGAAATCAATGACTTAGATTAGGGCTTTGGTACCATGAACACTTATCATCCTCAAGTTTCACTTTCTCCAAACCCAGCTTAAAAACAAGATCATTGTTATCCACAAGTGAAAGTGCGTCAACTCATTCATATAGATTAATTGTGTTACTCTTATACCCCCCACTTATTTTGCCTCTAAGACCGGTTATTATTTGAGCAAATTGCTTGAAGGCAAATTTGTCATTATCTAAAGTGTGAAATATAAGAAATGTAAAATCTCAAAATAAGGAAGCACGGTTTTAATCCTATGTAACCATCTCATCCATTACTCGAAAAACCATGCATAATTAATATAAGTCCGACTCAAGAGTAATAAGTCATTCACCTTGTGTGTAAGATCCTTATGTCATGCATTAATAAGTAGCTACACACTCGCTAAGGAAAGAAAAATAAAACTTACGCAATAATTATATCCGCCGCCTTTTTGAGACTTTGGATCTTCAATCCCCCAACCCGTCAAGGTAATACTGGATTGGAGCAACTATCAAATCCCTGCAACCCTTGTGAGAGTAATATTGGAATTCAATAGTCACTATAATTAACACTTCACTGCCCCTCTTGGGAGTCTTGTATAATTATTTTTTTTCTTTCTTTTTCTTTTTCTAGCCACACATTTTTTTCATAAGCCGCTCTTATTTTTCTTTATTCCTCACATAGAAAATTGAAAAGAATAATAGGAAAAACACCCGCTAAGTATTAAGCATGACATAAGTCTAGTTCACATAAAACGTTCTAACTTAGAATCTTAACACGTACTTATACCAACCACGAATGATTAGTCAAAAATGCATAAGAGACTACAAACCAATTAAAACCGTTCTTGATTATTTATTAACATATATACATGTGTTGGCAAGAAAGTAAAGGTTACGAAAGGGGATATAAAAGTCACAATTAATGAATATGAGGTTTATCTAGCCCTTTACACTTATTTCAAACTCTATCATCTCTTGTTCTTCACAGTTTAAAATCTCAATAATGAGACTAGTGGATGCTTAGCCTAATAAACCAATAAAGGTCTACATGGGTAAGGATACTAGCTAGAGAATGCTTGGATAAGCAAACTTAGGTTGAGTCAAAGTATCCATGGCGAGCCTAATATGACAAAAATATCTAAATTTGTTATACCATGTTCTTTATTATATTTTTCTTTTCTTTTATATTTTTCTTTTCTTTTATATTTTTATGAAAAGTAAAAGAAGAAATATATACAACGCAAATGTGTTATGCAAATGAAAAATGATTTATGCAAAAATTATGAGTGCATATTTTTTGTGGCCAAAGTAGATCAAAAATTCAAAAAATGTTTGAAAAATTAATTTCCAAGTTATCATGAAGTTAAAGCAATGGTCTAGGTAAGGTCACTTCAATAGAAGTCTCCCCTACACTTAAGATAAACATTGTCCTCAATGTTTAAGAGTATTGGATTAAACTCCCCTACACTTATGACATTGATAACTTTGTTTAACTTGAGCTAAGGAAGAGACAACTAAAGGGTATTCATTTTAAGCACAAGTGTTGAATATCACGATAGCAAAAACTAATCGAAGTGAACCGGATACACTGGCCTCCTCCATAAGCTCCAAGCATGAAATGAGAGAGAGAAACCCTTGAAACAAACACCAAAAGACGAAGAAATGCCACCCCTCCACTTCAACTCTACTATAACATCCTCTTAATTAAACCTAACCTATTTAGATCTACTCTATGTTTTCTAACTTAGTTATTCAATGCTTGAGTTTTTTAAGTCGCTAGCTCGACTCGGCCCCAAATTAGGTTGTCCTTGGGGAAACCATCATGGAGAATAAAGTATATCCACTTTGAAGCTCATCTCACATGATACACTCAAACTTAGCACGTTGCCATTTACTATAAGATTTACAATATCCGCCTCGATAAATGGAACGGTCCAACGTGTCTCAAGTTTTTCCAACATACGAAATCTCTCAAACAGGAAGCACCCCAGGATCAAATACATAGTTTCCATCTCTACATGTGAACAACTCCAAAGTAGGTAGCATCAACAAAGTAAGCTCATACGAGAAGCCCATATCAATAGAAGTCACACTCTTAAGTGGAGTAGATGAAAACCAAGGTGTTTTAAATATATGTATCCCAGGATCAAAAACCTTTCCATTCATGGGAAAATAAGAAGATGAGCTCGTATCAACCATATAAGATTCCCACTTAGATATCAAAGCATCATGAGACAATGAAGGTGTAGAAAGCAAAACTTTCATAACAAGTATATCCATGTGGTGCTCCTCGTCATTATCAAAAGGTGGGGAATCTTCCATAGAAGGCATCGAAAAAATGAGGATCAAGATGAATAGTATCTTGTGAAGGAAGTGTAGGCTTTATGGTCCTAAAAAGCATGTTCTCAATAAGACGAATATCCTCTTCCCAATTAGAAACACTATCATTGACCTCAATATCAGTATTAGCAAGAGCAGCCTCTATGATGGCATCAATCTCCATAAGAGTGTCCATATCAACGGTTTTTGGTTCTAAATTTTCTTTGTGTGAAATGTGATCAATCTTTAAGGGGATAAGATCTTCATCAATAACCAACTCTATTGGTGAAAATGTAGGACTAGAAAGCTCCAAAGTAGGTAAATCAATGAGAGAATCACTCTTAGGGATGATATGATCATGAACATCAATAGGTGTATCCTCAAAAACCAGTGAAAATGATCAATCAAGGATTCTTCTTCTATAAACTCATTATTAGGTTCTTCATACTCCTCAAAAAGTGGGTTATCAAAACATGTCTCAAAAAGAGGGTTCGAGTGCATCATAAAATCACTTGGAGGAACAGGTGAAGGAGTCATAGAAGAAATGGGTTCATCATCATCAGAAGTAAAGGACTCATCACTATCATAAGGATCATCAAAGGTTTCATCACAAGAATCATAAGGTGGAAGAGGAGAAGGATCCACATTTCCTATAGGAGCAAATTCTTCATCCAAATTAGGAATGTTATCTTGACAAGACAAGCCATCGGATGATATTGCATAAGATGCGTCACTAGAATCACAATCATCATCCTCCATTTGTGGCAAGTCTTACACAAACTCATCCTCAATCTCATTATCCCTTTCTTTAAACAATTTAACAAGATCAAAGTCACCAAAATCACTAGTAGTAGCATGAAGGTCAATATGTGATGATATCTCAATGTGATCATGAGGAGAAGAGGTATCAATACAAAGCTCGTCACATGGTTCATTGGAAACCCTCTCAAGCTCTCTTTGGATTGGGATACGGTTCTCAACACTAAAAGCGGTTAATTCATCCAAATCGATGTTTGTATTAGTGCTAAGAGGCTCATCCCCCATTGTTAAAGAGTTGGTGGGTTCCATATGAGGTAAAGATGATGAAGGTGTGTCATCATTAAGTGTCATACAAATCAGAGGTCCCTCATCATCGTCATATAAGCATTGATTAAGCAAACGAGCACGAGTAGCAAGATATTGTTCTTCTTCCTCAATTGTAGCAATCTTAAAGAGTAAATCATTTAAATATTTCCTGAGGCGACAAGAAAATTTGTTCAACGATTCACGAAACATATCACCGATCTTCTTGTCATGAATTGCCAAGTCTTAATTTCCACTTCCTCATAAAACTTAATTTGTTTCTCTAACCACAGGCTCGTGTCTTTCATTTTCTCAAGGGTTATGTCTTTGTTACTATCAGTCGCCTTAGAAATGTCATCGATCGACTCGTTTATTTTCTCAAGTAAAGAATGTATTTCATTGACAACATTATGGGCATAGGACAGTGGATTCCTCGGTCTACAATCATAACCATAACGGGGTTGTTTTCCACAAAACTCGCACATGTAAGTCGAAGAATAGGGTGAAGGTGGATTTCCATAATTAGGTGGATTATAGTTTTGAAAAGAGTCATGATTATGAAAGTTCTCACGATTATACCCTTGAAAATTCCTTCATTTTGAAAACCCTCATAATATGAAAATCCTTGATTTTGAAAAGTATCTTGATTATAGCATGGAAAATTTTCATCATTTTGAAAGCCTTCATTGTTTGAACATCCTTGATTATGAAAGGTTTCTTGATTATAGCCTTGAAAATTATCATTATTTTGAAAACCCTCATGATTGGAGAATCCTTGGTTTTGGTATGGCTCATTAAATGTTTGATCATGAAATGATGGTGAAGGTCGTGATGAAAAACCGGAATATCCCATATAGTCATTAAAAGTGTAGTCCATGTGAAGGTTAGGTCGAAAATTAGGGTCCTCGGTTCCATTATAAGCATATCCCTTCCCATAATAGCCATTGTCTCGATCACATAAATAAGTTTCGTGTGGACCACCACAAGTCGAACAAGGCGAATAATTAGCGTTGGCGGATCGTTGTTGCAAAATCTCCAACATGGAACGAGTATCCATGTTTAGCAAGGTGGCCGAATGTATATACAAGTGAAATGATGCTTAAAAGCTTCCTCGGGGAAGGAAGTAATATACCAAATGTGGTATGGTTACACGTATGCGAGTAAACGTGTAAGTAAACTCGAGGAGTGAGAGATGAGCTCTCGGTCGACTTTTGAAGGAGAAGAGATTATTTCCCTCGAGGTTCGATAATTAATATCTACAAGAAAATATAATTTATGTAAGTACTAATTGGGTGGCACATCACTCACCACTTATCACTCTTGAAAGACCCACAAGGAAGCGGAGAAACGAGGCGGCGCGTAGCACTTAAGAGCATGCTTCTTTAGAATGTGTAATACACTCGCCTTATACCCCCACACAGTGGCCTCTTTCTCAAGATCAAGTAGATTGCAGTATTTATCTATTGTGCCTTAATTAAATTTGATCGATACACGTGTCAAGGACCGGAACGCTCCCGAACATGGTGTATTGCAAAAGCAATACTTATGGAAATATGTGTATTAAGTGTTCGTATCTACGTATATGTATTTACATATAATAATATATCAAAAATATTTTTGTATTTATTCGATTTTTAAGAAAAATACTATATGTACGTAAAAACGATGAAAACCTATATAATATATATTTTTGGGTGTAATCTTTTAGGAAAAAGATTACTTTTTGGACTTTTTTATTTTTTTGGTTCAATTCTTGCATCTCCCCCAAAAGAGACTAAAACATTTATAAACCGGTTGCAAAAATAGAATGAGAGGGTATGAACTCATCTCGACGATGTACGCAAACGCTAGTGAGGCTAATAATATGCTCCGCACAAACGTAAATCGAAACGGTTCGGTCATGGTGTTGTGGTTTAACTAATCGACTAAATCTAATAACTTAAAAATGTGTATTTGAGTTCTCGATAGATATGTACATCAACATGACTCGTTGATAAAATATTTAAGTTCCAAATTATATTAGTTCGGTGGTTGGTTAAATAAAATGGATAAATTAGGCACTCACACAAGTATGTAATGTATTTTGTACACATTATGTATAACCAGACAATTATATAATTCTTATGTTGAATTATATAATAGAGATAACAAATTTTACAAAATAAAACAAAATATATATTTATTTTGTAGTTACCGTATAATGATCGTGATAAAAATAGTTAGACAACATAATTTCGACTTAAGAAAATCACCACTTAATTAATAATTGTCACTTTTAAATAAAAAGTATAACTTTGATCGGTTTATAAATACAATAGAATCTATTTATTTTATAATATTATCTAAATATTTTATCGGTTTATAAATAGAATAGTAGTTTATAGTGAAAATATAAAGAATTGAATTTTATAGAAATTTCGACATTACTGATTCGTTTATACAACATATTCCATATTAGCCAATTCTCAATATTTTCCAAACAATCTATGTTGCGCAAAACACCTTTTAATCTATATCCAAATTAAATTATTTACTCACTATAATTACGTAAATACCGAACACAACATATGTGTTGTAAATCAAGAGCCAAACACCCGATGTGAGCTATTTGAACACACATTTAAATGTATAATCATTTATATAGTTCTCGTGATAATAATAGTATTCGACGTATTATATGCTTATATATGTACCACCGTTTAGTCTGTCTTAATTAATTAGTTAATTAATTAATTAAGTTAGATACGTTATTAGCCGATTCCTAAACCACAACCAACCATGGATCGTAATCACGCTCTGTACTCTGAACCCTTGCAAATCCGTGTCCAAACGCACTCAAAGCTACAAATTTGCAATCCCAAACGCCCCTTTATACATGTGTGCAGTCCCAAACACACCCGTATACGCTGTCAGCAGAACCAAACGCCCCTTATACTCCTGTCAACAGACCCAAACGCCTCTCATACTCCTGTCAGCAGACCCAAACGCACCTTACTGCTGTGCTGCTGAACCAAACGCGCCCTGCTGATGGTGCTGCTGAACCGAACGCGCCGTACTGCTGGTGCTACTAAGTTGAACGCACCCTACTGTTGGTTTTGTGTTAAACCAAACATACATGCTGCCCATGATAAACCAAACACCCCCTGCTGGTCATAAACATCGAACCAAACACCCTCTACGTTGATAAACCAATGACAACCTGTCGTGTTGCTGCCATAAACCAACGCACCCTGATGTGTCGTGTTTACCCTGAAACCAACACATCCTTGCTGATGGTGAACCCAGATCCGAACGCCCAAAAAGCAGGCTTATGTAAACCAAATAAATCAGCCGAACATCCCCATGGTTAATAACAACGAATCGAACAATCCAAACACCCTCGTGGGCTGTTAATCGCGGCAAATAATCAAATACCCGTGGCTGCTACATGTGGTGGTTGGCAGATCGAATGGATCTAGTGGCTGCGCGATGTTGAATCATCGTGGTGAAGGTGGATCTACGGTGGCGCGGGTGAGGTGTGGTGGCTGGTGACGAGGTGATGTGGTCGTGTCACGGCTGTGACGATGATGGTGAGGCGAACGACGGTGGCTGGAGCCACGTGGGTCATCAGGTAGTAGTTGCGTGGATGTAGGTATGGTGACAGCGGGGTCACGATAATGGTGTGGAGAATTTGGTGGTAGCAGTGGGCGTGGTTATATGAGGTGATGGTGGTGGCTGATTTATTGGTATAGCTCAAAGATGATGACCGGATTCCGGTGGTGGTCGCCGGAAATTGTTAATGCGGCGCGTGAATGAGGGGATCTAATAGATCGAGTGGTGGAGAATATTTTAGTGCTCGCCGGAATATTTGACCGGAAATGATGACGGCGCCGGAAAGTTTTTCCGGTGGCCGGATTTTAGAGAGTGTATATAGTTAGGGTTTTGTGTGTGTGTTGGAAGAGATGAAAATGAGAAAAAATTATAGTTTTTCTATTTATCTATGAATAAAAGTGAAAAGTTTAGATAGTTTAGGCTTAAAACTGTAACTTTTCCTATAAATTTTGTTAATTAATAGTTCGGGGATTGTTTATAATAGTTAACGGAGGATTCAAGACACGAAATTTTCGCCATTATATTCGAAATGATTTCTCCTATAAAAATGAGTATTCATTTGACCATTTTTTTATAATTTTATAAAATCCTTTAAAATGAAGATTATTTATAAAGTATCTCGGACGAGCTTCGTTTTAAAGAAAAAATGGACTTCACTTAAATGTTCTCGTTTTTAATAAACGTTATTGAAACAAATATTAAATAATTTAATAAATCATTTTATTAAATATCTCGTGAAAACTAAATATTAATTTAATATTTATCGTGTCAGTACGCAGACTGCGCGATTTTTCGGATTTTTGCAAAAATATAACCCGTTTTCAAACCCAATATTTTTGGTATCGCTCAAAATGAATTTCGAAATATAATTTATTATTATTTAAAGTACGAAAATTTCTCGGGTGTTACATCATAGGGATTTGCATTTCAACGTGGGAGATCATGTCTTTCTCAAGGTATCACCTGCGCGTGGAGTTAGGCGTTTTGAAATCAAAGGAAAACTCAGTCCTCGATTCATCAGATCGTTTGATATCCTCGAACGAGTCAGTGAAGTATCGTATCGTTTAGCGTTACCTCCGCAGCTTTCTCACGTTCATAACGTCTTTCATGTGTCCTTAGTCAGAGGGTATAATTATCATCCCCTTCATATGGTTCAGTATCCACTCGAACAGATTCGTGAGGATCTTACTTTCATTGAGGAACCCGAACGTGTTCTTGATCGTCAAGAGCGAGTCATGAGGAAGAAGACGAATCCATTCGTCAAATCCTTTGGAGGGACCATTCCGAGCGAGAAGCCACTTAAGAGACGGAGGAGTCTATCCGGACTTCTTACCCTCATTTCCAGTTTTTATTTTGGTATGTTTCTCTTTCAGCTTACTTTATCTATAATTCGGGGACGAATTATTCTTTTTAGGAGGGAAGGGTTGTACAACCCGCATATAAATACCATGAACAGTACATCACGTAAACCTACGAACCAATTAAAACTTTCCATTTATGTTATGTACACGTGTCATGAGCATTAAATTTAGGAAACTACGTATAATAATAACACACGATAATTATCAAGTATATTAATTATAATCACGAACATTTAAACACTCGATAATTATTATGTATAATAAATATAACACGAATGTTAAAACACGAATTTACACGAACATTAAAACAAGAGTAAATGTTTAACATGAACCGGGCCCGGTTTTACCCTTGTGGGGCATTGTGTCTGCGACAACCAAAGAGAAGGGGGCCCAAGCCCACTTTGAACTTAACTAGTAAAACCCTAAACACATGAAATCATTTTACAAGTTTTTATAAAAAAAAATTAAAAACCGTAGCCTTGTGGTTCTTCCTAGCCGCGGCACTCCGTTGTCCCATAATATTATGATGATTAATGATAGAAAATAGATGAAAAGAGATGGATTCCTAGAGAGAGAAAGTAGTGAGAGAAAGTAGAGAGAGAGAGATGATTAACTTGGTGAATATTAGATTAGAATAATGAGAGTACTAATGACCATCCCACCCTTTCTAACATGCTAGGAAGGGCCTTATATAGCCGGGCTTACATGTAACCATAATGGGCTATATTGTTTGGACCGGGCTTGTCTTTTGGGCTTTAAGTAGATTAAATCCAAGCCCGTGAACCACGAATATTTAACTATCTATTACAACGTTCTAATAAATATTACAATAGAAACCTATGACCGAACATTCTTGTTTGACTCAATATTTTGAGGCTAACAATCTCCCCCAATGTGAGGTCATTCCCCTTCGATATTTGGATTCCAATGGAGATTAATGAATTTCGTCATAAATGAGTCTTGAACGTGTAACAGTAGTTTTGTTCCTTCATGCTGTGATCTTTGAGCCTTTGTCATTGTCTTTCGACTTAGTCTTTTATCTTGAGATCTTCAAATCATTCTTGACTTGTCTTTGCCATCTTGCGATCTTGTGTCTTTATCCACATGCTCATACTATTAATTGATGAATAAGTCTTTGGGCATGAATATGTGGTTTTGAATCTTTGACTTTGCTGAGTACACCATGACGCCACCTTCTCGAGACAAAACATAGACACAGACTGAATGGCTTTGACATTCGTCCTAAATCGGTAGCGTTTTACCTCCGGTCGGTGAAGAACGTTATACGATATTAAATATCGTACCTGTGATTAGGTAGATTCAATTAAGAATCTCATTGACAGGGTTTCGCGGCTGTACTAGCCGTTCTCTTTACTCGACCGTCTCAAAGCAAGACTACGAACATAAAGAGTGAATCAATTGGATAAATATCTGCTTGATTAAAGTCGTCAATTTAAATTCCTGGAACAAGTTTGATTCATTAAGAATATTACCATTGTTGCTTTCCAGTTGACACAAGTTTGATTCATAGGAATCTCACAAGTCACCTACCGTAGCGCTGTTTGATGTTGACGCTAGAAGGATTTCCATTCGTCACTGTGAATATGAATGAATATTACTCTGAATGTTCTGGCAAGACCATAAAGATATTGCGTAGAAACCTGAAACGAGTTTGAATCAATTCAGAATCAAACCACTGTTGCTTTTCAGTTTTACATATGTTCAATTCATAAAGAATCTTGCATATGACCTACCGCAGTGCTGTTTGATGTTAACACTAGAAGGATTTCCACTCATCATTGTGAATACTAAGTAGTATCACTCTGAGTGTTCTAGCAATATCATAAGGATATAGCGTAGGACTCTCTTGATCTTCATCCGTGTGTCCTAACGAGATTTGATTGATCTCTTGGCTCTAGACTCGATTTGTGCACTTTTAGTGGTTTGAGGCTGGAGGAGATGCCACCTATACAATATCAACTATCTCGGAGTGAAAAAGTCAATAGAAGTCGTGTTGATCTCCGTGATAATAAAACAAACTTCTTTTGAGAGAAGCCTGAGTAGCTAGGAAAGGGGTGTGCTTCACATCACTGGGTCCATGATGAGTTGTCTTCATGATGTGTTGACCTGGTTTCTGCCTAAGTTGTATGGAGGGCTTCTTTCTTTACACCCTTTATCTTTATATTTCTTTTTCATTCTTCAACCCCTTCAATGCTTACCAAGACATCATTAATAGCACCTTGTTGTGATTGTTCTAGTGCTATCATCAGTACTTAGTCGGCATTCGGCTACATTCACATTCTACTCCATCTTTCCTAAGGACTTCTAATAATCTATTGGATTGTCCCTGGGAAGATCCCTCCGGTTCTGGTTGGATCATAGCACTTAAACCTAACCACCCTTTTGACACCAATAACGTCGTGAATTAAAGATGTTGTGGGTATTTGATCGTCACCATGAGTGCCTGAGTCTTAAGATTACATTTTAATCACATTTTCTCCCCCTATCTCTAATATATAAAATCGTTTGATATTAGAGATACCAAATTTGATTAAAATATATTTTGAAAAGTAGTCTTGAAAACCTTCGGGAGAAAGATGTGTCAAACTTAGCATGAATTTTGGAACGCTCCCCCTCAAAAATTGATCCAATGGAATTGTCATTATGAGGATTTGATCCACATTAAACTTTTGAGGATAGGAGTTGTTGAACACACAATTTTTGAAAGATTTTGAATATTATTGAGAAATTCTTGAAAAAATTGTCTTCAATGCTTTTTGAAAAATCAATTCTTTTTGTCGAAAAGGTTTTTCCAAAGCATAAACTTGAGTTCATAGACTTTAAACGTCTTGACGAATCCACTCAAGTGTAAGAAGATTTAACTTCTTTTGCTAAGGGTAAGAGCACGAAATCGTACACTCCCCGTGAATATAGTTCCGGGTTGCAATCTGAAAGTGATTACAAGCCATTGTGTTGAGCTCAAAACGTTGAATGTTTTGTGACAAGCTCAACCCAAGATAGTTTGCTCTACCCGTTGTTGGAAATATTGTTCAAAAGAGACAATTTCCTTTAGAAAAGATAGAAATGACATGTTTTGAAAAATATTTACAACTTTCATTCGAGCTTTATGTACACACCTGTGTCGTTATTGACCGACATTTCTAGGTACGTCCATATTATCGATACTGAAAGACATGTCGAGAAGAATATTTTTGGATTATCAAAGATTTTCTAATTTTGTATTTTGCTTTTTCATTAATATTTACAGAAAGATGTTTGATAGATGAATCAAGCAGGCTTCTTTGCCAGAACCTCCAGTTCTGCTGGAGTCAAACTTCTCATACCAATTTGCCTAACTAGATACGCAAACCTTTCTTTCGAAAGAGCTTTTGTAAACAAGTCAGCTAATTGGTAATCAGTTCCAACAAAGTATAATTCGACAATACCCTTTTCAACTTGTTCCTTAATGAAGTGGTATCTGACATCGATGTGCTTCATGCGAGAATGCTGTACCGGATTGCAGGAGATGGCTATGGCCGACTTTGAGTCACAGTACATAGGTACTTTATCAAAGTGGAAGCCATAATCCGTGAGTTGTGTTCTCATCCAAAGAACTTGAGCACAACACGTAGATAGAGACACATACTCCGCTTCGGCTGATGTCAATGATGTGCAATCCTGCTTCTTGGAAGACCATCCCACAAGCTTATCTTGACCTAGAAATTGTGCACCACCAGAAGTACTTTTACGTGTATCAAGACACCCTACATGATCAGAATCTGAATAGGCCGTTAGAAAGAAACCGGTTTCCCTCGGATACCAGAGTCCCATGTGAATGGTATTATTAAGGTGCCGAAAGATCCGTTTAACCTCCTTGAGGTGCTTGTCAGTGGGTCGTGCTTGATATCGTGCACAATAGCATGTAGCATGATGAATATCAGGTCTGCTTGTTGTCAAGTACATGAGGGACCCGATCATGGAACGATATCTCGTTTGATCTATGGGTAATCCCTCTAAATCAGCATCTAGGGATGTGGTTGACAATGGTGTCCCAACGGGGTCACATGAGGTCATTTCATGCTTTTTGATTATCTCTTGACAATACTTAGCTTGGTTAATGAAGATACCACTGGGGGATTGGTGAACTTGAATTCCTAGAAAGAATTTTAGTTCGCCCATCATAGACATTTCAATATGTTGTGCATTACTTTTTCAAACCATTTTGAAAGTTTTGGGTTTGTAGACCCGAAAATAATGTCATCAACATAAATCTGCACAAGCAGAATGTCATCCCCATATTTATAAGTGAACAACGTTAGATCAATGGAACCTTTTGAGAAACCTTTGGAGACCAGAAATTTCGAGAGCTCGTCGTACCACGCCCTTGGAGCTTGCTTGAGTCCATATAGTTCTTTGTGGAGACGATACACCTTGTCAGGATAATGAGGATTGACGAATCCTTCCGGCTGTGTGACATAGACTTCTTCCTTCAAAGGACCGTTAAGAAACGTCGTCTTTACGTCCATTTGATAGACAATGAATCCCTTATGTGCAACATAAGCAAGAAAAATCCTGACCGCTTCCATACGAGCTACTGGTGCAAATGTTTCTTCAAAATCAATACCCTCTTTCTGTCCATACCCTTTAGCCACTAGCCTAGATTTATTCTTGATGATCGTGTTCTCTTCATCCATCTTGTTTTTCCATATCCATCGAAGATTTAATTGTATTACATCGTATGGTCTGTCAACAAGTTCCCAGACTTTAAGTCTTTCAAATTGTTGAAGTTCATCCATCATCGATTCAATCCAAGCGTGATCAGCCATGGCTTCTTTGATGTTTTTCGGTTCAACTGTACTCACGGCGAGTGCGAACATACAAATATCGCCATCGGTGTGAAGCTGTCGTCTTGTACGAACGGGATGTGAAGGGTTTCCAATGACATGAACAAATGATGATCTCGGGTCCAATGATGTGTTGAAGGATGTCGTTGATAGAACGTATGCATATTTGACGGATCAACATGGTGAGTAGAAGACTCTCTAGTTTTGTGTACCGGTGTACCGAATGGGTTGATAAATTCGTCTTCGTCAAATAATGCATCGTCTGCTTGATTTGTGTTCTTTGGAGCAATGACAGTAGTTGTGGATGTTGTAGGATCGATTGTTGAAGTGATATTCTGAGGAGGTAAATCTGCAGCAACCCGTGTTGAAGTAGATGAAGTTGTATCCGGTTGTTGACGATGATCGGTATCATTATTCGTATCATGAGTGACATCGGAAGGCTTCGATACAACTTGTTTCTCCCCCGTGAAATATTCATCATACATTGGTCCATATAACATTTCCAACTCTTCAATTGTCGTGTCGACTGTCATATCAGTTTTAGGAACATTTACTGGAACCAACGTTGAACTTGACGGTTCATTGCTGTGGTCTTGAGTTCCGAGTTCCTTGCGGTTGTGAACAAAAGTCGTTTGTCGTTGTGGATCGGGACTTAAACTGTTTTGTTCAAGTTCCATTTCTTGTAATTTATCAAATCGAATGTGAATAGTCTCGACTATCAATTTTGTTCTCTTGTTGTACACTCTATATCCCTTAGACTGAGTTACATATCCCACAAGAATACATGCATCACCTTTCTCTTTCATCTTATCCAAATTTTCACCATCTCGAATAATGTAACACGTACATCCAAAAACATGAAGGTGTTTGAGTGAAGGTTTTCGATCATGAATTATGTGATATGGTGTCTTTTCGTGTCTTGGGATAATTAAGGAGCGGTTTTGTGTGTAGCATGCGGTTGACACGGCTTCGGCCCAAAAGTATAGTGGAAGTTTTGAAGCGGATAGTAATGTTCGAGCAGCCTCAACTAAAGTGCGGTTTCTTCTTAGCAACGCCGTTTTGTTCGGGTGTTCGAGCAATAGATGTTTCATGTTCAATTCCTTCGGCTTCAAAATAGTTTCTCAGATTTGAATTCAAAAATTATGTACCTCTGTCTGTACGAACCACTTTAACTTGAGCTTGAAGACCACGTTGTATCAGTTTAAGAAAGCTGATGAGAACTTCGGGTATTTCATCCTTGGACCTCAAGAAGTGAGTCCATGTGTACCTTGAGTAATCATCGACAATTACTATAATATATTTCTTTCCACTGATACTCTGAACACGCATGGGACCACACAGATCCATGTGAAGATGATCTAACCGTCCTTTAGAGCTTGGTGTGGTGTTTGTTTTAAAGCTACTTCGTTTAGCTTTACAAATCTCACAAGAAGAACAAAGATGATCCTTGATGAATTTCAAACTTGGAAGGCCTCTCACAATATATTTCTTGGAAAGCAAGTTGATGGTATCAAAATTAAGATGAGATAAACGTTGATGCCATAACCATGCCTGAGTCGTTGAAGCTTTAGCCATGAAGAAAATTGCAGTTGATGAAGTTGTGTCTTGTAGTGAAATAGTGTAAAGATCAGTACCCCGTGTACCGGTAAGTAAATCATTCCCATCGTAATCACGAACAAAACATGTATTCTATATGAAAGCAACCTCCAAATCCGCATCATAAAATTGACCAACCGAGAAAAGGTTGTGATTGAGCCCTTCAACGTAGTATACCCTTTTAATCGTGATATTCCCTTGAACCAAATCTCCATATCCTAGGATCGGTGCAAATTGATCATTTCCGAATCGGACCGTACCTAGGAACTTCTCGACGAAGTTAATTAGAAGCTTGAGATTCCCCGTCATGTGCTTCGTGCATCCGGAGTCCAGTATGAAGAGAATTATTTGTATCACCTGCAGAAGAGTTAGAATACGATGGAGGAATTGCTAAATTGGATACCACAATAGTTGTGATGGTAGAATCATTAGTGTCCTTAGCAACATTTAAAGGCATACTAACACTCGTTGTCACATTTTCTGTCCTATCTTTAGGCATCCATTTATATCCGGGAGGACATTGATTAGCAAACCACCATTTCCAAGACTTGCTAGCAGACTCATATAATTCCTTAATTTTGCTTCTAGGGTTCTTAGTGGTGGAGTCTGATGCATTACTTTTCATAGTAGGGGTAGCACCAGAATGGTTCACTTTGCGTTTGGGTTTACTAGCTCTAATAGGCATTGCAACTTGCTTCTTAGTTCTAGTATCTACGCCTTTGACTTTATTCATAGCACACATAGAATGATTAGCATTAGCACACTTTCCACATTTGACACAAACAAATTTCACATTCATAGCATTCAAATCATTCACATCATTCAAAATCGTCATTACATGCGATTACAGACTTTTTATTCTTAAAAACATTCAAATTCCTAGGGTGTTCTTCTACTTCCTTCATCTTCCTTTGATTCTTGTATTTCCAGACCTTATCATTCACTTGAGTGCTCTTAAGCTGAGGTCGGCTAACACTAGTAGTGGAGACTATTCCTGTAGTAGAAGACACACGAATATTAGTGTTTCTAGAAGTTTGAGGCGATTGAGTAACTTCTCAAAATCTTACGATATTTACCACAAAAACCAAACCAAATCCCTACCAAATCGATATAAATGATTTATATCAAGATTTCTAGCCCGAAATACTAAAAAAAATAATTCGGGATGATTTATATGGAAAAAATCAACCGAATCAAACTAAAACCAAACAACCAAACACAATCTACCCCGTGGCGATTGATACCAAATGTTGTCCCATAATATTATGATGATTAATGATAGAAAATAGATGAAAAAAGATGGATTCCTAGAGAGAGAAAGTAGAGAGAGAGATGATTAACTTGGTGAATATTAGATTAGAATAATGAGAGTACTAATGACCATCCCACCCTTCCTAACATGCTAGGAAGGGCCTTATATAGCCGGGCTTACATGTAACCATAATGGGCTATATTGGCTATATTGTTTGGACCGGGCTTGTCTTTTGGGCTTTAAGTAGCTTAAATCCAAGCCCGTGAACCACGACTATTTAACTATCTATTACAATATTCTAGTAAATATTACAATAGAAATTACTTCTAACCCTAAAAAAAAACATCAGTGGCTGCCAAAATAAATCCCTTCTTCTCATAACCTAATTTTCTTTTTCCTTTAATCCGAATACCTTATAATGATGCTGTTTTCTCGAAATTCTTGAGTTAACAAAGTTTTTATTTGGTTGATTGATTTTAGGGTAAATTAAATTGGTTTTTATGTTAGTTTTGTGCCGTCATTGTTTTTTTTTGCGATTGTTTGTTTTATTTCGGTGGTTAATTGTCACTTTGGTACGTCTCTACTGGACAATTTACTTTCGTTCCTTCAACGAGTGTGTTTTTTTGTTTTTTGTGTCTGCGCAAATTAGGGTTAGGTTTTTTTTTGGGTAATTGTGGTGGGGTCCGATTGGTGTTGGTCGGTTGAGGTGATCTTATTTATTAGTCTCACGTGTCAAAGGTCGGCTGTATTCATCATAAAAGGTTTGATTATTAAATTGGTCGGCTGCCATAATTTGGTCGGCTGACAAAGCACTTTTGATCATTTATTGAATTGGAGTGGTGGCGGCTGACCTTATTTTGATTATTAAATTAGGGAGGCTGATTATTTATTGTGTTATTAAGTGTTGGGTTAATCGCAAGTTTTGTCCGATTTCACGTGGCATTGAAACTTAGTGGTCGGCTGACATTTTTAGTGGTTCGTTTGATAGATTTGTTGAAGCTATGATGGATTCGAGCAATGAAAGTGATAAGTCATTGTTTACAGGTTGGATGGATGCGGTTAAGGTGTCTACTCTTGAGGTTTTAGTAACGCTAGAGGAGATATCTAATTTGTTTTCTATTCCTTTGAATACTGTGCGTGACATTGAAGTGTTTGCAAATGGTGTGAAGGCAAACAAATTTCCTAAATGGTCTACTTTACCTAAGGAGACCACTATGCTTTATTATAAAGCTTTGTGTGAACGCCATAAGAATTTAACTAGCAGCACTTCTTCACTCAGTTCAGGTGGTTCGAGTGTGCACTCTGCACAAATGGCTAAGGAAACAGACCTTGAAGCTAAGGCTGCTACTATTGATGGTATGCAATCGTGTAATCTACATGCGGTTTTGAAATTATTTGGTGTAACGATTCGCACGGTTGGTGACGCGAGTGAATTTATGCATGAATTAAGAATGAAGAAACATCCGTTGTGGGAATTGATCTCACCTGATCGTGCTAAAGAAATTCTGATGTTACTTTGCAGATTTGAAGGTGATATGGTTACGTCTACTAATGGAGGTATTAATGCAGTCTCTTCTTCGTTTAATGAAAATGTTTATGAAGGGGTTAATATCTCTATTCCTAGGAAGGTTGTTGAAACAGTAACTGCTCGCTACCATAACACTTTATATGGTTACTTTCTTGGTAAAAGGATTGCATTCCCTGTGGTTGAGTATTTTGCTAAGAATAACTGGGCAAAACATGGTCTTAAGCGTATCATGATGAATGAGAAAGGTTTCTTCTTTTTTCAATTTGGATCTAGTGAGGGTCTTAATGCGGTTCTGGAAGGTGGTCCGTGGATGGTTCGTAATTCACCAATTTTTCTTAAGAAATCGACTATGAAAACGAATCTTCTAAAGGAAAAACTAACTCGTATTCCGGTATGGGTTAAGTTTCATGATGTCCCGCTACAGGTATTTGAAGAGGAAGGTATTAGTTTAATTGCTTCGTTTCTTGGTAAGCTTATTATGATGGATAATTATACTGATGATATGTGCAAAGAGTCTTGGGGTCGTTGTAGTTTTGCTCGTTGTCTTATTGAGATGAATGCTGATTCGGAGTTTATAGATAACGTTACTATTGGTGTCCCTGATCTTGAAGGCTCTGGTTGTACTAAGGAGTTAATTCGAGTTGAATACGAATGGAAACCGCCTAGATGTCATACTTGTAATATTTTTGGTCATTCCGTTGATTCTTGTCCGAAAATTGTTAAACCTATAACGGTTGAAAAAGTGACAACTCATGTTGATAATGATGGGTTCCAACAAGTGCAAAGCAAGAGGAAGAAGTATAAAGTTAATTTAGGGAATCAAGTTCCGAGAGGTGTTCCATTGAGCAAGGGTTTCAAAGCAGGTAAGACGGTTGTTTTTCGCCCAAAAACTCACTTGGATACTACAAGTACGAGTGCTGATAATAGTAGTAAGTTGAATACTAAATCTGGTCAGTTGCAGCAGTCTAGCAATCTTAATGGTCCGAACAAGGCTAAAGCTCAAATGAGCAGTGTTTCTACATCTAATAAATTTTCATCTTTGTCCATGCCTGGTATTGACGAAGGGGCTCAAGTAAGCGAGGAAGATAATGAGGAGGAGGAGGGAGTCGAGGTCGTCTTTGATGAATCGGTGAATCTTCTCAATACTCATATTGGGGCAAGCACTCCTTCTGGCTGATCCCATGTTGATATTTTATTATTTTCCTCGTAACTTTATGTTATCGTCTTGGTTTTTGTCTAGTTTATATATTTCCAGTATTCTAGACTTGTTAATGTTTATGGCCTGTCGTAAACATTTTGTTTAACAAGCTGCCTGTAGCTTGCGGTTAATGTGGTATTTCAGCCACATTCCTTGTACTTCAACGCTTTTTTTTTTTTTTTTTTTTTTTTTGGTTCTATTTACCGGGGTCATTGCTACCCTTTTACCAAAAAAAATAAAATAAATATTACAATAGAAACCTATGACCGAACATTCTTGTTTGAATATGGTCAGTCCAAAAAAACCCTAATTTTTCTCTCTCTATTATGGTGATTTCCGGCCACCTTATTTTTTAAATTCCGGCCACCTTGATCACTTTCTGTTTCGGATTCAAATTTGTTTTTAATCTCTATGATTATTCCTATCTGATTATAATGCTCTTTGTGTTCTAATCGGATCTAGGTTTTCATTTAAGATCTAAATCAAAACTGTTTTTGAACTAGGGTTTTCATAGGCGGCGGCTATTTAGGATTCGGGTTGGTTTCTCCTTTTATAAATCGATCTCCTCCTTTGTTTCTGGATTCATATTACGTTTTTATTTAGGTTTGATTTAGGGTTCGTGTTTTTTTGAGTTATAGGTGGCGGTTTAAATTCCTGATCTAGGGTTTCATCCCTTTGATGGTTTTAATCCTGTTCCATTATTTAATTCATTAAGACTGATCCTGTTGATTAGCCTTTATAGAATGTTTTATTGTTTCTGCTACAAAGTTATTGATTTTGATTTTGTAAGGTTTTGATTCGGATTTTACGTAGTAGGAATTAGGGTTTTTTGTTTCTATTATTTTATGATTACTGGACTCATGGATTGACGTGATTGGTTGCTGGTTTGAAGCTCTAATTGATTTTAGGGTTTCTTGGTGTCGATTGGTTTTATTGTTTTGTTTTTGATGCGCACAGGAGAGATGGAAAATACTGGTGATAAGGGTAATATGGCGGAGGCTACTTCTGCACAGCCGATTGACTGGGAGGCACTGCGTGCACGCATGGCTCGGCTTAAACAGTCGAGTGAAACGGGGGAGTTTATCGCTGACCCTAATAACAGATCGGGCCTGTTTGGTGATGTTTCGCAGACAGATCATGTGCAACGAGATACTGACTCGTCTGTTTTGCATGGGAGCAGAAGTGAGGTTAATGCAATATCTAGGCAAGCTGATGTAAGTACTCGTGTCGCTGATTCTGCTGGTTTGGTTCAGTTACAGGATGGTAGTGTTCAGAATTCGTTGGGTGTGAATGATACAGGTTTGAAGGATGCGGCTGTTGCTGCATGGGGCCCTATTGGTCCTAAAATTAATAGTGTATCACAGCCTGGTTCGCTTGATGATTCTGTTGGTGGTGTATCTATTAAACAGAATGGTATACCTTCTTTTGCATCTTTCTTACAACCTGTACAAAAAGTTAAATCTATTCAAGTTAAGGAATTACATTGTGATGAGCAAGTAGTTGGGGCTGCTGTGGCTCTTCCCTTTGATGTTGTTGAAGAAGTTCGATCTAAATTAACGTATACGTTGTTTGGATATTTCATTGGAAAGCGTCTTGCGTTCCCCGTGGTTGAGAAGTATGTCAAGAATGCTTGGGCTAAATATGGTTTAAAGCGTGTAAAGTTGCATGATGAGTTTTTTCTGTTTCAATTTAAAACTCAAAGTGGTATGGAAGGTGTATTGGAAAATGGACCGTGGCTTATTCGACAGGTTCCCTTGATTCTTAATGTTTGGTCTTCTAACACTGATTTGCAAAAAATGGAGATCAAGAAGGCACCGGTATGGGTTAAACTACATAGGGTACCTATTGTTGCTTACTCGGAAATTGGTCTTAGTTTGATTACTTCTCAGATTGGGAGGCCGATCATGTTAGATTCTTTTACTAGCAATATGTGCATTGATCCATGGGGTAGGAGCACTTTTGCTCGCGCCCTTATTGAGGTTTCAGCGGAAGAATGTCTAAAAAAATCTTTAGTTGTTGCTATACCGGTAGAAAAAGATAAAGGGCATACTTTGGTGACTATTGATATTGAGTATGAGTGGACGCCTCCAAGATGTTCTAATTGCCTTATTTTTGATCATGTGGATTCTAAATGCCCTAAGATTCCTAAACAGGTGGTGGTTGAGAAGGTGCGCAACATGGAGGAAGCTACAACAACTGTGGACGGTTTTGAGGTTGTTAGGAGTAAGAAGAGTAAAAAGAACAAGAAGCAACACGTAGTTGCTGGTATTAAGCTTACTAAGCCTTCATTAAACATTCAGTATCGTCAAGTTGAGAAAGGGGAAAGTTCTAAGGCTTATCAGTCGAAGAAGTCTTCCCAAGGTAACCTCGTGTCACAGAGTGATCCCAAGAAGGATGGCCCACTTCTTAAGAGAGGTTTTTTGAATAATAAAGTGCTCGGATTAGATAGTAAACCGGGTACAAGTAACCAGAATTCGTTTGGTGCTTTAAGTGGTTTAGGAGATGGTGATACTGACTGGGAGGATGGTGGTGGTCGTACAAATGAAGTGATTAATGCTGATAGCGAGACTGACGAAGATATTGAGATTGATGATCGACATGGCTCTCGTCAGCCGGATGTTCGCACTTCTCATTTACCATGATTATTGCTTATTTTTATTGTTTATGCACCTTTAGGTGGTTTTTTCCTATTGGTGTAATATGCTTTGTAATTGGTTGTTAGTGATCATATGGCATGTCATATGATTTAGTGGTTGTTCAAGCTGTATGCTTGAGGTTAATGTAGCATTGCCGCTACATTCCATTGTACTTCAACGCTTTTGGGAATATATTTTACCGGGGATGAGACCCTTTTACCCAAAAAAAAAAAAAAAACATTCTTGTTTGACTCAATATTTTGAGGCTAACACACTCCCAAGAGACAAGAGAGAGTAATTTTGGTTTTTGATCTTGGATTCCTACGTGTTTGTGTTCGTGTTCACAACCTCTTTACATCCACGCACTTGGTATATTCATAAACCTCATCTTTTTCATTCTTTTAATTAGTTATATCATGAATCTTGGAATCTTTAAAAACAATTAATATAAACATGTTATGGGTTAAATTAAAACAAGAATAAGGGATTCGTTTGGTTTGGTTTATGGTTCGGAAGCCCCAACCGAGAGCCTAAGGCTCGCGGTGTCCCCTTTTTGCCACAGCCGAGACCCCCTATGGGGCTCGGTGGGTGTTTATCTCACGCAGTGGGAACCACCGGCTCATGCCGGTGGCTATGTTGTTAGAACAGGGGGAACGCGAGGCGCAGCAGGGGGAACCTACGGCTTAAGCCGGTGGGAACAACGCTCTTGGCAGGGCCAGCCACGACGCAGCAGCAGCAATGGTTACCGTCGTTGGCTGCGCAGCCACCGGCCGCCACCACAGCCGCGGCTGTGGGTGGTCGTTGGTGTTCGGGTATTAGTTTTGTCTCGGGTTTCGGGCTCGGGATTGGTTGCTAATTATTTTTAAGATTAATTAAATTAATTTCATGCTTAACTAATTAATTTAATTAAAACACGACTTGGGTTAATTAATTAAATGATTAATACATGTTTTAGTCTAAGTATATTTTGTCATTTAATTTTAGACTATAGTTTTATTAATTAATTATTTTATACATGAACTTATAATTAATTAATAATGCATGACTTAGGTTTATTAATTAAAATTAATAATACATGTTAACCTAAGTATTATACTAGACTTAATTTAATTAAACCATGATTTAACTAAATTCATA
This sequence comes from Glebionis coronaria, assembly GCA_025667525.1. Lineage (NCBI taxonomy): Eukaryota > Viridiplantae > Streptophyta > Magnoliopsida > Asterales > Asteraceae > Glebionis > Glebionis coronaria. The sequence goes on along the minus strand of JANFOE010000238.1, from coordinate 12,861 downwards.
TACCCTATAGTTTATTAATTAACCATGATATGTTATTAATTAATAAAACATGTACTATCATTATTATATAATAATCAGACATAACTTATAGTATTTAATTAATAAACTATGTTATTAATTCCATGACTTATAAATTTAACCAGTTAACACTAGCTTATATTTTTAGCTTATTAATCCATCTTATTTCTAATTATGGAAATTTACTATTTTTAGAAACTTTCTATTTTTGGAAACTTTCTATTTTTTGGAAACTTTCTATTTTTGGAAACTTTCTATTTTTGGAAACCTACTATTTTTTGAAAGTTACTTACTATTACACTACAAGTATAATAATACAAGTTACTTACTAAGACCTGATGAATCGGTGAATCTTCTCAATACTCATATTGGGGCAAGCACTCCAACTGGTTGATCCTATGTTGATATTTTATTATTTTCCTCGTAACTTTATGTTATCGTCTTGGTTTTTGTCTAGCTTATATATTTCCAGTATTCTAGACTAGTTAATGTTTATGGCCTGTCATAAACATTTTGTTTAACAAGCTGCCTGTAGCTTGCGGTTAATGTGGTATTTCAGCCACATTCCTTGTACTTCAACGATTTTTTTGGTTCTATTTATCGGGGTCATTGCTACCCTTTTACCAAAAAAAAAATAATCAGAAGACCTGAAATACATGAATAATACGGTATATCATTTAAAACAGTAAAATAAGACAAGAACATATAAAACAAGTTAAGAACATGCTATAACCAGTAACATACTTAGTATTCAGACAACTCATACATGTCCCTTATTTAATTAGAAATAGTGAGGTCGGAGTAGGACTTTTCATCTTTCATCTTCCCTCGTTCACTGGACATAAGGTACGGATATTCTGTCCTTCAGTATGGACATTCTTTTCCTTATTAGGATTCCCCGTTTGCAGCCAACTTTTTTCCCCAAGTATTTTTTTATATGTTTTGATCTGCTTATGTTAGTTTAAAATGCCTAAGCCATATACATGCATGCCATGTCACCTAGTTATGGAGGTACCATAACCATAACACTAGAGGCACCAGTGTTATGACTTCCCCACGGCGGAGTGATTGCTCATGGCGTCCCTTTACAGTTTTTGGCCATATATTTATATTATCATGTGGGGCGTATGGGTGCATCCTAGTTACATGTCTTCACAGGATTTTCATAGTGAATGTGGTGTGTGCCTTGCATCCTTCACAAGGAGTTGATCCCTCCTACCCAGACTAATTAATTAGAGGCATCCCCTCTAATTGCATGATGAGGTCACCCCTCCAAGTATTCATGCATGGTGGAACCTCATGACCTATTGGCTAATTAATACAGTTTTCATATAAAAACATAAGTCTTTTCAAACTATAAAACCATTTTTATGAACATGTTCCATGTTATCTAGGACTTATACATTTCCGCTGTTCTTAGTCTTATTATGCTTACGTCATTTTATGTTATACCTGTATATCCGTTCATTGGGCGTTTTGCTCAGTCGTTTTCCTTTCATGTTCCTCAACGGCAGGTACTCAGGGACGCAACTAGGACTTGAGAGTGTGCATAAGGATGGAAGCTATCTAGCCTTCATTACTTTATGAATTTTCCGTACATTACATTACTTCATATCTTTGGACATTGTTTAGTCCTTTTTCCATTTCAGTACTTATATTCATGTGTGTGAGCTTATGTTGGACTACCGATGTTTAATTCCGGTATTTCCTTTTATGGTCATCTAATGTTTTTGGGCATTGACCTTGCATGCATTGATGACACGCCATAATTATCCTGTGATATTCCATTTATCAAAATGGGGTGTTACATTTACTTATAGTAATATAAAAGAAAATATTTTTGTATTTTTTTAAGAAGATATATTCACAAGAAAAGATGAGATAAAACGAAATAAGAAAAATAATATGTATAGTAATACGTAATGTTTTTGGTATAACACTTCAGGAAAAGTGTTACTTTTTTTTAATTTCTTTGGTGCAATTTTAGGAAAGAAATTGCTTTTTGTGATTTTTTATTTTTTTGTATTTTTATATTTTTGATTTTTATGTTTTATTATATTTTTTATTGCAAGAAAATAACGCCAAAAGTGAACGGATCACAAAATTCAAATCATCTCACGAAAAATCGTCAATAGTAACAAGATCGAAACGGCAGTGTTGCCAATTTAATAACTGTTTTTTAGTATATCGTTTTACCTCGAATCGACTCGAATTGATATCCAATTTTTATCGTAAAGATTTATCTTTTTTTGTTACAAATGCTTGAATGGTATTCTATTTCTATTTGAGCACATAGCACATAAAAAAGTAAAAGTAGCTATATATGTAATACGTATCTATTCTAAAACCAAAGTGCAAGTACCACAATTAATGCAAAAGTACAAGTAAACAATGCAACAATTAAATTGATGACAAAAATAAAATGTAAATGCAAAAATTTTAAAATGGTAAAACGCAAATGCAAAATATGAAACTGCTCAAAAATGTAAATGCAAAATATCCTAAAAATATTAAAACTATTTTATATATTTTTTATATTTTTATGTTTTTTTATTAAACTTTGAAAATGATTTTTTATTAAAAAGGAAAATTTAATTTGCAACTTTGTTAAAACTAATTGATTAACAAAACCAAACGCTGCCCATTCCAGTTATAAGCCCATCAAAAATTCAGGCCCAGTTACTTTTTGTGCAGAAAGAAAATGATGCCGAATATTAAGGACTAATGTGAAATTATCTAACACAACTCAAAATTAAACGAACCAAAGAGAACAAGGACTAAAGTATAAATTCTCAAACTTCCTTAACCAAGAACGGGCTAAATACGAATTAAGCTAGAACAAGCCTATTACTCAACCAAATTCGCTGATTCTTGTTTCAAAAGATTTTAAATACCGTTTTTTAGTATATCATTTTTCCTCGAATCGACTCGAATTGATATTCAATTTTTATCGTAAAGATTTATCGTTTTTGGTTATAAATGCTTGAATGGTATTCTATTTCTATTTGAGCACAAAGCATGTAAAAAGGAAAATAGCTATATATATGCAATACGTATCTATTCTAAAAACAAAGTGCAAGTACCACAATTAATGGCGAAAGTACAAATAAACAATGCAACAATTAAAATGATGACAAAAATAAAATGTAAATGCAAAAATTTTAAAATGGTAAAATGTAAATGCAAAATATGAACATGCTTAAAAATGTAAATGCAAAATATCCTTAAAATATTAAAACTATTTTTCATACTTTCTATATTTTTTATGTTTTTTCAATTATTTTTATTAAACTTTAAAAATGATTTTTTATTAAAAAGGAAAATGTCATTTACAACTTTGTTAAAACTAATTTGTAACAAAAAACCAAACGCTGCCCAATCCAATTATAAGCCCAGTAACAATTCAGGCCCAGTTACTTTTTGTGCAAAAAAAATAAAGCCAAAATATTAAGGACTAATGTGCAATTAACTAGCACGGCTCAAAATTAAACAAACCATAGCGAACAGGGACTAAAGTGCAAATTCTCAAACTTCTTTAATAAAAAACGGGCATAATACGAATTAAGCTAGAACAAGCTTATTACTCAAACAAATTTGCTGATTCTTGTTTCACAAGATTTTAAATCTAATGGTAAAAGAAACCCTAATTCTCTCTCTATGGCGATCTCCTCAACCCTAATTCATTTCGCTGCCTAGATCTTTCCTGTTACTTTTCCACTCATTGATTAACGGTCTTATCTGTTCAAATCGATTGTTCTTATCTTGTCGCTGTTCAGTGTGAGTAAGGTAGGCTTGGGTTTTATTTCCTCCCTATTTTTGCCGTGATCAGTGGACAAACCGGGGGTAGGATACATTCTGGTGAGATCTGGATAGCATCTTTAATTAATTCGACGTTAAGTTTAGGTTCTTTCTATTGCAGCGCGTTTAGGGTTTGGTAGTTTTAGTCATAGTAGGGTTTCATTCTGGAATTATTGATTATTTTATTGTTATGGAAGTGATTTAATATCGTGTGGCGGTTCGTGTCTAAACCCTAATTAGGGTTTGGGCTGTTTTTTTGGTGTCTTTGGTTTTATTCAGTTTAGAGAGATGGTTCCTATTAATCAGGACAAATATGGGGTTCCGACTGGAGGATCAAAATTATTACAATCAATTTTGGGTGCTAGGAAGCCGATCCGTGGGATGTCTGCTGATGCGGCTAACCATGCAAACCCTAATTTGAAATTAGGGTTTCATGAAGTTGCGTCTCCGGTATCGTCTGCTAGTATGGAGGGTGTTTCTGAGGACGCAGCTGGGGGTAAGAAGGAGAAAAATGTGCCGTTTGCTAATGTTGTCCAACAACAGACTAATAAGCAGGTGGTTAAAATTTCAAAAATGCAAAACACAGAAATGGTTATGGGCGCTAAAGTGACGCTTCCTCTTGAATCTGTGGAGGAGATTAGCTCGCGTTATGATAATACGTTGTATGGGTATTTTATTGGCAAACGTTTGGCGTTTCCCTTGGTTGAAAATTATGTCAAGAATACATGGGCTAAATTTGGATTGAAGAGGGTTCGTCTTCATGATGATTTCTTTCTTTTTCAATTCGAATCACGAGAAGGCATGGAAAAGGTTTTGGAGAATGGGCCTTGGCTTATTAGGCTGGTTCCTTTGATTCTTAATGTTTGGTCACATGATGCTGATATTCGTAAAGAGGAGGTTAGAAAGGTTCCTGTTTGGGTAAAGCTGCATCACGTACCAATTGTTGCATACTCAGAGGTTGGGCTTAGTTTAATTACTTCACAGCTGGGGACGCCTATAATGTTGGATACACACACTAGTAACATGTGTATTAATTCATGGGGTCGGAGTACTTATGCTAGAGCTTTAATTGAGGTGTCTGCTGATGAGGAGCTGTTGGAATCTTTTGTCGTTGTTGTTCCGTTAGGAAGGGATAAAGGGCATTCTTTTGCGACCATTGAAGTGGAGTACGAGTGGAAACCGCCAAGGTGTTCTACATGCTGTGTTTTCGATCATATTGATGAAGCTTGCCCTAAATTGCCAAAACCTATTGTTGCGGAGAGTGTAAAAACTGATGATGGTTTTAAGGAGGTTAAAAAGAGGAAGGACAAGAAAAAACCTCAAACTAGGGGTAGGCAGATTGATGGTATCATATTAGGCAAACCGCAGCCTAATTTTCATTATAAGCGTAAAGACAAAGGGAAGGCGTTAACTAATGTTGATCATTTTGACGGTAACTTGGGGCAGAGCATTCCTAGTAGCAGCAAAAGCTATATGGTTATTAATAAGTCCACATCTGCTACTCCCTCAATTGCTACTAATAATGCCTTTAGTGCACTATCGGACACTGATAATGACTTTACAACTGAGCATGATCAGCGGGTAAATGAGGATAGCGAAGATGATGAAGTGGACGAGCATATCACTTTGGAAAATCCGCCTACTATACCGGAAGGAGCAAGCACTCCTGTTGCACAGGTTATTAATGTTTAGCCTTGCTTCCTGGAATATTAGGGGAATGAATCTCTCTCCTAAACAAAAAGAGATTAGGCAAGTGATAAAGGAGAACAATTTGTCTTTGTGTGCTATCCTTGAGTCGCATGCTAGTTCTTCCAAGTTGGATAAGCTGTGTGGTTTGGTTTTTCGTCAATGGGATTGGGTTTCTAATAGAGCTTGTTGCAATAAGGGTACTCGTATCATTGTTGGTTGGGATCGTGATGTTATTGATGTTTCGATCATCAACCAAACTGATCAGGTCATTCACGCGCGTCTATGGATTAAAGATTGTAATAAAGAGCTGTTTGTGTCCTTCGTGTATGCTCATAATGCTCACACGCAGCGTAGATTTCTTTGGCATGATCTTGAGATGCATAATCATTTTATTCGACAGCGTCCATGGTGTATTCTTGGTGATTTCAACTCGGCGCTTGTGCTTGAAGACTATGCCTCGGGTTCTTCTTCCATCACTATTTCCATGCGGGAATTTCGCGAGTGTGTTGTGAACATTGGTGTTAAGGATGTCCAAAGCACGGGGCTTCAGTTCACGTGGTCTCAGAAACCTCGTGGGGAGGATGGTAATTTCAAAAAGATTGATAGGATAATGGCTAATGTGGAGTTTTATGATCAGTTTGTGGGTGGGCATGCTATCTTCCAGCCATATAGGGTCTCGGATCATTCGCCTGCGGTGTTACGGATTCCTGCTGTGATGAAACCTAAAAAACCTCAGTTTAAATTTGCTAATATTTTATGTCTGCATAAAAGGTTTAAACCTATTGTCCTTGAAAACTGGCGCGAGCATGTTAGTGGTTTTCATATGTTCAATCTTGTTCAAAAGCTCAAACGTCTTAAGAAACCATTACGTAAGCTAATGTTTGATCATGGCAATCTCCATGATAATGTTAAAAGGTTGAGAATGGAATTAGATGCTGTTCAAAGGGACCTAGATCGAGACCCGTTTAATACTGTTCTGCGTGAGGAACAAGCTGTGTACGTTCAAGCTTTTAATGACGCTAGTCTGTTGGAGGATCGGTTTCTTCGTCAACAGGCGAGAATGGATTGGATTCGTGATGGTGATTCTAATTCTGCTTTTTTTCATAAGGCGATTAAGAATAGAATGAGAAGAAACAGAATTGACATTATTACGAGCACCAATGGTACTGTTTTTGCTAATGACCAGGTTGCTTCTGCCTTTGTTGCACATTATGAAGATTTTTTGGGGAAAGCAGGTCAGGTCACGTGTTTTAATGATAATGATGTGTTTACTAATCGCCTTAATAGTGAGGAAGCTTCCAGTATGATTAAAGAGGTCACTAATGATGAGATTAAGAGGGTGGTGTTTTCCATGGGTAACGATAAAGCACCTGGCCCCGATGGCTTCACAGTGGCTTTCTTTAAGGAAGCTTGGGAGATTGTGGGTTCCGAGGTGTGCCTTGCTGTTCGAGAGTTCTTTCTTAACGGGAGATTACTTAAACAGGTCAATCACACTATCATTGCTCTTATACCCAAAGGTTTGAATCCTTCTCGTGTTACTGATTTTCGTCCAATTGCGTGTTGTAATGTAATCTTTAAAGTTATTACCAAGATCATTGCTAATCGTATGAAGGAGTCTTTGAAGCGGATTATTAGTCCTAATCAATCAGCTTTTGTTCCGGATCGTAGTATCTCGGATAATATTCTGATCACCCAGGAATTAATGCATAACTATCACCTTAATCGTGGTCCTCCAAGGTGTGTGTTTAAGGTGGATATTCAAAAAGCCTACGATACGGTGGATTGTAACTTTTTGAAGAGTATTCTGATTGGATTTGGTTTTCATGATAAGATGGTTTCTTGGATTATGGAATGTGTTACCACGGCTTCTTTCTCGATTAGTATTAATGGATCGATTCATGGCTATTTCCAAGGCAAACGGGGTTTACGTCAGGGGGATCCTCTTTCTCCTTATTTGTTTACTCTTGTCATGGAAGTTTTGACGTTGATTATTAGAAGAAGGGTTCGAGAGTCTGATTCATTTACTTATCATCGATACTGTTCGAGATTGGAGCTTGTTAATCTTTGTTTCGCTGACGACTTGTTTCTTTTTGCTCATGGTGATGTTTACTCAGCTCAAGTGATTATGGACGCGTTGGATGAGTTTAAATTGATGTCGGGGCTTGTTCCAAGTTTACCAAAGAGCACCGCCTATTTTTGTAATGTAGTCCCTAATATTAAGAGTTCTATCCTTCAAATCCTTCCATTTGAAGAAGGTAAGCTTCCTGTAAAATATTTGGGAGTTCCTTTGATCTCTTCGCGGTTAGTGTATCGGGATTGTAATGAGCTTATTCAGAAAGTTCATGATCGAATTGATGATTGGAAGCACAAAGCGTTATCTAGGGCTGGTCGTGTTCAATTAATTCAGTCGGTTCTCAGTTCGCTTCATGTGTTTTGGGCGTCGGTGTTTATCCTTCCCACTCGAGTTCTACATGAAATTGAGCAAATTCTTCGTAATTTCCTTTGGTCCCCCTCAGGTTCGTGCAAGGGTAAGGCTATGGTTTCATGGGAGGTTGTTTGTCTTCCTAAGTCAGAAGGTGGATTGGGGATTCGAAGTTTGGAGTCGTTTAATCAGGCGCTCATGGTTAGGCATATTTGGAATCTCATTACGCGTAATGATTCTATGTGGGTTCAGTGGATTCAGGCCTATAAGCTTTGTCATCGAAGTTTTTGGGATGTTCCGTTGCGTGGGAGTTTAACGTGGTGTTGGCGTAAGATTCTTCAATTGCGGCCTATTATTCGTGAATTCTTTTGGCATAAAATTGGGAATGGTAACAACACTCTTGCGTGGCATGATAACTGGTGTGAGGTTAGTCCTCTTTCTAGGATTATATCGTGTCGTGATATTCATCGTGGGGGTTTTCATAAACACTCTAAGGTGAGTGACCTGGTGACTAATGGCCATATCGAATGGCCGGATGGGTGGTGTCAAAAGTACCCGTTGCTTTCTCAGATTCCTGATCCTATTCTTTGTGATCGTCCGGATACTATTAGCTGGAAGGATAACATGGGAGCTGTTCAAGCGTTCTCAATCAGTGTTGTTTGGAACGATTTAAGGCCGTGCAGCAGCAAAGTTCCGTGGAGATATGTTGTTTGGTTTGCTGGTTCCATCCCGAAGCATGCAATGCTGGTGTGGTTGGTTATCAAGCGTCGTTTGAAGACTCAAGACAGGTTAAGAGCTTGGGATCATGTTGATGCCTCGGTGGTCAAATGTTCGTTGTGTGGTAACTGCCCTGATTCGCATGAGCATTTATTTTTTGAGTGTGCGTTTGCTAGACAGATTTGGCATGAGATAAAGGTGTTGGCGGGTCTCTCAGATTTAGGGTATGAGTTTGATAGTGTTTTGAATGACATTATTCCTTATGCCAAGCTTAAGAACTCGAAGAGTGTCATTGCAAAGCTTGCTTTAGCGGCGACTGCCTATCATGTTTGGATTGAGCGTAATAACCGGCTGTTCAAAGCGGTTAAGAGGTCCCCAGGTCAGGTTATTGAAGTTGTGAAGAATGAGATTCGGCTCAAGCTTATGTCGGTTCGTTGGAAGCATTCTCGAAGTGTCAATCATATGATTCTGCGATGGCGATTATCAGATTCTATTTTAGTTTCATTATGATTGGTTGTATCTTTTGTTTATGCACTTGTAGGTGGTTTTTTCCTATAGGTGTTATTGGCTTTGTAATAGGGTAAGATCTATGGTGTGTCATATGATCTTGTAGTTCAAGCTTTGCTTGAGGTTAATACGGTGCTTCTGCCGTATTCCATTGTGCTTATTGGTTGGGTTAATATAATTTACCGGGATTAGTCCCTTTACCCCAAAAAAAATCTAATTTTAGCTATTGAAACTTAATTTCAGCTTTTCTAATAAGCTAAATCTCTCAATCCAATTTTTTATTAAGCCAAAAAGATGATAACTGCTTATTTACTTAAGCACATTAGCTGAAAACATCAATAATGATTAATAAGCTGACAAAATATTTGGAATGTTGATTAGAATCTCAAAAATCACACTTGAATAGCAATTCAACTTATTTGACCAAAACAGGTTATTAGCTTAATATATTGACTTTTTGACCTTTTCTTAAAAGTTTCAAATTAACATGAATTGATATTAAGGTGATTATAAGCTACTTTAATGAAGACACTAAGCTAGATGACAACAAAATAAGCTACTATGATTATCTAAAAAGCTATCAACAAGATAAGGACTAATCAACTATTTTTAAGACTAAATTCTAGCTTATCTAATGAGCTACAAAAGAAACTTATAACTTGGAAGATCAAACCAGTACTAGTGGCTACTCAAAACACCAAAACACTTAAGCTGAATCTCAAATATGAATGACTTGTGAGCTTATGAAGAAGGTTGTTCAGGCTTATGTTTGGATGTTAAAACCACAACACAATATTACTTTGATCCGTTTTGGCTAATGAAGTGACTAAACTAATGACTATTTCTAGGCTATTGTTGAGAGTGTAAACTAATGCAATTAATCTCTAAACCACAACCTCAGCAACAAACTCATAGAATACAAACCCAAACAGTAGATAAGATATTTAATGAAGCAAAATCAAAGAGAATGATAGATCTAGCAAACTGAAAGCTATAACATATGAAATAGAGAAATAACATATCAAATTGGACTAAATTTAGTAGTGATAACAAGATACAACAACTGTGATCATGCAATTTCACATAAAACCAAAAATTTACCTAAAAATAGTAAATGAGGGCAATACTTGCATCCACGCCTAGTCCTTTCATGCAGGATGATCAAACACCTTATCCTACCTCTAATCAACATAAATCAACACCAGAATCAACAGATATCACAGAGATGAAAGTTGTGATTTCAAAGCACCACTTTTCCCTCCAAAAACCTTCAAAAGCTTCAAAACTAAATCAAAGGATGAACAAACAACTTCTCAAGCTTGACAACATTAAACAACTACAAAATCGACACACCAGTAACAATAGAGATAGATGAAGAGATGATGAATAGTAACAATGGCTAATTTTTATCAATATGAAGTGAAATGATTACAGGATTGAAGGAGATGATTACAATAGCTAAAACTAGTTACAAACTACAAACTAGAAGTAAATTGGGAGAAATTGCGTAAAAACTAAGCTGGAAATGAACTGTGTGTATTTTGGAGGTGTATGGGGGTATTTAAAGGTAGTAAGAGAGGAGTGTGTGGGTGAGGGGGGAATTCTAGAATGACAAGTTGTCAGGAATTGCATGGAATTGATCCAATAAAATGTGCCATGTGGATTAGCGTTAAGTCGGTAAGAACAATATTAGGGGTTTTATTCTAGGGCACGGCAATGAAATTGGTGAGCACCATTGGCTTCGTCTCTTCATTCTGATCATCTTCCATGTTGAAGTCGTCTTCTGAAACGGCATGTAGCAGTGGTAGTGATGATGTGAAGAAGATGGTAACGTGGAGTGTTCTGATTGGTGGCGGAGGTGAGATGGGGATCGATATTGTGGACTCTGATAAAGTGCAAGTATTAATGAATGAGGTTGGTGATCCGTGTGAAACCCCTCCTTGGATTCTGATTGGCCCATTTGGCTGTGTAATAATAAACTTTAGGCAGTTGACATATTTGGTCCTTCTTCTTTGCAAATCTTGGTCTTTAGCCAAAAACTTCATAGAATTTTCATATTTAGCCCTCCAACTTTCATTCTTTTTTCTCTTTTGGTCCTTTTCTTCATTATTTGTCTTTTTCTTCAATAAACGCCCGTGATATCCGGTGTTTTCTTCATTTTTGTCTTTTTGTAGCTAAAACACCACAAAACACAATACCACACGTAGTTCTGACTTTTACTTTTATTTATTTACATTTTGGTTCGGTTTTTGCTTGTTTTAAATGGTAAAAGGGTAAGTGTATTCACACTTATCAACAACCTACTGATTAAAGAGATGGTACCGAGATCAAGGTTCAACAAGAACAAACTGGTAAACCTATTGTCTACCGTTCTAGATTTTGGTTGTTGAAGAATGGGATACGTAAGAATCAGTGTCTCAAGGGATTCATGGTTAATCTTACGACAATGACTTACAGTCACTATAACACCCTACTTGGATAAGTGGACCGTTACGTGTACTTATGGTGTGTCATCAAAGCATACAAGTTAAATGTCTTAAAAACATTAATTGACCATAAAGGAAATACCGAAATCAAACATCGGTAGTCCAAACATAAGCTCAAACATGTAAAAGTAAGTACTGAAAGGAAGGACTAAACAATGTCCAAACAAGCAAAGTAATCAATGAAGTGCATAAAGTAAGAACTCTGTATAGCTTCCATCCAAATGCACATACTCTTAGAGTCCTAAGAGCGTCCCTGTGTACCTGTCCTTTGGAACATGAAAAGAAACTACGGCTGAGCATAACGCCCAGTGAACGGATATAAAAGTATGATAAAAAGTACTGAAATGAAACATATAGCAAATACTGAAACTAAAAGACTGATAAGTAAAATGCAGCGGAAACTGTATATGTCTTGGAAAACCTGGTTTATAACTTGTAAAAAATTATTAACTGTTAAATCTAGAAACATACTTTGACTGTATTTTAAGTGCCAAGAGCTTATATAGGTCATGTAATATAACAACGTGGCATGAATACTTAGAGCGGTGACCTCGTCATGCTGTTAGAGGGGAGACCTCTAATTAAAACTGGGTGGAGGGATCAACTCCAATGTGAAGGATATAGAGCACACATCACTTTCACCTGCTAACTGTAACTGCTAAACTAGGATGTACCCATTCGCCCCGCTGATAATATACTGATAAATGGCCAACCAGAATAAAAGGGACTGTGACATCCGTCAATTTTCCATATTTATTTTTCCATGTATGTATTTAATTCAAGCTTTGAACCTTGTAAATTTAACAAACTGAGAAGTTATCTCATGTTATTGGAGTATCATGCGTTTTAATTTTCTATGTGTTAACTTTTTGTACTTAGCATTATTTGGAGTCACTGGGAAAATCGTGTCATTCATCATTTCATCAATTGAGCCTAAACATCTAACATTAACTAGTTAAATTAACGATTCATCAAGTTTTACTAAACACAAAAAATACTTACACTTTTCATCATTTTCACTTTATCTACATATTAATTTAACTACCTTTCATACACTACACAGTACACTTATATTCACTACAACAAACTCATACTATCCTAACTAATTCAAACACTCTCCACTAACTTTACACATTAATCTATTATAACCTATTTAGGGTAACTAGACTACATTCTATCTCATTTAAATTCAACTTTCACTTCCCATAATTTAACTTAAATCCT